>CM053268.1:89277554-89904444 GCA_028583415.1 Protea cynaroides
TTTCATTTTCAATGGGGTTTATTCTAAGGTCATCATTAGGCCATCGTTTGTAATTTCTTATCAACCCTAATCATCAAATTCACTTCTCATGGTTCTCCTTGGGATTTTCTCAAGGAAATCACATAGATCATAATAGGTTGATATTGCCTATCTTTCATAGAAGTCTTATTCCTTCGAGTTTACATCTCCAAAGATTCGTATCATAACTTTGCCTGTGATAGAGAGCCAATCTCTTCTCAGTAAATTCTTCTCCTTTGCTTTTTCTTCTTCTCCTTCTCTTCCTTCTCTTCCTTCTCTTTCTCTAGGGTTCACTAATGTTTTAAAAGAGTAAAAAAGGGCTGAGGGATGTCCTTTATATAGAGGAAAACTCTCCATATAAAGTCCTCTTTCAATTAGGAAAGCAATCCCTTAGTTTAGGAAAGTTTCCAAAACTCAGAGTCAGATCTGGGTTCTCACGGTCTATCATACGGTCACCTAAACTGTCGATCGTAAGGTCGAAATCATTGACCTTGGGGTTCTGGATTTGAGATTTTGGTTCCCTTCCTTATGGTCGACCATACCTACCCAGGCATGTCACACCCCAATTCTGAACCAACCAGAATGGTGTGAGTGAACCGTCATTGAACCAACGGTTCACACCAGGATCTCAATAAGACCATCTCCACTCATACAAACCATTGCACATAACCACAATCATAATATAATAAATACAGCGGAAGTCTTTAAATAAGTAAACTGAGTATTTTATTGATAAAATTAAATAAGTATCGAATTATCCAAATTCCAAACGTAGTTAAATATCTTTACATCACTTTAATAAAATAAATAAAATAAATAAAATAAAGTCAACGGTACACGCAGAAAGGGCACTCGCATGAAGCGTCATGCTCGTCATCTCTTGCCTATACGTCCAGAGCAGCAACACATCCATACGCCAGAGCGTTCATATAATCGTCCACCGTGTAACCTGCATCAACATCTAAGAACAATGTATATACAAAGGGTGAGCTCACAACTTAGCTCAGTAAGACAATCAGACAGTGTATCAATATTATATGCATGAGTAACAATCATTTTATGTTGTAGTCTGGTTCAAGTTTGCAATGTGCTATAGAAAGGTTCGGAGGCTGCCTCACCTCTATACACGAGTGTGTAGCATCGCACAGTAGACCACACTACCACCGACCCACATGCACCCATCATGGAATAGAGATAGAGCTAAGGCATCCATTACCTCCCCTGATACTCCACCCATACCAATACATAAGCCTCTACTGGCTAGGGCTTACAAACTGGGCTCGCAACTAACCAATCCTATATGTCATACTATAGGCTCCATTCTAGTACAGCTCACTACGGCATAGAGATAGAGCTAGAGCGTGGTGGCCGGGCTGGAGACCACAATGACACACCTCCCCCTGATGCCCTACCCGCATCAAGCATACTAAGACAGAACAATACGTAAGTAGACCCTATCCCAACATAACTCCCTACAGCATAGAGATAGAGCTAAAGCATCGTGGCCAGGCCGGAGACCACATGTCAGAGACCACAGTGCCACCACATCGTGGCTAGGCCAGCAACCACATGCCAGAGACCACAGTACCACGACCTTCCCCTGATGCCCTACCCGCACCAAGCATGCTAAGATAGAATACTACAAAAAAGTATCAGTGTGAGGAATGATCCCAGGCCCCAGGCCCTTCCCATTCCACACACCAACGAAAACAACCACATGCCTAACAATCACATCCTATCATATGGAATATGCATGAACAATAATAATAACTGGAAATAAAAGATGACATGTGAATATGCACAACCATCACATCATATATTTAGGGTTATTATTAACAACTTTTTACTGTCCTTTATTTATTAGGGTTTAGGTCAGATTCCCTTACCTGACACTCGTTTGATAGCTTGCTTCACGTCCCAAGATCCAAATGTGCTATCACAGAGTCCTATATTATATTAGGGTTCAATTAGAATAGTTTCTTAGGGTTTCACGTTGGTCGAAAAACCAATAGAGTTCAAAACCAGCGTTTCAGAGCTGACCGGTCGCAACATACCGATCGCATCCCTATGGGAAAACTAGCGACCGATATGGTCGACCGGTATGTCTCCGGAAGACCATACATTAGGTTTTTCAACTGTCGTCGATCAATCTCCATGGATTTCCAGGGTTTCTCCTATCCATTCTAAGTCTGAGCTTTGAGTTAGAGTTATCTCCAACTCATTCAAGTCTAGTTTTGATGATAATCATCCTAGAACTCGAATCTTGGTTTGACGGCAAATTAGGGTTTAATGGCCAATTAGGGTTTAGATCAATACCTGCTTTGCATGGTATTGATCCAACCATATTAACTATCCTAGAGTCACAATGTAAGAGGAATTATTCAAAACACTTACTGTCGACTGGCGTAAGGTGAGCGTCGTCGAACGGTAATGGCGGCACTTCCTTCATCTTCCTAGTTCCTTCTCCTTCTCCAATCTCCTTCTCCTCTCTAGGGTTTGTGAGGATCAATGGAAGAGATTCTAGGAGGCTTAGAGGGGTTTAAATAGGCTAGGAATTAGGTTTAGGAAGCCTCTTAGGATTAGGAAAGTCTTAGGATTCGGAATTGGGAAAGTGGGACCCGTAGAGATCCAATTCCGGATCTTGGTAGTCTGCTACGCAGACCATACCGGTTGACCAGTACCATAGACCGGTACCATCAACCGGTATGAATGAAATTCATACTTAAGTTGGTCTGGTTGGTCTAATTTCGTACCTGATTGTCATCTTCTCGTCCCATCTGACCCGGTGATGATCGAAAGACCTGTTACGACATTAAATCAAGGTTTAGATTGGGTTCACGGAGTGCGGGTCATACAACTCCCCCACCCTTAAATGAAATTTTGTCCCCAAAATTTGCATGTAGGTCTCACAAGGCATGTGACCTTAGGTATGTTTTTAGTATTTTTAACTCAATTCTCATACCTAGTTTGTTATTTATCTTCACACGCTCGCTCCACTTGGTCCAGGAATGATGGAAAGACCTGGCATGACACGATTAGACCAAGTTAGTAGAGTGCGGGTCTAACAACTCCTCACTTATATAAATTTGATCATCGAAATTTACACATACCTTTCGAGTCAAATTGGTGAGGATATTGCTTTCGCATAGCATTATCTTCTTCCCATGTAACTTCTTCTACATTTTGGCTTCTCCAAGTAACCTTAACATAGTAAATGTCACGGTTGAGAAGACGTTGCACCTTCTGGCTAGTGATCTAAAAAGGTACTACTTCGAACGTCAAATCTTCAGTTAAATCAGGTGGATCCGTTGTTAACACATGCGTTGGATCTCTGACGTACTTCTTCAGTAATGATATATGAAATACATCATGCACACTTGACATGGATGGTGGTAGTGCTAAAGGATATGCTATGCTATTTTTCTACGTCTATCTAGAACTTCATAAGGTCCAATATATCTGGGACACAGATTTTCCTTCTGTCCAAACCTTTTCAAACCATGCATAGGAGAAATTTTAGAAATACCTTATCACCTATGGTGAATTCAAGATCTCTATGTCGATAATCTGCATATTGCTTCTTATAGTTCTGAGCTATTTGGACTCTTTCTTTGATAATGTCGACTACTCGACAAGTCTCTTCAACAAACTCTGGTCCAACAATACTCTGTTCTCCAACTTTTTTCCAAAACAAAGGAGTTCAACATTTCCTACCATACAGTGCTTCATAGGGTGACATCTGTATAGTCGGTTGATAGCTGTTGTTTTAAGCAAACTCAATCAATGGTAATTTCTTATCCCATGATCCTTTGAAATCAATGACACAAGCATGTCTTCTAAAATCTGAATGGTATGTTCTGACTGTCTAGCTATTTGAAGATGGAATCCAGTACTAAACTTCAATGTTGTACCCATAGCCTTTTGTAATCCTTCCCAAAACTTTGAGGTAAAGCGTGGGATTCTGTCGGACACAATGCTTTCAGGTACACCATGTAATCGAACAATATTATCTACATAAAGCTTAGCTAACCTCTCTAGGGTATAATGAGGTCGTATAGCTATAAAACGAGCTATCTTTGTCAAACGATCCACAATCACCCAGACCGCGTCAACTACTTACGGAGTCAATGGTAACCCGGTGACAAAGTCCATAGTGTTGCAGTCTAATTTCCATGCTGGTTCTGGCAGTGGCTACAACAATCCTTTAGGTCTTTGCCTTTCAACCTTTACTTGCTGACAATTCAAGCATTGAGACACAAATTTAGCTACATCCACTTTGATTCCTCTCCACCAATATAGTTTCTTCAGATCATGATATATTTTCATACTTTCAAGATGTACCAAATAAGCGGTGGTGTGAGCTTCCTTCATTAGTCTGTGTCTAATATCCAAATCTTCATTTTTAGGAACACATACCCTTCCTTTGTATCTTAGTACCCTTTCAATGTCCAAGGTGAACTCAAGAGTAGTCCTACCTTTTTTGAGGTCTTCTTGTACAGTTTTCAGATAAGGGTCTGATTTAATAACAGCTTTCACTTCGTCTAATAGATCAGGTACAATCTTCAATGTAGCAAAAGATGAGTGAGACTCATGTTCAACTCCTTCAATAATTCCAGCCATCTTCTTTGTCTCATGTTCAACTCCTTCTGATTAAAAAGATGAGTGAGACTCTTATGATCTGATTTAATCTAAAATTTATCTCTATCCAAATAATATCTTCATATCTTAATAGCATGTACTACTACTGCTAATTCCAAGTCATGAGTTGGATAGTTCTTCTCATGTGTCTTCAGTTGTCTTGAGGCATACGTAATTACTTGTTCTCCTTGCATAAGCACACATCCTAAACCTAACCCAGACGCTTCAGTATACAAGGTAAATGGTTGTCCTGGGATTGGAATAGTCCTGATGGGAGCTGATATCAATTTAGTCCTCAATGTTTGAAAGCATTCTTCACATTTATCGATTCAAACAGACTTTTCTCCTTTCTTTGTCAGATTGGTGAGAGGTACACGATTCTAGAGTAATCTTCCATGAATCATCGATAGTAGCCAGCTAAACCTAAGAAGCTTCTGATTTCTACAACATTCTTAGGTGCTTCCCATTTTACATTGGCTTTAATCTTGCTATGATCAACTTTAATTCCTTCAATGGATACAACTTTGCCTAGGAAAGCGACTTCATTTAGCCAAAACTCACACTTTATAAATTTTGCGTAAAACCTCTATTTTCTTAGTCGCTGCAGAGCGGCTCTTAGATTTATAACATGAGTTTCTTTGTCCTTGGAGAAGACTAGTATGTCGTCAATAAATACAATGACTGATGTATCCAACATATCATGGAATACCCAATTCATGAGTTCCATAAAAGTTGCAGGTGCATTAGTTAATCCAAAAGACATGACTAAAAATTCATAATGTCCATATCTGGTTCTGAATGTTGTCTTCAAAATTTCACCTTCCTTAATCTTCAACTGATGGTATCCTAACCGAAGATCAATTTGGAGAACGCATTGGCACCTTGCAACTGATCAAACAAGTCATCAATCCGAGGCAATGGGTATCGATTCTTGATTGTAAGCTTATTCAATTCTCGATAAGCTATACACAGTCAAAAACTACCATCCTTCTTTTTTACGAATAATACTAGCGCTCCCCATGGTGATATGATGGGTCTGATATAGCCCTTATCTAGTAATTCCAATAATTATACCTTCAGTTCCTTCAGTTCAGTAGGAGCCATTCAATAGGGTGCTTTCAATACTCGTGCGGCTCCAGGTATAAGATCTATAACGAACTCTGTCGCTCGGTCGGGTGGTAGTCCAGGTAGTTTCTCAGGAAATACATCTGAAAATTCACGCACAACTTCAGTATCCTCCTTTCGTGGTGCTTCCTTGGTGTGGTCGACCACGGATACTAGATACCCAATTCCTCCTTTTTCGAGGCATTTTCTAGCCTTCAATGCAGAAATAATGAGTTTTCGTTTATGGGGAAGTTTGGTTCCCCTAAAACTAAACTCTGCTCCTTCCTTGTCTTTAAATGTTAATTTTTTTCTGTACATAATAAGTTTGCAGAGTGTCGAGCTAACCAATCCATTCCCAAGATAACGTCAAAGTCTACCATCTCGAGTTGAATTAAGGTTGCATCCAAAATATTCTCGTTGATAAGAATTGGACATGGTCCATAACCTTTGTCTAGTTCCACTTCTAATCCCATAGGTAATCGTACAAACAGTGTAGTCTAAAGCTCTGAGGGATAGATTTCACTTCTTTTCAAATGACACAGATATAAAAGAATGAGTAGCTCCAGAGTCAAAGAATACTCTGACAGGTAAGCCATTAATAGGTACGATACCTGTGATTTGATTTAATTTAGTCTACATGCTTACACAGGGTAGTACAAAATGAACAGTTTAGGTCATACCTGTGACCACATCAGGTGATGCAGTAGAATCCTCAAATGTAACTGCATAAACCTTTCCTTGCTGTAGCTGCTTCCTTGGCTTAGGACATTCTCTTGAATAATGTCCTACTTGATCGTAATTAAAGTATTTGACTCTAGTATTACTTTGCTTCTGTTGAGGTTGGGCTATCGATATAGTCTTGGCTGCAGCATTGAAGCCTTGAGTACGGAAAGGTTTAAATGTGTTTGAGTTCCCTCCGTTGTATGAGTTTCTATTGGGCCTTTTAATACCTCTGTTCTAAGAAAAATTACTTTTCCTCTGGCTCGATTCCAGTACTTGAGCAATCTGTACAGCTTCATTATAAATCTTCTTTTTCAGTCCCAATACGTGCTCATGGATGATTCCCCTAAGTCCCATGATGAACCTTCAGATTTTGATATTTTCCTCCTGTATGCTAGAGGGAGTAAAGAAAAATAGTTCTTCATAACGCTATCGATATGCGTTTACAATCATCTGTCCCTGATACAGACTCAGAAACTCCTTTTCCATTTGTTCTCTAAAACTCCTGGGAAAATACTTCGAAAAATAAAGCTTCTTTATAGATAGCCCAGGTCAGTTTGGTGTCCTTTGTCAACAGATAACTCCGAGTAGATTTCCACTAATGGTGCACATCACCTTTCAGCGTAAAAGTGGTACATAATACCTTCTCTTCTTTATTTATAGTCATCAATAATGTTTCGTTTCATCTCATCGATCTAGTATGCTGGCCATAACGGGTCTGATGGCTTGCTTGTAAATTCCTTCGGCTTCAACTTAGGAAACGCTCGATCAGTCTGGAGTGATCAAGCTGATACTGTGCATATGCTCCATACATAAGTGGTTGGTACTGATAATTACCTTGGTGATACCCGCCTTGCGGTGCTTCAGAGTTTTGCACTTGGCCTTGTACTGCTTGAGGTACAATGTTGCTACCACCAAGTGCCATACTAGCTTGTCTTGCAGGTAGAGAGATTATGTTTGTAGCTGGAAAAGCAATTCCCATAGGAGCTTGCATGTTGGGTTGTACTTGCTATATTTTCTGCATATGTTGTGCCAAATTCATCACCAGAGTAGACAAATCCGTAGGTGGCGCAGGTAGGTTGGTTGGGTTGGCTTGGGTGTGCACATTCTGAGGTGCAACATTTTGAGTTCTAATATTTCGTTCATGTCCTTGCTGACCCTCATTGTCATTAGTCTCCATAGGTGGTGGAGATGGGTTTGCATTTTAACTCCTTCTACTTACTCTGCGTCCAGCCATTTAAACTCTTGGTTGAATGGTACCTGGAAAGGTTGTACATGTGAGACAAGATATGATGGTAGTATTGGGTTAGTCTCCCAAAGGAACGCGAGAGAAAAATAAAATCAATAGTCAAAAGTTCAAGTAGAATCAAAATGCAAACAACAGTCATTCATACTATTGATGGCCTACGGTCGCATGTTGTGCGACCATAGGTTCGACCTTCAAAATCTAGAAAACTTACCGAGACCCTATGGTCGATCATACGGTTGATCATACGGTCGATGGTTTTGGTCAAATTGTGCGATCGTATGATTCAAAATCAGGTTTTTAAACCTATTTTTAAAAAAATTTCCCACTCATTCTCCTTCTTCCTCTTACGGTCTCTGCTCAACTTGCCACCAGTGAGTTACTACAGTGTCAACCATACAAACTTGGTGATTTTTCCATCGATCAACATCCGTCACTCCATTCCATGAGGTATGTTCTCTACTTTTTTCCATTTTTAAGCTTTCATACCTAGGGTTTTTTACTATTTCTAGGGTTTTCCTTTAATTAATATTTTTTGACCGTAAAAATTTAATTTTTATTGGGGGATTTTGTTATTGGCCACCCAATTGATGAAAGCCCACAAGAAAATTTGAGTTTCATCGTTAGTTTAATAGAAACTTGAAAATTCCCATTTTTTACCTAAATTTTGGGGTTTTTCCCAATTACCAAAATTTCTTTAAATTCGACCTACCTAGTTTAAATTTTCGATTGTATGAGCCTTGCAGGATGGTTTGGGACCTATGTAAGTCCTCCTACCCAAATGTTTGGGTGAAAGTGAGGCTTTTTCCGTTTTATGTCGTTATGCTATCAAATATTTTAAATTTATCTAACTTGTTTTCTTATTTTCTTCTCTTACAGTTATCATGGTTCGCACTAAGGTTCCTCGAGTTCATGACCCACGATGCTTCAGGTCCGTTGAAATAGAGGTGTGATATCCTTGGTTTGATCGGAAGAAAGTTGAAAGGGGTCGGTATGTAAACCTAGCCCATTTAGCTCTGTTTGATGTGGAAAGGGCGTTTGATGACATGGGTTGGCTTCTAGTGATATTGTATGAGGCTTGCACTCGCTCGGACTTGGTCAAACAGTTCTACTGTAACCTACAGGTAGAGGGTGACTTAGAAGATGTTGACAGAGGTAGAGAGCTTCGTATCACCAGTTGGGTGAAAGGAGTTTAGATCTCTTTCAACTGTCAGGAGTTGGCTGATCTCCTAGGCATTTCCAACAATGGCCAGTTGGTTTACTGTGCATCTAGGGATCCACAGTTTCTATCTACGCAGGTGTGTGCAGAAATAGATAACCAGATTCTTCAGGATGACCAGTGGGAGATGAAAGCAGTCAACCTGCGTCCAGAGCCACGGGTCTACTGTAAGATTATCCAGCATAATCTTATTCCCCAGGGTGGACACTATGAGATGGTCTCATAGTTAACTCAGTACCTGTTGTATTGTATCTGTACTAGGTAGCTTGTCTGCCTCCCATATATTATTCTTTATACTATGCACAGAGCTATGTTTCCTGAATCGAGAGGTAACTTGCCCTATGGGTGGCTGATCTCCACCTTGCTCGCTCGTCTACAGATGGACCTAGTGGATGAGAGGATCCTTAAGGGCACATTCTTAGCTGACCTTGATTGGGAGGCCATCAGCAGGATGGGCATTAGAGAGATACAGGTCAGTGATTATGAGAGGAATGCTATGATACGTCCTCTCACTCGGGTAACGATAGCAGATGCAGAGGCGACAGCAGCAGCAGCAGTAGAGGTAGCAGCAGAGGCACATGAGGGTGATGATGATCGGATGTACATGGATGTGGATGCCATCCCTCCTTTATCACCACAACATTCTACTAGAGCTGGCCCTTCTAGGGCTTCTCATTTACCTGGCCCTTTATGCCCACCACCACATGACATGATGGGGCTGTTACGTGAGATTCGAGAGGCTCAGCACATGACTGATTGGAGAGTAGGAGAGCTTCTAGATCCCCAGTGCTCTACAGACCAACGGGTAAAGGATCTGACAACTAGTCTCCGAGCGACTCAGACTCAGGTGGCCTGGCTCGCGAGAGTATATGCTGAGGACCACGACAGAGATTGTGAGGCACCTCCTCCTCCGGCACCTCCAGCTCCATGATATCATTTATTTCTTTTTTCCTTTTATACTACAGAGTAACTGTCTGGATTGTGGACTGTACTCTATTTTGGATGTATATTTATCTTATTCACATTTGGATATATATTAAATTGGTTTCCCCTTTACATATGTGCATTATTTTCTTTCTTAGTTTATGTCTCATACAATACAGATGCTTATGGTGTGTTCTTATTACAGCTTTTAAATTTTATCCTAACTCAGTTCATGACTCATGTGGAAGTAGTTAGGTCAATGGTTAGAACCTGAGATGCTTTGATACCAAGTTGTCACACCTCAATTTTGGTCTAACCAGAATGGTGTGATGAACCACCAATAGACCAATGGTTCACCCAGGATCTCGTATAGGTCGTACCTACCATATCAAACCAAATACACATTCCACATTAATAATCAAAGGAAATAAATAAATAAGCAGAACTCTTACAGATAATGAATTGAGAGTCTAACAGTGATAAATAAGTATTTAATCCAATTATCTCCAAACTACAAGACATAAAAATAAATAATCAATTACATATCTGATGCTCAAATTATAACTAAACTTAAACTAAAACACATTGGTTGCACTCGCATGATAAATCATGTGCATCTTCTTCAGCTTCTACGTCTATTGCAACAACATGTCCATACATCGGCACATTCATATATTCTTTAACAGTAGGACCTGCATCATCAACTTAAAATATTCAACGTCAAAAGGGTGACCACACATCACGGCTCAGTGAGAAAAGAAAACAATGCAACAAACATATGCATACATTCAATTCATATCTTTGGTCTGGTTTTTAAGTTTATAATATGCTATAGAAAGGTTTGGTGGCCGCCGCACCTCTATACACAAGTGTGTAAATCTACCCAATGAATCAAACACCATTGCTGTCCCACATACATCCACCAAGGAATAAATATAGAGCTACAGTGTTCGGATCAAATACCGCCAATACTTCCCCTGATGCCCTACACATACGAACACGTAAGCCCCTATTGACAAGGGCTTGAAAACTGGGCTCACAACTAACCAATCCTAATGCCAAACAGTGTATCCAAGGCCTCACCACTACATCCCTCAATATGTCCATAGAGATAGAGCTAAGGCCCCCTAGCAGAGTCAGAGACCACACGGTCTGAGACCACCTCCCATGATGCCCTACGACGTAATAGTTCTGCTAAGATAATGGCAATAGTGATGAAGTAGACATAGAACTAGATTCTAGTGATGAAGTAGACATAGAACTAGATTCTAGTGATGTTAGTGGGCAAGACATGAGTAGAGATAGAACTAGATTCTAGTGATGAAGTTGAAGACCACCATGCCACGTCCTCCCCCTGATGCTCCACTCGGATCTAACACACCAACCACACACATACATTCACATTCCTATTCTTAGCATCATTATCATCATCATCATGTCATAAATAAACGAAATTAAATATGCATAAATAGTAATAGCAGGAATATTGGATGACATGTGAGATGCACATTATAAGCATACACGCATAGAAACAATCCTGGCATTGGAATTAATAAAAATAAATGGTTTGTTATTATCCAATTAGTTTAGGTATTGTTCCCTCACCTGTTACCAATACTCAATGTCCTTCGAAGCCTTGAAATTTTTTTTCAATTGATTTAACAGCCTAAAAGTTATATGATTTTAAGTTAGGGTTCATATGTGACATGTTATAGTAGTCGAAAATCAAAATAGAGCACTGATAGGTGTTTGATTAGTCCTACGGTCTCATACTTTGTCGACCTCACTGCCTACGATCGATACCCTATGCTCACATATGGTGCGACCGTAACTGCGGCCATATAATTTCTGAAATCCTTTCGAATGCCAATGGTCGATCCTCTGGTCATACTGGTCATGCTATGGTCAACCGTAGCTGTGACGTTGAGATTTCTGGTCACAGTCTACATGAAATTCATGTTCTTCCTAGGTCAATTCTTCTGTTCTTCAATAGGGTTTATTCTAAGGTCATCCTATGGCCATCATTAGTACTTTCTTATCAACATTAACCATCAAACTCATCCCTTGTGGTCATCCTTGGAAATTACTCAAGGAATCACATGGCTCATGATAGATTGATATTGCCTATCTTCCATTGAAATCTTATTCCTTAGAGTTTACATCTCTAGAGATTAGGTTCATACCTTTCCTGTGATAGAGAGCCAATCTCTTCCCAACAAATTCCTTTCCTTAGCTTTTTCTTATTCTCCTTCTCTTCCTTCTCTCCATTTTCTTTCTCTAGGGTTTACTAATGTTCTAAAAGAGTGAAAAAGGGTTGAGGGACATCTTTTATATAAAGGAAAACTCTCCATATAAAGTCCTCTTTCAATTAGAAAAGCAATCCCTTAGTTTAGGAAAGTTTCCAAAACTCAGAGTGTGATCTGAGTTCTCACGGTTGATCATATGGTAGCATAAACCGTCGACCATAGGGTCAAAGTGTTTGACCATGGGGTTTTAAATTTGAGATTTTTGGTTTCTTTCCTTATGGTCGACCATACCTACCTAGGCATGCGACCTTAGGTATGTGTTTAGTGTTTTTAACTCTATTCTCATACCTGGTTTGTGATCTATCTTCACAGGCTCGGTCCACTGGGTCCAGGAATGATGGAAAGACCTAACACGACACGGTTAGACCAAGTTAGTAGAGTGCGGGTCTTACACTGATGACCAGGTCCAGACCACCATGCCACATCCTCCCCCTGATGCTCCACTTTCATCAAGCACACTAACCACACATACATAATCACATGCCTATTCCTAGCATCATCATCATCATAATACAAATAGATAGAAATAAATATGCATGAGCAGTAATAGTAGAAATATTGGATGACATGTGAGATGCACATTACAAACATACGAATATAGAATCAATCATGGCATTTGACTCAAATAAATAAACAGTTTGTTATTATTCAATTAGTTTATGTTTTGCTCCCTTACCTGTTAGCAAAACTTGATCTCCTTCCAAGCCTTGTAATTCTCTTTGAACTGGTTTAATAACCAAAATGTTATATGAGTTTAAGTTAGGGTTCATATGTAACATGTTACAGTAGTTGAAAATCAAAATAGAGCACTAATATGTATCTGATTGGTCCTATGGTCTCATACTGTGTCGACCTCACTGCCTATGGTCGGTACCCTGTGGTCACATATGGTGCGACCATATGGTTTCTGAAATCTTCCCGGGTGCCAATGCTCAATCCTCTGGTCATGCTGGTCATGCTAGGGTTGACCGTAGCTGCTACCTTAGACATCTGGTCACCAACTACATTCAATTTGAATTCTTCTTGGGTCAACTCGTTGGCTTTTCTCTTAGGTTCATACTAAGGTTATCCTATGGTCATCATTATTAGTTTCTCATCAACCATTATCACCAAACTCACCCCTCATGATTAACCTTGGGATTTACTCAAGGAATCACATGGATCATACTAATTTGACATCTCTAATCCTCCATAGAAGCCTTATTCCATAGAATTTACATCTTCAGGGATTAGGTTCATACCTTTGCCTATGGTGGAGAGCTAAAATCATCTCAGCAAAACCTTCTCCTTAGTCTTCTCTTCTTCTCCTTCCTTTCCTTCTCTACCATTAGGGTTTTACTAATGTTCTAAAAGAGTAAAAAATGTTGAGGGATGTCCTTTATATAGAAAAATATACTCCATATAGAGTTCTCCAACATTAGGAAAGAAATCCCCCTTAAATTATGAAAGTTTCCAACTCAGAGTCTGGTCTGGGGTCTCACGGTCGATGGCCTACGGTTGTAGAATCCATCGATCGTAGGGTCAAAAACATTAACCGTAGGGTCATTGATCAGTGACCATTAATTATTCCTTCCATATGACCGACCATTACTACATAGGTATACGACCCTACCTATACTTTTGACCATTTTAACTCGATTCATATCAGGTTTTGTGATCCATCTTTACACGATCGGTCCACTGGGTCCAGTAATGGTGGAAAGACATGGCACAACACGGTTAAACCAAGTTAGTGGAGTGCGGGTCTTACAACTCCCCCTCCTTATATAAATTTTGTCCTCAAAATTTGCACATACCTTTCAAGTCGAACAGATGAGGATATTGCTTCCGCATAGCGTTTTCATCTTCCCATGTAATTTCTTCCACATTTTGGCTTCTCTAAGTAACTTTAACATAGTAAATGTCACGGTTGTGAAGACGTTGAATCTTCTGGCGAGTGATTTCAAAATATACTACTTAAACGTCAAGTCTTCAGCTAAATCCAGGGGATCCATTGTTAACACGTGTGTTGGATCTCTGACATAGTTGTTGTAAGACATGGAATACATCATGTACACTATACATAGATGGTGGTATAGCTAACTGATATGCTACCTTTCTACGCCTTGCCAGAATCTCATAAGGTCCAATATATCTAAGACATAGCTTTCCCTTCTGTCCTAATCTATTTAAACCGTGCATAGGAGATACTTTCAGAAATACCTTATCACCTAAGGTAAATTCAAGATCTCTTCGTCAATTGTTCGCATATTGCTTATGACGGTTCTGAGCTGTTCAGACTCTTTCCATGATGATGTCAACCACTCGACATGTCTCTTCAATAAACTCTGGTCCAACAATACAACGCTCTTCAACTTCGTTCCAAAACAAAGGAGTTCGACACATTCTTCCATACAGGGTAGGCTGACATCTGTTTTGTAGCTTGATAGCTGTTGTTATAAGTAAACTCGACCAATGGAAACTTCACATCCCATGATCCCTTAAAATCAATTACACAAGCTCGGAGCATATCTTCTAAAATCTGAATGGTATGTTTTGACTGTCCGTTTGTCTGAGGATGGAATGTACTAAACTTCAATGTTGTACCCATAGACTTCTGTAATCCTTTCCAAAACATTGAGTTAAAGTGTGGGTCTCTGTCAGACATAATGCTTTCAGGTACACCATGTAATCAGACAATATTATCTACAAGGCTTAGCTAACCTCTCTAGCGTATATTGAGGTGGTATAGCTATGAAACAAGCTATCTTAGTCAAATGATCTACGATCACCTAGATTGCCTAAACTATTTTGGAAGTCAAAGGTAACCCGATGACGAAGTCCATAGTGATATAGTCCCATTTCCATGCTGGTTCTGGTAGTGGTTGCAATAAGCCTACAGGCCTTTACCTTTCAGTCTTTACCCGCTGACAATTCAGGCAACGTGACACAAACCTAGCTACATTTGATTTCATTTCCCTCAACCAGTATAGTTTTTAAAGATCATGATACATCATTGTACTCCCAGGATGTATCAAATAAGTAGTGGAGTGGGCTTCCTTCTTAGTCTGTGTCTAATATCTCAGTCTTCACTTTCAAGGACACATATTGTCCCTTTGTATCGTAGTACCCTTTCATGGTCCAAGGTGAAGTCAGGAGTAGTCCTACCTTTTTCATGGTCTTCTTTCACTGTTCTCAGATAGGGGTTTGATTAAATAGCTGCCTTTGCTTCATCTATCAGATTAGGTACAATCTTCAATGTAGCAAACATGTTTGAGAATCGATGGATTAACCCTAGGTCAATTGAATCACCTAGTTTATCGATCATAAACTACTCATTGCCGCAATTGAATACTCTTCCTGTGTCACACATTGCAGCATTTGTTCTAGCTTCTCCCTGTGACTTTGTCATTTCCTTTTTGCTTAGTGCATCGGCTACTACCTTAGTCTTTCCTGGATGATACTGGATATAACAATCATAATCCTTTAGTAATTTCAGCCAACTCTCCTCTATCTCATGTCTAACTCCTTATGACTGAAAAGATGAGTAAGACTCTTATGATATGATTTAATCTGAAATTTCTCTCCATACAAATAATGTCTCCATATCTTAACAGCATGTACTACTGCTGCTAGTTCCGAGTCATTAGTTGGGTAATTTTTTTCATGTGTCATTAATTGCCTAGAAGCATACGCAATTACTTGCTCTCCTTGCATGAGAATACATCCCAAACCTAATTCCAAACAACTAATCCCAATGCCAAACAGTGTATCATAGGCCTCACCCTAGCATCCCTCAATATGTCCATAGAGATAGAACTAAGGCCCCCCGGTAGAGTCAAAGACCATATGGTCTGAGACCACCTCCCCTGATGCCCTACGACGTAATAGTTCTGCTAAGGTAATGGTGATACGATGATGTTAGTGGGCAAGACTTGAGAAGAGATATAGCTAGAGTCTAGTGACGAGGTCGAAGACCACCATGCCATGTCCTTCCCCTGATGCTCCACTCGCATCCAACACACCAACCATACACATACATTTACATGCCTATTCCTAGAATCATCATCATCATCATGTCATAAATAAATGAAATTAAATATGCATAAATAGTAATAGTAGGACTTAATAAAATAAACTATTTATTATTATCTAATTAGTTATGGTCTTGTTCCCTCACCTATTAGCAATACTTAATTTCATTCCAAGCCTTAAAATTCTCTTTGAATTGATTTAACAACCTAAAAGTTATATGATTTTAAGTTAGGGTTCATATGTGACATGTTACAGTAGTCAAAAATCATAATAGAGCACTGATAGGTGTCTGATTAGTCCTATTGTCTCATGCTGTATCGACCTTAATGTCTACGGTCGATACCCTACGATCTTATATTGTGCGACCGTAGCTGGACCATATGATTTCTAAAATCTTCCCGAATGCATAGGCCGATCTTCTGGTCATACTGGTCATGTTATGGTCGGCTGTAGCTATGACTTTGAGATTTCTGGTCATAGCCTACATGAAATTCAAGTTCTTCCTGGGTCAATTCTTCTGTTTTTCAATGGAGTTTATTCTAAGGTCGTCCTATGGCCATCATTAGTAGTTTCTTATCAACCATAACCATCGACTCAACCCTCGTGGTTATCTTTGGAAATTACCCAAGGAATCACATGGATCATGATAGATTGATATTGCCTATCTTCCATAGAAGTCTTATTCCCTAGAGTTTACATATCTAGAGATTAGGTTCATACCTTTCCTATGATAGAGAGCCAATCTCTTCTCAATAAATTTCTTTCCTTAGCTTTTTCTTCTTCTCCTTCTCTTCCTTATCTTCCATTTCTTTCTCTAGGGTTTACTAAAGTTCTAAAAGAATGAAAAAGGACTGAGGGACGTCCTTTATATAGAGGAAAACTCTCTATATAAAGTTCTCCTTCAATTAGGAAAGCAATCCCTTAGTTTAGAAAAGTTTTCAAAACTCAGAGTCTGATCTGGGTTCTCACGATCGATTACATGGTCGCATAAACCATCGACCGGGGTCGAAATCATCGACCGTGGGTTTTTGGATTTGAGATTTTTGGTTTCATTCCTTATGGTTGACCATACCTACCCAGGCATGCGTCCTTAGGTATGGTTTTAGTTTTTTAACTCGATTCTCATACCTGGTTTGTGATCTATCTACACACGTTCGGTCTACATGGTCCAGGAATGATAGGAAGACCTGGCATGACACGGTTATACCATGTTAATGGAGTGCAGGTCTTACACTGATGACCAAGTCAAGACCACCATGCCACATCCTCCCCCTGATGATCCACTTTCATCAAGCACACTAACCACACACATAAAATCACATGCCTATTCCTGGCATCATCATCGTCATATTATAAATAGGCAGAAATAAATATGCATGAGTAGTAATAGCAGAAATATTGGATGACATGTAAGATGCACTTTACAAACATAGAAGCATAGAATCAATCATGGCATTGAAATCAAATAAATTAACATTTTGTTATTATCTAATTAGTTTAGGTCTTGCTCCCTTACCTGTTAGCAAAACTTGATCTCCTTCCAAGCCTTGTAATTCACTTTGAATTGGTTCAATAACCTAAAAGTTATATGAATTACAATTAAGGTTCATATGTAACATGTTACCGTAGTCGAAAACCAAAATAGAGCACTGCTATATGTCTTACTGGTCCTATGGTCTCATACTGTGTCGACCTCACTACATACGGTCGATACCCTATGGTTGCATATGGTACGATGGTAACTGTGACCATATGGTTTTTGAAATCTTCAAGAATGCCTATGGTTAATCCTCTGGTCATGGTGATCATGCTAGGGTAGACCATAGCTGCTACCTTAAGACTTCTGGTCACCAACTAGATTCAATTGGAATTCTTCTTGGGTCAACTCCTTGGCTTTTCCATTGGGTTCATACTAAGGTTATCCTATGGTCATCATTAGTAGTTTCTCATCAACCATTATCACCAAACTCACCCCTGATGATTAGCCTTGGGATTTACTCAAGGAATCACATGGATCATACTAGTTTGACATCTCCAATCCCCCATAGAAGCCTTCTTCCATAGAATTTACATCTGCAGGGATTAGGTTCATAACTTTGCCTATGGTAGAGAGCTAAAATCTTCTCAGCAAAACCTTTCCCTTAATCTTCTCTTCTTCTCCTTCCCTTCCTTCTCTTCCATTAGGGTTTACTAATGTTCTAAAAGAGTGAAAAGGGTTGAGGGATGTCCTTTATATTGAGAAATATTCTCCATATATAGTTCTCCAATATAAGGAAAGAAATCACCCTTAAATTTGAAAGTTTCCAACTCGGAGTCTGGTCTGGGGTGTCACGATCGATGGCCTACGGTGGCAGAATCCATCGAACATAAGTTCAAAAACATCAACCATAGGGTCATTGATCAGTGACCATTATTTCTTTCCATATGGTCGACCGTACCTACCTAGGTAAGCAACCCTACCTATACTTTGAGCATTTTAACTCGATTGATACTTAGTTTTGTGATCCATCTTCACACGGTCGGTGCACTTGGTCCAACAATAATGGAAAGACCTGACATGACACGGTTAGACCAGGTAAGTGGAGTGTGGGTCTTACAACTCCCCTCCCTTATATAAATTTCTTCCTCAAAAGTTACCCATACCTTTCAAGTCGAACAAGGGAGGATATTGCTTCCGCATAGCATTTTCTTCTTTTCATGTAATTTCTTCCACATTTTGGCTTCTCCAAGTAACTTTAACATAGTAAATGTCACGGTTGTGAAGACGTTGAACCTTCCTGCTAGTGATTTCAAATGGTACAATTTCAAACATCAAGTCTTCAGCTAAATCAGATGGATCTGTTGTTAACACGTGTGTTGGATCTCTGACATACTTCTTCAATTGTGAGACATGGAATACATCATGTACACTATACATTGATGGTGGTAGTGCTAACTGATATGCTACCTTTCCACGCCTTGCCAGACCTTTTTAATATATCTAGGACATAGCTTTCCCTTCTGTCCAAACTTTTTAAATCGCGCATAGGAGATACTTTCAGAAATACTTTATCACCTATGGTAAATTCAAGATCTCTTCGTCAATTGTTTGCATATTGCTTTTGATAGTTCTGAGCTGTTTGGACTCTTTCCTTGATGATGTCGACCACTTGACTTGTCTCTTCAATAAACTCTGGTCCAACAATACAATGCTCTCCAACTTCATTCCAAAACAAAAGAGTTCGACATATTCAACCATACAGTGCTTCATAGGTTGACATCTGTATTGTAGCTTGATAGCTGTTGTTATAAGAGTACTCGACCAATGGTAACTTCTCATCCCATGATCCCTTAAAATCAATTACATAAGCACGGAGCATGTCTTCTAAAAGCTGAATGGTACATTCTGACTATCCATCTGTCTGAAGATGGAATGCAGTATTAACTTCAATGTTGTACCCATAGACTTTTGTAATCCTTCTCAAAACATTGAGGTAAAGTGTGGGTCTCTATCGGACACAATGCTTTCAGGTACACCATGTAATCGGACAATATTATCTACATAAAGCTTAGCTAACCTCTCTAGGGTATACTGAGGTCGTATAGCTATGAAACGAGCTGTCTTAGTCAATCGATCTATGATCACCAAGACTGTGTCAACTATTCTGGAAGTCAAAGCTAACCCAGTGATGAAGTCCATAGTGATATAGTCCCATTTCTATGCTGGTTCTAGTAGTGGTTGCAATAAGCTTGTAGGCCTTTGCCTGTCAGCCTTTACCCGCTGATAATTCAGGCATTCTAGCTACATTTGATTTCATTCCCCTCCACCAGTTTAGTTTCTAATAATCATGATACATCTTTGTACTTTCGGGATGTATCGAATAAGCAGTGGTGTGGGCTTCCTTCATTAGTTTGTGTCTAATATCTGAGTCTTCACTATTAGGGACATATACTCTCCGTTTGTATCGTAGTACCCTTTTAAGGTCCATGGTAAAGTCAAGAGTAGTCCTACCTTTTTCAAGGTCATCTTCTACTGTTCTCAGATAGGGGTCTGATTGAATAGCTGCCTTTGCTTCGTCTATCAGATCAGGTACAATCTTCAATATAGCAAACATGTTTGTGAATAGATGAATAAACCCTAGGTCGGTTGAATCACTGGTTTATTGATCACAAACTTCTCATTGCCGCAATTGAATACTTTTCCTATGTCACACATTGCAGCATTTTTGCTAGCTTTTCCCTGTAACTTTGTCATTTCTTTTTTGCTTAGTGTATCGGCCACTACCTTAGCCTATCTTGGACGATACTGGATATCACAATCATAATCCTTCAGTAATTCTAGCCATCTCCTCTGTCTCATGTCCAACTCCTTCTGATTGGAAAGATGAGTAAGACTCTTTTGATCTGATTTAATCTAAAATTTCTCTCCATACAAATAATGTCTCCATATCTTAACAGCATGTACTACTACTGCTAGTTCCAAGTCATGAGTTGGGTAATTTCACTGATGTATCTAACATATCGTGATATACCTTATTCATAAGTTCCATAAAAGTTACGGGTGCATTAGTCAATCCAAAAGACATAACTAAAAATTCATAATGTCCATTTCCGGTTCTGAAGGCTGTCTTCAAAATATCGCCTTCCTTAATCTTCAATTGATGGTATCCCGACTGAAGATCAATTTTGGAGAACACTTTGGCACCTTGGAACTGGTCGAATAAGTCATCGATCCGAGGCAATGGATACCTGTTCTTAATTGTGAACTTGTTCAATTCTTGATAATATATAAAAAGTCGAACGCTACCGTCCTTCTTTTTCATGAACAATACCGGCGCTCCCCATGGTGATATACTAGGTCGAATATAACCCTTGTCTAGCAGTTCTTGTAATTGTACCTTCAGTTCCTTCAGTTCAGTAGGAGCCATTCTATAAGGTGCCTTAAATACTGGTGCAGCTCTGGGTATAATGTCTATAACGAACTTTGTCGCTCGATCAGGTGGCAATCCTGGTAATTCCTCAGGAAATACATCAGAAATTCATGCACAACTTCAATATCCTCCATTCGTGGTGCTTTCTTGGTGAAGTCGACCACGAACACTAGGTACCCAACTCTTCATTTCTCGAGGCATCTTCTAGTTTTTAATGTCGAAAGAATGAGTTTTTGTTTACGGGGAAGTTAGGTTCCCGTAAAACTGAACTCTGCACCTTTCGTGTCTTTAATTGATATGTTCTTTCTCAGCACAAATCAAACCCACAGAATACTGGGATAACCAGTCCATCCCTAGGATGACGTCAAAGTCTGCCATCTTGAGTCGGATTAAGTTTGCATCCATAGTCTTTTCATCGATAATAACTGGACATGGTCCATAACCTTGGTCTAGTTCTACTTCTAATCCCATAGGTGATCATACAAGTAGTTTGAAATCTAAAGACCTGAGGGGTTGACTCAACTTCTTTTCAAACGATACAGATATAAAAGAATGAGTAGCCCTAGAGTCAAAGAGTACTCTGGCAGGTATGCCAATAATTGGTACAATACCTACGATTTGATTTAATTTAGTCTACATGCTCACACAAGGTATTTAAAAACACAATGTTGAATCATACATCTGACCACATTAGGCGATGTGACAACATCCTCAGAATTAATTGCATAAACTTTTCCTTGCTGTAGCTGCTTCTTCGGCTTAGGACAATCTCTTGAATAATGCCCTATTTGATCGCAATTAAAACATTTGACTCCAACATTACTTTTCTTCTACTGAGGTTGAGTTGTTGGAGTAGTCTTAGATGTAGCATTGAACCCTTGAGTATGGAAGGGTTTGAATGTTCATGAGTTCCCTCCGTTGAACGTACTCCCATTCGGCCTCTTTATACCCTTATTTTGAGCGAAATAACTCTCCCTTTGGCTTAACTCCAAAACTCGAGCAATTTGTACTGCTTCATTGTAAATCTTCATTTCTAGTCCTAGTACATGCTCATGAATGCTTCCCCTAAGTTCCATGATGAACCTTCGGGTTTTGGTATTTTGCTCCTACATGCTAAAGGAAGCAAAGAAAAACAGCTCTTCATAACGCTGTTGATAAGCTTCTATAGACATTTGTCCTTGATATAGACTCAGAAATTTTTTTTCCATCTGGTCTCTAAAACTCATGGGAAAATAATTTTGGAAGAAAGCTTCTTCGTAAATAGCGTAGGTCAGTTGGGTATGCTTTGTCAATAGATAACTTCAAGTAGATTTCCACCAATGGTGTGCATCACCTTTCAGCATAATAGTAGCACATAACACCTTTTCCTCTACATTTACAGTCATCATCATAAAATTTCTTTTCATCTTGTCGATCCAGTGAGCTAGTTACAGATGATCCGATGGCTTACCAATGAATTCCTTAGGCTTCATCTTCATAAAATGTTCGATCAATCTAGATTGATCAAGTTGATACTGAGCGTATGCTCCATACGTAGGCAGTTGGTACAGATAGTTACCCTGGTTATGTCTGCCTTGCGGTGCCTCAGTATTCTGCACTTAAGCTTGTAACACTAGCGTTTGAGGTGCTTGGGGTACCATGTTGCTACCACCAGGTACGGTACTAGCTTTCCCTACAAGTAGAGGTGTTGCATTTGCAACTAGGGAAGCAATTTCCCAAAGCAGCTTGCATGTTGGCTTGCATTTGCTATATCTGTTGCACTTCCTGTGCCAAATCCATCACCATAGTAGCCAAATATGTAGGTAGTGCCGGTAAATTGGTTGGGTTGGCTCGTGGGTGAACATCTTGAGGCACAGTACTTTGATTCCCAATATTTTCTTCTTTTCCTTGCTGACCTTCGTGGTCATTGGTCTACATAGGTGGTAGAGGTGGGTTGCATTTGTCTTCTTTGGCTAACTCTTTGCCCAACCATTTAAATTCCTGGATAAATGGTACATGGAAAGGCTGTACATGTAAGACAAAATAGAATGGTAGAATTAGGTTAGTTTCACAATGGAAAAGCGAGAGAAGAAACAAAAGCAACAGGCAAAAGTTCGAACATAATCAAAAGGCAGACAACAGTCAGTCATACGGTCGATGGCTTACAGTCGCATGTTGTGCGACCATAGGTTTGACCACCAAATCTCTAGCAACATCGCGACACCCTATGGTCGATCATACGGTCAATGACACAGTCGATCATTTTGGTCGAATTGTCCGACCGTAAAGTTCAAAATCATTTTTAAAATCTATTTTTTGAGATTTTCCCTCTCATTTCCCTTTCTTCTTCCTATGATCTTAACTCAGCTCGCCACAACTAAGTTGCTACAATATCAACCGTACGAACTTGGTGATTTTTCCACCAATCGAAAATCTTCCTTCCATTCCTCAAGGTATGTTTTCTACTCTTTTCCCATTTTAAGCTTTCATGCCTAGGTTTTTACTCTTTATAGGGTTTTCATCAAATTAATATTTTTTTTACCATAAAAATTCAATTTTTATTGAGGCTATTGCTATTGGTTATCAAATATATGAAAGCCCTCAATAAAATTTTAGTTTCATCACTTGGTATGGTAGAAATTTAAAAATTCCTAGTTATGACCAAAATTTTGGGGTTTTTCCCAAATGTCAAAATTTCTTCAAATCAAATCTACCTAGTTAAAATTTTCCATTGTATGAGCCTTGTAGGATGATTTGGAACCTATATAAGTTGTGAGATCCATGTGTGTAAATTTTGAGGATGAAATTTCTTTTAAGGGTGGTGGAGTTATATGACCTACACCATACTCCCGGTCTAACCTTACATTCTCGTGTCGTGACCGGTCTTCCCATCATAATCGGCTCAAGTGAACCAATTATATGAAGAAACCACAAGATGAGGTAAGTCACAAGCCGAATTTAGTTGTTGTGGTTGACTGGTTAAGTTTGTATGGAAGCAAACAGTCAAAAACTAAAATCAATAAATTTTGGACCTATGGTGGCATGTTTGGGGGCTACGGTCGCACCTATGGTCGACAGTAGTGAGACTATGTAACCTAGGGTCGCATGTCTTGGTGGTACGGTCGAACGATTTATACGACGGTATGATTGACCGAAGGAACCCAGAACCGACTCCGTGTTTAGGAAACTTTCCTAATTTGAGGAGGACTCTTTCCTAATTGAAAGAGGACTCTATATTGAGGTTTTCCCTCTATATAAGGGATGTTCCATAGCCTCTCTCACTTTTTTAGAACCCAAATTGAAACTCTAAACCTAAGAGAGAAAGAGAGTGAGGAAGAGAAGGAGAAGGAGATTTGAAGAAGAAGGCTGAGAGGAAGGTTTGCAGAGAAAAGTTCTATCTTTCTACAACAAGCTTAAGGTATGCACTTGACCCTATAGGATAAATTACATAGGAAAGGTTCCTTTCCATCAAATTGATGTGTCGAATCTAATGTAACAATTTCGGTTATGGAATTTCTAAGCAAAACCATAGAGAATAGGTTAGGGTTAATGGATGAGGGATAAACTAAGAATATTGGCCTTACAATGATCATTAGTGAGGACCCCATTGATGATCCAAGCGGAGGAACTCAAGAGAGAAGTAAAAATCAAACAAACTACGTATGGTCGCAGCTATGGTCGACCATAGGATGAGAAAGTACCAACCACAGCCATTTGGGAAGAATTCAGGAAACATATGGTCGCAGCTATGTCGCATGTAATGCGACCAAAGGGTATCTACCGTAGGTCCTACGGTGACATATCTTGCTACCATAGCATCGACCATAGCATCGACCATAAGAAAACAACAAGCATATTTTAAGACCAAACATGGTTTTTGACTACTATAACTTGGTAAATTTGAACCCTAACTTACATACATTAATTGTTTAGGATCCTAATAGATTCAAAGTGACATCCAAAAGCTTGGGAGAGGAACAAGGAGAGGAACAAACATCGATCAAAGGTGAGGGAAGAAGTCCTAAACTAATTAGTTAATAACAAACTGTTTATTTTTATTGAGTCCAATGCCATGATTTATTCTATGCTTGTATGCTTGTAATGTGCATCTCACATGTCATCCAATATTCTTTCTATTACTATTCATGCATATTTAATTACATTTATTTATAACATGATGATGATGATGATGCTAGGAATCGGCATGTGAATGTCTGTGTATGGTTGGTGTGTTGGATGCCAGTAGAGCATCAGGGGGAGGATGTGGCAAGGTGGTTTTTGACCTTGTCACAGACTCTAGTTCTATCTCTACTCAAGTCTTGCTTACTAACATCGTCGTATCACCATTACCATAGCAGAACTATTACGTCGTAGGGCATCAAGGGAGGTGGTCTCGGACCATGTGGTCTCTAAATCTACCAAGGGGCCTTAGCTCTATCTCTATGGACGTATTGAAGGATGCTAGGGTGAGGCCTTGGATACATTGTTTGGCATTAGGATTGGTTAGTTACGAGCCTAGTTTGCAAACCCTCATCAATAGGGGACTTAAGTGTTGGTATGGTAGGGCATCAGGAGAAGTGTTGGCGGTGTTTCATCTAGACACTTTAGCTCTATCTCTATTCCATGGTAGGTGCATGTGGGATGACAATGGTGCTTGATCCATTTGGAAGATTGACAAACTCGTGTATAGAGGTGCGGTGGCCACCAAAACTTTCTATAGCACATTGCAAATTTATAAACCCGACCAAATATATGAATTGAATGTATGCATATGTTTGTTGCATTGTTTTGTTTACTCACTCAGCTCAAGTTGGAGAGCTGACCCTCGCACATGCAATTCTTTTGTTTCTGATGCTGCTGGTATTATGGTTGAAGATTATGTCGACACACTAACATATGAAGAGGTGGCACTATGGATGTGCATGCTGAGGAGGACTATCATGATTCCTTAAGCGAGCGTTTCAACTATGGATACACTTAGTGTTTAACCTTCGTATTTAGATATTTGTAATATGTATTAAATTATGTTTTGGTTACTTAGAGATAAGTAAAATATTTATTATTTATCATGATTAGACCTTAGTTCATTATTAATAAGACTTTCGCTATTTACTTTATTATCTCTGATTAATATGGATGTGTTTTGATTTAACATGGTTGCCATAGCCTATACGAGATCCTGGTTGAACCATTGGTTCATTGACAGTTCATCACACCATTCCGGTTAGTCAATAATTGGGGTGTGACAACTTGGTATCAGAGCTCTCAGGATTTGCCCATCAAACTTGAATACTTCTACTAGAGTCCATGAACTGAGTTAGGATAAATTAAAAGCTTTAATACAAACACACCATAAGCACCTGTGTTGGTTGAGACTGAACTTAAATAAGATAATAATGTACATATAAAAGGTGGAACCATATATATACAAAGACAGAAAAAGAAAATCTAAATGTATCCTGATAAACAAATAATATAGGGTAGGATCTATAAGTCGGGTAGTCGTCCAAGTATATAGATGATATAGTACGGTAACAAGAATGAAGCATCTGTGAAGCAGAAAAATTAGAATATTGAGTTGGTACTCACAAGATGGGAAACTCAATGTATGATAGGGAAAGAAGGAAAATGGCTAGTAACGCCTAAATCCCTGTAAAGGTAAAGGGAAAGATCTCGGGCTAAATCCAACAGAGATAGGAGAACAATGGCCATACACAAAAAATGAAAGTAACTATAAAATAAGATAAAGCTATACTCCTGGGTGGCATGGAGACTCAGAGTGAGATCTACCATACGCTAATCCATTGCCCACTGATCATTAAAAAGAGGTTGCAACTTGACCCCACCACTACCTGGGTCAAGAACGGGTAGTGAAAACTCATCTGAGCAGATGCTATGTCACACACTAATTCTGGACCAACCGGAATGGTGTGATGAACCGTCAATAAACCAATGGTTCAACAAAGATCTCATATAGGCTACGCCAACCATGTTAAACCAAAACACATTCCACATTAATCAGAGATAATAAAGTTCATAGCGAAAGTCTTATTAATAATAAACTGAGGTCTAATCATGATAAATAATTAATATTCCAGTTACGAAAGTTAAACACCAAGCGTATCCATAGTTGAAACACTAGCTTGATGAGCCATATTCGTCCTCCACAACTTGTACATCCATAGCCGCTGCATGTCCACACATTGGCGTATCCAGGTAGTCTTCAATAGTAACACCTGCAACATCAGAAACTAAAAAGAATTCTGTGCGTGAGGGTCAGCTCTCCAACTTGAGCTCAGTGAGTAAACAAAACAATGCAACAAATAGATGCATGCATTCAATTCATATCTTTGGTTTGATTTTTAAGTTTGCAATGTACTATAGAAAGGTTTGGTGGCCGCCGCACCTCTATACACGAGTGTGTGAACTTGCCCAATGGATCAAACACCATTGCTGTCCCACATGCACCCATCATGGAATAGAGATAGAGCTAAAGTGTCCGGATCAAACACCGTATAACACTTCCCCTGATGCCCTACCCATACCAATATGTAAGACCCTATTGGCGAGGGCTTGCAAACTGGGCTCGCAACTAACCAATCATAGTGCCAAACAGTGTATCCAAGCCCTCACCCTAGCATCCCACAATACGTCCATAGAGATAGAGCTAAGGGCCCCTGATAGAGTAAGAGACCACATGGTCTGAGACCACCTCCCTTGATGCCCTACGACATAATAGTTTTGCTGAGGTAATGGCGATACAACGATGTTAGTGGGCAAAACTTGAGTAGAGATAGAGCTAGAGTCTGTTGACGAGGTCAAAGACCAGTATGTCACGTCCTCCCCCTGAAGTTCTAATCGCATCCAACATACCAACCACACACATACATTGACATGCTTATTCCTAGCATCAACATCATCATCAACTTATAAACGAAATTAAATATGCATGAACAGTAATAGTAGGTGTCACACCTTAATTCTGGACCGACCAGAATGATGTGATGAACCGCTAACAAACCAATGGTTCAACCAGGATCCCGAGTAGGCTATATCCGTGTTATCTAAATCCCATACAATCACATTCATAATCAGAGTAAATACACAATAGCGGAAGTCTTATAATAAAATGAACTGAAAATCTATTGTGAAATCAATATTTAAATACCAAATTATTCTGCATCAACTAAGACATAAATAAATATCATTACATCCCTTTAATAAATCAAAATAATTAAATAAAAGAAAAACCCTAAACGAATACGCATGAGTTGCACTCGCAAAAGGAGTCATGCATATCCTCTACATCTTCTACTTCAATCGTCGCCACATGTCCATACGCTGGGGCATCAATGTAATCTGCAACATTGGTACCTGCATCTTCAACTAAAAATATTCGACATCGATAGGGTGAGCACACATCATGGCTCAGTGAGCAAACAAAACAATCCAACAATACATATGCATGCAATCAATTCATATATTTGGTCTGGTTTTACGTTTGCACTGTGCTATAGAAAGGATAGGTGGCCGCCGCACCTCTATGCACGAGAGTGTGGATACTCCCGATGAACTCTCATCGTCGCCCACAGCACCCACAATGGACATTGTACACGAAGGTCACACTTATCGTTGCATAACTCCATACCAACAAATAAACCCCTGATGGCTAGGGCTGTAAACGGGGCTCGCTACTAACCAATCCTAATGTCAAACAATGTATCCAAGGCCTCACCCCAGCATCCCTCAGAGCACCCGTAGAGATAGAGCTAAGGCCCCCCGGTAGAGTATAGGACTCAAGGACCGAGACCCTCCTTGATGCCCTGCGTCGCAATAGTTCTGCTAAGGTAACGGCGATACGACGATGCTAATGCACAAGACTTGAGTCAGAGATAGAGCTATAGTGTTCGGATCAAACACCGCCTAACACTTCTCCTGATGCCCTACTCGCATCAAGCACACAAACATTTACATGCCTATTCCTAGCATCAATCATCATCATCATGTTATAAGTAAACATAATTAAATATACATGAACAATAATAGAAAGAATATTGGATGACATGTTGAATGCACACTACAATCATATTCGCATAGAATCAAGCATGGCATTGGACTCAAGAAAGTAAAAATAGTTTATTATTAACCAATTAGTTTAAGTCTTGTTCCCTCACCTTAGCTTGTTAAAAGATCCTCTTCCAAGCTTTAGAATCACCTTTATATTGCTATTATATTGCTAGAAGACCTAACAAAGTCAATAAAATTTAATTAAAATTTATTTTAATTTTTAAAACCATTTTGTTAACTGAGGGTCGGAGGTTGGGTCGGAGTCATGATCGACTCCTGGTGCGACCGTCCCTCAATCTGGACTTCCAGAACCCAGAGGGTCGATACTCAGAATCACATAGGGTCGGATGGTCATCGACCCTCTGTGCGACCCCCTGTGGGTTTTGATCAATTTTCCTCCTTTTAGTCCATTCTTAATGTTCGGGGTCCTATTGCTTGCTCCTATAGTCCATTCAACATACATTCCATGGTCTAGAACCATGAATCATCCACCTATATAGCTTTTATGTATTCTCCCATGGTTTTTCATGGAAACCTAACCATGGGTTGATGGTTTGAATTTCTCCGAGATCACACTCTCATCCTTATCTAACCTAAGGTCTATAGAAATTTATGGAATTAGTATCCATACCTGGGAAGAATACTCCTTCTCTGCAACTCTTCTCCTTTTTACTTTTTCTTTTCTCCTTTTCTTCTCTTCTTCTTCTCTTCCTTCTCTTCTCATTCTCTCAATTCAATTAGGTTTGTAAAAGGAGTAAAAGAGGCTTAGGAACGTCCTATTTATAGGGTGGAAACTACTAAACTAAGTCCCATTGAGATTCGGAAGGAATCCAATCGAAATTTGAAAACTTTCCTAATTTCAGTTTCTGACGGCAACTGAGGGTCGATGATCCAGTCGACCCTTGGTTTCCTAAGGTGTCCGACCCTCCCTGCAAAATAGAGGGTCTGACTTTCTGTCTTGGGAGGTCCGACCCTCCCTTGCTGGGTATGCGTCCCTCCATTTAAATTAAGTGTTTTTTGATGGATTTGATACTTGGGATCACAATCTCCTTCACGCCCTTTGTCCATTCATCTCGTCCATGATGGGTAATCCTGGTTCAAGGTGGTAAGACCGGGTTAGTTTGATACGGGTCTTACAACTCCCCCCTACTTATAAAAATTTCATCCCCAAAATTGTACGTACCTTCTGAATCAAATAAGTGAGGGTATTGCTTCCGCATAGCATTCTCTTCCTCCCAAGTAATTTCTTCCATGTCTCTACTTTTCCAAGTGACCTTAACATAATAGATATCTCGGTTGTGTAGTCATTGAACCTTTCGACTGGTGATTTCTATTGGTGTTACTTCAAATGTCAATTCATCAGTCAATTAGGGTAGATCTACTATCAGGACGTGCGTTGGAGCCTTGACATACTTCTTCAACAGGGAAATATGAAATACGTCATGCACACTTGAGATAGATGGTGGTTGTACTAACTGATAAGCCACTTTTTCATGCTTAGCTAGAATCTCATACGGCCCGACATATCATGGACTGGGTTTCCCTTTCTGTCTGAACCGTTTCAATCCTTGCATAGGCGATACCTTCAAGAATACTTTATCACCTACAACGAACTCAAGATCTCTGCGTCGAGTATCTGCATATTGCTTCTGACGGTTCTGAGCTATTTTTACCCTTTCTTTGATAATGTCTATCACTCGACAAGTCTCTTAAACAAATTCTGGCCCAATAATACTACATTCTCCAACTTCATTCCAAAACAACGAAGTTCAACACTTTCTGCCATACAGTGCTTCATATGGTGGCATCTGTATAGTAGCCTGATAGCTATTGTTATAAGCGAACTCGATCAGTGAAAACTTTTCATCCCATGATCCTTTGAAATCAATTACACATGCGCGTAGCATATCTTCTAGAATCTGGATTGTACGCTCTGACTGTCCATCTGTCTATGGGTGGAATGCAGTACTGAACTTCAATGTTGTACCCATAGCCTTTTGCAATCCTTCCCAAAACTTGGAAGTAAATCGGGGATCTTTATCGGATACAATGCTCTCTGGTACACCGTGTAACTGAACAATATTATCCACATACAGCTTTGCTAACCTTTCCAGTGTATACTGAGGTTGTATCGGTATAAAGGGAGCTGTCTTAGTTAGACAGTCTACAATCACCCAAACCACGTCAACTACTCGAGGAGTCAGTGGTAATCCCGTGACGAAGTACATAATGATGCAGTCCCATTTCCATGCTGGTTCTGATAACGGCTGTAACAGTCCTGTGGGTCTTTGTCGTTCAGCCTTTACTTTCTGACAATTTAGGCATTGAGACACGAACTTAGCTACATCTGCTTTCATTCCTCTCCACCAATATAGTTTCTTTAGATCATGATATATTTTTGTGCTTCCAAGATGTATCGAATAAATGGTGGTATGGGCTTCTTTCATCAGTCGGTGTCTAATGTCCACATTTTCTATTTCGGGTACACATATTCTTCCTTTGTATTTCAGTACTTACTCTTCGTCCAAGGTGAACTCAGGGTTAGTCCTACCTTTTTCGATATCTTCTTGTACTATTCTCAGATAAGGATCTGATTTGATAGCTGTCTTCACATCATCCATTATACCCGGTATAATTTTCAATGCCGCGAACATATTTGAAAACCGATAAATAAACCCTTGGTTGGCTGATCCATCCGTTGTATCTATCACATATTGCTCATTGCCATGTTTGAATACCATTTTGATAGTACATATAGCAGCAGTTGTACTAACCTCACCTTGAGATTTTATCATCGCCTTTCTGCTCAACGCATCCGCTACTACATTAGCTTTCCCCGGATGATACTGGAAATCACAATCATAGTCTTTCAATAGTTCCAACCATCTTCTATGTCTCATATTCAACTCCTTCTAATTAAATAAATAATTAAGACTTTTATGGTCCGACTTAATCTGGAACTTCTCTCCGTATAGGTAATGTCTCCATATCTTGATAGCATGTACTACTACCGCTAACTCCAAATCATTAGTGGGATAATTTTTCTCATGTATCTTTAACTATCTCGAGGCATAAGCAATTACTTGTTCTCCTTGCATAAGCACACATCCTAATCCTAGTCCTGACGCATCAGTGTATAGGGTAAATGGCTGTCCTGGAACAGGAATAGTCAAAATCGGAGCGGATATCAATCTGGTCTTCAATGTCTGGAAGCTCTTCTCACATTTATCTATCCACACAAACTTTTCACCTTTCTTAGTCAAACTGGTGAGAGGTACGGCAATCTGAGAATAGTCTTCCATAAATCTCGGATAATATCCAGCGAGACCCAGAAAACTTCTTATTTCTGCAATGCTTTTTGGTGCTTCCCACTTTACAATAGCCTCGATCTTGCTATGGTCCACTTTGATTCTTTCAATGGATACCACATGGCTAGGAAGGCAACTTCACATAGCCAAAACTCACACTTTGAAAATTTTGCATACAGCTTCTCTTTCCTTAAACGCTGTAGGGCGGCGTTTAGATTCTTAATGTGGGTTTCCTTGTCCTTGGAATATACCAATATGTCATCAATAAATACTATAACCGACGTATCCAACATGTTGTGGAAAACCCGGTTCATAAGTTTCATGAAAGTTGTTGGTGCGTTTGTTAATCCAAAAGACATGACCAAGAATTCATAATGTCCATATCTGGTCCTGAAAGCTGTCTTAGGAATATCACCCTCTTTAATCTTCAACTAATGATAACCGGACCGAAGGTCGATCTTAGAAAATACTTTCGCTCCTTGCAACTGATTGAACAAGTCATCGATCCGAGGTAGTGGATATCGATTCTTGATTGTTAGTTTGTTCAGCTCCCGATAGTCGATACATAATTGAATGCTACCGTCCTTCTTCTTTACGAATAATACCTTTGCTCCCCATGGTGATATACTGGGTCGAATATAACACTTTTCCAGCAGTTCCTGTAGTTGCACTTTCAATTCCTTCAGTTCAGTAGGAGTCATTCTATAAGGTGCTTTTGATACTGGTGCGGCTCCAGGTATAAGGTCTATCACAAACTCGGTAGCTTTGTCGGGGGGTAATCCTGGTAGTTCCTCCGAGAATACGTCGTGATAGTCCCGCACGACATCAATATCTTCCATTCGTGGTGCTTCCTTGATTAGGTCGACCACTGATACTAGATACCTGACTGCCATTCTCAAGGCACTTCTTAGCCTTTAGTGCTGAGAGTATGAGCTTACCTTTACGGGGCAGTTTGGTTCCCGCAAAACTGAATTATGCTCCTTCCTTGTCTTTAAATGTTAGCTTCTTTTCAGCGCATAATAGGTTTATAGAATGCCGAGCTAACCAGTCTATTCCCAAGATGACATCAAAGTCTGCCATCCCAAGTTGGATCAAGGTTGCATCTAGGGTTTTCTCGCCAATGAGAACTGGACATGGCCCATAACCTTTTTCTAATTCCACTTCTAAGCCCATCGGTGACCGTACAAGTAGTTTGTAGTCCAATGTTTTGATGGGTAAGTTCAGCTTCTTTCCAAACGACACAGATATAAAGGAATGAGTAGCTCCTGAATCAAAGAGTACTTTGGCGGGTATGCCATTTATAGGTATGATACCTATGACCACATCGGGTGATGCGGCATCTTCATCAAACGTAACATCATAAACTCATCCTTGATGTTGTGGCTTCCGGGGTTTAGGACACTCTCTCATCATATGTCCCACTTGATTGCAGTTATAACATCTTGGACTTTGGTTGCTGCTGAGCCGCTTGAGTGGTCTTGGGTGCAGCGGTGAAATTCTGAGTACGAAAAGGCTTGTATGTCTTGTTATTACCTCCGTTGTAAGAATTACCAGCTGGCCTTTTCACACCTTTGTTTTGCATAAAATAACTTTCCTTCTGGCTCGATTCTATAACTCGAGCAATTTGCACGGCTTCATTATAAATCTTCTTGTCTAAGCCCAACACGTGCTCTCTGATGCTTCCTCTGAGTACCGTGACAAAACTATGGGTTTTGGTGTCCTCTTCCTGCATGCACAGTGGTGCGAAGAAAAACAGCTCCTCATAACGCTGCTGATACGCGTCCACTATCATCTGCCCCTGATACAAACTCAGGAACTCTTTCTCCATAGAATCATTGAAGCTCCGGGGAAAATACTTCTCAAAGAACGCTTCTTTATAAATAGCCCAAGTCATAGGGCGTGCTCGGTCAGTAGATATGCTCTGGTAGATTTCCACCAATGATGTGCATCGCCTTTCAACATGAAGGTGGCACATAACACCTTTTCTTCTTCAGTAATAGTCATCATGAGAAAGTTTATCTCTATCTCGTCGATCCAATGTGCTGGCCATAACGGATCCGACGGTTTACCGTTAAATTCCTTGGGCTTCATCTTCAGATAGCTCTCAACCAGTCGAGAGTGATCCATCTGATTTTGGGGGTATGCCCCAAACATAGGTTGTGGATACTGATACTGAACCTGAGCTACTTCCGGACCAGATACGGGGATCTGTGCAGCTGGTGATTGAGGTGTTTGAGGTGCTGGGTGGTTACCCACCGGTGCTGCACTGGCTTGTCCAGTCTACATGGGTGTAGCATGTGCGGCCTGGAACATAATCCCCATTGCAACTTGCATTTGAGCCTGTGCATGTTGCATCTGTTGCAGCTGCTGTGCTAGATTCATTACCACGGTTGCTAACTCCGATGGTGGAGGTGGCAAGTTGGTAGGATTTGCGTGATCTGGATTTCCTGGGGGTACAACCTGTGAATTTCCCCATGCATATATATTCTCCTGGCTAGTTTCCTCTACAGGTGGTGGTGGAACTGCATTTCGACTCTGCCTGGTTACTCTACGTTCAAACATGTTTTCTTCTGAGATTGGTGGTGACTAAAAATCATCAAAATAGGTGAGTCAATCATTTATAACACAGGTAGGCACGTTAATCGATGTAAAATTCCAAAAATTTCAGCTCATTTTATGAAAAATACTGTCTTTTCTATGCAGGGTCGATGGTATGTTCGACCCTCAGTATCTGACCTTGGAAATGACCTGTTCTTCCCGAGAGCTGAGGGTTGATGTGGGGGTCGATGGTATGTCCGACCCTCAGTATCCGACCCTGGTTTTCTGTCAGATTCCCGAGAGCTGAGGGTCGATCTGAGGGTCGATCCGAGGGTCGATGATCCTGGTCGAATTATCCGACCCTCAGACCAAAAATCAGACCTTTAAGATCCGATTCTGGGTTCATTCCTCATCATTTCTCTCCCGTTTCGACTTGTCTTTCCCCCTCTGAGTTGCTACAGTGCCACTCCGCTATTTTGGTCAGTTTGGGTCCATGTTTCGACGTCCACATTATCCCTACAGGTATGCTTTCTCATTTTTTACCTGTTTTTAGGTTTCCATTTCTAGGTTTTTGTCCATTTAACTTGTATCTTTCAAATTAAATTTTTTCCAACCGTAAAAATTTGATTTTTATTGGGGGCTTTTGTTATTGGTGTCTCGAGGAATGAAAGCCCTCAAAAATTTTTGAGTTTCATCGGTTGGTTATCGAGAACTTGGATTTTTGCTCTTTTTGCCCTAATTTGTTGAAATTTTTGATTTCTCGAAATTTCTTCAAATTGGACTTCATTAGATAGAATTTCCTACTGTCTGAGTGTTGTAGGACATGTTGGGACTTACGTAAGTCCTCCTGCCCATGTGTCTGGGTGACAAGTGAGGCTTTTGGCCAACTTACGTCGTTAAAATGTCAAAATTTTGGATTTTTATCTTATTAACATATTATCTATTTTCTTTTCTTTCTTATTGGCAGATACCATGGCTCGTACCAAGGTACCCAGAGTTTGTGATCATCTTCGCTTCCATTCCAACGAAGCCGAGGCACAATATGCCCACTTTGTTCGTAAGAAAGTGGAGGGAGGTCGTATGGTGAACTTGGCTGAGTTAGCCTTGTTCAATGTGGAGAGAGCCTTTGGTGATATAGGATGGCTCCCTGTCATTTCCTACGATGCTTGCACATGCCCGGATTTAGTGCGATAGTTTTATTGTAATCTCCAGGTGGTGGGGGATTACAATGATGTGGATAGGGGTCACGAGCTCAGGAATACTAGCTATGTCAAGGGAGTTGAGGTCTCTTTTGACTACCGACAGCTAGCGGATTTGTTGGGCATTTCCTATGATGGCCCTATGGTTTACTATGCTCCTGGAGAGCCCCAGTTCCTCTCCACAGAGATGAGGGCTGAGATTGATAGTCAGTTGCTATGACCTGATCGCTGGCAGATGAGGGCTTGCTATATGGGTCCGGCTCCACGGGTCTTTTGCAAGATTATCCAGCATAATCTGATTCCACAGAGTGGCCATTACGAGAGGCTTTCTCAGCTGACCCAATACCTTCTGTACAGCATTTGCACTAGACAGCCTGTCTGCCTACCTTACATCATCATGGGGACTATGATCAGTGCCACATTACCCAGTCATAGGGGTAATCTACCCTATGGACGTATGATCACTATTCTGGTTACTCGCCTGGGGGTTGATTTAGTAGATGAGAAGATTCAGGAGAAAACCTTCTCGTCGCCTCTAGATTGTGAGGCTATTTGCAAAATGGGCATGCGGGATGCCCAAGTCAGTGATGAGGAGAGGAACGAGATGGTGCGCCCTCACACTCGCATCGAGATTGCAGACGCTGATGTAGCTGCTGCCGCCGCTAGAGTTCATGCGGATCCTGCCGATGACGATGACCGCATGTACATGGATGTAGACTCGATACGACCACCTTCACCCACGCATGCGGCTGGAGCTGGTACTTTTTCTGTGCCGGGTCCTTCACATGCAGCTGGTCCTTTGCGTCTACCTTCTGATGACGTGCTGAGTATGTTTCACGAGATTAGAGAGGCTTAGCGCGCATCGGATTTGAGGATAGTGGAGCTTCTAGACGCTCAGTGCCGGACTGATCAGCGGGTGACTGATCTCATAGCTAGTCTTCAGGTAACTCTGACTCAAGTGGCCTGCTTGACTAGAGTCTATGCTGTGGACTATGACAGAGACCGCGAGGCACCGCCTCCTCCTTCACCTCCGGCTTCATGAGTGTATCTTCTCCTTCTTATTTTACTATAGAGTAACTGTCCGGGGTGTGGACTGTACTCTATTTTAGTTATGTATATACGTTTGTTTCTTTCACATTGTATTAAAATTGTTTTCACTTTAATAGATGCATTATTCTCTTTTTAAATTGGTTTCAAACATCACTTGTGCTTATAGTGTGTTAATATTACAGTTTTTACTTTTTATCCTATCTCAGTTCATAATTGGTTGTGAAAGTATGCTGGTCTAGCGAAAAAGGCCTGAAGCTCTGATACCAAGTTCTCACACCCCAATTCTGGACTAACCAGAATGATGTAATGAACCACTAACAAACCAACGGTTCAACCAGGATCTCGAGTAGGCTTTGTCCGTATTATCTAAATCCCATACAATCACATTCATAATCAGAGTAAATACACAATAGCGGAAGTGTTATCATAAAAAGAACTGAGAATCTATTGTGATATCAATATTTAAATACCAAATTATTCTGCATCAACTAAGACATAAATAAATATCATTACATCCCTTTAATAAATCCAAATAATTAAATAAAAGAAAAACCCTGAACGAACACGCATGAGTTACACTCACAAAAGGAGTCATGCGTATCCTCTACATCTTCAACTTCAATCGCCGCCACATGTCCATACGCTGGGGCATCAATATAATCTGCAACAGTGGTACTTGCATCTTCAACTAAAAATATTCGACGTCGAGAGGGTGAGCACACATCACGCCTCAGTGAACAAACAAAACAATGCAACAATACATATGCTTGCAATCAATTCATATCTTTGGTCTGATTTTACGTTTGCACTGTGCTATAGAAAGGATAGGTTGCCGCCGCACCTGTATGCATGAGAGTGTGGATACACCCGATGAACTCTCACCGTCGCCCACAGCACCCACAATGGACATTGTACACGAAGGTCACGCTTATCGCTGCATAACTCCATACCAACAAATAAACCCCTGATGGCTAGGGCTGCAAACGGGGCTCGCTACTAACCAATCCTAATGTCAAACAATGTATCCAAGGCCTCATCCCAGCGTCCCTCAGAGCACCCGTAGAGATAGAGCTAAGGCCCCCCGGTAGAGTATAGGACTCAAGGACCGAGACCCTCCTTGATGCCCTACGTCGCAATAGTTCTGCTAAGGTAACGACGATACGATGATGCTAATGCACACGACTTGAGTTAGAGATAGAGCTAAAGTGCCCGGATCAAACACCGCCTAACACTTCCCCTGATGCCCTACTCGCATCAAGCACACTAACTACACACAACATTTACATGCCTATTCCTAGCATCAATCATCATCATCATGTTATAAGTAAATAAAATTAAATATGCATGAACAATAATAGCAGAAATATTGGATGACATGTTGAATGCACATTACAAGCATATTCGCATAGACTCAAGCATGGCATTGGACTCAAGAAAGTAAAAGTAGTTTATTATTAACCAATTAGTTTAGGTCTTGTTCCCTAACCTTAGCTTGTTAATAGATCCTCTTCCAAGCTTTAGAATCACCTTTATATTGCTATTATATTGCTAGAAGACCTAACAAAGTCGATAAAATTTAATTAGAATTTATTCTAATTCTTAAAACCATTCTGTTAACTGACGGTCGGAGGTAGGGTCGGAGTCATGATCGACCCCTGGTGTGACCCTCCCCTAATCTGGACTTCCAGAACCCTGAGGGTCGATACTCAAAATCACATAGGGTCGGATGGTCATCGACCCTCTGTGCGACCCCCTATGGGTTTTGGTCAATTTTCCTCCTTTTAGTCCATTCTTCGTGTTTGGGGTCCTATGGCTTACTCCTAAAGTCCATTCAACTTACATTCCATGGTCTAGAACCATGAATCATCCACCTATATAACTTTTATGTATTCTCCCATGATTTTCCATGGAAACCTAACCATGGGTTGATGGTTTGGATTTCTCCAAGATCACACTCTCATCCTTATCTAACCTAAGGTCTGTAGAAATTCATGGAATTAGTATCCATACCTGGGAAGAATAGTCCTTCTCTGCAACTCTTCTCCTTTTTACTTTTTCTTTTCTCCCTTGCTTCTCTTCTTCTTCTCTTCCTTCTCTTCTCTTTCTCTCAATTCAATTAGGGATGTAAAAGGAGTAAAAGAGGCTTAGGAACGTCCTATTTATAGGGTGGAAACTCCTAAACTAAGTCCCATTGAGATTTAGAAGGAATCCAATCGAAATTTGGAAACTTTCCTAATTTCAGTTTCTGGCGGCAACTGAGGGTCGATGATCCCGTCGACCCTTGGTTTCCTATGGTGTCCGACCCTCCCTGTAAAACAGAGGGTCTGACTTTCTGTCTTGGTGGGGTCCGATCCTCCCTTGCTGGGTATGCGACCCTCCCTTTAAATTAAGTGTTTTTGGGTCGATTTGATACCTGGGATCACGATCTCCTTCACGCCCTTGGTCCATTCATCTCATCCATAATGGGTAAACCTGGTTCGAGGTGGTAAGACCAGGTTAGTTTGATACGGGTCTTACAGTAGGAATATTGGATGACATGTGAGATGCATATTACAAGCATACAAGCATAGAATTAATCATGGCATTGGACTCAATAAAAATAAACAGTTTGTTATTATCCAATTAGTTTAGGTCTTGTTCCCTCACCTTTGATCATTGTTTGTTCCGCTCCTTGTTCCTGTCCCAAGCTTTTGAAGTCACTTTGAATCTATAAGGAACCTAAATAATTAATGTATGAAAGTTAGGGTCGAAGTTTACCAAGTTACAGTAGTCAAAATCCTTGTTTGGTCTTAAAAATATGCTTGTTGTTTTCATACGGTCGATGCTATGGTCGATGCTATGGTAGCAATATATGCCACCGTAGGACCTATGGTGGACACCCTATGGTCACATTACATGTGACTGTAGCTGCGACCGTATATTTTCTAAATTCTTCCCGAATGGCTGTGGTCGATACTTTCTCATCCTATGGTCGACCATTGCTACGACCATACATAGTTTGGTTGATTTTCACTTCTCACATGAGTTCCTCCTCTTGGATCATCAATGGGGTCCTCCCTAATGATCACTCTAAGGCCAATATTCTTAGTATATCCCTCATCCATTAACCCTAACCTATTCTCTATGATTTTCCTTAGAAATTTCATAACCGATATCGTTACATTAGATTCAACACATCAACTTGATGGAAAGGAACCTATCCTATCTAATTTATCCTATAGAGTCAAGTCCGTACCTAAAGCTTGTTGTAGAAGGATAAAACTCTTCTTTGTAAATCTTTTCCCAAAGCTTTCCTCTCCTTTTCTTCTTCTCCAAGTCTCCTTCTCCTTCTCTTCCTCTCTCTCCTTCTCTCTTAGGTTTAGGGTTTCAATTTGGGTTCTAAAAGAGTGAGAGAGGCTAAGAAACGTCCCTTATAAAGAGGAAAAACTTCCATATAGAGTCCTTTATCAATTAGGAAAGAGTCCTCCTTAAATTAGAAAAGTTTTCTAAACACGAAGTATATTCTGGATTCCTACGGTCGATCATACGGTCGCATAAACTGTCGACCGTACCACCAAGACATGAGACCATTGGTCACATGGTCTCACTACGATCGACCATAGGTGCGACCCGTAGCCTCCAAACATGCCACCATAGGTCCAAAATTCACTAGTTTTTAGTTTTTCACTGTTTTCTTCCAGACAAACTTAACCAGTCAACCACAAAAACTAAATTTGACTTGTGGCTTACCTCATCTTGTAGTTTCATCATAAAATTGGTTCACTAGAGTCAATTATGATTGGAAGACCAGCCATGATAGAAGAACATAAGGTTAAACTATGTTCATGGTGTGCGGGTCTTACAACTCCACCACCCTTAAAAGAAATTTCATCCTCAAAATTTGCACACACGGATTTCACAACTCCCCCACCCTCAAAAGAAATTTCGTCCTCAAAATTTAGATGTACCTTTAGAGTCAAATAGGTGGGAATACTATTTCCGCAATGCATTTTCCTCTTCCCATGTAATTTCTTCTACATTTTGGTCTCGCCAAGTTACATTCATATAATAATTATCCCACTTTGGAGATGTTGTACTTTTCAACCAGTGAACTAGGCTGGTACCACTTCAATAGTTAAATCTTCTATCCAATTTAGTGCATCCGTGGTCAATACCTTTGATATAGATCTCCAATGTACTTCAATAGAGACACGTGAAATACATCATGCACACTAGACATGGACAGCGGTAATGCTAATTGACATCCAAATTTTCTACGTGTCTCCAAAATTTTTATGAGGTCCAAAATATATATAGGATACAACTTTCCCTTCTTGTCCTATCGTTTCAACCATAAATAAGTGATATCTTCAAGAACACTTTGTCACTTTTGGCGAACTAAAGGTCTTGGTGTGTCTTCTAACAAACTTGAGTTATCTTGGCCTTTTTCTTTGATCTTATCTGCCACTAGATAGGTTTCTACAACAGACTCAGGTCTTACAATTCCTTATTCTTCGACTTCATTCCTAACCATGCTTCATAGGTGACATCTACATGGTAGCCTGGTAGCAAATTCAATCCGTGGTAACTTCTCAACTCGAGCTCCTTGAAATCAATTTCACAAGCTCAGGGCATATCTCTTAGGATCTATATAGTCCGCTCTAACGGTCCGTCGGTTTAAGGTAAAATGCGGAACTAAACTTTAACTTCGTTCCCATTGTTTTTTGTAGATCCTCCCAAAACTTCGTGATAAAGCATGAGCCTCTGATCGACACTATGCTCTCAGGCATACCATTCAATCTGGAAATATTATCCACATATAGCTTACTTAGCCGCTACAAAGCACATCGAGGTCCTAGAGCAATGGAATGAGTTATCTTCATAAGGCGATCAACAATCACCCAAACTACGTTAACCGATCTGGGAGTTAGTGGAAAATCGGTGACATAGTTCATTGTAATGCAGTTTCACTTCAGTCACTAAAACATGCATCTATCCACAACTATATTGCTGTCTAAATTCTTCAGTTGATGATACTCCATCCAAGGTCATGCTTAGAGAATACTTTTCACCTTGCAACCAATCGAACAAGTCATTAATCCATAGCAATGGATATCAATTCTTTATGGTGAGCTTGTTCAATTTTCTGTAGTCTATACATAGGTGAACACTACCGTCCTTCTCCTTCACAAATAGCACTGGTGCTCTCTGTGATGAAATACTTGGCTGATTAGAACCTTTGTCTAATAACTCCCATAGTTGAGTCTTCTAATCCTTTAACTCCGTATAAACTATTCTATAGGTGCCTTTGACACAGGTATCATCCTTGGTAACATGTCGATAATGAACTCGGTGGATTTATGCATCACATCAATATCTTCCTTCTATGGTGCTTCTTTAGTAACATCCACCACAAATACCATATATTCAACTCCTTTCTTTTAAGACATCTCTTCGCCTTTAGTGCAGAGAGGATAAGCCTTTGCTTCCTAAGCAATACGCTTCCAATAAAACCAAATTATGTGCTATTTTTATTCTTAAATGATAACCTCTTCTATGCACATAATCAGTTGTAAAGTGTTGAGACAACCAGTCTATTCCCATGATGACGTCAAAGTCTGCCATCTCAAGTCGATTTAGGTTGCATCCAAATTATGTCCATCCATATGATTCAGACAATGTTCATAACACTCATCCAATACAACATCTAGTCTAAAAGGACTTGAACTAGCAAAATCTAGTTTAAAGGTCTTAAGAGCTCGTCTAGTTCATTTATCTCTTATAATTTTTCAAAGACTAACGTCAATAATATCATATTGCACTCATTAGCTTACATCTTTTTTACTATTGCTGCTTTACCCTGATCTCTCTGTCATATACCTCGAAAAGTACCTTGTAATTGTTACTTCATATCCCAAGTCTACCTATAAGAATTAGGGTATATGCTTATAATTTCATTAATTCAGCTAAACTCTTTTGGTCTTTACTTGATCACTCGACATTGGGTATAACTCTGTATTACTTGTGCTAATCTGAATACTATCAATGCCATATTTTTTTGACTTCATCCTTGTATCCACTCTTAGAAATGCTTTTGGAAATCTTCCACCTTATCAAGATTTATACCGATATAGCCATCTATAACTCTACTTGAGCGCTTTCTATAATTTACTAGCTACTCTTGCTAGTCCTCACTTCTTGTTCATGCACTCTCTTACAGACCATGACTTAAATCCATCTATCTAGAAATCTCAGACAGATTCTCCATTACTTCATTTGAGGTTTCTTGGTTATAGAGTTTTATCTGAATCCAATTGTCTCCCATAATTCTCCTTATTAATTAAGCATCTTAAAAGGTAAGAACCAGAATATTTATCCAAAAGCAATTTATTTTCTTCTTTCGAATTTAGTATGATGATGAACACTCATTTTATCTAGTGAACTAAGATTTAAAGGATCAGGAGTAAATCTATGGTAATCCAACCGGCATCAAAAGGTCTTTAGGTTGCACAGTGGTCCGAATACATGGAAATAGAGGTTCTACAACTCTTAACCTCATGGTTACAGATTCTATCGAGTTTATAATGCCATTGGTCACGGCACTACAAGAGTAAATCTGGAGAAGTTTTGGTACATCAATAAATCAGGTATAAAATTGAAAAGGTATACATTCAGAATGATTAAACCTTTAAATGTTCATTTGGTTCATATCTCTAATCATGGTATCGATCATGGGAGTAGCTTAGATTGGTATAATCAGGACTAATTCTAAGGAAATAACATCTATAACTTCGATTGACAGGTTGAATCAAGAAGGTTTTCAGTCAAGGTACGAGAATTAGAATTAGGTATGTGCATCCTCTATAATCAAAAGAGTAAGTCAATAATGCACCGCATCCTATATCAACATCTCTCGTTATATGGTCGCAATAGATTTGATCCTTTGCTGAAACATTTGAGGCTTCATCTTTAGAAAATATTCCTCAACCCTTATCGGATCATTCTGCCATGATGCAACTATCCCATACATCAGTGGCTGATATGGGTAACCACCTTGATACACTACTTGTTGTCCACCAAGCTTCCACACTGGAGTGTGCATTACTGGGACCTATGGTATGGTAGGTATTATGTTACGACTAACATGTGCTGGGGGTATAGTGTTGTTACCAATTAGTATTGTACATGGTCTGACCCAGAGGTGTTGGTGTAGCATTGGAAACTTAGGTAGTGCTTCCCATGGTAACTTACATAGTCGGTATCATCTGTTGTTGCGCTTGTATTTTGTCAGGCCAAGTTTATTACAACTGTAGCCAATGAACTTGGTTATCCATGTAAATTGGCTGGAGTGGCCTGGTTGTTCACCTCCTTTGATTTCCTCTAATCTGATTATCATTATTTTGCATCTGCTCAGATGAGTTTTCACTACCCGTTATCGACCCAGATAGTGGTGGGGTCAAGTTGCAACCTCTTCTTAATGCTCAGTGGGCAATGGATCAGCTTGTGGTAGATTTCACTCTGAGTCTCCACGTCACCCAGTAGTATAGCTTTATCTTCTTTTATAGTTACTCTCATTTTTGGTGTATGGCCATTATTCTCTTATCTCTGTTGCATTCAGCTCGAGATCTTTCCCTTTACCTTTGTAGGGATTTAGGCGTTACTAGCCATTTTTCTTCTTTCCCTATCATACATCGAGTTTTACATCTTGTGAGTACCAACTCGGTATTCTAATTTTTCTACTTTACAGATGCTTCCTTCTTGTTACTGTACTATATCCTTTGTATACTCAGGTAACTATCTGACTTGTAGACCGTACCACATGTTATTTATTTATCAAGATACATTTAGATTTTCTTTTTCTTCTGTCTATATATACATATGGTTCCACTTTAATAAGTACATTATTGTCTTATTTAAGTTCTGTCTCAATCAGCATTGGTGCTTATGGTGTGTTTGTATTAAAGCTTTTAAGTCTATCCTAACTCAGTTCATAGACACAATCATTAATGTATTCAGGTTTGATGGGCAAGGCCTGAGAGCTCTGATACCAAGTTGTCACACCCTAATTCTAGACTAACCAGAGTGGTGTGATGAACCATCAATAAACCAACGGTTCAACCAGGATCTCGTATAGGCTATGCCAACCATGTTAAACCAAAATACATTCCACATTAATCAGAGATAATAAAGTACATAGTGGAAGTCTTATTAATAATGAACTGAGGTCTAGTCATGATAAATAATTAATATTCTAGTTATCTCTAAGTAACCAAAACATAATTTACTACATATTACAAATATCCAAATACGAAAGTTAAATACTAAGCGTATCCATAGTTGAAAAACTAGCTTGACGGGCCATAATCGTCCTCCATAGCTTGTACATCCATAGCCGCTGCATGTCCACACATTGGTGTGTCCAGGTAGTCTTCAACAGTAACACCTACAACATAAAAAACAAAAAAAATTACGTACGTGAGGGTCAGCTCTCCAACATGATTTCAATGAGTAAACAAAACAATGCAACAAATATATGCATGCATTCAATTCATATCTTTGGTCTGGTTTTTAAGTTTGCAATGTGTTATAGAAAGGTTTGGTGGCCACCGCACCTCTATACACGAGTGTGTGAATCCGCCCAATGGATTAAACATCATTGCCATCCCACATGCACCGATTTATGGAATAAAGATAGAGTGAAAGTGTCTGGATCAAACACCGCATAATACTTCCCCTGATGCCCTACCCATACCAACATGTAAGCCCCTAGGGCTTGCAAACTGGGCTCGCAACTAACCAATCCTAATGCCAAACAGTGTATCCAAGGCCTCACCCCAGCATCCCTCAATACGTCCATAGAGATAGAGCTAAGGCCCCCCAGCAGAGTCAGAGACCACATGGTCCGTGACCACCTCCCCTGATGTCCTACAACATAATAGTTCTGCTAAGGTAATGGCAATACGACGACGTTAGTGGGCAATCCTTGAGTAGAGATAGAGATAGAGTCTGGTGATGAGGTTGAAGACCACCATGCCACGTCCTCCCCTTGATGCTCGACTCACATTCAACACACTAACTACACACATACATTCACATGCCTATTCCCAGCATCATCATCATCATCATGTTATAAATGGAATTAAATATGGATGAATAGTAATAGCAGGAATATTGGATGACATGTGAGATGCACATTACAAGCATACAATGATAGAATCAATCATGGCATTGGACTCAATAAAAATTAACAGTTTGTTATTATCCAATTAGTTTAGGTTTTGTTCTATCACCTTTGATCAATGTCTGTTCCTCTCCTTGTTCCTCTCCCAGGCTTTTGAAGTCGCTTTGAATCTATTAGGAACCTAAATAATTAATGTATGAAAGTTAGGGTTCAAGTTTTCCAAGTTACAATAGTCAAAAACCATGTTTGGTCTTAAAATATGCTTGTTGTTTTCATACGGTTGATGCTATGGTAGTAATATATGCCACCATAGGACCTACGGTTGATACCCTATGGTCACATTACATGCGATCGTAGCTGCGACCGTATGTTTCCTGAATTCTTCTCGAATGGCTGTGGTCGATACTTTATCATCCTATGGTCGACCATAGCTGTGATCATACGTAGTTTGGTTGATTTTTACTTCTCACATGAGTTCTTCCTCTTGGATCATCAATGGGGTCCTCCCCAATGATCACTCTAAATGATCACTCTAAGGCCAATATTCTTAGTTTATCCCTCATCCATTAAACCTAACCTATTCTCTATGGTTTTGAATAGAAATTCCATAATCGAAATCGTTACATTAAATTCAACACATCAACTTGATGGAAAGGAACCTATCCTATCTAATCTATCCTATAGAGTCAAGTCCATACCTTAAGCTTGTTGTAGAAGGATAGAACTCTTCTCTACAAACCTTTTCCCAAAGCTTTCCTCTCCTTCTCTTCTTCTCCAAGTCTCCTTCTCTTTCTTTTCCTCTCTCTCTTTCTCTCTTAGGTTTAGGGTATCAATTTGGGTTCTAAAAGAATGAAAGAGGCTAAGGAACATCCCTTATATAGAGGGAAAACCTCCATATAGAGTCCTCTTTCAATTAATAAAGAGTCCTCTTCAAATTAGGAATGTTTCCTAAACACGAAGTCGATTCTGGGTTCCTACGATTGATCATACAGTTGCATAAACCGTCGATCGTACCACCAAGACATGCCACCATAGGTCACATGGTCTCATTACAGTCGACCATAGGTGCTATCGTAGCCTCCAAACATGCCACCATAGGTCTAAAATTTGCTGGTATTTAGTTTTTGACTATTTGCTTCCATACAAACTTAACCAGTCAACCACAACAACTAAATTTGACTTGTGGCTTACCTCATCTTGTAGTTTCTTCATATAATTGGTTCACATGAGTCAATTATGATGGGAAGACCGGCCACGACACAAGAATGTAAGGTTAAACTGGGTTCATGGCGTGAGGGTCTTACATGCTAAATAGTGATAATCAGATTGGAATAAATCAAAGGAAGTGAACAACCAGGCCACTTCAGCCAATCTAGCTGGACTACCAAGTGCCTTGGCTACAGTTCTAATAAACTTGGTCAGACAAAATGCAAGAGCAACAACAGATGAGACCGATTATGCAAGTTGCCATAAAAATTACTATCCAAGTTGCCAATGCTACACCAACACCACCGTATCAAACCAAGTATTGTACCAGTTGGTAGTAACACTATACCCCTAGTACATGTTAGTTGTAACACAATGCCTACCATACTGTAGGTCCCAGTAATGCATACCCCAGTGTAGATTCTTAGTCCACAACAAGCAGTGTATCAAGGTGGTTACCCTTATCAGCCACCAATGGGATAGCTGCATCATGGCAGAATGATCCGACAAGGGTTGAGGAATATTTTCTTAAGATGAAGCCTTAAACATTTTCAGCAAAGGATCAAATCTATTGTGGCCATATATCTAGATAGGTGTATAGGATGTGGTGCATCATTAACTTATCCTTATGATTATAGAGGATGCACATACCAGATTTTAAATTCTCGTACTTTGATAGAATACCTTCTTGATTCAACCTGTCAATTGGAGTTACAGATGTTATTTCCTTAGAATTAGTCCTGATTATACCAATCTAAGCTACTCTCATGATTGATAACATGAATAGAGATATCAATTGAATGAACAGTTAAAGGTTTAGTCATTTGAACGTACATTTTCTGATTTACACCTAATTTATTGATGTACCAAACCTTTCTCTAGATTTACTCCTGTAGTGCATCGACCAATGGCAATATATATTCAATAGAACCTATAAACCATGAGGTTAAGAGTTGTAGAACCTCTATTTCCACGTATTATGACCACCGTGCAACCTAAAGACCTTTGGATGCTAGTTGGATTACCATAGATTTACTCCTAATCCTTTAAACCTAGGTTCACTAGATAGAATAAGTATTCTTCATCATCTTGAATTCGAAAGAAGAAAATGAATTACTTTTGGATAAATATTTTGATTCTTATATTCCTTGACATCCGTTGATAGAGATACTTAATTAATAACAAAAATATTGCAGGAAGACGATTGAATTCAGATTAGATTCTATAACCAAGAAAACCTCAGTTGAAGTAAGAAGAATTTGATCTGAGATTGCTGAATGGATGGATTTGAGTCATGGTCTGTAAAAGAGTGCATAAGTAAGAAGTAAGAATTTCCAAGAGTAGCCAATGAATGAGTAGGTAGAGCTCGACAGAATTAAAGATGGCTATATCGGTATGAATTTTGACAAGGTAGAAGATTTGTAAAAGGATGAAGTAAAAAATCGTTGCATTGATAGTACTTGGATTAGTATAGTAACTATTGAGTTATTTCTAATAATGAATAAGAGGACTGAGTAATGACCAAAAGTAAATTTGTTGAAATTAATAAGAATATAAATATATACCCTAATGCTTATAGGTAAACTTGGGATATGAAGTGAGTAACAATCACAAGACACTTTTCGAGGTATATGAAAAAGAGACCAGGGTAGAATAATAGTAATAAAAGAGATATAAGCTAATGAGTTTTTCGGGATATGAGATTATTAATGGTAGTCTTTGAAAAATCATAAGAGATGAAGGAATTAGACAAGCTCTTAAGACCTTTATACCATATTTCGCTAGTTCAAGCTCTTTTGGACTAGATGTTGTAGTGGGTAAGTGTTATGAACATTGTCTGACTCGTATGGATGGACAAAGCTTCCATGTACATAGAAGAGGTTGTCATTTAAGAATAAAGACTGCACATAATTTGATTTTATTAGAAGCATATTGCTTAGGAAGTGGAATCTTATTCTCTCTGCACTAAAGGCAAAGAGATGCCTTGAAAATAAAAGAGTTAAATATATGGTATATGTGGTAGATGACACTAAAGAGGCACCATAGATGGAAGATATTGATGTGATGTATAAATTCCCTGATGTGTTTGTAGGAAACTTACCCGGGTTGCCACCTGATCATGCAACCGAGTTCGTCATCGACTTGTTACCAAGGACGATACCTGTGTCAAAGGCACCTATAGAATAGCTCCTATGGAGTTGAAGGAATTGAGATTCAACTATGCAAGTTATTATACAAGGGTTCTAATCGGCTAATTATTGCATCACGGGGAGCGCAAATGCAATTCGTGATGAAGAAGGACGGTAGTGTCAGATTATGTATAGACTACCGGGAACTAAACAAGCTCACGATTAAGAATCGATATCTACTACCTTAGATCAATAACTTGTTTAATCAGCTGCAAGGAGTAAAGGAATTTTCTAAGATTGATCTTTGGTCAAGATATCATCAGTTGAAGAATTTGGGCAACGATATTTCGAAGATAGTTTAAAATCGAGAATGAGCATTATGAGTCCCTGGTTATGTTATTGGATTAACCAATGCCCTTACATCATTTATAGAACTTATGAATCGGGTATTCCATGATGTATAGGACATGTCAGTCATAGTTTTTGTAGACTATATATTGGTTTTTTCCAAAGACGAAAAAAAGTCCTATAACAAATTTTAGAACAGCTTCACAACGGTGGAGATTGGAGAAGTTTTATGCCAAGTTCTTGAAGTGTGAGTTCTGGTTAAACGAGGTTACATTCTCGGGGTCACATAGTGTCATTAGAAAGGATAAAAGTGGACCCTAGTAAGATAGAAGCAATTGTATGGTGAGAAATGCCTAAGAACATTATGAAGATCCGAAGTTTCTTGGGTTTATCTAGCTATTACAGACGATTTGTGGAGGACAACTCTATGATCGCAAAACCTCTTACCAAGCTAACCAGGAAGGGAGAGGAGTTTAATTGGACAGACAAAGGGGAAGAATGTTTCCAGATTCTAAAGCAAGACTAATATCGGCTCCCATCTTGACCATTCCGGCACCAGGGAAACCTTTTAACCTACACACCGATGCTTTCGGATTGGATTTAGGATGCAGGTTGATGGTAGGTAAACAAGCGATTGCATATGTTTCAAGATAACTGAAAGAGCATGAAATGAATCACCCATCTCATGATTTGTAGTTAGCAGCTGTGATTCAAGCTATCAAGACTTGGAGACATTATCTATATGGAGAAGAATTTCAGATTAAATCGGATTACAAGAGTCTTACTTATCTATTTACCCAGAAAGAGTTAAACATAAAGCTAAGGAGATGGTTGGAACTCTTGAAGGACTAAGACTACAATATTCAATGTCACCCGTGCAAGGCTAATATGGTAGTTGAGGTTTTATGCAACAAGGAATAATGAAGCCAAAAATAGGACCTAGTACAATAGCTACCTTATGTTCCACAGCAACATATTCTGTCACACCCCAATTCCGCACCATTCAGAACGGTGTGATACACCGTCATAAACCAATGGTTCAACCAGGATCTCACAATAGGATATCCCACATATGATAAACCAAAACACATTCCACATTAATCAGAGGTAATAAAATAAATAGCAAAAATCTTATAGTAAATGAACTGAGAATTTATCTGTGATAACCATAAATAAATATTAAATTATTATTAAATCAACTGAGACATAATTAAATAAATACCAATTACATGTCTTTAATAAAATCTAAACAAAATCTAATCAAATACGCATGAGTTGCACTCGCATGAGGAGTCATGCATATCCACTAAGTCTTCAGCTTCCATTGTCACCACAAGCCCGTACACAGGAGCGTTCATATAATTTTCAACGGTGGTACCTGCATCATCAACTAAAAGTATTCAAATTCGAAAGGGTGAGAACACATCACGGCTCAGTTAGCAAACAAAACAATGCAACAATACATATGCATGCATTCAATTCATATTTTTTGTCTGGTTTAAAGTTTGCAATGTGCTATAGAAAGGATAGGTGGCCGCCACACCTCTATACACGAGTGTGTGGAAACGCCCAATGAAAATGGCACCGTCGCCCCACATGCACCCACCATGGACAATATACACCCCATGAAAATGGCATGGCTGTACCGGTTGCCCATACCAACACGTAAGCCCCTGCTAGCGAGGGCTTACAAACTGGGCTCGCAACTAACCAACCCTAATGTCAAATAATGTATCCAAGGTCTCACCCCAGCATCCCTCAATACATCCATAGAGATAGAGCTAGGGTCTGGTGACCAGGCTGAACCCCAATGCTACGTCCCCCCCTGATGCCCTGCGACATATTAGTTCCGCTAAGGTAATGGCGATACGACGATGTTAGTGGACAAGACTTGAGTAGAGATAGAGCTAGAGTCTGGTGACCAGACCGAACCACAATGTCACGTCCTCCCCCTGATGCTCCACTAGCATCAAGCACACTAACACTTGCTTTGACATGACTTGAATAGACCATGGCACAATATACCCCGATGAGAATGGCATCGAAGTTCCGGTTGATACCAACCCTACCCGCACCATGTACACTAGCCAAACACAAACATTTACATGCCTATTCCTACCATCATCAACATCATCATGTTATAATCAATAAATTTAAATATGCATGAACAGTAATAATAGAAATATAGGATGACATGTTAAATGCACATTTCAAGCATACACGGATATCACAATCATGGTATTGGACTCAAGAAATAAAAACAGTTTGTTATTAACCAATTAGTTTAGAGTTTCGTGTCCTCACCTTAGCTTGTTAATAGATCCTCTTCCAAGCTTTAGTATCACCTTTATAATGTTATTATATTGCTAGAAGACCTAACAAAGTTGATAGAATTTAATTAGAATTAATTCCGAATTTAAAAACTATGCTGTTAACTGAAGGTCGGAGGTAGGGTTGAAGTCATGATCGACCCTGGGTGCGACCCTCCCAAAATCTGGACTTGCAGAACCTTGAGGGTCGATACTCAGGTCACATAGGGTCGGATGGTCATCGACCCTCTGTGCGACCGTCGGTGGGTTTTGGTCAATTTTCCTCCTTTCAATCCATTCTTCGTGTTTGGCGTCCTATGGCTTGCTCCTACTGTCCATTTAATATGCATTCCATGGTCTAGAACCATGAATCATCCACCTATATAGCTTTTATGTATTCTCCCATGGTTTTCCATGAAAACCTAACCATGGGTTGATGGTTTGGGACTCTCCGAGATCATACTCTCTTCATTACCTAACCTAAGGTCTGTAGAAACTCATGGAATTAGTATCCATACCTGAGAAGAATACTCCTTCTCTGCAACTTTTGTTCTTTTTGCTTTCTTCTTTTCCTTGCTTCTCTTCTTCTTCTCTTCCTTCTCTTCTCTTTCTCTTAATTCAATTAGGGTTGTAAAAGGAGTGAAAGAGGCTTAGGGACGTCCTATTTATAGAGTAAAACCTCCCAAAATAAGTCCCATTGAGTTTAGGAAAGGTTCCAATCGAAATTAGGAAAGTTTCCTAATTTTCGGTTCGTGCTGTTTTTCCCGAATATTGAGGGTCGATGGGAGGGTCGGACAATTCATAGACCCTGCGACCCATGATTGAGGGTCGATGGGAGGGTCGGACCTGCCTATTAAAACCTGCGACCCTACCCTCATTTTGACTATTTTTGAATAAATTTTCATGTTGGGTCTTGGTTTTTCTTCACACACTTGGTCCACTTGGCTCGACCATGATATGTAGACGGGTCCCGACACAAAATATAAGGTTAGACTGGGTTCGTGGCGTGTGGGTCTTACAACTCCACCACCATTAAAAGAAATTTCATCCCCAAAATTTACACATACGGATCTTACAAAACCCCCATCCTTAAAATAAATTTTGTCCTCAAATTTTTGAATTTACTTCGGAGTCAATAGGTGGGAATTCTATTTCCGCATTGCATCTACTTCTTCCTATGCACTCTTCTCCACATCTTGTCTTTGCCAGATTACCTTCATAAAATAATTATCCCTGCTTTGGAAACATTGTACCTTCCCACTAGTGAACCAGGCTGGTACCACTTCAATAGTCAAACATTCTATCTAATCCAGTTATTTCGTGGTCAATACCTTTGATATGGATCGCCAATGTACTTCTTCAATAGAGACACACGAAATACATCATACACACTAGACATGGATAGTGGTAACACTAATTGATATGCAACGTTTCTACGTCTCTCTAAAGTTTATAAGATCCAACACATATATAAAATATGACTTTCCCTTCTTGTCTAATCGTTTCAAATTGCGCATAAGTGATATCTTCAAAAACACTTTGTCACTTATGGTGAACTCAAGGTGTAAGACCCGTGTCAATCTAACCAGGTCTTACCACCTTGAACCAGGTTTACCCATCATGGTCAAGTCAAATGGACAAAGGGCGCGAAGGAGATCGAGATCCCAGGTATCAAATCCACCCAAAAACACTTAATTTGAAGGGAGGGTCGCATACCCAGCTAAGCAAGGTCGGACCTCCCAAAGCAGAAAGTCAGACCCTCAATTTTGAAGGGAGGGTCGGACATCTTGAACCCTAGGGTCGACGGGATCATCGACCCTCCCATCGACCCTCGATTACCGTAACAAATAGAAATTAGGAAATTTTCTAATTTTCGATTGAGATTCTTTCCTAATCTCAATGGGACTTATTTAAGATGTTCCTACTCTATTTAAAGGACGTCCCCTAAGCCTCTTTCAATCCTTTCACAACCCTAATTGAATTGAGAGAAAGAGAAGAGAAGGAAAAGAGGAAGAAGAGAAGCAAAGAAGAGAATTTAGCCAAAACAGTAGAGTTGCAGAGAAGGAGTATTCTTCTCAGCTATGGATACTAATTCCATGAGTTTCTATAGACATTAGGTTAGATATTGATGAGAGTGTGATCTCGGAGAAACCCAAACCATCAACCCATGGTTAGGTTTTCATGGGAAACCATGCGGGATTACATGAAAGCTATCTAGGTGGATTATACAAGGTTTCAGACCATGAAATGAATGTAGAATGGAATGTAAGAGCAAGCCATAGGATCCCAAGCACGAAGAATGGACTAAAAGAGGGAATTAGACCAAAGTGCACCGAGGGTCGCACCGAGGGTCGATGACCATCCGACCCTAGGTGATCCTGACCATCGACCCTCAGTGTTCGGGAAGTTCAGAGTTTGGGGAGGTTCACACCCAGGGTCGATCAGGACTCCGACCCTACCTCCGACCCTCAGTTAACAGAATAGTTTTTAAATTCAGAATTAATTCTAATTAAATTCTATCGACTTGTTAGGTCTTCTAGCAATACAATAACAATATAAAGGTGATTATAAAGCTTGGAAAAGTATCTGTTAGCAAGCTAAGGTGAGGAAATAGAACTCTAAACTAATTAGTTAATAACAAACTGTTTTCTATTTCTCTAGTCCAATACCATGCTTGATTCTATGCGAATATGTTTGTAATCTGCATACAACATGTCATCCAGTATTTCTATTATTTGTTCATGCATATTTATTTTATTGTTTATAACATGATGATGATGATGATGATAGGAATAGGCATGTGATTGTATGTGTGTGGTTGGTGTACTTGATGCGAGCGAGTATCAGGGGAGGTATGATGAGAATGTCAATAAACGTTAACCTTTGGCGGGTCTCAGCACTTTAGCTCTATCTCTAACTCAAGTCTTGTGCATTAGCATCGTCGGATCGCCATTACTTTAGCAGAACTATTATGTCATAGAGTATCAGGGGAGGTGGTCTCAGTCCATGTAGTCTCTGACTCTCCCGGGGGGCCTCAGCTCTATCTCTATGGACATTCTGAGGGATGCTGGGGTGAGGCCTTAGATACACTGTTTGGCATTAGGATTGGTTAGTTGCGAGCCCAGTTTGCAAGCCCTCGCTAACAGGCGCTTACGTGTTGGTATGGTATTATATAGTAATAAATGTTAACCTTTGTTGTATAATGTCATGATTAGGGTGGATGGGGACGACGATAAACATTAACCTTCAGGCGGACTTCCACACCCTGTGTATAGAGGCGGGGTCAATAAACGTTAATCTTTGACCACCCAACCTTTCTATTGCGCATTGCAAACTATAAACCAGACCAAAGATATGAATTGATTGCATGCATATGTATTATTGCATTGTTTTGTCTACTCACTGAGCCGTGATGTGCGCTCACCCCTCGACGTTGAATATTTTTAGTTGATGATGCAGGTTATATGATTGAAGATTATATGAATGCTCCAGCATATGGGAACGTGGCGGCGATGGAAGCTGAAGCTGAAGTAGATACACATGACTCCTCTTGCGAGTGCAACTCATGTGTATTCGATTAGATTTTTCTTAGGTTTCTTTATTTGAATTTAATAAAGACATGTATTTGATAATTATTTATGTCCCAGTTCATACAGAATAATTTCTATTTAATATTTATATCACAGTAGATTCTCAGTTCATTTTATTATAAGATTTCCGCTATTGTATATTTACTCTGATTGTAATTATGGATGTGTGGAAGTTTAGATAACATGGATATAGCCTACTCGAGATCCTGCTTGAACCGTTGGTTTGCTAGCGGTTTATCATACCATTCTGAACAGTGCAAAATTTGGGTGTGACAACTTGGTATCAGAGCATCTCAGGCCTTGTCCGCTAAACTAACATACATTCGAGACAATTGTGAACTGAGATAGGATAAAAGTAAAAACAGTAATATTAACACACTGTAAGCACAAGTGAAGGTTGAGACCAAATTTAAAAAGAGAATAATGCATCTATAAAAGGTGAAACAAGTTACATACAATGAGAGAGAGAAACAAAATGTAACTAAAACAGAGTACAGTCCACAACCCAGACAGTTACCCTGTAGTACAAGAAAATAAATACAATCATGAAGCTAGAGGTGAAGGAGGAGGCGGTGCCTCACGATCTCTGTCATAATCCTCAATGTAGACTCTAGTCAACCAGGCCACCTGAGTGTGGGTCGTCTGGAGACTAGCTGTAAGATCGGCTCCTTCGATCAGTCGCCCGTTGGATCGCTATGAGCTCATCCACCCTCATACGCTGAGCGTCTAACAACTCCTCCATCCTCAGATCAGATCTGTGCTGAGCCTCCCTGATCTACTGCAACATCTCCGTCATGTTAAAAGGTGGGAGTGAAGGACCAGCCGCATGAGAAGGACCAGCCTCAGGTGCAGGGGCCGCCGCAGAAGAAGTACCAACTCCAGCCGCATGTGTAGGGGAAGGCGCTGGTAACGAGTCAACATCCATATACATACGATCGTCATCATCGACAGGATCCACATGAGCTCTAGCAGCGGCAGCAGCAGCCTCAGCGTCAGCCATCTCAATGCGAGTGTGAGGGTGCACCATCGCGTTCCTCTCCTCATCACTAACCTGGGCATCCCATATACCCATCTTGCAGATAGCCTCCCAATCTAGAGGCGACGAGAAGGTCTTCTCCTGGATCTTCTCATCTACTAGGTCAACCCCCAGACGGGTCAGTAGAAGTGTAATCATGCGTCTATAGGGTAGATGGTACCCCTATGACCGGACAATGTAGCACTAATCATGGTCCGCATGATGATGTAGGGAAGGCAGACCGGCTGTCTAGTGCAGATACTATATATCAAAAACTGGGTCAGCTGAGAAACCCTCTCATAGTGCCCACTCTGTGGAATCAGATTATGCTGGATAATCTTACAAAAGACCCGTGGAGCTGAACGCAGGTAACAAGCTCTCATCTACCAGCGATCAGGTCGTAGCAGCTGATTGTCGATCTCTGCCCTCATCTCCATGGAAAAAAACTGGGGCTCTCCAGGCGTACAGTACGCCATGGGGCCATCATAGGGTATGCCCAACAGATCGGCCAGTTGCCGATAATCAAAGGAAATGTGCACCCCTTTAACATAACTGGTGATGCGCAACTCTTGACCATGCTCAACGTCATTGTAATTCCCCACCACCTGGAGATTACAATAGAACTGGTGCACCAAATTCGGACATGTGCACGCGTCGTAGGTGATGACAGGGAGCCACCCCATATCACCAAATGCTCTCTCTACGTTAAACAAGGCTAGCTCAGTCAAGTTCACCATACGACCACCCTCCACTTTCTTGCGAGCATAGTCGGCATACTGTGCCTCGGCTTCATTAGAGCGAAAGCGAAGCGGATCACGAACTCTGGGTATCTTGGTACGAGCCATGGTACCTGCAGATAGGAAAGAGAAAGGGAGACAAGGGGTTAGTAGGATAAAAATCTAAAAAATTAGCATTTTAACGACGTAAGTTGTCTAAAAGCCTCACTTTTCACCCATACACATGGGCGGCAGGACTTACTTAGGGTCCAACACATCCTACGACACTCACACAGTAGGAAATGGAAACAACGAAGACCAATTTGAAGAAATTTCAAGAAATCAAAAAAATTTCGACAAATTAGGGAAAACGAGCAAAAAATTCAAGTTTCTCAATAACCAACCAATGAAATTAAAATTTTTTTGAGGGCTTTCATTCCTCGAGATACCAATAACAAAAACCCCCAATAAAAATCAAATTTTTACGGTTGGAAAAAGTTTAATTTGAAAAATAAAAGTTAAATGGACAAAAAGCTAGAAAAGAAAACCTAAAAACAGGTAAAAATGGGAGAACATACCTGTATGGATGACGTGGACGTCGAAACCCGGACTCAAATCGACCAAAAATAGTGGAGTGGCACTGTAGCAACTTAGAGGGGAGAGATGAGTCGAAACGGGAGGGAAATAATAAGAAATGATCCAAAATCAGATCTTAAAAATCTGATTTTTAGTCTGAGGGTCGGACAATTTGACCAGAACCATCGACCCTCGAATCGACCCTCCAATCGACCCTCGGCTCTCGGGAATCTGACAGAAAACTAAGGGTCGGAACTGAGGGTCGGACACCCATCGACCCTCACATCGACCCTCAGCTCTCGGGAAGAACAGGTCATTCCCAGGGTCGGATACTAAGGGTCCGACATACCATCGACCCTCACCATCGACCCTGCATAGAAAAGACAGTATTTTTCTTTAAAAATGAGCTGGAATTGGAATTTTATATCGGTTAGCATGCCTACATGAAATATAAATGACTTCTCACCTATTTTGATAATTTTCAGGCACCACCAATCACAGAAGGAATTATGTCTGGACGTAGGGTAACCCGACAGAACCGAAATGCAGTTCCACCACCACCACCCGTGGAGGAGAGTAGTCAGGAAAATAATTCTGCACCGGGTAATCCAGAACAGGCAAACCCTACAAATTTGCCACCTCCACCACCAGAGCTAGCAACCGTGGTGATGAATCTAGCTCAGCAGCTGCAACAGATGCAACACGCACAGGCTCAGATGCAAGTTGCGATGGGTATTATGTTCTAAGCCACTCAAGCTGCACCTATGCAGACAGGACAAGCTAGTGCAGCACCGGTGGGTAACCACCCAGCACCTCAGACACCTCAACAACCTGCTGTACAGATTCCAGTACAGGCTCTGGAAGCAGCTCAGATTAATTACCACTATCCACCCCATATGTTTGGGGCATATCCCCAAAATCAGTTGGAACACTCTCGATTGGTGGAGAGATTTTTGAAGATGAAGCCTAGGGAATTTAATGGCAAGCCGTCTGATCCATTATGGCCAACACACTGGATAGACGAGATGGAGAGAAATTTCCTCATGATGACTATTACAGAGGAAGAAAAAGTATTATGTGCCACCTTCATGCTCAAAGGCGATGAACATCACTGGTGGAAATCTAACCGGGACTATCTATTGACCAAGCACGCCCAACTGACTTCGGCTGTTTATAAAGAAGCTTTCTTTCGAGAAATATTTTCCATGAAGCTTCAGAGATTCTATGGACAAAGAGTTTCTGAGTCTATATCAGGGGAAGATGTCAGTGAATGCATACCAACAGCATTATGAAGAGCTGTTTTTCTTCGCACCACTTACTATGCAGGAAGAAGAAACCAAAACCCGTAGGTTAGTCACGGGATTGAGAGGAAGCATCAGATAGCATGTTCTGGGCTTAGAAAAGAAGATTTATAATGAAGCTGTCCAAATAGCTCGAGTTATTGAATCGAGCCAGAAGGAGAGTTATTTCACACAGAACCAGGGTATCAAAAGGCCAGCTGGAAATTCTTATAACGGAGGCAATAACAAGACATATAAGCCTTTCCGCCCTCAGAATTTTAATGCTGCAACCAAGACTACTCCAGTAACTCAACCTCAGCCACAGCCAAATTCTACAAGTCCAAAGTGTTATAACTGCAACCAACCGGGACATATGGCAAGGGAGTGCCCTAAGCCCAAGAAGCAGTTCCATCAGGGATGGGTATATGCTGTTACATCCGAGGATGCGGCCGCATCACCCGATGTGGTCACAGGTATGACTGAAACTTTTGAAGTTGTAATTACATTGTGTGAGCATATAGACTAAGTTAAAATAAATCACAGGTATCATACCTATAAATGGCGCACCCGCTAGAGTACTCTTTGATTTAGGAGCTACTCATTCATTTATATCTGTGTCATTCAGAAAGAAGATAGACTTACCCATCAAAACATTAGACTACAAATTACTTGTACGGTCACCTATGGGGTTAGAAGTAGAATTAGAAAAAGGATATGGACCATGTCCAGTCCGCATTGGTGAGAAAACCTTAGATGCAACCTTGATACAACTTGAGATGGCAGACTTCGACGTCATCTTGGGAATGGACTGGTTAGCTCGGCATTTTGCGAACCTACTATGCGCCGAAAAGAAGCTATCATTTAAAGACCAAGCAGGAGCAGAATTCAGTTTTACGGGAACCAAACTTCTCCGTAGACGCAAGCTCATACTCTCAGCACTAAAGGCTAAGAAGTGCCTCGAGAAGGGGGCAGTCGGGTATCTAGTATCAGTGGTCGACCTAACCAAGGAAGCACCACAAATGGAAGATATTGAAGTCGTGCGGGACTATCCCGACGTATTTCCAGAGGAACTACCAGGTTTACCACCCGATCGAGCCACAGAGTTTGTGATAGATCTTGTACCTGGAGCCACACCCGTATCAAAAGCACCTTATAGAATGGCTCCTACGGAACTAAAGGAACTGAAAGTGCAACTACAAGAACAACTGGACAAGGGTTATATTCGACCCAGTATATCACCATGGGGAGCGCCAGTGTTATTCGTGAAGAAGAAGGACGGTAGTGTTTGATTATGCATCGACTATCGGGAGTTGAATAAACTGACAATCAAGAATCGATACCCACTACCACGGATCGATGACTTGTTCGATCAGTTGCAAGGAGCAAAGGTATTTTCTAAGATCGATCTTCGATCGGGCTATCATCAATTGAGGATTAAGGAGGGTGATATTCCAAAGACAGCTTTCTAGACCAGATACGGGCATTATGAGTTCTTGGTCATGTCTTTTGGATTAACGAACGCACCAGCAACTTTTATGGAACTAATGAATCGGGTTTTCCACGACATGTTGGATACGTCAGTTATAGTATTTATTGATGATATATTGGTATACTCCAAGGACGAAGAAACTCATATCAAGAACTTAAATGCTGCCCTACAGCGTTTAAGGAAAGAGAAACTATATGCCAAATTTTCAAAGTGTGAGTTTTGGCTAAGTGAAGTCGCCTTCTTAGGCCATGTAGTATCCGCTGAAGAAATCAAAGTGGACCCCAGCAAGATCGAGGCTATTGTAAAGAGGGAAGCACCAAAGAGCGTTTCAGAAATCAAAAGTTTTCTGGGTCAGCTGGTTATTATCTGAGGTTCGTAGAAGACTATTCCCGGATTGCCGTACCTCTCACCAGTTTGACTAAGAAAGGTGAAAAGTTCGTGTGGACCGATAAAAGTGAGAAGAGTTTCCAAATGCTGAAGACCAGATTAATATCCGCTACAATTTTGACTATTCCTGTTCTAGGACAGACATTTACTCTATACACTGATGCGTCGGGACTGGGACTGGGATGTGTGCTTATGCAAGGAGAGCAAGTGATTGTTTATGCTTCAAGACAGTTAAAGGTACATGAAAAAAATTATCCCACTCATGATCTGGAGCTAGCGGCAGTAGTGCATGCTGTCAAGATATGAAGACATTACCTATACGGAGAGAAATTCTAGATTAAGTCAGACCATAAAAGTCTTACTTATCTATTTAATCAGAATGAATTGAATATGAGACAAAGAAGATGGTTGGAACTACTGAAAGACTATGATTGTGATATCCAGTATCATCCGGGAAAAGTGAATGTAGTAGCGGATGCGTTAAGCCCAAAAGCAATGATAAAATCGCAAGGAGAGGTTAGCACAACTGCAGCAATGTGTACTATCGAAATGGTATTCAATCACTGCAATGAGCAATATGTGATAGGCGCAATAGATGAGCCAGCCTACCAGGGTTAATTCATCGGTTTTCAAATATGTTCGCTGCATTGAAGATTATACCAGACATAATGGATGAAGTGAAGATAGCTATCAAATCGGATCCTTATCTGAGAACAGTACAAGAAGATATCGAGAAAGGTAGGACCAATCCTGAGTTCACCTTGGACGAAGAAAAAGTACTGAAATACAAAGGAAGAATATGTTTACCGAAAACAGAAAATATGGACATTAGACACCGACTAATGAAAGAGGCCCATACCACCATCTATTCGATACATCCTGGAAGTACAAAAATGTATCATGATCTAAAGAAACTATGTTGGTGGAGGGGAATGAAAGCAGATGTAGCCAAGTTTGTGTTTCAATGCCTAAATTGTCAGAAAGTAAAGGCTGAACGACAAAGACCCGCAGGACTGTTACAGCCATTATCAGAACGAGCATGGAAATGGGACTGCATCACTATGGACTTCGTCACGTGACTACCACTGACTCCTCGAGTAGTTGATGCAGTTTGGGTGATTGTGGACCATCTGACTAAAACAGCTCGCTTCATACCGATACGACCTCAGTATACACTGGAGCGGTTAGCAAAGCTGTATGTGGATAATATTGTTCGATTACATGGTGTTCCAGAATGCAATGTGTCTGATAGAGATCCACGATTTACTTCCAAGTTTTGGGAAGGATTGCAAAAGGCTATGGGTACAACATTGAAGTTCGAGATCGCATTCCACCCACGGATAGACGGATAGTCGAGGCGTACAATTCAGATTCTAGAAGATATGCTACGAGCATGTGTAATTGATTTCAAAGGATCATGGGATGAAAAGTTACCATTGATCGAGTTCGCTTATAACAATAGCTATCAGGCTACTATACAGATGTCACCTTATGAGGCACTGTATGGCAGAAAGTGTCGAACTCCTTTGTTTTGGATTGAAGTTGGAGAACGTAGTATTGTTGGGCCGGAATTTATTGAAGAGACTTGCCGAGTGGTCGACATTATAAAGGAAAGAGTAAGAACAGCTCAGAATCGTCAGAAGCAATATGCAGATACTCGACGCAGAGATCTGGAGTTTGCCATAGGTGATAAAGTATTTTAAAAGGTATCGCCTATGCGAGGATTGAAAAGGTTCGGACAGAAAGGGAAACTAAGTCCAAGATATGTCGGGCCATATGAGATTCTAGCTAAACGTGGTAAAGTGGCTTATCAGTTAGCACTACCACCATCTATGTCGAGTGTGCATGACGTATTTCACATTTCCCTATTGAAGAAGTATGTCAAGGATCCAACGTATGTTTTGACAGTAGATTTGCCAGAATTGACCGATGATTTGACATTTGAAGTAACACCAACATAAATCACTAGCCGATAGGTTCAACGACTACGTAACCGAGATATCTATTATGTTAAGGTCACATGGAAAAGTAGAGACATGGAAGAAATTACATGGGAAGAAGAAAATGCGATGCGGAAGCAATACCCTCACTTATTTGATTCAGAAGGTACGTATAATTTCGAGGACGAAATTTTTATAAGTAGGGGGAGTTGTAAGACCCGTGTCAATCTAACCCGGTCTTACCACCTTGAACCAGGTTTACCCATCATGGTCGAGTCAAATGGACCAAGGGCGTGAAGGAGATCGAGATCCCAGGTATCAAAGCGACCCAAAAACACTTAATTTGAAGGGAGGGTCGCATAACCAGCTAAGCAGGGTCGGACCTCCCAAAGCAGAAAGTCAGACCCTCAATTTTGAAGGGAGGGTGGGACATCTTGAACCCTAGGGTCGACGGGATCATCGACCCTCGGTTACCGTAAGAAATATAAATTAGGAAATTTCCTAATTTTGGATTGGGATTCTTTCCTAATCTCAATGGGACTTATTTAGGATGTTCCTACTCTATTTAAAGGACGTCCCTAAGCCTCATTCACTCCTTTCACAACCCTAATTGAACTGAGAGAAAGAGAAGAGAAGGAAAAGTGGAAGAAGAGAAGCAAGGAAGAGAATTTAGCCAAAAGAGTAGAGTTGCAGAGAAGGAGTATTCTTCTCCGGTATGGATACTAATTCCATGAGTTTCTACAGACCTTAAGTTAGATATTGATGAGAGTGTGATCTCGGAGAAACCCAAACCATCAACCCATGGTTAAGTTTTCATGGGAAACCATGGGGGATTACATGAAAGCAATCTAGGTGGATTATACATGGTTTCAGACCATGGAATGAATGTAGAATGGAATGTAAGAGCAAGCCATAGGATCCCAAGCACGAAGAATGGACTAAAAGAGGGAATTGGACCAAAGTGCACCGAGGGTCGCACTGAGGGTCGATGACCATCCGACCCTAGGTGATCCTGACCATCGACCCTCAGTGTTCGGGAAGTTCAGAGTTTGGGGAGGGTCTCACCCAGGGTCGATCAGGACTCCGACCCTCAGTTAACAGAATAGTTTTTAAATTCAGAATTAATTCTAATTAAATTCTATCCACTTGTTAGGTCTTCTAGCAATACAATAACAATATAAAGGTGATTATAAAGCTTGGAAAAGTATCTATTAGCAAGCTAAGGTGAGGAAACAGAACTCTAAACTAATTGGTTAATAACAAACTATTTTCTATTTCTTGAGTCCAATGCCATGCGTGATTCTATGCGAATATGTTTGTAATATGCATACAACATGTCATCCAATATTTCTATTATTTGTTCATGCATATTTATTTTATTGTTTATAACATGATGATGATGATGATGATGATAGGAATAGGCATGTGATTGTATGTGTGTGGTTGGTGTACTTGATGCGAGCGAGTATCAGGGGAGGTGTGATGAGAACGTCAATAAACGTTAACCTTTGGCGGGTCTCAGCACTTTAGCTCTAACTCTAACTCAAGTCTTGTGCATTAGCATCGTCGTATCGCCATTACATTAGTAGAACTATTATGTCGTAGAGTATCAGGGGAGGTGGTCTCGGTCCTTGTAGTCTTTGACTCTACCAGGGGGCCTTAGCTCTATCTCTATGGACATTCTGAGGGATGCTGGGGTGAGGCCTTGGATACATTGTTTGGCATTAGGATTGGTTAGTTGCGAGCCCAGTTTGCAAGCCCTCACTAATAGGGGCTTACGTGTTGGTATGGTATTATATAGCAATAAATGTTAACCTTTGTTGTATAATGTCATGATTAGGGTGGATGGGGACGACGATAAACGTTAACCTTCGGGCGGACTTCCACTACCTGTGTATAGAGGCGGGGTCAATAAACGTTAACCTTTGACCACCCAACCTTTCTATTGCGGATTGCAAACTATAAACCAGACCAAAGATATGAATTGATTGCATGCATATGTATTGTTGCATTGTTTTGTCTACTCACTGAGCCGTGATGTGTGCTCACCCCTCAACGTCGAATATTTTTAGTTGATGATGTAGGTTATATGGTTGAAGATTATATGAATGCTCTAGCATATGAGAACGTGGCGGCGATGGAAGCTGAAGCTGAAGTAGATACACATGACTCCTCTTGCGAGTGCAACTCATGTGTAATCGATTTTCTTAGGTTTCTTTATTCGAATTTAATAAAGACACGTATTTGATAATTATTTATGTCCCAGTTGATATAGAATTTTTTTTATTTAATATTTATATCACAGTAGATTCTCAGTTCATTTTATTATAAGTTTTCCGCTATTGTGTATTTACTCTGATTATGATTATGGATGTGTGAAAGTTTAGATAACACGGATATAGCCTACTCGAGATCCTGGTTGAACCGTTGGTTTGCTAGTGATTCATCACACCATTCTAAACAGTGCGGAATTGGGGTGTGACACAAGGTCTTGGTGTCTCTCCTGACAATCCTGAGCTGTCTTGGCCCCTTTTTCTTTGACCTTGTCTGCCACTCGACAATTTTTTGCAATTGACTTAGGTCTTAAAACTCTTCATTCACTAACTTTATTCCAAAAGAAAAGAATTTGACATTTCTATCGTATCTGCTTCATAGGTAACATTTACATGGTAGCTTAATAGAAACTTCAATTCACGGTAACTTCTCAACTCACGTTCCTTGAAATCAATTTCACAACTTGGGGCATATCTCTTAGGATCTGTATAGTCCACTCTAACTATCCATCAGTTTAAGGTAAAATGCGGTACTAAACTTCAACTTTGTCCCCATTGTTTTCTGTAGATCCTCCCAAAACTTTGAAATATAGCATGAGCTTCTGACCGTTACAAGGCTCTTATACATACCATTCAATCTGGAAATATTATCCATATATAGCTTACTTAGCCGCTCCAAAGCATACCAAGGTCGTATCGCAATGGAATAAGCTATCTTCGTAATGCGATCAACAATCACCCAAACCATGTCAACCGATCTGGGAGTCAGTGGCAATTCATTGGCATAGTTCATTGTACTGCAGTTCCACTTCTAGACTGGCTCCGATAGTGGTTATGGTAAGTCATGTTGGTCTTTGTCTTTCAGCCTTCACTTGCTGATAATTTAGACACTAGAACACGTACTAAACCACATTTGTTATCATCCCTCTTTACTAGTACAATCTCTTCAGGTGTTTCTTACCATACGATTACTTCTATCTTAAAGGGGTCCTCTTTAATCCCTTTTATATGACGCTACGTGATCCAAGAAGATCTCTTTGTTTAATTAGGTCTCTTGGACTTGGCGTAAAGCTTTTCATTTCTCAATTGTTGTAAAGCTGTTCTAAGATCCGTTGTATGAGTTGCTTCATTCTTGGAATAAACCAAAATATCATCTATGAAAATTATGATCGACGTGTCCAACATGTCATGAAACACCCAGTTCGTCCATTCCATAAAAGATGTAAGGGCATTGGTTAATCCAGATGTCATAATCGAGAACTCATAATTGACCAATCCTGGTTAAAAAAAAACTATCTTCAGAATATCGTTGTCTAAACTCTTCAGCTAATGATATCTTGACTGAAAATCAATCTTAGAAAATACCTTTGCTCCTTGCAACTATTTAAACAAGTCATCGATCTGAGGTGGTAGTTATCGATTCTTGATCGTGAGCTTGTTCGATTCTCGGTAGTCTATACATAATCGGACACTACCATCCTTCTTCTTCACGAAATGCATTGGCGCTCCCCGTGATGCAATACTTAGTCGATTAGGACCTTGGTCTAATAACTCTTGTAGTTGAGTCTCAGTTCCTTCAATTCCATAGGAGCTACTCTACAGGTGCCTTTGACACAAGTATCGTCCTAGGTAACAAGTCGATGAAGAACTCGGTCACTTAGTCAGAGGGTAACCCGATAAGTTTCCTAGAAATACATCAGGAAATTCACGCATCACATCAATATCTTCCATCTGTGGTGCTTCTTTGGTGACGTATATCACAAGATACCATATATCCAACTTCTTTCTCTTCAAAGCATCTCTTCGCCTTTAGCATAGAGAGGATCAGCTTCCGCTTCTTAGGCAATAGGCATCCAATAAAATCAAATTATATGCCATCTTTATTCTTGAATGATAACCTCTTCTATGCACGTAACAACTTTGTAGAGTGTTGAGACAACCAGTCTATCCCCAAGATGACGTCAAAGTCTGCCATCTCAAGTCTAATTAGGTTGTGTCCAAATTTCACTCATCCAAACGATTTGGACATTGTTCATAATACTCATCTAATACAACATTTAGTCCAAAAGGGCTTGAACTAGCAAAATCTAGTATTAAGGTCTTAAGAGCTTGTCTAGTTCCTTCATCTCTTATGATTTTTCAAAGACTATCGTCAAAATCTCATATTGCACTCATTAGCTTATATTTCTTTTATCCTTGTTGTTCTACCCTGATCTTTCTTTCATATACCTCAAAATATCTTGTGATTGTTACTTCATATCTCAAGTTTACTTCTAAGCATTAGGATATATGCTTATAAATTCATTAATTCAGCCAAACTCTTTTGGTCTTTACTTAATCATATCACTCGACCTTGGGCATAACTCAATTTTCATTGTATTAAACAGATTACTATTAATGCCATGATTTTTTACTTTATCCTTGTATCCACTCTTAGATTTGCTTTTAGGAATCTTCTGCTTTGTCAAAATTCATACCGATATAACCATCTATAACATTACTTGAGTGCTAACTACTCTTTCAAAGTTACTTTAGATAGTTCTCACTTTTGTCGCATGCACTCCTCTATGGACATGATTCATATCCACCCGTTTAGAAATCTCAAAATAGATTCTCCATTACTTCATCTGAGGTTCATTGGCTATAGTATTTAATCTGAATCCAATCATCTTTCTTCCAATAATTCCATTATCACTAAACATCTTATCAATGGATGTCAAGAAATGTGAGAATCAGAATGTTTATCCAACACAATTCATTTCCTTCTTTCGAATTTAGTATGACGACGAACACTTTCTTTATCTAGTGAACCTAGGTTTTAAGAATCAGGAGTAAATCTATGGTAATCCAACTGGCATCCAAAGGTCGTTAAGTTGTACGGTGGTCCAAATACATGGAAATAGAGGTTCTACAGCTCTTAACCTCATGGTTACAGGTTCTATCGAGTATATAATGCCATTGGTCAAGGCACTACAAGAGTAAATCTGGTGAAGCTTTCATACATCAGTAAATCCGGTATAAATCAGAAGATGTACGCTCAACACGATTAAACATTTAACTGTTCATTCAGTTCATATCTTTGTTCATGTTGTGGATCATGAGAGTGGCTCAGATTGGTATAATCAGGACTAATACTAAAGAAGCAATATCCATAATTCCAATTGACAAGTTAAATCAAGAAGGTATCTTGTCAAGGCCCGAGAAATTAAAATCTGGTATGTGCATCCTCTATAATCATAAGAGTAAATCAATAATGCACCGCATCTTATATAAACCTATCTAGATATATGGCCACAATAGATTAAATCCTTTGCTGAAATAGTTTGAGGCTTCATCTTCAGAAAATATTCTTCAATCTCTGTTGGATCATTCTGCCATGATGCAATTGTCCCATATATCGGTGGCTGATAAGGGTAACCACCTTGATACACTGCTTGTTGTGCACCAAACTTTTGCACTGAGGTGTGCGTTATTGGGACTTGTTGTGTGGTAGGCACTTTGTTATAGCTAACATGTGTTGGGGTACAGTGTTGCTACCAATTGGTACCGTACTTGGTTTGACTCGGAGGTGTTGATGTAGCATCGGCAACTTGGGTAGTAATTCACATAGCAAATTGCATAGTTGGTCTCATCTGTTGTTGCTCTTGTATCATTATTGGGCCAAGTTTATTACAACCATAACCAAGGTACTTAATAGTCCAGGTAATTGGCTGGAGTGGTCTGGTTGTTCACCTCCATTGATTCGCTCTAATCTGATTATCATTATCTAGCATCTGCTCTGGTGAGTTTTCATTACCCATTCTCGACCCTGATAGTGGTGGGGTCAAGTTGCAACCTCTTCTTAAAGCTTAGCGGATAATGGATCAGCTTGTGGTGGATCTCACCCTGAGTCTCCATGTCACCCAAGAGTATAGTTACTCTCATTCTTAATGTATGGCCATTGTTCTCCTATCTCTATCGCATTCAGCCCAAGATCTTTTCCTTTATCTCTACAGGGTTTTGGCATTACTAGACATTTTCCATCTTCCTCTGCCCTACGTCGAGTTTCTCATCTTGTGAGTACCAACTCGGTATTCAATTTTCTGCTTTACAAAGCTCCCTTCTTGCTACAGTACTATATCCTTTATATACTCGGATAATTACCCAACTTATAGATAATACCCTATATTATTTGTTTATTAGGATGATTTTTGGTCTTCTCTATCTGTTTGAGTGTATATATATGATTTCACCATTAATATGTACATTATTATCTTGTTTAAGTTCTGTCTCAACCAACACAGGTGCGTATGTTTGTATTAAAGTTTTTAATTTATCCTAACTCAGTTCATGGACTCCAGTAGAAGTATTCAGGTTTAATGGGTAAGGCCTACGAGAGCTCTGATACCAAGTTGTCACACCCCAATTCTGCACCATTCGGAACGGTGTGATGAATCGTCAATAAACCAACGGTTCATCCAGGATCTCACAATAGGCTATCCCATATATGATAAACCAAAACACATTCCACATTAATCAGAGGTAATAAAATAAATTACGGAAGTCTTATAGTAAATGAACTGAGAATCTAACTATGATAACCATAAATAAATATCAAATTATTGTTAAATCAACCGAGACATAATTAAATAAATATCAATTACATGTCTTTAATAAAATCCAAACAAAATATAATCGAATACGCATGAGTTGCACATGCATGAGGAGTCATGCATATCCACTAAGTCTTCAGCTTCCATTGTCGCCACATGCCTGTACACAGGAGCATTCATATAATCTTCAACGGTGGTACCTACATCATCAACTAAAAGTATTCGAATTCGAAAGGGTGAGCACACATCATGGCTTAGTGAGCAAACAAAACAATGCAACAATACATATGCATGAAATCAATTCATAGCTTTGGTCTGGTTTAAAGTTTACAATGTGCTATAGAAAGGATAGGTGGACGCTACACCTGTATACATCAATGTGTCGAAACACCCAATGAAAATGGCACTGTCGCCCCACATGCACCCACCATGGACAATATACACCCCATGAAAATGGCATGGCTGTACCGGTTGCCCATACCAACACGTAAGCCCCTGTTGGCGAGGGCTTGCAAACAGGGCTCGCAACTAACCAACCCTAATGTCAAACAATGTATCCAAAGCCTCACCCCAGCATCCCTTAATACATCCATAGAGATAGAGCTAGGGTCTGGTGACTAGGCTGAACCACAATACCACATCCCCCCTGATGCCCTACGACATATTAGTTCCGCTAAGGTAATGGTGATACGACGATGTTAGTGGACAAGACTTGAGTAGAGATAGAGCTAGAGTCTGGTGACCAGGCTGAACCACAATGTCACGTCCTCCCCTTGATGCTCCACTTGCATCAAGCATACTAACACTTGCTTAGTAGCCATGACTTTAATAGACCATGGCACAATATACCCCGATGAGAACGGCATCGAAGTACCGGTTGATACCATCCCTACCCGCACCATGTACACCAGCCAAACACAAACATTCACATACCTATTCCTACCATCATCAACATCATCATTTATAATCAACAAATTTAAATATGCATGAATAGTAATAATAGAAATATTGGATGACATGTTGAATGCACATTACAAGCATATACGCATATCACAATCATGGTATTGGACTCAAGAAATAAAAATAGTTTGTTATTAACCAATTAGTTTAGAGTTTAATTTCCTCACCTTAGCTTGTTAATAGATCCTCTTCCAAGTTTTAGTATCACCTTTATAATGTTATTATATTGCTAGAAGACCTAACAAAGTCGATAGAATTTAATTAGAATTAATTCTGAATTTAAAAACCATGCTGTTAACTGAGGGTCGGAGGTAGGGTCGGAGTCATGATCGACCCTTGGTGCGACCCTCCCCAAATCTGGACTTCCAGAACCTTGAGGGCCAATACTCAGGTCACATAGGGTCGGATGGTCATCGACCCTCTGTGCGACACTCGGTGGGTTTTGGTCAATTTTCCTCCTTTTAATCCATTCTTCGTGTTTGGGGTCCTATGGCTTGCTCCTACTGTCCATTCAACATGCATTCCATGGTCTAGAACCATGAATCATCCACCTATATAGCTTTTATGTATTCTCCCATGGTTTTCCATGAAAACCTAACCATGGGTTGATGGTTTGGGACTCTCCGAGATCATACACTCTTCATTACCTAATCTAAGGTCTATAGAAACTCATGGAATTAGGATCCATACCTGAGAAGAATACTCCTTCTCTGCAACTCTTCTTCTTTTTGCTTTCTTCTCTTCCTTGCTTCTCTTCTTCTTCTCTTCCTTCTCTTCTCTTTCTCTCAATTCAATTAGGGTTGTAAAAGGAGTGAAAGAGGCATAGGGATGTCCTATTTATAGAGTAAAACCTCCCAAAATAAGTCCCATTGAGTTTAGGAAAGGATCCAATCGAAATTAGGAAAGTTTCTTAATTTTCGGTTCGTGCTGTTTTTCCCGAATACTGAGGGTCGATGGGAGGATTGATGGGAGGGTCGAACAATTCATAGACCCTGTGACCCATGGTTGAGGGTTGATGGGAGGGTCTATGGGAGGGTCAGACCTGCCTATTAGAACCTGTGACCCTACCCTCATTTTGACTGTTTCTGAATAAATTTTCATGTTGGGTCTTGGTTTTTCTTCACACACTTGGTCCACTTGGCTCGACCATGATATGTAGACGGGTCTCGACACAAAATATAAGGTTTGGCCGGGTTCGTGGAGTGCGGGTCTTACATATTCAGATCTGAAAGAAGAGTAACATATAATAGAAACTTGTGATGATCCAGTTGAGTGACAACTTATGGAGCAATACTTCCTCGTTTACGTTTGTAGTGTTAAAGATCATCTTTGAATTAATGGATGAAGTAAAAGTAGCAATTTTGTTAGATCCATATATAAGAACGGTGCAAGAAGCTTTAGAAAAAGAAAAACCTAACATTGACTTACTTCGGATGCAAAAAAGGTCTTGAGATACAAAAGATGATTATGCATACTTGAGAGTGAAAAACGCTGATCATAGATATAAAGATAATGCTAAAAGCCCATTCTATTCTGTATTGGGTACATCCTAAAAGTATAAAATATACCAAAACATGAAGAGATTGTACTGATAAAGAGGAATGATAACAGATGTGGCTTAGTACGTGTTTCAGTGTCTGAATTACTGATAAGTGAAGGCTGAAAGACAAAGACCAGTAGGCTTACTACAACCACTATTAGATCCAGTTTGGAAGTAAAACTGCATAATATTGGACTATGTTACCAGTTTACCACTGACTCCCAGATCGGTTAACATAGTTTGGGTGATTGTTGATTTCCTTATGAAGATGGCTTGTTGCATGGGTATATGACCTCGGTGTGCTTTGAAACGGCTAGTTAAGCTATATGTGGATAATATTTCCACATTAAAATGTTTTCCCGGAGAGCATAGTGTCAGATAGAGGCTCATGCTTTACCTCAAAGTTTTGGGAGGATCTACAGGAAACAATGGGAACGAAGTTGAAGTTTAGTATCGCATTTTACCTGAAATCGACGGACAGTCGGAGCGGACTATACAGATCCTAGGAGATATGCCCTGAGCTTATAAATTGAGAAGTTACCACGGATTGAATTTCCTACCAAGCTACCATGTAGATGTCACCTATGAAATATGGTACGGTAGAAATGTCGAACTCCTCTGTTTTGGAATGAAGTTGGAGAACAAGGAATTGTAAGACCCGAGTCTATTGAGAAAACCTATCGAGTAGCAAACAAGAACAAAGAAAAAGGGCCAAGACAGCTTAAGATTATCATATGAGATGCTAAGACCTCGAGTTCACCATAAGTGACGAAGTGTTCTTGAAGATATCACTTATGTATGGTTTGAAACGATTCGACAAGAAGGGAAAGTTGTATCCTACATATGTTTTGGACCTCATAAAAATTTTGGAGAGACGTAAAAAAGTTGCATATCAACTAGCGTTACCGCTGTCCATGTCTATTGTGCATGACGTATTTATGTGTCTCTGTTGAAGAAGTACGTTGGAGTTCCATTAAAGGTATTGATAGCCGATCCACTAGATTTGATAGAAGACTTAACTATTGAAGTGGTACCAGCCTAAATCACCAGTGGAAAGGTACAACATCTTCGGAGCTAGGATATTTATTATATGAAGGTAACTTGGTAAAGCTAAGACGTGAAAGAGGTTACATGGGAAAAAAATTCATTGTGGAAATAGTATTCTCACCTATTCGACTCTAAAGGTATATATAAATTTCGAGGACGAAATTTCTTTTGAGGGTGGGGGAGTTGTGAGATACGTGTGTGTAAATTTCGATGAAAAAATTTCTTTTAAGGGTGGTAGAGTTGTAAGACCCGCACACCATGCGCTTGGTCTAACCTTATGTTCTTGTGTCGTGACCGGTCTTCCCATCATAATCGGCTCAAGTGAACCAATTATATGAAGAAACCACAAGATGAGGTAAGTCACAAGTCAAAATTGTTGTGGTTGAATGGTTAAATTTATATGGAAGCAAACAGTCAAAAACTAAAAATCAATAAATTTTGGACCTATGGTGGCATGTTTGGGGGCTACGGTCGCACCTATGGTCGACCATAGTGAGACCATCGGACCTATGGTCGAATGTCTTGGTGGTATGGTCGACGGTTTATGCGACCGCATGATCGACCGTAGGAACCCAGAACTGACTTCGTGTTTAGGAAACTTTCCTAATTTGAGGAGTACTCTTTCCTAATTGAAAGAGGACTCTATATGGAGGTTTTCCCTCTATATAAGGGAGGTTTCTTAGCCTCTCTCACTTTTTTAGAACCCAAATTGAAACTCTAAACCTAAGAGAGAAAGAGAGAGAGAGAAAGAGAAGGAGAAGGAGATTTGAAGAAGAAGGCTGAGAGGAAGGTTTGTAGAGAAGAGTTCTATCTTTCTATAATAAGCTTAAGGTATCGACTTGAATCTATAGGATAAATTACATAGGATAGGTTCCTTTCCATCAAATTAATGTGTTGAATCTATTGTAACGATTTCGGTTATGGAATTTCTAAGCAAAACCATAGAGAATAGGTTAGAGTTAATGGATGAGGGATAAACTAAGAATATTGACCTTAGAAAGATCATTATGGAGGACCCCATTGATTATCTAAGAGGAGGAACTCATGTGAGAAGTAAAAATCAACCAAACTACGTATGGTCGCAACTATGGTCGACCATAGGATCGAAAAGTATCGACCACAGTGATTCAGAAAGAATTCAGGTAACATATGGTTGCCGCTATGGTCGCATGTAATGCGACCATAGGGTATCGATCGTAGGTCCTACGGTGGCATATCTTGCTACCATAGCATCGACCATAGCATCGACCATAGGAAAACAGCAAGCATATTTTAAGACCAAACAAGGTTTCTTACTACTATAACTTGGTAAACTTGAATCCTAACTTACCAACATTAATTGTTTAGGATCCTAATAGATTCAAAGTGATTTTCAAAAGCTTGGGAGAGGAATAAGCAGAGGAACAAACATCGATCAAAGGTGAGGGAACAAGACCTAAACTAATTGATTAATAACAAACTGTTTATTTTTATTGAGTCCAATGCCAAGATTGATTCTTTGTTTGTATGCTTGTAATGTGCATCTCACATGTTATCCAATATTCTTGATATTACTGTTCATGCATATTTAATTCCATCTTTTTATAACATGATGACGATGATGATGCTAGGAATATGCATGTAAATGTCTGTGTGTGGTTGGTGTGTTGGATGCAAGTGGAGCATCAGGGGAAGGACGTGGCATGGTGGTCTTTGACCATGTCACCATACTCTAGCTCTATCTCTACTCAAGTCTTTCCTACTAACATCGTCGTATCACCATTACCTTAGCAGAACTATTAAGTAGTAGGGCATTAGGGGAGGTGGTCTCGGACCGTGTGGTCTCTGACTCAATCAGGGGGCCTTAGCTCTATCTCTATGGACGTATTGAGGGATACTGGGATGAGGCCTTGGATACACTATTTGGCATTAGGATTGGTTAGTTGCGAGCTCTATTTGCAAGCTCTCGCTAATAGGGGCTTACGTGTTGGTATGGGTAGGGCATCAGGGGAAGTGTTGGTGGTGTTTAATCCAGACACTTTAGCTCTATCTCTATTCCATCGTGGGTGCATGTGGGACGGTAATGGTGTTTGATCCATTGGGTGGATTAACACACTTGTGTATAGAGGTGCGGCGGCCACCAAACCTTTCTATAGCACATTGTAAACTTATAAACCAGACCAAAGATCTGAATTGAATCCATGCATATGTTTGTTGCATTATTTTGTTTACTCGCTGATCTCAAGTTGGAGAGTTGACCCTCACGCATGCAATTCTTTTTAGTTTCCGATGTTACAAGTATTACGGTTGATGATTATGTCGACACGCCAACATATGAACAGTTAGCGGCTATGGATGTGTAAGCTGTGGAGGACTATTTTGATTCGTTAAGCGAGCCTTTCAACTATGGATATGCTTAGTATTTAACCTTCATATTTTGATATTTGTAATATGTATTGAATTATGTTTTGGTTTGTCACACCCCAATTCTGTACTATTCAGAATGGTGTGATGAACCGTCAATAAACCAACGGTTCAACCAGGATCTCAAAATAGGCTATCCCACATAAGATACACCAAAACACTTTCCACATTAATCAGAGGTAATAAAGTAAATAGCGGAAGTCTTACAGATAATGAACTGAGGTCTAATCATGATAAATAATTAATATTCCATTTATTTCCATGTAACCAAAACATAATTTAATACATATTACAATATCCAAATACGAAAACTAAACAATAAACGTATCCACCATTGAAATGCTTGCTTAACGAACCATGTTCGTCCTCCACAGCTTGCTCATCATAGCCACCACATGTTCATATGTTGGCGTGTCGACATAATCTTCAATCATAGTACCTGCAACATCAGAAACTAAAAATAATTGCGCGTGCGAGGGTCAGCTCTCCAACTTGAGCTCAGTGAGAAAACAAAACAATGCAACAATACATATGCATGCATTCAATTCATATCTTTGGTCTGGTTTAAAGTTTGCAATGTCCTATAGAAAGGATTGGTGGCCGCCACACCTCTATACACGAGTGTGTGGAAACGCCCAATGAAAACGGCACCGTCGCCCCACATGCACCCACCATGGACAATATACACCCCATGAAAATGGCATGGCTGTACCGGTTGCCCATACCAACACGTAAGCCCCTGTTAGCAAGAGCTTGCAAATTGGGCTCGCAACTAACCAACCCTAATGTCAAATAATGTATCCAAGGCCTCACCCTAGCATCCCTCAATACATCCATAGAGATAGAGCTAGGGTCTGGTGACCAGGCTGAACCACAATGCCACGTCCCCCCTGATGCCCTACGACATATTAGTTCTGCTAAGGTAATGGCGATACGACGATGTTTGTGGAAAAAACTTGAGTAGAGATAGAGCTAGAGTCTGGTGACCAAGCTGAACCACAATGTCACGTCCTCCCCCTGATGCTCCACTCTTATCAAGCACACTAACACTTGCTTAGTGGACATAACTTGAATAGACCATGGCACAATATACCCCAATGAGAACGGCATCGAAGTACCGGTTGATACCATCCCTACCCGCACCATGTACACCAGCCAAACACAAACATTCACATGCCTATTCCTACCATCATCAACATCATCATGTTATAATCAATAAATTTAAATATGTATGAACAGTAATAATAGAAATATTGGATGACATGTTGAATGCACATAACAATCATACACGCATAAAATCATTCATGGCATCGAACTCAAGAAATAAAAACAATTTATTATTAACCAATTAGTTTAGGTCTTGTTCCCTCACCTTAGCTTGTTAATAGATCCTCTTCCAAGCTTTAGAATCACCTTTATAATGTTATTATATTGCTAGAAGACCTAACAAAGTCGATAGAATTTAATTAGAATTAATTTCGAATTTAAAACCATCCTATTAACTGAGGGTCAGAGGTAGGGTCGGAGTCATGATCGACCCTGGGTGCGACCCTCCCCCTAATCTGAACTTCCCAAACACTGAGGGTCAATGCTAGGGTCGGATCTGCCATCGACCCTAGGTGCGACCCTTCATGGTTTGAGTCGAAAATATCAAATTTCATTCATTCTTTCATGTTTGGGGTCCTATGGCTTGCTTCTACAATCCAGTCCACACATGTTCTATGGTTTAGAACAATTCTTTAATCACCTACATGGTTTCAATGAATTCCTACATGGTTTTCCACGAAAACCTAACCATGGGTTGATGGTTTGGGTTTCTTCTAAGTCATACCCTCTTTATTAATCATTCTAAAGTCTTAAATTAATCATGGGGAATGTATTCATATCTTAGGTTTGCTGAGATTCAGAGTTTCCTCTGAATTTCCTCTTCTTCCTTAGCCTTTTCTTCAAGTTTTCTTTCTCTTCTTCTCTTCCTTCTCTTCTCTTTCTCTCAATCCAATTAGGGTTGTAAAAGGAGTGAAAGAGGCTTAGGGACGTCCTATTTATAGGGCAAAACCTCCCAAAATACGTCCCATTGTGTTTAGGAAAGGTTCCAATCGAAATTAGGAAGGTTTCCTAATTTTTGGTTCGTACTATTTTTCTCGAATACCGAGGGTCGATGGGAGGGTCGATGGGAGGGTCGGACAACTCATAGACCCTGCGACCCATGGTTGAGGGTCGATGGTGAGGGTCGGTGGGAGGGTCGGACCTGCCTGTTAAAACATGCGACCCTACCCTCATTTAGACTATTTTTGGGTAAATTTTCATATTGGGTCTTGGGTTTCTTCACACACTTGGTCCACTTGGCTCGTCCATGATATGTAGAACGGTCACGACACAAAATGTAAGGTTAGACCGGGTTCGTGGCATACGGGTCTTACATGGTTACTTTGAGACAACTGGAATATTAATTATTTATCATAATTAAACCTCAGTTTATTATTAATAAGACTTATGCTATTTACTTTATTATCTCTGATTAATGTGGAATGTGTTTTTGTTTAACATGGTTGGCATAGCCTATACGAGATCTTGGTTGAACCATTGGTTCATTGATGGTTCATCACACCATTCCGGTTGGTCCAGAATTGGGGTATGACATAAGTCCTCTTGCCCAAATGTTTGGGTGAAAAGTAAGGCTTTTTCCCATTTTACGTCGTATTTTAAATTTTCTAACTTGTTTTCCTTATTTTCTTCTCTTGCAGTTATTATGGTTCGCACAAAGGTTTCTTGGGTCCATGACTCTAATCACTTCAGGTCCATTGAAGCAGAGGTTCAATGTCCTTGTTTTGATTGAAAGAAAGTAGAAGGGGGTCGATGTGTGAACTTAGCCCATTTAGCCCTATTTGATGTGGAGAGGGCATTTGGAGATATGTGCTAGCTTCCAGTGATCCTGTACGAGACTTGTACTCACCCAGATTTAATGAAGTTGCTCTACTGTCACCTTCAAGTAGAAGGTGACCTAGAGGATGTGTATAGTGGTAGAGAGCTTTAGATTACCAGTTGGGTGAAAGGGGTTCTTATCTCTTATAACTGTCAGGAGATGGCTGATCTCTGGGAATTTCCAATGATGGATAATTGGTCTACTGTGCAGCAAGGAAGCCCCAGTTCCTATCTACACAGGTGCGTGCAGAGATAGACAATCAGATTCTTCGAGATGACTGCTGGGGAATGAAGGCGGTTAACTTACGTCCAGAGCCACGGGTCTACTGTAAGATTATCTAGCATAATCTGATCCCTCAGGGTGGACACTACGAGATGGTCTCTCAGCTAACTCAGTACATGTTGTACTATATCTGTACTGTCACACCCCAATTTCGCACAGTTCAGAATGGTGTGATGAACCGCTAGCAAACCAATGGTTCGACCAGGATCTCGTACAGGTGGTGTCCGGCTGATCTAAACCTCATATATCCACATTCATAATCAGAGTAAATACACAATAGCGGAAGTCTTATAGTAAAAAATGAACTGAGAATCTACTGTGACATTAATATTAAAATAGCAAATTATTCTGTAGACATAAATAAGTATCAAATACATGTCTTTAATAAATCCAAATAAAGAAAAACTAAAAATCTAATCGAATACAAATGAGTTGCACTCGCAAGAGGAGTCATGTGTATCCACTTCATCTTCATCTTCCATCGCCGCCACGTGACTATACACTGGAACGTTTAAATAATGTTCGACGGTAGTACCTGCATCATCAACTAAAAATATCCGACGTCGAGGGGGTGAGCACACATCATGGCTCAGTGAGTAAACAAAACAATGCAACAATACATATGCATGCAGTCAATTCATATCTTTGGTCTGGTTTAAAGTTTGCAATGCCCAATAAAAAGGTTGGGTGGTCAAAGGTTAACGTTTATTGACCCCGCCTCTATACACAGGGTGTGGAAGTCCGCCCAAAGGTTAACGTTTATGGTCGTCTCCATCTACCCTACCATAAAATTGTACAACAAAGGTTAACGTTTATTGTTGTACAGTGCCATACCAACACATAAGCCCCTGCAGGCGAGGGCTTGCAAACTGGGCTCGCAACAAACCAATCCTAATGCCAAACATTGTATCCAAGGCCTCACCCCAGCATCCCTCAGAAAGTCCATAGAGATAGAGCTAAGGCCCCCCGGTAGAGTTAGAGACCACAAGGACCGAGACCACCTCCCCTGATACTCTACGATGTAATAGTTCTGCTAAAGTAATGGCGATACGACGATGCTAATGCACAAGACATGAGTTAAAAGTGCTGAGACCCACCAAAGGTTAACGTTTATCGACGTTCCCATCACACCTCCACTGATACTCGCTCGCATCAAGTACACCAACCACACACATATATTCACATGCCTATTCCTATCATCATCATCATCATCATCATTTATAAACAATAAAGTAAATATGCATGAACAAGTAATAGAAATATTGGATGACATGTTGTATGTACATTACAAACATATTCGCATAGGATCAAGCATGGCATTGGACTCAAGAAAAGAGAAAATATTTTATTATTAACCAATTAGTTTAGAGTTCTGTTTCCTCACCTTAGCTTGCTAATAGATCCTCTTACAAGCTTTAAGATCACCTTTATATTGTCATTATATTGCTAGAAGACCTAACAAAGTCAATAGAATTTAACTAGAATTAATTCTGAATTTAAAAACAATGGTTTTAACTGGGGGTGGGAGGTAGGGTCGGAGTAATGATCGACCCTGGGTGCGACCACCCCTATCCTGGACTTCCCGAACACTGGGGATCGATGCTCAGGGTCTGGTAGGGTCGATTGGCCATCGACCCCCATGCGACCCCCTATGGGTTTTGTTCGATTTTCATCCTTAAATCCAATCATCGTGTTTGGGGTCCTATGGCTTTCTCCTATAATCCATTCTACACATGTTCTATGGTGTAGAACCATGATTCTACCACCTATATGGCTTTCATGATTTTCCCCCATGGTTTTCCATGAAAACCTAACCATAGGTTGATGTTTTGGGTTTCTCCAAGATCATACTCTCTGCATTATCCATCCTAAGGTCTTTAGAAAATCATGGAATTAGTATCCATACCTGAGAAGAATACTCCTTCTCTGCAACTCTTCTCCTTTTGCTTTCTTCTCTTCTTTCCTTCTTTTTTCCTTCTCTTCCTTCTCTTCTCTTCCTTCTCTTCTCTTTCCCTCAATTCAGTTAGGGTTGTAAAAGGTGTAAAAGAGGCTTAGGGACGTCTTATTTATAGAGTAGAAACTCCTAAAATTAGTCCCATTGAGATTTGGAAGGAATCCCATCGAAATTAGGAAACTTTCTTAGTTTTCAAATTTACCTAGTACCGGGGGTCGATAGCGAGGGTTGGAGATCCAGTCGACCCCTGGTTCCTAAATTGTCCGACCCCCCATGTAAAACTGGGGGTCTGACTTCTGTCTTGGGGGGGTCCGACCCTCCCTTGCTGGGTATGCGACCCTCCCCTTAATTTAAGTGTTTTTGGGTCAGTTTAATACCTGGGATCATGATCTCCTTCACGCACTTGGTCCATTTGGCTCATCCATGATGGGTAGACCTGATTCAAGGTGGTAAGACCGGGTTAGTTTGATATGGGTCTTACAACTCCCCCCTACTTATAAAAATTTCATCTCCAAAATTGTTCATACCTTCTGAGTCGAATAAGTGAGGGTATTGCTTTCGCATAGCATTCTCTTCCTCCCATGTAATTTCTTCCATGTCTCTACTTCTCCATGTGACCTTGACATAATAGATATCTCGATTTCTTAGTCGTTGAACCTTTCAGCTGGTGATTTCAATTGGTGTTACTTCAAAAGTCAAATCTTCAATTAAATCAGGTAGATCTACTGTCAGAACGTACATTGGATCTTTGACATACTTCTTCAATAAGGAAATATGAAATACGTCATGCACACTTGTCATAGATGTTGGTAGTGCTAACTGGTAGGCCACTTTCCCATGCTTAGCTAGAATCTCATATGGCCCGACATATCTAGGACTTAGTTTCCCTTTCTGTCCGAACCGTTTCAGACCTCGCGAAGGTGATACCTTCAAGAATACTTTATCACCCACAACGAACTCAAGATCTCTACGTCAAGTATCTGCATATTGCTTCTGACGATTCTGGGCAGTTCTCACTCGTTCCTTGATAATTTCGACCACTCGATAAGTCTCTTCAACAAATTCTGGTCCAACGAGACTACGTTCCCCAACTTCATTCCAAAATAAAGGAGTTCGACACTTTATGCCATACAATGCTTCATAGGGTGACATCTGTATAGTAGCCTGATAGCAATTGTTATAGGCAAATTCGATTAGTGGTAGCTTTTCATCCCATGATCCTTTAAATTCAATCACACATGCTCGTAGCATATCTTCTAGAATTTGAATTGTACGCTCTGACTGTCCATCTGTCTATGGATGGAATGCAGTACTAAATTTCAATGTTGTACCCATAGCCTTTTGCAATCCTTCCCAAAACTTGAAAATAAATCGTGGATCTCTATCGAACACAATGCTCTCTGGTACACCGTGTAATCGAACAATATTATCCACATACAGCTTTGCTAACCTTTCTAGTGTATACTAAGGTCGTATCGGTATAAAGCGAGCTGTTTTGGTCAGATGGTATACAATCACCCAAACTGTGTCAACTAATCGAGGAGTCAATGGTAACCCTGTGACGAAGTCCATGGTGATGCAGTCCCATTTCTATGCTTGTTCCGATAATGGCTGTAATAGTCCTGCGGGTCTTTGTCGTTAACCCTTTACTTTCTGACAATTTGGGCATTGAGACACAAACTTAGCTACATCTGCTTTCATTCCTCTCCACCAATATAGTTTCTTTAGGTCATGATACATTTTTGTACTTCCAGGATGTATCGAATAGATGGTGGTATGGGCTTCTTTCATCAGTCGGTGTCTAATGTCCACACTTTCTGTTTCAGGTACACATATTCTTCCCTTGTACTTCAATACCTTTTCTTCGTCCAAGGTGAACTCAGGGTTACTTCTACCTTTTTCGATGTCTTCTTGTACCGTTCTTAGGTAAGGGTCTACCTTGATAGCTGTCTTCACTTCATCCATTATATCTGGTATAATCTTCAATGCAACGAACATATTGGAAAACCGATGAATGAACCCTTGGTTGGCTAATCCATCCATTGTATCTATCACATACTCCTCATTGCCGTGATTGAATACCATTCCGGTAGTACACATTGCTATGGTTGTACTCATCTCTCCCTGGGATTTTATCACTGCCTTTCTACTCAACGCATCCGCTACTACCTTAGCTTTCCCCAGATGATACTGGATATCACAATCATAGTCTTTTCAATAGTTCTAGCCATCTTCTTTGTCTCATATTCAACTCCTTTTGATTAAATATATAAGTAAGACTTTTATGGTCTGATTTAATCTGCAACTTCTCTCCGTATAGGTAATGTCTGCATATCTTGACAACATGTACTACTGTCACCAACTCCAAATCATGAGTGGGATAATTTTTCTCATGTGTTTTTAACTGTCTTGAGGCATAAGCAACTACTTGTTCTCCTTGCATAAGCACACATCCTAATCCCAATCCTAACACATCAGTGTACAAGGTAAATGGCTGTCCGAGAACAGGAATAGTCAAAATCAGAGCGGATATCAATCTGGTCTTCAGGGTTTGGAATCTCTTCTCCCATTTATCCGTCCACACAAACTTTTCACTTTTCTTAGTCAAACTGGTGAGAGGTACGGCAATCCGGGAATAGTCTTCCACAAATCTCCGATAATAACCAGCGAGACCCAGAAAGCTTCTAATTTCTGCTACACTATTTGGTGCTTACCACATTACAATAGCCTCGATCTTGCTGGGGTCCACTTTGATTCCTTCAGTGGAAACTACATGGCCTAGGAAGGCGACTTCACTTAGCCAAAACTCACATTTGGTAAATTTGGCATATAGCTTCTCTTTCCTTAAAAGATGTAGAGCGGCGTTTAGATTCTTAATATGAGTTTCCTTGTCCTTGGAATATACCAATATATCATCAATAAATACGATAACCGACGTACCCAACATATCATGGAAAACCCGGTTCATAAGTTCCATGAAAGTTGCTGGTGCGTTTGTTAATCCAAAAGACATGACCAAGAATTCATAATGTCCATATCTGGTCCTTAAAGCTGTCTTAGGAATATCACCATATTTAATCTTCAACTAATGGTAGCCTGACCGAAGATCTATCTTAGAAAATACCTTTGCTCCTTGCAACTGATCGAACAAGTCATCGATCTGAGGTAGTGGATATCGATTCTTGATTGTCAGTTTGTTCAACTCTAGATAATCAATACATAAGTGAATGCTACCGTCCTTCTTCATTACGAACAATACTGGCGCTCCCCATGGTAATATACTGGGTCGGATATAACCCTTGTCTAGTAGTTCTTGTATTTGTACTTTCAATTCCTTCAATTCAGTAGGAGCCATTCGGTAGGGTGCTTTTGATACTGGTGCGGCTCCAGGTATATGATCTATCACAAACTCTGTGGCTCGGTCGGGTGGTAATCCTGGTAGTTCCTCCAGAAATACATCGGGGTAATCCCGCACGACATCAATATCTTCCATCCGTGGTGCTTCTTTGGTAAGGTCGACCACTGATACTAGATATCCGACAGCTCCCTTCTCAAGGCACTTCTTCGCCTTTAGTGCTGATAGTATGAGCTTGCGTCTACGGGGAAGTTTGATTCCCGCAAAAATGAATTCTGCTCCTTCTTTGTCTCTAAATGTTAGCTTCTTTTCGGCGCATAATAGGTTTGTCGAATTCCAAGCTAACCAGTCCATTCCCAAGATGACGTCAAAGTCTGCCATCCCAAGTTGGATTAAGGTTGCATCTAAAATTTTCTCGCCAATGGGAACTAGACATGGCCCATAACCTTTCTCTAACTCCACTTCTAACCCCATCAGTGACCGTACAATTATTTTTAGTCCAATGTTTTGATGGGTAAATTCAGCTTCTTCCCAAATGACACAGATATAAAGGAATGAGTAGCTCCTGAATCAAAGAGTACTCTGGCGGGTATGCCATTTATAGGTATGATACTTATGACCACATCGGGTGATGCGGCAGCATCCTCAGATGTAACAACATATACTCGTCCTTGATGTAACTGCTTCTTGGGCTTAGGACACTCTCTTGCCATATGTCCCGCTTGGTTGCAGTTATAACATTTCGGACCTTCCGAATTTGGCTTTGGCTGCTGTTGAATTACTAGGGTAGTCTTGAGTGCAGTAACAAAGCCTTGAGCAAGGAAGGGTTTAAATGTCCTGTTATTCCCTCCATTATAAGAATTTCCGGCTGGCCTTTTCATGCCTCTGTTCTGTGTGAAATAGCTTTCCTTCTGGCTCGATTCAATAACTCGAGCAATTTGCACAACTTCATTATATACCTTCTTCTCCAAGCCTAGAACATGCTCTCTGATGCTCCCTCTAAGTCCCGTGACAAACCTACGGGTCTTAGTGTCTTCTTCTTGCATACTTAGTGGTGCAAAGAAAAATAGCTTCTCATAACGCTATTGATATGCATCCACGGACATCTGGCCCTGATATAAACTCAAGAACTCCTTCTCCATAGAATCTTTGAAGCTTCGAGGAAAATACTTCTCAAAGAAAGCTTCCTTATAAATAGCCCAGGTCAATAAGTCATGCTTGGTTAATAGATAGGTCCTGCTCGATTTCCACCAATGATGTGCATCGCCTTTTAGCATGAAGGTGTCACATAATACCTTTTCTTCTTCTATAATAGTCATCATAAGAAAATTTCTCTCCATCTCGTCGATCCAATGTGCTGGCCATAGAGGATCAAACGGTTTACCGTTAAATTCCTTGGGCTTCATCTTCAAGAATCTCTCAACCAGTCGAGAGTGATCCAACTGATTTTGGGGGTATGTCCCAAACATAGGTTATGGATACTGATAATTAACCTGAGCTGCTTCCGGACCTGGTACTGGAATCTGTGCAGCTGGTGGTTGAGGTGTTTGGGGTGCTGGGTGGTTACGCACCGGTGCTGCATTGGCTTGTCCAGTCGGCATGGGTGTAGCATGTGCTACCTGGAACATAATCCCCATTGTTGCTTGCATTTGAGCCTCTGTGTATTGCTTTTGTTGCAGCTGCTGTGATAAGTTCATTACCACGGTTGCTAGCTCCGGTGGTGGAGGTGGCAAGTTTGTAGGATTTGCCTGCACCGGATTTACTGGTGGTGCAACCTGCGGATTTCCCTGTGCATATATATTTTCCTGACAAGTTTCCTCCACAGGTAATGGTGGTGGTGGAACTGCGTTTCGACTTTGCCTAGTTACTCTACGTCCAGCCATTTTCCTCTGACATTGGTGATGCCTGAAAAATCATTAACAAACGTGAGGCAATCATTTATACTTCATGTAGGCATGCTAACCGATGTTATTTTCAAAATTTCTAGATCATTATGTGAAAAATACTATCTTTTCTATGTAGGGTCGATGGTGGGGGTCGATGGTATGTCCGACCCTCAGTATCCGACCCTGGGGATCTACCTATTCTTCTCGAGAGCCGATGGTCGATGCGGGGGTCGATGGGTGTCCTACCCCCAGGTGCGACCCCTGGTTTCCTGTCAGATTCCCGAGAGCTGGGGGTCGATATGGGGGTCGATGTGGGGGTCGATTATCCTGGTCGAATTCTCCGACCCCCAGACCAAAAATCGGATTTTTATGGTCCGATTTTGGGTCCATTTCCCATTATTTCTTCCCCGTTTCGACTCGTCTTCCACCTCTGAGTTGCTACAGTGTCACTCCGCTATATTGGTCATTTCGGTTCTGTGTTTCGACGTCCACATCATTCCTACAGGTATGTTTTCTCATTTTTACCTGTTTTTATGTTTTCATTTCTAGGTTTTTGCCCATTTATCTTGTATTTTTCAAATTAAACTTTTTCCAACCGTAAAAATTCAATTTTTATTGGGGGCTTTTGTTATTGGTGACTCGAGGAACGAAAGCCCTCCAAATTTTTTGAGTTTCATCGGTTGGTTATCGAGAAACTTGGATTTTTAATCTTTTTGCCCTAATTTGTTGAAATATTTTAATTTCTCGCAATTTCTTCAAATTGGATTCCATTAGATAGAATTTCCTACTGTTGACTGTTGTAGGATCTGTTAGAACCTACGTAAGTGCTCCTGCCCACCTGTATGGGTGACAAGTGAGGCTTTTTGGCCAACTTACGTCGTTATAATGTCCCAATTTTTGGTTTTTACTCTTTTCTAACCCATTATTGGTTTCTCTTTATTATTTGCAGATACTATGGCTCCTACCAAAGTGCCCAGAGTTTGTGATCCTCTTCGTTTCCATTCCAATGAAGCTGAGGCACAGTATGCCCACTACGCTCGCAAGAAAGTAGAGGGTGGTCGTAAGGTGAACTTGGCTGAGTTAGCCCTGTTCAATGTGGAGAGAGCATTTGGTGATATGGGATGGCTCCCTGTCATTACTAACGACGCGTGCACATGCCCCAACTTGGTACGCCAGTTCTATTGTAACCTCCAGGTGGTAGGGGATTACAATGATGTTGAGAGGGGTCACGAGTTGCGCATCACGAGTTACGTCAAAGGGGTGAACATCTCGTTTGACATCGGCAACTACCCGACCTACTGGGCATCTCCTATGATGCCCCCATGGTTTTTTGGCCAACTTACGTCGTTATAATGTCCCAATTTTTGGTTTTTACTCTTTTCTAACCCATTATTGGTTTCCCTTTCTTATTTGTAGATACTATGGCTCCTACCAAAGTGCCCAGAGTTCGTGATCCTCTTCGTTTCCGTTCCAACGAAGCTGAGGCACAGTATGCCCACTACGCTCGCAAGAAAGTAGAGGGTGGTCATAAGGTGAACTTGGCTGAGTTAGCCCTGTTCAATGTGGAGAGAGCATTTGGTGATATGGGATGGCTCCCTATCATTACTAACGACGCGTGCACATGCCCCGACTTGGTACGCCAGTTCTATTGTAACCTCCAGGTGGTAGGGGATTACAATGATGTTGAGAGGGGTCACGAGTTGTGCCATCACGAGTTACGTCAAAGGGGTGAACATCTCGTTTGACTATCGGCAACTAGCCGACCTACTGGGCATCTCCTATGATGGCCCCATGGTTTTTTGTGCTCCTGGAGAGCCCCAGTTCATCTCTCTATAGATGAGGGCCGAGATCGATAACTAGCTCCTTCGTCCTGATCGCTGGTAGATGAGGGCATGTTATATGCGTCCAGTTCCACGGGTATATTGCAAGATCATTTAGCATAACCTGATCCCGTAGAGTGGTCATTACGAGAGGGTTTTCCAGCTGACCGAGTATCTTCTATATACTGTATTTGCACTAGGCAGCCCGTCTGCCTTCCGTACATTATCATGCGTACCATGATCACTACTACGTTGCCCAGTCACACTGGTAACCTTCCTTACAGACGTATGATCACTATTCTGCTTACCCGCCTGGGGGTTGATTTATTGGATGAGAAGATTTAGGAGAAGTCCTCATCGCCTCTAGATTGGGAGGCTATTTACAAGATGGGCATGCAGGATGCCCAGGTCAGTGATAAGGAGAGGAACGCGATGGTGTGCCCTCGCACTCGCGTAGAGATAGTTGTCGCTGAGGCAGTTGCCACCGCCGCTGGAGTTCATACGGAGCCTTCTGATGATGATGACCGTATGTACATGGATGTGGACTCTATACCACCTCCTTCACCTACACATGCGGCTGGAGCTAGTACTTCATATGTGGCTGGTCCTTCTCACCCACCTCCTGATATGATGGAGATATTGCATGAGATTAGAGAGGCTCAGCGCAGATCTGATCTGAGGATGGGGGAGTTACTAGACGCTCAGCGGATGAGAGTGGATGAGCTACTAGATGCCCAGCGTACATCAGACATGAGGATGGGAGAGTTACTAGACGCTCAACGGATGAGAGTGGATGAGCTACTAGACGCCCAGCATACATCAGACATGACGATGGGAGAGCTCATGGAGGCACAGCGCCGGACTGATCAGCGGGTAGCAGATCTTACAGCTAGTCTTCAGACAACCCAGACTCAGATAGCCTGGTTGACTAGAGTCTATGCTGAGGATTATGACAGAGATCATGAGGCACCGCCCCCTCCTTCTCCTCCAGCTTCATGATTGTATCTATTTCCTTTCATTGTACTACAGAGTAACTGTCCGGGTTGTGGACTGTACTCTGCTTTAGCTATGTATGTATGTTTGTTTCCCTCTCATTGTATTTAAAATTGTTTCCCATTTAATAGATGCATTATTTTCTTTCCAGATTGTCTCAAACATCACTCGTGCTTATAGTGTGTTAATATTATAGTTTTTACCTTTATCCGATCTCAGTTCAAAATTTATCGTGAATGTATGCCAGTTTAATGGACACGGCTTGAGAGGCTCTGATACCAAGTTGTCACACCCCAATTCCGCACACTTCAGAATGGTGTGATGAACCGCTAGCAAACCAACGGTTCGACCAGGATCTCATACAGGTGGTATCCGGCTGATCTAAACCTCATATATCCACATTCATAATCAGAGTAAATACACAATAGCGGAAGTCTTATAGTAAAATGAACTGAGAATCTACTGTGATATTAATATTAAAATAGCAAATTATTCTGTAGACATAAATAAGTATCAAATACATGTCTTTAATAAATCCAAATAAAGAAAAACTAAAAATCTAATCGAATACACATGAGTTGCACTCGCAAGAGGAGTCATGTGTATCCACTTCATCTTCAACTTCCATCGCCGCCACGTGACCATACACTGGAGCGTTTATATAATCTTTGACGGTAGTACCTGCATCATCAACTAAAAATATTCGACGTCGAGGGGGTGAGCACACATCATGGCTCAGTGAGTAAACAAAACAATGCAACAATACATATGCATGCAGTCAATTCATATCTTTGGTCTGGTTTAAAGTTTGCAATGCGCAATAGAAAGGTTGGGTGGTCAAAGGTTACGTTTATTGACCCCGCCTCTATACACAGGGTGTGGAAGTTCTCCCAAAGGTTAACGTTTATTGTCGTCCCCATCCACCCTAGCATAACATTGTACAACAAAGGTTAACGTTTATTGTTGTACAGTGGCATACCAATGCTGTACAGTGGCATACCAATACGTAAGCCCCTGCTGGTGAGGGCTTGCAAACTAGGGTCGCAATTAACCAATCCTAATGCCAAACAGTGTATCTATGGCCTCTCCCCAGCATCCCTCAGAACGTCCATAGAGATAGAGCTAAGGCCCCCCGGTAGAGTCAGAGACTATAAAGACCGAGACCACCTCCCCTGATACTCTACGACGTAATAGTTTTGCTAAAGTAATGGCGATATGACAATGCTAATGCACAAGACTTGAGTTAGAGATAGAGCTAAAGTGCTGAGACCCGCCAAAGTTTAACGTTTATTGACGTTCCCATCACACCTCCACTGATACTCGCTCGCATCAAGTACACCAACCACACACATACATTCACATGCCTATTCCTATCATCATCATCATCATCATGTTATTAACAATAAAGAAAATATGCATGAATAAATAATAGAAATATTAGATGAAATATTGTATACACATTACTAACATATTCGCATAGGATCAAGCATGGCATTGCACTCAAGAAAAGAGAAAACAGTTTATTATTAATCAATTAGTTTAGAGTTTTGTTTCCTCACCTTATCTTGCTAATAGATACTCTTACAAGCTTTAAGATCACCTTTATATTGTTATTATATTGCTAGAAGACCTAACAAAGTCGATAGAATTTATGTAAAATTAATTCTGAATTTAAAAACCATGTTTTTAACTGGGGGTCGGAGGTAGGGTCGGAGTAATGATCGACCCTGGGTGCGACCACCCCTATTTTGGACTTCCCGAACACTGGGGGTCGATGCTCAGGGTCTGGTAGGGTCGATTGGCCATGGACCCCCCATTCGACCCCCTGTGGGTTTTGGTCGATTTTCTTCCTTAAATCCATTCTTCATGTTTGGGGTCCTATGGCTTGCTCCTATAATCCATTCTACACATGTTCTATGGTCTAGAACCATGATTCTACCACCTATATGGCTTTCATGATTTTCCCCCATGATTTTCCATGAAAACCTAACCATAGGTTGATGGTTTGGGTTTCTCCGAGATCATACTCTCTGCATTATCTATCCTAAGGTCTTTAGCAAATCATGGAATTAGTATCCATACCTGAGAAGAATACTCCTTCTCTGCAACTCTTCTCCTTTTGCTTTCTTCTCTTCTTTCCTTCTCTTTTCCTTCTCTTCCTTCTCTTCTCTTTCTCTCAATTCAATTAGGGTTGTAAAAGGAGTAAAAAGGCTTAGGGACGTCCTATTTATAGAGTCGAAACTCCTAAAATATGTCCCATTGAGATTTGGAAGGAATCCCATCGAAATTAAGAAACTTTCCTAGTTTTCAGATTTACCGAGTACCGGTGGTCGATAGGGGGGTCGGAGATCCCGTCGACCCCTGGTTCCTGAAGTGTCCGACCCCGCATGTAAAACTGGGGGTCTGACTTCTGTCTTGGGGGGTCCGACCCTCCCTTGCTTGGTATGCGACCCTCCCCTTAATTTAAGTGTTTTTGGGTCAGTTTAATACCTGGGATCGTGATCTCCTTCACGCACTTGGTCAATTTGGCTCATCCATGATGGGTAGACCTGGTTCAAGGTGGTAATATCGGGTTAGTTTGATACGGGTCTTACATGTACTAGGCAGCCTGTCTGTCTCCTTGACATCATCCTCCGGACCATTTACAGAGCTACGTTGCCTGACTCGAGAGGTAACTTGCCCGATGGATGGCTGATCTCTACTTTGCTGGCGCATCTACAGGTGAACCTAGAGGATGAGAGAATTTTTGAAATACCTTCTCAACTAACTTTATTGGGAGGCCATCAGTAGGATGGGCATGAGAGAGATACAGGCCAATGATGACGAGAGGAATGCTATGAGGTATCCTCTCACTCGAGTAGCGACAGCAGATGTAGAGGCGGCAGCAGCAACATGATCAGAGGTAGACGAGAGTGATGATGAGGAGGATGATGATAGGATGTACATGGATGTGGATGCCATACCTCCTCCATCTTCACAACATTTTACTAGAGCTGGTCTTTCTCGAACTTCTCACTCAGCTTGCCCTTTACGCCCACCATCAGATGACATAATGGAACAACTAAGTGAGATTCATGAGGCACAGCATGCTACAGACCAGTGGGTAGTAGATCTAGCAGCTAGTCTCCGAGCGACCCAGACACAGGTAGCCTGGCTTGTGAGAGTGTATGCTAAGGACTATGATAGAGAAAGTGAGGTACCACCTCCTGCAGCACCCCCATCTCTATAATACCATTTATTTCTTTTTCCCTTTTATACTATAGAGTAACTGTCTGGATTATGGACCGTACTCTGATTCGGATGTACATTTGTCTTATTCCCTTTTTTATATATAAAATTTATTTCCCATTTACATATATGCATTATTCCCTTTTTAGTTTATGTCTCAAACTACACATGTAAGACCCGTGTCAATCTAACCCAGTCTTACCACCTTGAACCAGGTTTACCCATCATGGTCGAGTCAAATGGACAAAGGGTGTGAAGGAGATCGAGATCCCAGGTATCAAATCGACCCAAAAACACTTAAAATAGGGGAAGGGTCGCATACCCAGCTAAGCAGGGTCGGACCTCCCAAAACAGAAAGGCAGACCCTCAGTTTTAAAGGGAGGGTCAGACAGCTTAAGACCTTAGGGTCGACGGGATCATCGACCCTCGGATTCTGCCGAATATAGAAATTAGGAAATTTCTATATTTTTCGATTGGGATTCTTTCCTAATCTCAGAGGGACTTATTTAGGATGTTCCTACTCTATTAAAAGGACGTCCCTAAGCCACTTTCACTCCTTTCACAACCCTAATTGAATTGAGAGAAAGAGAAGAGAAGGAAAAGAAGAAGAAGAGAAACAAGGAAGAAAATTAAGCCAAAAGAGAAGAGTTGTAGAGAAAGATTAATCTTCTCAGGTATGGATACTAATTCCATAAGTTTCTACAGACCTTAGGTTAGTTAATGTTGAGAGAGTGATCTCGGAGAAACCTAAACCATCAATCTTTGGTTAGGTTTTCATGGAAAACCATAGGAAGATGTATGAAAACTATTCTAGATGGATTATACATGGTTTCAGACCATGGAATGAATGTAGAATGAAAGGTAGAAGAAAGCCATAGGACCCCAAACACGAAGAATGGATTAAAAGTGGGAATTGGACCAGAGTGCACCAAGGGTCGCACCCAGGGTCGATAGGCCATCCGACCCTAGGTATTCATGACCAACGACCCTCAGCATTCGGGAAGTCCATAAGGAGGGGAGGGTCGATATACCCATCGACCCTAGCATCGACCCTACCATCGACCCTCAATTAATAGAGTGGTTTTTAATTCTGAATAAATTCTAATTAAATTCTATCGACTGTTTTAGGTCTTCTAGCAATACAATAACAATATAAAGGTGATTATAAAGCTTGGAAAAGTATCTTGTAGCAAGCTAAGGTGAGGAACCTTAACTCCAAACTAAATTGGTTAATAATAAACTGTTTTCTATTTCTTGAGTCCTATGCTATGCTTGATCCTATGCGAATATGTTTGTAATGTGCATACAACATGCCATCCAATATTTCTATTACTTGTTCATGCATATTTATTTTATTGTTTATAACATGATGATGATGATGATAGGAATAGGCATGTGCTTGTATGTGTGTGGTTGATGCGCTTGATGCGAGCGAGTATCAGGGGGGTGTGATGAGAACGTCAATAAACATTAACCTTTGGTGGGTCTCAGCACTTTAGCTCTATCTCTAACTCAAGTCTTGTGCATTGGCATAGTCGTATCGCCGTTACTTTAGCAGAACTATTATGTCGTAGAGTATCAGGGGAGGTGGTCTCAGTCCTTGTAGTCTCCGACTCTACCGGGGGGCCTTAGCTCTATCTCTATGGACATTCTGAGGGATGCTGGGGTGAGGCCTTGGATACACTGTTTGGCATTAGGATTGGTTAGTTGCGACCCAGTTTGTAGCCCTCGCTAACAGGGGCTTACGTGTTGGTATGGCACTATATAACAATAAACGTAACCTTTGTTATATAATGTTAATGGTTGGGTGAATGTGAGTTGACGATAAACGTGATCTTCGGGTAACGTCACACACTCGTGTATAGAGGTGGGGTCAATAAACGCGACCTTTGGCTACCTAAACCTTTCTATTGCATACTGCAAACTTTAAACCGGACCAAAGATATAAATTGACTTTTTGCATGCATATGTATTGTTGCATTGTTTTGGCTACTCACTGAGCCGTGTTGTGTGCTCACCCCTCGACGTCGAATATTTTTAGTTGATGATGCAGGCTATACGGTTGAAGACTACATGGGTGCATCTGCGTACGGGAACGTAGCAGCTATGGAAGCTGGAGCTGAAGATGTTATACACGACTCCTCTTGCTAGTGCAACTCGTGTGTATTTGATTAGATATTTTTATAAGTTTCTTTATTTGGATTTATTAAAAACTTGTATTGATATTTACTTATGTTTCGGTTGATACAGAATAAATTGTTATTTAAATTTTAATATCACATAGATTCTCAGTTCATGTTATTATAAAACTTCCGCTATTGTATATTTACTTTGATTATGATTACGGATGTGTGTAAGTTTGGATAACACGGGGATAGCCTATTTGAGATCCTGGTTGAACCGTTGGTTATTTAGCAGTTCATCACATCATTCTGAATAGACCAGAATTGGGGTGTGACAACTTGGTATCAGAGCATCTCAGGCCTTGCCCGCCGAACTAACATACATTCGAGACAATTGTGAACTGGGATAGGATAAAAGTAATACCGTAATATTAACACATTGTAAGCACCAGTGATGTTTGAGACCAAATTTAAAAAGAGAATAATACATCTATAAAAGGGAAATAAGTTACATACAATGTGTGAGAGAAAGAAAATGTATATGCATAACTAAAGCAGAGTACAGTCCACAAACCGGACAGTTACTCTGAAGTACAAGAAATAAAGGTACAATCAAGAAGCAGGAGGTGTAGGAGGAGGCGGTGCCTCACGGTCTCTGTCGTAGTCCTCAGCATAGACCCTAGTCAACCATGCCACCTGGGTCTGGGTCGTCTGTAAACTAGCTGTGAGACCGGCTATCCTCTGATCAGTCGCACGCTGCACCTCTAGGAGCTCTCCCATCCGCGCGTCTGATGCGTGCTGAGGAACCAACAGCTCATCCATCCTCAGATCAGATTTGCACTGAGCATCCCTGATCTCCTGCAGCATCTCCATCATGGCTGAAGGTGGAAGTGAAGGATCAGCCAAATGGGAAGGACCAGCCTCAGGTGTAGGAGCTGCCGCAGAAGAAGTGCCAACACCAGCCGCATGTGTAGGTGAAGGCGGTGGTATCGAGTCGACATCCATATACAAAGGATCGTATCGTCGACCCACATGAGCTCTAGTAGCAGCAGCAGCAGCCTCAGCATCAGCCATCTCGACCCCAGTGTGAGGGCGCACCATCGCGTTCCTCTCCTCATCACTAACCTCAGCATCTCGCAGCCCCATCTTGCAGATAGCCTCCCAATCTAGAGGCGACGAGAAGGTCTTCTCCTGGATCTTCTCATATACCAGATCCACCCCCAGACGGGTCAGTAGCACTGTAATCATGCGTCCATAGGGTAGATTACCCCTATGACCGGACAATGTAGCACTAATCATCGTCCACATGATGATGTAAGGAAGGCAGACCGGCTGTACTGTAAATCAGGAACTGGGTCAGCTGAGAAACCCTCTCATAGTGCCCACTCTACGGAATAAGATTATGTTGGATAATCTTGCAGAAGACCCGTAGAGCTGGACGCAAGTAACAGGCTCTCATCTGCCAGCGATCAGGACGGAGCAACTGATTGTCGAACTCAGCCCTCATCTCCATCTCAACAAACTTTGGCTCTCCCGGCGCACAGTACACCATGGGGCCATCATAGGGAACGCCCAACAGATCGGCCAGCTGCCGATAACAAAGGAAATGTGCACCCCCTTGACGTAACTGGTGATGCGCAACTCCTGACCATGCTCAACATCGTTGTAATTCCCCACCACCTGGAGATTACAATAGAACTGGCACACCAAATCTGGACATGTGCATGCGTCGTATGTGATGACAGGGAGCCACCCCATATCACCAAATGCCCCCTCTACATTGAACAAGGCTAGCTTAGCCAAGTTCACCATGCGACCCCCTTCCACTTTCTTACGGGCATAGTCAGCATACTGTGCCTCAGCTTCATTCGAACGGAAACGAAGTGGATCACACACTCTGGGTATTTTGGTATGAGCCATAGTATCTGCAAAACAAGAAAGAGAAAGGAAACAAGGAGTTAATAGGATAAAAATCCAAAATTTGATGTAATAACGACGTAAGTTGACCATAAAGCCCCATTTCTCACCATTCAAGTGGGCATGAGAACTTACGTAGGTTAAAACATATCCTACAACCCACATACAGTAGGAAATTTTAACTTATGATGTCCAATTCGAAGAAATTCAAGAAAAATAAAAAATGTCGACAAATTAGGGCAAAAAGAGAAAATTTCAAGTTTCTCGATTACCAACCGATGAAACTCAAAATTTTTTGAGGGCTTTCGTTCCTCGAGACACCAATAACAAAATCCCCCAATAAAAATTGAATTTTTACGATTGGGAAAAGTTTAATTTGAAAAATACAAGTTAAATGGAAGAAAACCTAGAAAAGAAAACCTAAAAACAGGTAAAAATGAGAAAACATACCTGTATGGATGACGTGGACGTCGAAACCCGGAGTCAAACCGATCCAAAACAGTAGAGTAGCACTGTAGCAACTCAGAGAGGAGAGACGAGTCGAAACGGAGGAGGAATAGTGAGAAATGACCCAAAATCGGACCTTAAAAATCTGATTTTTGGTCCGAGGGTCGGACAATTCAACTAGCACAATCGACCCTCGAATCGAGCCTCCCATTGACCCTCGGCTCTCGGGAATCTGACAGAAAATCAAGGGTCGGAACTAAGGGTCGGATACCCATCGACCCTCGCATCGACCCTCAGCTCTCGGGAAGAACAGGTCATTCCCAGGGTCGGAAACTAAGGGTTGGACATACCAGTGACCCTCACCATCGACCCTGCATAGAAAAGACAATATTTTTTTTATAAAATGAGCTAGAATTGGAATTGATTATTGGTTAGCGTGCCTACATGAAATATAAATGACTTCTCACCTATTTTGATGATTTCCAGGCACCACCAATTAGCGAACGGAATTATGTCTGGACGTAGAGTGACCCGGCAGACCCGAAACGCAGTCCCACCACCACCACCAGTGGAGGAGACTAGTCAAGAGAATAACTACACAACGGGAAATTCAGAACCGGCAAACCCTACAAATTTGCCACCTCCACCAATAGAGTTAGCAACAATGGTGATGAATCTGGCACAGCAGCTGCAGCAGATGCAACACGCACAGGCTCAGATGCAGGTCGCCATGGGAATTATGTTTCAAGCCACTCAGGCCGCACCCATGCACACTGGACAAGCCAGTGCAGAACCGGTGGGTAACCACCCAGCTCATCAGAAACACCTCAGCAACCGGCTGCACAGATTCCAATGCAGGTTCCAAGAACAGCTCAGGGTGATTACCACAATCCACCCTATATGTTTGGGGCAAACCCCCAAAATCAGCTGGATCACTCCCGGCTAGTGGAGAGATTTTTAAAGATGAAACCCAGAGAATTCAACGGCAAGCCGTCTGATCCATTGTGGCCAGCACACTGGATAGACGAGATGGAGAGAAACTTCCTCATGATGACTATTACAAAGGAAGAGAAAGTACTATGCGCCACCTTCATGCTCAAGGGCGACGCATATCATTGGTGGAAATCCAGAAAGACATACTTACTGACCAAGCACGCCCTACTGACATGGGCTATATATAAGGAAGCATTCTTCGAGAAATATTTTCCACGAAGCTTCAGAGATTCGATGGAGAAGGAGTTCCTGAGTCTTTATCAGGGACAGATGTCAGTGGATGCGTACCAACAACGTTATGAAGAGCTGTTTTTCTTCGCACCACTGAGTATGCAAGAAGAAGAAACCAAAACCCGTAGGTTTGTCATGGGACTAAGAGGAAGCATCAGAGAAAATGTTCTGGGCTTAGAGAAGAAAATTTACAACGAATTTGTCCGGATTGCTTGAGTGATTGAATCGAGCCAGAAGGAGAGTTATTTTACTCAGAACGAAGGCATCAAAAGGCCAGCCGGAAACTCCTACAACGGAGGCAATAACAGGACGTATAAGCCTTTCCATCCTCAGAATTTTAATGCTACAACCAAGACTACCCCAGCAGCTCAACCTCAGCCAAAGCCAAATTCATAAGCCCCGAAGTATTTTAACTGCAACCAGCCGGGACATATGGCAAGGGAGTGCCCTAAGCCCAAGAAACAATTCCATCAGGGATGTGTATATGCTGTTACGTCCGAGGATGCGGCTGCATCACCCGATGTGGTCACAGGTATGACTGAAACTTTTAAATTTGTAATTACATTGAATGAGCATGTAGACTAAGTAAAGATAAATCACAGGTATTGTACCTATAAATAGCGTACCCACCAGAGTACTCTTCGATTCCGGAGCTACTCATTCCTTTATATCTGTGTCATTTGGAAAGAGGACAAAATTACCCATCAAAACATTAGACTACAAATTATTTGTACGGTCACCGATGGGGTTAGAAGTGGAACTAGAGAAGGGTTATGGACCATGTCCAGTTCACATTGGAGAGCAGACCTTAGATGCAACCTTGATACAACTTGAGATGGCAGACTTTGACGTCATCTTGGGAATGGACTGGTTAGCTCGGCATTCTGCAAACCTACTATGCGCCGAAAAGAAACTAACATTCAAAGACAAGGAAGGGACAGAATTCAGTTTCTTGGGAACCAAACTTCCCCGGAGACGCAAGCTCATACTCTCAGCAGTAAAGGCTGAGAAGTGCCTTGACAAGGGAGCAGTCGAGTATCTAGTATCAGTGGTCGACCTAACCAAGGAAGCACCACGAATGGAAGACATTGATGTCGTGCGGGATTACCCTGACGTATTTTCGGAGGAACTACCCGGATTACCACCCGACCGGGCCACGGAGTTTGTAATAGACCTGATACCTGGAGCCGCACCCGTATCAAAAGCACCTTATAGAATGGCTCCTACGGAACTGAAGGAACTGAAGGTTCAACTACAAGAATTACTGGACAAGGGTTATATTCGACCCAGTATATCTCCATGGGTTGCACCGGTATTGTTCGTAAAGAAGAAGGATGGTAGCGTTCGATTATGTATCGACTATCGAGAGTTCAATAAACTGACAATCAAGAATCGATATCCACTACCTCGGATCGATGACTTGTTCGATCAGTTACAAGGAGCAAGAGTATTTTCTAAGATCAATCTTCGATCAGGCTATCATCAGCTGAAGATTAAAGATGGGGATATTCAGAAGACAGCATTCAGGACCAGATACGGACATTACAAATTTTTGGTGATGTCTTTCGGATTAACTAATGCACCGGCAACGTTCATGGAACTTATGAACCGAGTTTTCCAGGATATGTTGGATACGTCGGTTATAGTATTTATTGATGATATATTGGTATACTCCAAGGACAAGGAAACCCATATCAAGAACCTAAACGCAGCCCTACAACGTTTAAGGAAAGAGAAGCTACATGCCAAATTTTCAAAGTGCGAGTTTTGGCTAAGTGAAGTCGCATTCCTAGGCCATGTAGTATCCGCTGAAGGAATCAAAGTAGATCCCAGCAAGATCGAGGCTATTGTGAAGTGGGAAGCACCAAAGAGCGTTTCGAAAATCAGAAGTTTTCTAGGTCTAGCTGGTTATTCGTAGAAGGCTATTCTCGGATTGCCGTACCTCTCACCAGTTTGACTAAGAAAGGTGAAAAGTTTGTGTGGACCGATAAATGTGAGAAGAGTTTCCAAACACTGAAGACCAGATTGATATCCGCTTCAATTTTGACTATTCCTATTCCAGGACAAACGTTTATCTTATACACCGATGCGTCGGGACTGGGACTAGGATGTGTGCTTATGCAAGGAGAGCAAGTGATTGCTTATGCTTCAAGACAGTTGAAGGTACATGAGAAAAATTATCCTACTCATGATCTGGAGTTAGCGGCAGTAGTACATGCTGTCAAGATATGGAGACATTACCTATACGGAGAGAAATTTCAGATTAAGTCGGACCATAAAAGTCTTACTTATTTATTTAATCAGAAGGAGTTGAATATGAGACAAAGAAGATGGCTGGAACTATTGAAAGACTATGACTGTGACATCCAGTATCATCTGGAAAAAGCAAACGTGGTAGCGGATGCATTGAGTAGAAAAGCAATGATAAAATCTCAAGGAGAAGCTAGCACGACTGCAGTAATGTGTACCAACAGAATGGTATTTAATCACGAAAACGAGCAGTATGTGATAGATACAACGGATGAATCAGCTAACCAAGGGTTTATTCATCGGTTTTCAAATATGTTCGCGGCATTGAAGATTATACCGGATATAGCGGATGAAGTGAAGACAGCTATCAAAGCAGATCCTTATCTGAGAACAGTACAAGAAGATATTGAGAAAGGTAGGACTAACGCTGAGTTCACCTTGGATGATGAGAAAGTACTGACATACAAAGGAAAAATATGTGTACCTGAAATAGAAAGTATGGACATTAGACACCGACTGATGAAAAAAGCCCATACCACCATCTACTCAATGCATCCTGGAAGTACAAAAATGTATCATGATCTAAAGATTATATTGGTGGAGGGGAATGAAAGCAGATGTAGCTAAGTTCGTGTCTCAATGCCTAAATTGTCAGAAAGTAAAGGCTGAATGACAAAGACCCACAGGATTGTTACGGCCATTATCGGAACCAGCATGGAAATGGGACTGCATCACTATGGACTTCGTCACGGGACTACCATTGACTCCTCGAGTAGTTGACGCAGTTTGGGTGATTGTGGACCGTCTGACCAAAACAGCTCGCTTCATACCTATACGACCTCAGTATACACTGGAAAGGTTAGCGAAGCTGTATGTGGATAATATTGTTCGATTACATGGTGTTCCAGAAAGTATTGAGTCCGATAGAGATCCACGATTTACTTCCAAATTTTGGGAAGGATTGCAAAAGTCTATGGGTACAACGTTGAAGTTCAGTACTGCATTCCACCCACAAACAGATGGACAGTCAGAGCGTACAATTCAGATTCTAGAAGATATGCTACGAGCATGTGTAATTGATTTCAAGGGATCATGGGATGAAAATTTACCATTGATCGAGTTCGCTTATAACAATAGCTATCAGGCTACTATACAGATGTCACCTTATGAAGCGCTGTATGGCAGAAAGTGTCGAACTCCCTTGTTTTGGAATGAAGTTGGAGAACGTAGTATTGTTGGACCGGAATTTGTTGAAGAGACTTGTCGAGTGGTCGACATCATCAAGGAAAGAGTGAGAACAGCTCAGAACCGTCAAAAGCAATATGCGGATACTCGACGAAGAGATCTGGAGTTCGCAGTAGGTGATAAAGTATTTTTGAAGGTATCGCCCATGCGAGGATTGAAGAGGTTCGGACAGAAAGGGAAACTAAGCCCAAGATATGTCGGGCCGTATGAAATTCTAGCCAAGCGTGGAAAAGTAGCTTATTAGTTAGCACTACCACCATCTATGTCAAGTGTACATGACGTATTTCACATTTCTCTATTGAAGAAATATTTCAAGGATCCAACGCATGTGTTGATAGTAGATTTGCCGGAATTGACTAATGATTTGACATTCGAAGTAACACCAACAGAAATCACTAGTCGAAAAGTTCAACTTCTATGCAACAGAGATATCTACTATGTTAAGGTCTTATGGAAAAGTAGAGACATGGAAGAAATTACATGGGAAGAAGAGAATGCTATGCGAAAGCAATACCCTCACTTATTTGATTCAGAAGGTACGTATAATTTCGAGGAAGAAATTTTTAAAAGTTGGGGGGAGTTGTAAGACCCGTGTCAATCTAACCCGGTCTTAACACCTTGAACCAGGTTTACCCATCATGGTCGAGTCAAATGGACCAAGGGCGTAAGGAGATCGAGATCCCAGGTATCAAATCGACCCAAAAACATTTAAAATAGGGGAAGGGTCGCATACCCAGCTAAGCGGGGTCAGACCTCCCAAAACAGAAAGTCAGACCCTCAGTTTTGAAGGGAGGGTCGGACAGCTTAAGACCCTAGGGTCGACGGGATCATCGACCCTCTCATCGACCCTTGGATTCTGTCGAATATAGAAATTAGGAAATTTCTATATTTTTCGATTGGGATTCTTTCCTAATCTCAGAGGGACTTATTTAGGATGTTCCTACTCTATTTAAAGGACGTCCCTAAGCCACTTTCACTCCTTTCACAACCCTAATTGAATTGAGAGAAAGAGAAGAGAAGGAAAAGAAGAAGAAGAGAAACAAGGAAGAAAATTAAGCCAAAAGAGAAGAGTTGCAGAGAAAGATTAATCTTCTCAGGTATGGATACTAATTCCATAAGTTTCTACAGACCTTAGGTTAGTTAATGTTGAGAGAGTGATCTCGGAGAAACCCAAACCATCAATCTATGGTTAGGTTTTCATGGAAAACCATAGGAAGATGTATGAAAACTATTCTAGATGGATTATACATGGTTTCAGACCATCGAATGAATGTAGAATGAAAGGTAGAAGAAACCATAGGACCCCAAACACGAAGAATGGATTAAAAGTGGGAATTGGACCAGAGTGCACCAAGGGTCGCACCCAGGGTCGATAGGCCATCCGACCCTAGGTATTCCTGACCATCGACCCTCAGCATTCGGGAAGTCCAGAAGGACGGGAGGGTCGATAGACCCATCGACCCTAGCATCGACCCTCAGTTAACAGAGTGGTTTTTAATTCCGAATAAATTCTAATTAAATTTTATCGACTGTGTTAGGTCTTCTACCAATACAATAACAATATAAAGGTAATTATAAAGCTTGGAAAAGTATCTTGTAGCAAGCTAAGGTGAGGAACCTTAACTCCAAACTAAATTGGTTAATAACAAACTGTTTTCTATTTCTTGAGTCTTATGCTATGCTTGATTCTATGCTAATATGTTTGAAATGAGCATACAGCATGCCATCCAATATTTCTATTACTTGTTCATGCATATTTACTTTATTGTTTATAACATGATGATGATGATGATGATAGGAATAGGCATGTGTTTGTTTGTGTGTGGTTGATGTGCTTGATGCGAGCGAGTATCAGGGGGGGTGTGATGAGAACGTCAATAAACGTTAACCTTTGGCGGGTCTCAGCACTTTAGCTCTATCTCTAACTCAAGTCTTATGCATTGGCATCATCGTATCGCCGTTACTTTAGCAGAACTATTATGTCGTAGAGTATCAGGGGAGGTGGTCTCGGTCCTTGTAGTCTCTGACTCTACCAGGGGGCCTTAGCTCTATCTCTATGGACATTCAGAGGGATGCTGGGGTGAGGCCTTGGATACACTATTTGGCATTAGGATTGGTTAGTTGCGAGCCCAGTTTGCAGCCCTCGCTAACAGGGGCTTACGTGTTGGTATGACACTATATAGCAATAAACGTAACCTTTGTTGTATAATGTTCATGGTTGGGTGCATGTGAGTTGACGATAAACGTGATCTTCGGGTAACGTCACACACTCGTGTATAGAGGCGGGGTCAATAAATATATCCTTTGGCTACCTAAACCTTTCTATTGCATATTGCAAACTTTATACCGGACCAAAGATATAAATTGACTTTTTGCATTCATATGTATTGTTGCATTGTTTTGGCTACTCACTGAGCCGTGTTGTGTGCTCACCCCTCGACGTCGAATATTTTTAGTTGATGATGCAGGCTATACGGTTGAAGTCTACTTGGGTGCGTCTGCATACGGGAACGTGGCAGCTATGGAAGCTGGAGCTGAAGATGATGTACACGACTCCTCTTGCGAGTGCAACTCGTGTGTATTTGATTATTTATTTTTATAAGTTTCTTTATTTAGATTTATTAAAGACTTGTATTGATATTTACTTATGTTTCGGTTGATATAGAATAAATTGTTATTTAAATTTTAATATCACATAGATTCTCAGTTCATGTTATTATAAGACTTTCGCTATTGTGTATTTACTCTGATTATGATTATGGATGTGTGTAAGTTTGGATAACACGGGGATAGCCTAATTGAGATCCTGATTGAACCGTTGGTTATTTAGCGGTTCATCACATCATTCTGAATATACCAGAATTGGGGTGTGACAACACAGGTGCTTATGGTGTGTTTTTATTTTAGTTTTTAAATTTTATCCTAACTTAGTTCATGACTCATGTGGAAGTAGTTAGGTCAATGGGTAGAACCTGGGAAAGCTCTGATACCACGTTGTCACACCCCAATTATGGACTAATCAGAATAGTGTGATGAACCGTAAATAAATCAATGGTTCAACTAGAATCTCCATTAGGTAGTACCCACCATATTAACCACACACACCTTCTACCAAAATAAACAGAGATAAATAACAAATAAGCAAAAGTCTTATAGATAATGAATTAAGTGTCTAAAAATGATATAATAATTATCTAATCCAATTATTTCCCAAAAAGTCAAGACATAAAGGTAAATAATCAGTTACATGTCCCAATAACCAAATATAGCTAAACTAATAAAAAAATACATTAGTTGCACTCGCATGAAGGATCATGTGCATCTCCAACAGGTTCTACGCCCATGGCCGCAACGTGTCCATACATCGGTGCATTAACATAATATTCAAGAGTAGGAGTTGCATAATCAACTAAAATATTCAACGTCGAAAGGGTGAGCACACATCATGGCTCAATGAGTAAACAAAACAATGCAACAAAAATATGCATGCATTCAATTCATATCTTTGGTCTGGTTTTTAAGTTTGCAATATGCTATAGAAAGGTTTGGTGGCCCTCGTACCTCTATACACAAGTGTGTGAATCCATCCAATGTATCAATCACCATTGCCATCCTACATGCACCCACCATGGAATAAAGATAGAGCTAAAGTGTCCGGATCAAACACCGCCAACAGTTCCCCTGGTGCCCTACCCATACCAAAAGTAAGCCCCTATTGACGAGGGCTTACAAACTTGGCTCACAACTAACCAATCCTAAATATCATTCATTATATCCAAGACCTCACCCCAGCATCCCTCAATACGTCCATAGAGATAGAGCTAAGGCACCCCGACAGAGTCGAAGACTACACGGTCCGAGACCACATCCCCTAATGCCCTACGACGTAATAGTTCTGCTAAGGTAATGACGATACGACAATGTCAGTGAACAAGACTTGAGTAGAGATAGAGCTAAAGTCTGATAAGCAGGTCAAGACCACCATGCCACGTCCTCCCCTTGATACTCCACTCACATCAAGCACACTAACCACACACATATAATCACATGGCTATTCCTAGCACCATCATCATCATATTATAAATAGACAGAAATAAATATGCATGAGCATTAATAGCAGGAATATTGGATGACATGTGAGATACACATTATAAACATACAAGCATATATTCAATCATGGCATTCGACTCATATAAATAAACAATTTGTTATTATCCAATTAGTTTAGGTCTTGTTCCCTCACCTGTTAGCAAAACTTGATCTCCTTCCAAGCCCTGTAATTCTCTTTGAATTGATTTAATAACCTAAAGGTTATATGAATTTAAGTTAGGGTTCATATGTAACATGTTACAGTAGTCAAAAATCGAAATAGAGCACCGATATGTGTCCGATTGGTCTTATGGTCTCATACTATGTCGACCTTTCCGCCTACTGTCGATACCCTACAGTCGCATATGGTGCGACCGTAGCTGCGACCATATGATTTTTGAAATCTTCCTGAATGCCTATGGTCGATCCTTTGGTCATGCTGGTCATGCTATGGTTGACTGTAGCTGCGACCTTAAGACTTTTGGTCACCAACTACATTCAATTCAAGTTCTTCTTGGGTCAACTCCTCGACTTTTCTCTTGGATTCATACTAAGGTTATCCTGTGGTCATCATTAGTAGTTTCTCATCAACCATTATCACCAAACTCACCCCTCATGATTAGCCTTAGGATTTACTCAAGAAATCACATGGATCATAATAGGTTGATATTGCGTTTCTTCCATAGAAACCTTATTTCATAGAATTTTCATCTTCAGGGATTAGGTTCATACCTTTGCCTCTGGTAGAGAGCTAAAATCTTCTCAGCAAAACCTTCTCCTTAGTCTTCTCTTCTTTTCCTTCCTTTCCTTCTCTTCCTTTAGGGTTTACTAATGTTCTAAAAGAGTGAAAAAGGTTGAGGGACGTTCTTTATATAGAGAAAAATTCTCCATATAAAGTTCTCCAACATTAGGAAAGAAATCCCCCTTAAATTAGGAAAGTTTCCAACTCGGAGTCTGGTCTGGGGTCTTACGATCGATGGCCGACGGTCACAGAATCCATCGACCATAGGGTCGAAAACATCGATGATAGGGTCATTGATCAGTGACCATTGTTTATTTCCATACCTACGTATACTTTTGAGCATTTTAACTCGGTTCATATCTGGTTTTGTGATCCATCTTCACACGGTCGGTCCACTTGGTCCAGTAATGATGGGAAGACCTGACACGACATGGTTAGACCAACTTATTGGAGTGTGGGTCTTACACACTATGTGGTCCACTCTGTGGTCATGCATCATGCGACCACTGATACGACCACAGAAACTCTAGAAACATCCCAAAAGTCTATGGTCAACTCACTGGTTTCACTATGGTCTACCAATGTAGTGACCACACAAACTCTGAGTTATGTTTTAGCTTGACATCAATCTGATTCCTTTGCTTGACCATGGGGTTCAACTTATAGTCATTTCATGGCCTGAAATCATGGGTTTTCCATTAACAATTTATCCCTAGCCTATTTCCATAATTTCCTTGAGATTAATTGGGGAATTTTCATGATCTCAATTACGATATTAAGTTCAACTCACCTAGTCATTGTGTAAGCACCCCATTTTTGCCATTTCCAACTGAACAAAGTCCTACTAGTGTGTGGACAACAAAGGAAGAAAGATGAGTGAAAATTTAGGTTTTGACTACGACCTCGAGGTAGTTTTCGGTGAGTCCCACAACAAGGTCACAGGCTGTAATCTATATGGTTGCATAGGTCAAGGAATTATCTTCAAAATGAGACCAGAATTGCACAATTCTGATATCAAATGAAGAAGATATGATCATTTTAGTCGGATGATACGTACAAGGGAGGTTTATCAAATTATCATAAATAATCCAGGGGCTTTCATGCAAATTATCATAAGTTGGATTGTTTGAATTTCAAATCATCATATCTTGATCATCCGACATCTGAATCATATGGTTTAAGTACCATTATTCCTTATTTTTAGTCTTTTCAAAGTGGACGTAAAGGATTTTCGGTAGAAGTCACCAGTGGGCCCCATGCAAGTTTTCATGCAAAGTTATCGTTAGAACTTCAAAGCTTCATATCTTTTTCATTCTACGTTGGATTCAGATGAATCCAAAGCTAATATTCTTCATTTGTGATGTCCTACAAAGTGGACATGGAAATTCTAGGGTAGAAGTCTCCGGAGGGTCCCATGCAAAATTACGTATGGAAATAGTCATTCAATCTCTGAAAATTCATATTTTGATCACCCCATATCCAAATCAGGTAATTTCAGTTTCATTATGTTCCATTTTTAGTACTCTACAAAGTGGACATAAAATATTTCCGATAGAAGTCTCCGAAGGATCCCATGCAGAATGGTCAGCCAAATTATCGATAATTGGCCTGCTTAAACTTCATAAATTCATAAGTTGACCATTTTATTTCCAAATGAGGTGATTCAAGTTCCAATATTCCTCATTTTTAATGTTCTACAAAGTGAACGCAGAAAATTGGGAATATAGGTTATCAAAAAATTTCGTACAGAATGACAGTGGAAATGGCCTATGAAATGATAGAGGGAGAAACCCAGTTAATTCCAATCAATCCAGTCAACTCAGTTCAACCTAAGCCAGTCTTGGCCCAATCCAATCAATCCTTGTCAAACCAGACCAATTCATGTCAGTGCATATGCATGTATTTCTTTTATATATTATTATATAATATATATATTATAATATATCGTATAATATATGCATATGTCTTATATCTATATTATATCATATATATATTAATATATTAATATATTATATGTTTATATATATGTTTTATATATAAAAAAAAGAGGCAAGTAGGATCCAAATAAAAGGGAGTTGGTAAGATTGTTGAACAAGGAAAAAAAAGAATAAGGAAAGAAGAGGAGGGGCGGACAGGTGGAGAAGGAAAGGAAAAAACAAAAAAAAGAAAGAAGATTGAGAAACGGAGGAGAAGATCGAGAAAAGAGAGAGAGACAGAGAACGGTGGAGAAGAAGTTAAAAAAAAAAAAAGAGAAAATAGAAAAAAAGGAAAGAATCGAGAAGAGGAGAGAGAGGGAGAGCGGTGGAGAAGTACAAAAAAAGAAAAAAACAATAGAAAAAAGAAAAAATCGAGAAGAGGAGAGAGTGGGAGAGAGGTGGAGAAGATATAAATAGGAAAAAATAGAAAAAAAAGAAAGAATCGAGAGAGAGAGAGAGAGAGAGAGAGAGAGAGAGAGAAGAAGAAGAAGAAGATCGAGAAAAGGAAAAAAAATAATAAAAAGGGAGAAGATCGAGAGAAGGAAAAAAAAGCTGAAAAAAGGAGAAGGTCGAGATAAAGAGAGTGGTTTGAGGGAGAGAACGGGAGGATTGTTCACAGGCTTGGAAAAGAAAACCGGAGAGAGAGAAAGAGAGAGAGAGGGAGAGACGGGAAAAGAGAGAGGTTTTGTTTTTCTTCTTTGGTCTTGGAGAAGAAAACCAGAGAGAGAAAAAGAGAGAGAGAGGGAGAGACAGTAAAAGAGAGAGTTGAGAGAGAACGAAAGAAAAAAAAAAGGGAAGGGAGATTGAGAAAAGGAGAGGAAGAGAGAGAGGCGTCCAGGAGGAGGTAAGCTAGTTTAATTCAATTTTCTGTTTTTTTTTTCCTTCTACTTGTTTGGTTTGCAGCACACGAACACCTTTCAACCATCCTTGACACCTAACATTCCAATAAAACCACTCACCGCAGCTTGCACCCCCATCTTTTTCAACTCCTGGTACACCGAATCTAATCCCCCACCTAAACCGATAATCACCAACTTGTCCATCACCGATTAGCCCCACCAAGCACCAAACCCATCCATCTGTTTACAAGCTTCCATGCATCTACATCTGTAAACCTTCATGAACCTTCACCACCAAACCACCAAACCACCAAACCACCAACTCCAACACCAAATTCCCTTGCTGCGATCTACCCCTCACCGCAGCCTGCACCCCCATCTTTTTCAACCCAATCCTCCACTCACATAATCTGATCCCATCATCATCTAAACACCTGTTCAGCTACACTCACAATCCCATCTCTTCGCTCTTGTCTAGCCTGCATCATTAATCAAAACCTAGCCACGGCCTGGCAGCTTGCTATCATCTGCAGTACCAATTCCATCCCGCAACACCACATCAAATCCCTCACCTTGACACCTAGCAGCCCCACATATGATCACTCAAGCCCCTACTAATCCATCCTAGCTTTGGTCATCAGTCTAACCGTAGCACTCTCCTATTCCCAATAGCAATCTCCCACACCATCGAGAACTTGATCATACAATTGTGTAGCCATGTATTTAGAATTTCATGTGGTTAAAAATTGATCCAAATATGCTTGGATTTTTTTTATCAAATTTATTACATTGGCTAAAAATTTTAGGTGATTAAATATGGACCATTGATCTGGATTTAGAATGATTAAATTGTGGCCATCTGATCTGGATCTGATCTTGGGAATTTGATGTGATTCATTGTGATCATTGATCTGAAACTTTTAAATGTGAATTTTAATATGGTATTAGATGTTAAGTTATTTCACATGATTTAATTATGGCCTTTGATCTTGACCCATTGATTGATAAATCTGATCCACTGGATGATCAATTGATTTCTGATTATGTGATGATATTAAATCTGAACCATTGGATTCCATGTTGATATGCAACCATCATGATGCTTACATGATTCTTGTTGTTTTGGAATGCTACACATGCTTATTGCCATATTTTCCTGCCACATGCTTACTGTTATATTTAGATGCTTATTGCCATTTTTTGGATGCATACTGCTATGTTTGGATTACTGCCACTGCTATAGTTGGAATGTTTGCATTTGCCATATTTGTCTTGAAAAGAGATAAGTTGAAAAAATAGCAATTAGGGTAGAAAACCCTAAAATGAAAAGAAGATATCAATTAGGGTAGAAAATCTAAAAAATGGAAAGAAAATAACAATTTAGGAAGAAAACTCTATAAATGGAAAGAAAATAGCAATTACGGTAGAAAACCCTAAAAATAGAAACAAGATAGCAATTAGGGTAGAAAACCCTGAAAATGGAAAGAAAATAGCAATTAGGGTAGGAAACCTTAAAAATGGAAAGAAAACATTAATTAGGGAAAATAAAACCCTAAAAATGGAAAGAATAATTAGGGCAAGATAAACCCTAGAATAAAGAGAATAATTAGGGTATGAAACCCTAAAAATAATGAAAATCACAATGAAAAGGGATAGGAAACCCTAGAAACCTAAAAATGGAAACAATAAAAAAGGTAGGAATTTAGGTCTCATCCCTAGATCCTATTTACAAAAAATGGAAATAATTTGGTACACATCCCAAATAAAAATGGTAGGAATTTAGGTCTCATCCCTAGATCCTATTAACAAAAATAGAAAAAATTTGATACACATCCCAAATAAAAATGGTAGGAATTTAGGTCTCATCCCTAGATCCTATTAACAAAAATAGAAAGAATTTGGTATACATCCCAAATAAAAATGGTAGGAATTTAGGTTTCACCCCTAGATCCTATTGATAAAAATGGTAGGATTTTGGTACACATTTAAAATCCGACTCTCACAAATATTTTCGAACTACGTCATACTTGATTTCTAGGGCACACCCTAGAATACGTAGGCAATTTGGGAATCCCAAATATGGTACAAAGCCACCCATCAACCATACATCCAGCATAAACTTCAACTTGAACAAAAAAAATCTAATTGAAGCACATGCATAAATCACTTTCTTAATGTTTAATCACAAAACCCATTTCGATCTACGTTTTTGGACTTGATTTCTAGGATTGAAATACGTAGGCAGTTTGAGATGTCTTACACGTCTCAGATTCAGTCAAAGACCGAACCATCTTTGGTCCGGTTCACTGTATAATATTGTACCTTACATTTGCTTGTTTATTTGCTTTAAAATATGATTGGCTGAACCCTAGGTTAAAATAACTTAGCAACATGGTTTAGGACATCCCCCATTGAACCCTAGTCATCCAGTTGACCAAGCACAGTCAAAATTAGAGTTTAAGGAAAGCTTAGGAGGCCGATATTGATCGGACGGTTTGGGTGCCTAACACCTTCCCATAACCGTACCCTCAATACTTACCCGATCTCTTGCAGACCAAAGAACTGATACATTGGGTCTTGAGTCAAAAGAAGTATTACCTTAGGGTGAGGCTACATTTTTCGAGGTCCTAGACCTTAATCTAGGTGGTTACTCCAACAGAACAATTGATCTTCATCGATACGGATCCACATTCTATCCCAAAGAGGATCATCGATTCTCCATTGTCCTCATAGTGGTGACTCCGCTGGGGATAATATTCAGACTCCTAGGATACTTTTCTTATATTATTTGCTTGACATTTGATGCTAGATCTAGGATACTATATTTATGCTTGTATAATATTTCTTTGGGGGGAATGGGTTCAGTCACACATTCGTGCGAGTAGCCGAACCGGGTCCCATGCAGATGGGGCAGCCCGCTAGGCAAAACACACAACCTTGGCCTGTACTTTGTGAGACCACGACTGACGAGCAGCCTCTAACGAGCGATTTCTTGGGTTTGCCCGAGAATGCGTTATGCTACTCCACGTCGCTTGGATCCTTGCAACATAGTATATAAAGGGATTGGGGGCCCATTATTCATCGTGCATTTGGTGATAGGTTACCCCGTCCTCGTCAAGGTGGCCTTTTCTGTCCTAACCTAGTTTGAGCCACATGTATGTTATTTTTGGTCTATCTCTGAACCAACATGGTAAAACCCGTTCAATCATAATATCCATGCCCGTAATATCGAAGTTCTGCCCGTTTTTACTATCAATTTGTTGACATGTTTGATCTCACACGATGAGCATCTTGAACTCTCACTTGTTGAGAGCGGGAGGATTGTATAAACCTGTTCCATGTCATAGTGGACGGCCAGTGTACACTCTATATCAACGAGCTCAAAGCGTCGGATCTATCATTGTTAACACATTGGTTTAAAAAACGATCGAAAATTCCCTGTCAGAGCATAGGTACCACGATTTAGCGATCATTTACCGGTTTGTTCAGTCATGAACCGCTTTTGCTAACTATCCCATATGAAAATTACAAATAATTATATCCATTTTAATTTCTTTAAATGCAATGAACTATGTGGTCGGATCTTGCTATCTAATGAACCATTTGGGTCATGAGGCCCAAGACCTGTCACAAGGTCCGTCAAAACAATTAAATTGATTTGGATAATATTTATTTAATGGATATCATAAGGGAGCTAACATTTGTATTGGTAGAGTCAGCTTGTGTGTGCATGTAAAACCTTCAAGTGTCCAGTCATTTTCAAATCCTAATCCGTTGATCTATTCCAACATAGGTGACTATCGAGCCAATCTACAAGCATTGCTACTCTTTGGATAAGAGATCCTATCACCAATAGGCTGTCTAGAGTACCCATCATTAAACCGGTCGGGCCTATTCCTGAAAAACCAATTGAAGTTATGGCTAACCGTTATCAAGATGAGAATTCATTAGAGAACCGAGTAACCAAGACAGAGGACACTATAAGTGAGATGGCTGTCATGCTGCGGAATGTGCATAAGTTACTAATGGGAAAAGAGGACACACCCTCCATATCAATGGAAGATACCCCCAGCAAGAATAATCCGATTGTGTTCTCAAATCCCGCTTTTGAGGAAGAGGGAGGTTATTTGCAAGCAACCATCGATCATCCAGAAGGCTCCTTCAATCAAGAAGCCGAAGGAATCTGAAGATCCATATGGGAATCGACTAAGTCATGTAGAACAGATACTGAGGGGCCTGAATGGCATAGAGAGTCAGATCATTGATTTTGAGGGGCTGTGTTTCTTCCCAGATGCCAAACTGCCACCGAAATTTAAATGGACTACTGATAAATTTGATGGGACAGGGGACCCCAAGACACATCTGAGATCAATCGCAGGACTGTTGAGGCAAGGGCATGGGTTTACTGATTAACAATTGGGACAGGCATTCCAATTCTCATTAATTGGAGGGGCACATAGATGGCTAATGAATCTAAACCCCTCACAAGTCCACTTTTGGACCGATACCACCAGAGCATTCACCAATCATTACTCCTATAATACTGACATCGAGACTCATAGGAGACAATTAGTGACCATGGTACAAAAATCTGATGAAGGCTTCACAGAATACTTGACCAGGTTCAGGAAAGTGGCTGCACAACTTTGGGAGCAACCGTCAGAGAGGGACCAGGTCCAAATGATGATGAAAGGGCTCAATAAAGCATACAAAGCAAATATTTTTGGACAGGCTATCCTCAAATTCGAAGAGTTGGTCGTAGCAGGACAACATGTAGAAGATGCCATTAACTAAGGAGATAAACTCCCGATGAAAATGGAATAGTCAAAGATGGGTCCAAGCAGGAGATCCTATCAACCCAAGTACAACAATGGCCACGCCCACAAGGAAGTAGCAGTTACGAATACGGTTGTTGCACCAACACCAATTAACTACGCTTTACCAGCTTCACGACAAAGGCCTTTCAGGTTGTATACGGAGTTATCATTACCAAGGGAAGTGTTGATGGAAAGATTGATGAGGGTTGGAAAATTAAAGCCACCACCACCCATGAATGTGTGAAACCCACCACCAGCCTCCTATCGTGCGGAGAAATTCTGTAAGTTCCACAATCAGGCAGGTCATGATACAGAATACTGTTGGAACCTCAAAAATGCCATACAAGACCTAATTGATTCAGGGGCATTCAAAGTACAAGGAAGAACCAATCAGGCATCAATCAACAATAACCCACTCCCATATCATAATGTGAATTTCACAGAATGGGAGATGTCGAAGTCCAAGGAAAAGGTTTCGGAGAGTGAAGTTTGCATGATAAGTGACAATTTGGACCAAGAATTTGATCCTACTTATCGCTGGTACTATGGACATTTTGAAGAGCCAGAGGAGCCTTACAGTGTCTACATACCTGATGAAGAACAAGAAATTACTTAGCTGAATGAACAATTTGATGAATTTGGAATCTACATACCTAGTGAAGGACAGTAAGTCAGCCATTTGGATGAATAGTTTGATAGCTACGAAATTTACATCCCAGGAGAAGACAGGACTGTGGCAGAAACTCATACATGCAAAGGGTACAAGCCAGCACATTTAGCAGTAGAGAATCCAGCCCAGTTGGCCAGAGAAAAGGAACTGGGGTAATCTAGTCAACCTGAACCACCCAATCTGGTTCTCAAGCAATTGCAGAAGACGCGAGCAAATGTCTCCATTTGGGAGCTATTGATGGCATCAAAAGCTCATAGGGACGCCATGCTTAAATCCCTGACAAGCATACATGTCCCGGTAATAATGGATTGCAATAAACTAGCGGATTTGGTCGGCGGCCGTTATGCAGTAAATTCAATCATATTTAGCAATGCAGACCTCTCTAGTAAAAGAGACAAACACATCAAAGCACTACACATCACTATTGGTTGCAGAGACAAGGTTGTTTCACAGGTATTAATTGATAATGGGTCAGCCCTAAATGTATTAACCCTCAGAACTATCAGGTACTTGGGATTCAAAGATGAAGAGATGAAGCCATCAGATCTGATCATCAAGGCTTATGATAACACCCACAGGGCCATCCAAGGTGTCTTCACTGTGCCTATCTGAGTCGGTCCGGCTGTATTTTGTATAGAGTTCCAAGTCATTGATATCCAGGCTACATTTAATATACTACTGGGTCAACCATGGTTACATGCTACCAATGCAGTTGCGTCCACCCTGCATCAGAAAGTCAAATTCATACATGGGGACGTCATCATAACCATCAATGCGGATTCAGAAATGGTCAATGCCCTGGCTATAGGGAGAATGGGTTTTGAATGTTATGAGGGATCATCTCAGACTGTCTGTCTTGGGGGCTTTAAAATAGACAACATCTTGGCTATCACAGGTGCAGATCCCACAGGTATGCGTGGGGAGCCGATCAAAGATTTCTGAGGCTCGAAAAGAAGAAATACAAAAATAGTAATGCATATGATAGTAGTAGTACAATAAAGGCTACAGGCATGAGCAGAGGAAGATGGCAACAACAGAGAACAGATGGACAAATCAGTCAAGTGTTGACTAAAGGATTGTACAGTCAAGAAAATACTCCATACTACAAAACTCTGAATGGGTATTTCGTCAAAGAAGGAGATGACTCACCTTTCCATGGTTTTTCCAAACCTTGGTTTGATGGGCTATTCCAGAGACGATGGCCCTGGTTTGAGATTTTCTTTGACTATACCATTGATTGGGAAGAGACTGAGAAGACACCGTCAAAAGAGCAAAGAGGAGAGCTACAATCTGAGGCAGATACAGTCGACATCGGTAACTTGTTCGAGGAAGATCAAGTGATGACAGTCACAGGAGGAAAACAAAATGAAGAGCCAAATCCACAACAACTGATCTATCCCTTCAATGGTGTGATCCCAAACTGGAGTTGCTTAGATAGTTTTGTCTACACCAATGATGAGTCATGTATTCCTAGTATGGCCATGTCTGAGCCCATAGTAGAAGAGTCAATAGATAGGAATGAGTCCTTTTTCCAACTTTGAGTCTGCTCCATTAGGAAGCCACTTCTTCTGTACCACTGTTATCCATAATTAATAAAGATGATTTTTTTTATTACTCTGTGTCTACATCTTCCATTCCAATTTTAAGCTCTAACTCTAACAATGATGAATATGATGAAATCCCTATTGAAATACAACGACAAGTTGAAATCTCAGAAGAGAAAAAGGCCGAACCTGCTGGCGAAGACTTCCTAATGATCAATCTAGGTATAGTTGAAGAGCCTTGTGAGATCAAGATTGGCGTTACCCTGACTGAAGAAGAGGCGGCCCTGATGACAGAATTGCTAATAGAGTACCAAGAAGTGTTTGCTTGGTCCTATGAGGACATGTCTGGCATTGATCCTGAAGTTGTGCAACACAAGATACCATTGTTCCCGGAAGCAAAGCCACATAAACAGAAATTGAGAAGGCTACGACCTGAATGGACATTAAAGGTCAAAGAGGACATAATGAAGCAATTGGATGCAGGATTCTTAGAAGTAACCAGGTACCCTGAGTGGTTGTCAAACATTGTGATTGTACCAAAGAAGGACGGACGACTGAGGGTATGTGTAGATTATCGAAACCTAAACAAAGCAAGCCCTAGGGATGACTTCCTACTACCCAAGATTGATATTTTGGTGGACAATATGGCAGGACATGCATTACTATCATTTATGGATGGATTCTCAGGGTACAACCAAATAAAGATGGCACTAGAAGATAAAGCCAAGACTACTTTCACCACAGACTGGGACACCTACTATTATACTGTAATGCCATTCGGGTTGAAGAACGCCAGGGCGACATATCAAAGAATGGCCACAACTATATTACATGATATGATCCACAAAGAGGTTGAGGTGTACGTGGACAGTATGATTGTAAAATCTGTTACCCATGAAGGCCACATACTCGCACTGAGAGCATTCTTTGAGAAGATTAAACAATATAAGTTGAGACTGAACCTGCAAAATGTGCGTTCGGAATGACAGCAGGGAACATGTTGGGCTCCATGGTTAGCCGCAGAGGCATTGAGATAGATCCATCAAAAATCAAAGCTATAACAGAGATGCCACCACCAAGGACTGAAAAAAAAATAAGGGGATTTTTTGGAAGATTACAATACATAAACAGATTCATTGCACACCTCACAGCCACATGTGAGCCAATATTTAAGCTGTTAAGGAAGAATCAACCAAAGACCTAGAACCCTCAATGTCAAATGGCGTTCGATAAAATCAAGATATATCTGATGAATCCACCGGTCCTCGTACCCCCAGTGCCTGGGAGACCCCTGCTTCTATAGTTGTCAGTATTGGACAATAATATGGGAACAATGCTCGCGCAACATGACTCAGATGGGCGACAGAGTAAGCAATCTACTACTTAAGCAAGAAGTTCACCGGATATGAAGCCAATTACACCTCACTGGAGAAAACATGCACTGCTTTAGTTTGGGTAACAAAGAGATTAAGGCATTACATGCTCTCATATCATATCATACTAATCTCTCGGATGGATCCATTGAAATACTTATTTGAGAAGCCTGCCCTTATAGGACGAATGGCCAAAATGGTTATTGTTGTTATCAGAGTTTTACATCACATACACCACTCAAAATTCCATAAAAGGGAGTGCGATAGCTGAACATTTGTCTGCACATCTAGTAGAAGATAGTTTCCAACACTTAGAAGATGTATTTATAGATGAGGAGGTGCATGTGATTCAAGAAGATAGACAAACAGATACATGGCTTATGTTCTTTGATGGAGCAGCCAATCACAGAGGATACGGTGCAGGAGTGCTATTCATAGACCCAGAGGGTTCATTTATACCATTTGCCTTCCGTTTGGAGTTTGATTGCACAAAAAATATTGCAGAATATGAAGCATGCATTTTGGGTTTGAAAGCGGCATTAGCCATTGGCGTCAAGAAACTAAAAGTATATGGTGATTCTTCTATTGTCATCTATCAAGTTAGAGAAGATTGGAGGACCAAGGATGAAAAGTTGATACCCTACAAGGAATGTGCAATGGCATTGGCCCAATGCTTTGAGCAGATAGAGTTTGACTACTCACCAAGAGATACTAATATATACGCTGATGCATTGGCCACCCTAGCATCAATGATTGGAGATGATCCAGCAAAGAAGATAAAACCTTTGACAGTTGAAAGAAGAACACAGCCTACAGACGTGGGTGAAATCAATGGTTTGACAGTCGATTGTCACCCTTGGTTTGCGCCAATTGTGGATTTCATAAAAAAAGGAAAGTATCCCATCGATGCTTCTGTAGGAGACATGAAATTCTTGAGATGATATACCTCTCAATTTGTGTTATGCGAAGACATCTTGTACAAGCGATCTTATGAAGGAATACAACTAGTCTGTGTTGATGGAAAGAGCAAGCACATAATGTCGTCAAGCAAGTATACCAAGGAGTGTGTGGCCCCCATATGAATGCTAGAATGCTTGCAAAGAAGATCGTCCGACTAAGGTACTTCTGGAACACAATGGAGGCAGACTATGTAGAATATGTGAAGAAATGTCATAAATGCCAAATATTTGCCAATTTGATACATGTACCTCCGATGGAATTGCACACGCTCAGCTCCCCATGGCCTTTCTCGACTTTGGGTATTGATGTGATAGGCAAGATACATCCTAAAGCATCAAGTGTACAAGATTTTATTTTGGTAGCTATTGATTATTTTACAAAATGGGTGGAAGCTCAGGCATATGCAAAACTCACAGCAAACTAAGTGGCAAAATTCCTACAAGAGTAGATCATCTTTCGACATGGGGTGCCTCATGATTTTATTTTTGATCAAGGACAACACTTTAGGGGTAAAGTGGAAGAACTGTGCGACAAATTCCACATCAAGAGACATAGATCCTCCCCATATAGACTACAAACAAATGGGGTAGTCGTAGCATCCAATAAGAACATAAAAGTTATTTTACAAAAGATGGCACAAACCATTGCTGATTGGGAAGATAAACTCCCACATACACTTTGGGCTTACAGAACCTCAATCAGAACATCTACTGGGGCAACACCTTACTCCTTGGTCTATGGCATGGAAGCAGTACTCCCTGTCGAGTTGGGGGTGCAATCACTAAGGGTAGCAATGGAATGCAAGATCCCCGAGACTGAATGGCTGCAAGCTAGATACGAGGAATTGAGCCTCATAGATGAAAGAAGAATCAGGGTGATAGACAACATAAAGAAGTACCAGAAGAGAATTGCAAATAGATTCAACAAGAAAGTCCGAATCTGTCATTTAGCAGTTGGTGATTTAGCACTGAAGGAGTAGATAGCACCAACACATGATCCAAGGGGCAAGTTTTGTCCAAACTGGAGCGGACCATACATCGTCAAGGAAATATTACCAGGGAAGGCTGTTCGTCTGACTAATCTGAACGGAGATGAATTACAATACTTGACAAATCTAGACTAAGTAAAGCGGTATTACGTATAGCCTACATACTGCAAAAAAAAAAAAAAAGAGTGTGGATAGGCTTCCGTTTACAGGCTTGGGGCAAGCTGACTTAGCCATATGGTAGGTGTCACAGTAAGGTTGGACAAGACTTTCAGACGAGACAACAACTTTCATCATAATGGGATAATACATCAATTCATCAATTGTTAGGGAATGGAATTCCTGATTTTAGGCAAGAACTCTATCTCCCGTCTAACAATCCGACGGTTGTTCTAGAGTTTCACATCAAGCCCTTGTATTACATCTCTGATATGACTCTTGTGAGCATGCCATTCTAAAAAATAATCATAGCAACTCTGAACAAAACTCACATCGGCCATTCATTAATCCAAACGGTGTCTGAGAGTTCTACTGGTCCATCCTTCATAAGCCAAAATGATATCTCCTAGTGGAGATCAGGCCATTCCACCTAAACAACCAAACATTCTCCCAGATGGCTGACTCATTTGGAACAGTTTCTTATCAACCTATTCAGGCCATTGATTTCTCTCATACTGTCAGTTGGCTCAAAAATTTAAACCCAGACATGGTAGTACAATGTAAATATGTGCATTAACAGAAGTGTAGTCAGAATGAGTCTGAGTAATTACGGCCTAAGAAAGCCCGTTGGATATGTTTATGACCTATGTTGTTGTGGATTTACACTTTTGTAGGCATCCTTCGGTAACATGCTCATGATGGATTAGTTTACAGGTAGAACACTAGCATGAAAAAAAAAACACACACAACAACCTGCCAGAACTACGCGGAACCTGATTCTGGAGGGGCGAAAGTCCCAAAGGATACGTAAGCAATTTGGGACAGCCCAAATTCGGTCCAAAGGCTATACATCCAGAGGATACACATCCAAAGGCTATACATCCAGATATTACAAATCGAGAGAACAAGGCACAATTACAGTTACATCATGAGCGGTCTTGAGCTAAAGTCACAGCCCTGATGAGGTCGCAACTCAAGAAGCTTGGCAATTACAGTTCCATCATTAGTGGTCTTGAGATAAAGTCACAAACCTGATGAGGTCGCTACTCAAGAAGCTTGACAGTTACAGTTACGTCATGAGCGGTCTTAAGATAAAGTCATAGACCTGATGAGGTTGCTACTCAAGAAGCTTGATAGTTACAGTTACATCATGAGCAGTCTTGAGATAAACTCACAGACACGATGAGGTCACCACTCAAGAAGCTTGACAGTTACAATTACATCATGAGTAGTATTGAGCCAAAGTCACAGACCTGATGAGGTCGCTACTCAAGGAGCTTGACATCTATAGTTCTTTGTTGTGCAATGGTAGAATTCAGATAATGTGCAAAATAATGCAAAAATGGGCCACTTTGTCTTCGGCCTCAATTGTTTACAATCTCAGACGAAGAGGGGCATCTGTAAGCGCCCCATTTTTGCCATTTCCAACTAAACAAAGTCCTACTAGTGTGTGGACAACAAAGGAAGAAAGATGAGTAAAAATTTAGGTTTTGACTACGACCTCGAGGTAGTTTTCGGTGGGTCCCACAACAAGGTCACAGGCTCTAATCTGCATGGTTGCATAGGTCAATGAATTATCTTCAAAATGAGACCAGAATTGCTCAATTCTGATATCAAATAAAGAAGATATGATCATTTTAGTCGGATGATACGTACAAGGGAGGTTTCTGAAATTATCATAAATAATCCCAGGGGCTTTCATGCAAATTATCATAAGTTGGATTTTTTGAATTTCAAATCATCATATCTTGATCATCCGACATCTGAATCATATGGTTTAAGTACAATTATTCCTTATTTTTAGTCCTCTTTAAAGTGGACGTAAAGGATTTCCGGTAGAAGTCACCAGTGGGCCCCATGCAAGCTTTCATGCAAAGTTATCGTTAAAACATCAAAACTTCATATCTTTTCCGTTCTACGTCGGATTCAGATGATTCCAAAGCCATTATTCTTCATTTGTGACGTCCTACAAAGTGGAAGTGGAAAATCTAGGGTAGAAGTCTGTCACACCCCAATTCTAGACTGACCAGAATGGTGTGATAACTTGGTATCAGAGCTCTCGTAGGCCTTACCCATTAAACCTGAATACTACCATTGGAGTCCATGAACTGAGTTAGGATAAATTAAAAGCTTTAATATAAACACACCATAAGCACCTATATTGGTTGAGACAGAAATTAAACAAGACGATAATGTACATATAAATGGTGGAACCATATATATACACTCAAACAGAAAGGGAAGACCAAAATTTATCCGGATAAATAAATAATATATGGTATTATCTATAAGTGGGGTAGTTATCCAAGTATACAAGGATATAGTACAGTGGCAAGAAAGAAGCATCTATACAGTAGAAAATTGGAATACCGAGTTGGTACTCACAAGATGTGAAACTCAGTGTAAGACAGAGTAAGAAGGAAAATGGCTAGTAATGCCAAAACCCCTATAGAGATAAAGGAAAAGTTCTCGGGCTAAATCCAAACAGAGATAAGAGGATAATGGCCATGTAAGTGGATACGTTTATATAGGATGCGTGCATTATTGACTTACTCTTATGATTATAGAGGATGCACATACTTGATTTTAATTCTCGTACCTTGACAGGATACCTTCTTGATTTAACCTGTCAATTGGAGTTACAAATATTGTTTCTTTAGTATTAGTCCTGATTATACCAATCTGCACCATTCTCATGATCGACAACATGAACAGAGATACGAACTGAATGAACAGTTAAATGTTTAATTTTTTTAGCGTACATCTACTGATTTATACCTGATTTATTGATGTATGAAAATTTTCTCCAGATTTATACCTGATATATTGATGTATGAAATCTTCTCTAGATTTATTCCTATAGTACCTTGACCAATGGCATTATATATTCGATAGAGCCTGTAACCATGAGGTGAAGAATTGTAAAACCTCTATTGCATGTATTTGGACCACCGTGCAACTTAACGATCTTTTGATGCCGGTTGGATTACTATAGATTTACTCCTGATTCTTTAAACCTAGGTTCACTAGATAAAGCAAGTGTTTGTCATTATGGTAAATCAACGAAAGGAAGTGAATCACTTTTGGATGAACATTTTGATTCATACACTCCCTGACCTTTGATGATAAATTTTTTTAGAGATAATGGAATTATTGGAAGAAAGATGATTAAATTCAGATTAAATGTCATAGCCAATGAACCTCATATGAAGTAATAGAGGATTTGTTTTGAGATTGCTAAATGGATGGATATGAATCATGTCTATACAAGAGTGCATGAGAAAATGTGGGAACTATTAATAGCAGCCAGTAAAGAAATAGATAGCACTTAAAGTAGAGTTAAAGATGGTTATATCGGTATGAATTTTTGACAAGGTAGAAGATTCCTAAAGGCAAATTTAAGAGTGGATACAAGGATAAAGTCATGGCATAAGTAGTACTCGATTTAATAAAATGATAATTGAGTTATGCCCAATGTTGAGGGATATGATTAAGTAAAGACCAAAATAGTTTGGCTGAATTAATGAAATTATAAGCATATACCCTAATGCTTATAAATAGATTTGGGATATGAGATCTTAACGATAGTCTTAAGAGATGAAGAAACTAGACAGGCTCTTAAAACCGTTAATCCATATTTTCTAGTTCAAGTCTTTTTGGACTAGATGTTCAATTGGATGAGTGTTATGAACGAAGTCCAAATCGTATGGATGGATGGAATTTGGACGCAACCTAATTAGACTTGAGATGGCAGACTTTGATGTCATCTTGGAAATAGACTGGTTGTCTCAACACTCTACAAGTGATTATGTGTATAGAAGTGGTTACCATGGAACGGCATATGATTTAGTATCATTGGGAGTATGTTTCCTAGGAAGTGAAAGATGATCCGCTCTATGCTAAAGGCGAAGAGATGCTTTGAAGAGAAATGAGTTGGATATATGGTATCTGTGGTATACGTTACCAAAGAAGCACCACCAGATGATAGATATTGATGTGATGCATGAATTCCCTGATGTGTTTCTAGGAGACTTACCGGGTTATCACCTGATCGTGCGATTGAGTCGTCATCGACTTGTTAACAAGGACGATACTCATGTCTAAGGCACCTGTAGAGTAGCTTCTATGGATTTAAAGGGATTGAGATGCAACTGCAACAATTATTATACAAGGGTTCTAATTGGCTAAGTATTGCATCATGGGAAGTGCCAATGCAATTCATGAAAAAGAAGGATGGTAGTGTTGTTTGCGTATAGACTACCGGGAACTAAACAAGCTCACAGTCAAGAATCGATATCTACTACCTTAGATCGATGACTTGTTTAAACAATTGCAAGGAGAAAAGGTATTTTCTTCAGTCAAGATATCATCAGCTGAAGAATTTTGGACAAAAATATCTCGAAGATAGCTTTTAGAATCGGGATTGGACATTATGAGTTCTCGATTATGACGTTTGGATTAACCAATGCCCTTACATCTTTTATGGAGCTGATGAACTGGGTGTTTCATGACATGTTGGACACGTTGGTCATAGTTTTCATAGATGATATTTGGTTTATAACAAGAATGAAGCAACTCATACAACGGATCTTAGAACAACTTCACAACAGCTGAGAAGTGAAAAGCTTCATGTCAAGTCCAAGAAACATGAGACATGATAAAACAAAATGATCTTCTTAGATCACGTAGCATCATATAAAGGGATTAAAGTGGACCCTATTCAGATGGAAGCAATTGTATGGAATATTGCAAAGATAAGAAGTTTCTTGGTTTTAGCTGATTATTACAGACGATGCTTAGAGGACCACCCTAAGATCACAAAACCTCTTACCAAGCTAACCAGGAAGGGAGAGGAATTTATTTGAACCTACAAGTCTGAAGAATGTTTCCAGATTCTAAGGTAAGGTTGATATCAGCTCCCATCTTGATCGTTCCGGCACCAGAGGATCTTGGATGCGGATTGATGTAAGGTAAATAAGCGATTTCATATGCTTCAGGAAAACTGAAAGAGCATGAGAAGAGTTACCCAACTCATGATTGGAGTAAACAATTGTGATTCATGCAATCACGACTTGGAGACATTACCTATACAGAGAAGAATTTTAGATTAGATCGGATTACAAGTGTTTTATTTATCTCTCCATTAGAAAGCGTTGAACATAAGGATAAGGAGATGGTTGGAAATTGCTCAAGGATTATGACTGTGATATTCAGTGTCACCTGAGTAAGGCCAATGTAGTAGCTAAGCCTTAAGCAAAAAGAGATTATGAGGTCTGAAGAAGGACCGAGTATAAATGTTGCCTTATGTTCTGCAGCAATAGATTCAGATTTGGAAAAGAGTAACATATAATAGAAGCTAGTGATGATCCAATCAAGTGAGAACTTATGAATGAATTATGAAACAATAGTTCGGTTGCGTTTATGGCATTAAAAATCATCTCTGAATTGGTGGATGAAATAAAAGTAGCAATTTTGTTAAATCTGTATATAAGAATAATGTCAGGAGATTTAGAGAAAGAAAAACCTAACCCTGACTTACTTTGGATGTGGAGATGGAACTCAGATACAGAGGCAGATTCTGAATACATGAAGATAAAGACTTGGATACTATGAAGAGGATAATGATAAGAGTCCATTGTACTCAATATTCAGTACATACTAGAGTACCAATATGTATCATGACATGAAGAGAATATTTTGGCAGAAAGGGAATGGAAGTGGTTGTGGATAGATGCATGTTTCAGTAATTGAATTATCAGCAAGTAAAGGCTGAAAGACAATGACCAACATGGCTACAACAATAACTATCAAAGCCAGTCTGAAAGTGAAACTGCATTACAATGAACTATGTCACTGATTTGCCACTAACTCCTAGATCGGTTGACGCAGTATGGGTGATTGTTGATCGCCTTATGAAAATAGCTCATTCCATTGCTATACGACCTCGGTATGCTTTGGAGCGGCTAACTAAGCTATAGATGGATAGTATTGTCAGATTGAATGGTATGCATGAGAGCTTAGTGTCGGCCAGAAGCTCATGTTTTATCTTGAAGTTTTGGAAGGATCTATAGGAAACAATGGGAACAAAGTTGAAGTTTAGTACTGCATTTTACCTTAAACTGACGGACAGTCGGGGCGGACTATACAAATCCTAAGAGATATGCTCCGAGCTTGTAAAATTTATTTCAAGGAACTTGAGTTGAGAAGTTACCGTGAATTGAAGTTGCTACTAAGCTACCATGTAAATGTCACCTACAAAGCATGGTACGGTAGAAATGTCAAACCCCTCAGTTTTGGAATGAAGTCGGTGAATGAAGAATCTTAAGACCTAAGTCTATGAAGAAAGCTATTGAGTGGCAAACAAGATCAAAGAAAAGGGGTAAGATAGCTCAAGAGGTCAGAAGAGACACCAAGACCTTGAGTTCGCCATAAGTGACAAGTGTTTTTGAAGATATCATTTATGCGTAGTTTGAAACAATTAGACAAGAAGGGAAAGTCATTATTTATATATGCGTCGAATCTTATAAACTCTGGAGAGACGTAGAAAAGTTGCATATCAATTAGCGTTACCGCTATCCATGTCTAGTATGCATGATGTATTTCGTGTGTCTCTATTGAAGAAGTACATTGGAGATCCATATGAAAAACTATTAACCACGGAATCACTGGATTAAATAGGAGATTTAATTATTGAGGTGGTACCAACCTAGTTCACTAGTGGGAAGGTACAATATTTCCAGAGTCGGAATAATTATTATGTGAAGGTAACCTGGCAAAGACAATACGTGGAGAAGAGTGCATAGGAGAAAGAAGATGCAATGCGGAAATAGAATTCCCACCTATTGACTACGAAGTAAATTCAAAATTTTGAGGACAAAATTTATTTTAAGGATGGGGGAGTTGTAAGATTCGTTCAAATTTTGAGGACAAAATTCATTTAAGGATGGGGGAGTTGTAAGATACGTACTTTCAAATTTCGAGGACAAAATTTCTTTTAAGGGTGGTGGAGTTGTAAGACCCGCACGCCACGAACCCGACCTAACCTTACATTTTGTGTCGGGACCTGTCTACATATCATGGTCGAGCCAAGTGGACCAAGTGTGTGAAGAAACCCAAGACCCAATATGAAGATTTACCCAAAAATAGTCAAAATGAGGGTAGGGTCGCAGGTTTTAACAGACAGGTCCGACCCTCCCATCGACCCTCACCATCGACCCTCGGCATTTGGGAAAAACAGCACGAACCGAAAATTGAGAAACCTTCCTAATTTCAATTGGAACCTTTCCTAACCTCAATGGGACTTATTTTGGAAGATTTTTCCCTATAAATAGGACGTCCCTAAGCCTCTTTCAATCCTTTTACAACCCTAATTGGATTGAGAGAAAGAGAAGAGAAGGAAGAGAAGAAGAGAAGGAAAACTTGATGAAAAGGCTAAAGAAGAAGAAGAAATTCAGAGGAACTCTGAATCTCAGCAAACCTAAGGTATGGATACATTCCCCATGATTTATTTAAGACTTTAGAATGGTTTATGAAGAGGGTATGACTTAGAAGAAACACAAATCATCCATCCATGGTTTCGTTTCAATGGAAACCATGGAGGAGATCATTAAAACCATGTAGGTGAATAAAGTATAGTTCTAAACCATAGAACATGTATAGAATGGATTGTGGAAGTAAGCCAAAGGACCTAACCATGAAAGAGAGAACGAAATCTGATATTTTTGACTCAAACCATGGAGGGACGCACCTAGGGTCGATGGCAGATCCGACCCTAGCATCGACCTTCAGTGTTCGGGAAGTTCAGATTAGGGGGAGGGTCGCACCCAGGGTCGATCAGGACTCCGACCCTACCTCCGACCCTCAGTTAACAAAATGGTTTTTAAATTCCGAATAAATTCTAATTAAATTCTATCGACTTTGTTAGGTCTTCTAGCAATATAATAACATTATAAAGGTGATTCTAAAGCTTGGAAGAGGATCTATTAACAAGCTAAGTTGAGGGAACAAGACCTAAACTAACTGGTTAATAATAAACTATTTTATTTCTTGAGTCCAATGCCATATTGATTCCATGCGTGTATGCTTGTATGTGCATTTAACATGTCATCCAATATTTCTATTATTTGTTCATGCATATTTACTTTATTGTTTATAACATGATGATGATGATGATGATAGGAATAGGCATGTGAATGTTTGTGTTTGGCTAGTGTATATGGTGCGGGTAGGGATGGTATCAACCGGTACAGCCATGACCGTTCTTCATGGGGTGTATATTGTGCCATGGTCAATTCAAGTCATGTCCACTAAGCAAGTGTTAGTGTGCTTGATGCGAGGGGAGCATCAGGGGGAGGACATGGCATTGTGGTTCAGCCTGGTCACTAGACTCTAGCTCTATCTCTACTCAAGTCTTGTCCACTAACATCGTCGTATCGCCATTACCTTAGCGGAACTAATATGTCGTAGGGTATCAGGGGGGACGTGGCATTGTGGTTCGGCCCGGTCACCGGACCCTAGCTCTATCTCTATGGATGTATTGAGGGATGCTGGGGTGAGGCCTTGGATACATTGTTTGACATTAGGGTTGGTTAGTTGCGAGCCCAGTTTGCAAGCCCTCGCCAACAGGGGCTTACGTGTTGGTATGGGCAACCGGTACAGCCATGCCATTTTCATGGGGTGTATATTGTCCATGGTGGATGCATGTGGGGCGACGGTGCCATTTTCATTGGGCGTTTCCACACACTCGTGTATAGAGGTGCGGCGGCCACCTATCCTTTATATAGCACATTGCAAACTTATATACCAGACCAAATATATGAATTGAATGCATGCATATGTGTTATTGCATTGTTTTGTTTTCTCACTGAGCTCAAGTTGGAGAGCTGACCCTTGCGTGCGCAATTCTTTTTAGTTTCTGATGTTGCAGGTACTATGATTGAAGATTCTATCGACACGCCAACATATGAACATGTGGTGGCTATGATGGGCAAGGTGTGGAGGACGAACATGGTTTGTTAAGCGAGCGTTTGAATTGGTGGATACGTTTAGTGTTTAGTTTTCGTATTTGGATATTGTAATATGTATTAAATTATGTTTTGGTTACATTGAAATAAATGGAATATTAATTATTTATCATGATTAGACCTCAGTTCATTATCTGTAAGACTTCCGCTATTTATTTTATTATCTCTGATTAATGTGGAATGTGTTTTGGTTTATCATATGTGGGATAGCCTATTTTGAGATCCTGGTTGAACCGTTGATTTATTGACGGTTCATCACACCATTCTGGTTAGTCCAGAATTGGGGTGTGACAAAGTCTCCAGAGGGTCCCATGCAAAATTACATATGGAAATTGTCATTTAATATTCGAAAATTAATATTTTGATCACCCCATATCCAAATTAGGTAATTTCAGTTTCATTATGTTCCATTTTTAGTACTCTACAAAGTGGACGTAAAGGATTTCCAGTAGAAGTCTCCGAAGGATCCCATGCAGAATGGTCAGCCAAATTATCGATAATTGGTCTACTTAAACTTTAGAAATTCATAAGTTGACCATCTTATTTCCAAATGAGGTGATTCAAGTTCCAATATTCGTCATTTTTTAATGTTCTACAAAGTGGACGTAGAAAATAGGTAATATAGGTTATCAAAAAATTCCGTGCAGAATGACAGTGGAAAGGGCCCATGAAATGATAGAGGGAAACCAGTTAATTCCAGTTAATCCAGTCAACTCAGCTCAACCCAAGGCAGTCTTGGCCCAATCCAATCAGTCCTTGTCAATCCGGACCAATTCATGTCGGTGCATATGCATGTATTTATTTTATATATTATTATATAATGTATAATATATTATAATATATCGTATAACATGTAAGACCCGTGTCAATCTAACCCGGTCTTACCACCTTGAACCAGGTTTACCCATTATGGTCGAGTCAAATGGACCAAGGGCGTGAATGAGATCGAGATCCTAGGTATCAAATCAACCCAAAAATACTTAAAATAGGGGAAGGGTCGCATACCCAGCTAAGCAGGGTCAGACCTCCCAAAACAGAAAGTCAGACCCTCAGTTTTGAAGGGAGGGTCGGACAGCTTAAGACCCTATGGTCGACGAGATCATCGACCCTCCCATCGACCCTCAGATTCTGCCGAATATAAAAATTAAGAAATTTCCTAATTTTTTATTGGGATTCTTTCCTAATCTCAGAGGGACTTATTTAGGATCTTCCTACTCTATTTAAAGGACATCCCTAAGCCACTTTCACTCCTTTCACAACCCTAATCGAATTGAGAGAAAGAGAGGAGAAGGAAAGAGGAAGAAGAAAGGGAAGGAAGAGAAATTAAGCCAAAAGAGAAGAGTTGCAGAGAAAGGTTATCTTCTCAGGTATGGATACTAATTCCATGAGTTTCTACAGACCTTAGGTTAGTTAATGTTGAGAGTGTAATCTCGGAGAAACTCAAACCATCAATCTATGGTTAGGTTTTCATGGAAAACCATAGAAGAATGCATGAAAGCTATCTAGGTGGGTTATACATGGTTTCAGACCATGGAATGAATGTAGAATGGAATGTGCGAGCAAGCCATAGGATTTCAAACATGAAGAATGGATTAAAAGAGGGAATTGGACCAAAGTGCAGAGAGGGTCGCACCAAGGGTCGATGACCATCCGACCCTAGGTGTTCCTGACCATCGACCCTCAGTGTTCAGGGAGTTCAGAGTTAAGGGAGGGTCGCACCCAGGGTCGATCCTGACTCCGACCCTACCTCCGACCCTCAGTTAACAGAATGGTTTTTAATTCTGAATAAATTCTAATTAAATTCTATCGACTTTGTTAGGTCTTCTAGCAATACAATAACAATATAAAAGTGATTATAAAGCTTTGAAAAGTATCTATTAGCAAGCTAAGGTGAGGAAACAGAACTCTAAAATAATTGGTTAATAACAAACTATTTTTTTTTCTTGAGTCCAATGCCATGCTTGATTCTATGCGAATATGTTTGTAATGTGCATACAACATGTCATCCAATATTTCTAATATTTGTTCATGCATATTTACTTTATTGTTTATAACATTATGATGATGATGATGATAGGAATAGGCATGTGCTTGTATGTATGTGGTTCGTGTACTTGATGCGAGCGAGTATCAGGGGGGGTGTGATGAGGACGTCAATAAATGTTAACCTTTGGCGGGTCTCAACACTTTAGCTCTATCTCTAACTCAAGTCTTGTGCATTGGCATCGTCGTATCGCCATTACTTTAGCAGAACTATTATGTCGTAGAGTATCAGGGGAGGTGGTCTTGGTTCTTGTAGTCTCTGACTCTACCGGGGGGCCTTAGCTCTATCTCTATGGACATTCTGAAGGATGCTGGGGTGAGGCCTTGGGTAGACTTTTGGCATTAGGGTTGGTTAGTTGCGAGCCCAGTTTGCAGCCCTCGCTTACAGGGGCTTACGTGTTGGTATGGCACTATATAGCAATAAACGTAACCTTTGTTATATAATGTTCATGATTGGGTGCATGTGAGTTGACGATAAACGTGATCTTCGGATAACGTCACACACTCGTGTATAAAGGCGGGGTCAATAAACGCGACCTTTGAGTACCTAAACCTTTCTATTGCATACTGCAAACTTATATACCCGACCAAAGATATAAATTGATTTTGCGTGCATATGTATTGTTGCATTGTTTTGGCTACTCACTGAGCCGTGATGTATGCTCACCCCTCGACGTCGAATATTTTTAGTTGATGATGCAGGTTATAACATTGAAGACTATGTGAATGCATCTACGTATGGGAACGTGGCAGCGATGGAAGCTGAAGCTGAAGTGGATACACACGACTCCTCTTGCGAGTGCAACTCGTGTGTATTTGATCAGATATTTTATGGGTTTCTTTATTGGATTTATTAAGACATGTATTGATAATTAATTATGTCTTAGTTGAAAATAGAATAATTTGCTATTAAATTATTAATATCATTTTAGTTTCTCAGTTCATGTTATTATAAGACTTCCGCTACTGTGTATTTACTCTGATTATGATTATGGTTGTGCGTGAGTTTGGATAATGCGGGGATAGCCTATTTGAGATCCTGGTTGAACCGTTGGTTTATTAGCAGTTCATCACACCATTCTGAATAGTGCAGAATTGGGGTGTGACATAACATATGCATGTCTTATATGTATATTATATCATATATATTAATATATTAATATATTATATGTTTATATATATGTTTTACATATATATAAAAAAAAGAGGCAAGTGGGATCTGAATAAAAGGGAGTCGGTGAGATTATTGAAGAAGGAAAAAAATTGAAAAAAAAGAATATGGAAAGAAGAGGAGGGGCGGACAGGTGGAGAAGGAAAGGAAAAAAACAAAAAAATAAAGAAGATCGAAAAAAGGAGGAGAAGATTGAGAAAGGAGAGAGAGAGAGAGAACGGTGGAGAAGAAGTATAAAAAAAAGTGAAAATAAAAAAAGGAAAAAATCGAGAAGAGGAGAGTGAGAGTGTGTGAGACCCGTACTGAACTAACCGGTCTTACCACCTTATACCAGGTCTACCTATCATGGTCGAGTCACATGGACCAAGTGTGTGAAGGAAATCACAAAACCAAGTATGAAATTGACCTAAAAATAGTAAAATGGAGGGTAGGGTCGCATGCCTAAATAGGTATGGTCGACCCCACCTCAGCAGGGTCCAACCCATGAATTTTGAGTCATAAGGTCGGATGACTTGAGACCCTAGGGTCAACGGATTCTGCGACCCTAGCATCGACCCTTGGCAAACTGACAGAAACCAAAAATTAGGAACCTTTCCTAATTCAAAGGGAATCTTTCCTAAACTCGTTGGGACGTATTTTGGGAGGTTTTTCTCTATAAATAGGACGTCCCTTAGGCTCTTTTACTCCTTTTGAAACCCTAATTGAAAGTGAGAGAAGAGAAGAGAAGGAATAGAAGTAAAGTTGGAGAAGAAGGCTAAGGTGAAGAGTTTCAGAGGAATCTCTGAATTCAGCAAGACTAAGGTATGAAAACATTCTCCATAAATTGTATAAGACCCTAGAATAGTATATAAAGAGGGTAGGATCTAGGAGAAATCCAAATCATCCATCCGTGGGAAGATTTCAATGGAATCCATGGAGGGAATCATGGAAAACAAAGTAAAGGAAGTAACATGGAATTTTAAGCAATAGAACAATCATAGAATGGATCATGAAAGTAAGTCAAAGGATCCAAACACGAAAGACTGGAGTGTAGGATGAAAATTCGACTCAATTTACATCTGGTCGCACTTAGGGTCGACTGGTAACCGACCCTATCAGACCATAGGATCGACCCCTAGCTCTCGAGAAGTCTAGGGAAGCTACAGTTGCACCTAGGGTCGATGGATCACCGACCCTATGATTGACCCTATACCCTGGGGTCTCACATCCTGCGACCCATCCTACGACCCATCCTGCGACCCATACAGTGACCCTAGCTTTACAGCAAGCTTAAAACTGTCGGAATGAATTCTAATTAAGATCTATCGACTTGTTAGGTTTTTCTATTGATATAAAGGTGATTCTTAAAGCTTGAAAGAGGATCTACACTCAAACAAAGGTGAGGGAACAAGACCTAAACTAATTGGCTAATAATAAACCATTTTTATTTATTGAGTGCAATCCCATGTATGATTCTATGATTGTATGATTGTAATGTGCATATCACATGTCATCTACTATTCTTGATATTACTGTTCATGCATATTTAATTCTGTTTATTTCCGACATGATGTTGATGATGATGCTAGGAATAAGCATGTGAATGTTTGTGTGTGGTTAGTGTACTTGATGCGAGTGGGGCATCAGGGGAATTGTGATGCGATGCGATCCTAAGCACTTTAGCCCGATCTCTACTCAAGTCTTGTCCACTAACATCATCGTATCGCCATTACCTTAGTAGAACTATTACGTCGTAGGGCATCAGGGGAGGTGGTCTCAGACCGAGTAGTCTTTGATTTTGTCGGGGGGCCTTAGCTCTATCTCTATGGACATATTGAGGGATGCGGGGGTGAGGCCTTGGATACACTGTTTGACATTAGGACTGGTTAGTTGCGAGGCCAGTTTTCAAGCACTCACCAATAGGGGCTTACGTGTTGGTATGGGTAGAGCATCAGGGGAAGTGTGATGAGGTGCGATCCTAAGAACTTTAGCTCTATCTCTATCCCATGGTGGGTGTATGTGGGGGCGGAGATGGTGTTTAATCCATTAAGCGGTTGCACATACTCGTGTACAGAGGTGCGGCGGCCTCCAAACCTTTCTATAGCACATTGCAAACTTATATACCAGACCACAGATATGAATTGAATGCATGCATATTTTTGTTCCATTGCTTTGTTTGCTCACTAAGCCGTGATGTGTGCTCACCCTTTCAAATTCAAATATTTTTAGTTGATGATGCAGGTACGATTGTGGAAGATTATTTGAATACTTTCATATACGGGCACATTGTTGTAATGGATGCTGAAGATATAATGGAGACGCATGACTCATCATGCGAGTGCAACTCATGCGTTTTCAATTAGATTTTATTTGAGCCATTAAGGAAATGTAATTTGATATTTTATTTATTTATCTCTCGATTGATTCAACATAATTAGATATTTTATTTATGATTATCACATTTAGATTCTCAGTTCATTTAATATTAAGACTTCTGCTATTGTGTATTTATTCTGATTATGGTTGTGGATGTGTATGGTAAAGCAAACGGACATAACCTATTTGAGATCCTGGTTGAACCGTTGGTTTATTAGCGGTTCATCACACCGTTTTGAATAGTATGGAATTGGGATGTCACAACTTGGTATCAGAGCTTTTAGGCCCTGTCTATTAAACCAGTATACTAACACAAAAGTTCGTGAACTGAGATTGGATAAAATTTAAAAGCTGTAATAATAACACACTATAAGCACCTGTGTTGTTTGAGACAAAAATTTGAAAGAGAATAATGCATCTATTAAATGAGAAACAAGTTCAGATACACACGAGTGAAAGACAAACGTATATACATGTTAAACCAAAGCAAGTTTATATACATATCCAAAGCAGAGTACAGTCCACAACCCGGACAGTTACTTTGTAATACAAAGCAAAGAAAATACATCATGAAGCTGGAGGTGATGGGGGAGGCGGTGCCTCGCGGTCTCTGTCATAATCCTTGGCATAGACTCTAGTCAACCAAGCCACCTCAGTCTGGGTCGTCTGGAGACTAACCGTCAACGCAGTCATCCACTGATCAGAGTCACGCTGAGCATCTTGAACCTCTCCCACCCTAGAATTCATCACACGCTGAGCCTCCTTGATCTCAAGAAGTAATCCCATCATATCATCAGATGGTGGGTGTGAAGGACCAGCCGTGCGCGAAGGAGTCTGTGATGGACCAGCTCCAGTAGAATGCAGAGGTGATGGAGGAGGTATGGAGTCCACATCCATGTACATACGATCATCATCCTCGGCATCACCCCCATGAACCCCTGCTCCAGCGGCTGTTGCTGCTGCCTCAGCGTCTGCCACCTCCACCTGAGTACGAGGACGCACCAGAGCGTTCCTCTCCTCATCACTGACCTGGATGTCCTGCATGCCCATCCGACAGATAGCCTCCCAGTCCAGCACTGATGAGAAGGTCTTGTCCTGAATCCTCTCATCTATTAAATCAACACCCAGGCGGATAAGCAGGGTAGTGATCAGACGTCCATAGGGCAGGTTTCCTATCTGACCAGGAAGCGTAGCATAGATCATCGTCCGCATAATAATATAAGGGAGGCAGAGAGGCTGCCTAGCGCAGATACAATAAAGCAAATACTGGGTCAACTGGGAGATCCTCTTGTAGTGTCCACTCAGGAGTACCAGGTTGTGCTGAATGATCTTACAGTACACCCGAGGCTCTGGACGGAGGTTGATCGCCTTCATCTCCTGACGATCCTCTCTGATAAGCTGACAGTCTATCTCATCCCGCATCTCCAAAGAAAAGAACTGGGGCTCTATAGGAGCACAGTATATGAAGGGGCAATCATATGAAATGACCAAGAGGTCCGCTAACTACCGGCAGTCAAAGGAAATCTCTACTCCTTTGACGTAGCTCGTGATCCTGAGCTCCCTACCCCTCTCAGTGTCATTGTGATCTCCCACCACCTGGAGATTACAATAGAACTGTCTCACCAAATCCGGATGGGTACAGGCATCATAGGTGATCACGGGAAGCCAGCCCATGTCACCAAAGGCTCTCTCTACATTGAACAAGGCTAGGCTAGCTAAGTCCACACAACGACCTCCCTCTACCTTCTTACGAGCGTAGCGGGCATACTGAGCCTCGGCCTCACTAGAACGGAAACGAACTGGGTCGTGAACCCTAGGTACTTTTGTACGAGCCATATTATCTGCAAAAACAAAGAAAAATAGATAGTAGCTTAGTAATGGTGAAAAATCAAAACATTTCGGCATTATAACAGCATAAATTGGGCAAAAGCCTCACTTTTCACCCATACACATGGGCAGGAGGACTTATATAGATTCCAAACTATCCTGCAAGACTTATACAGTTGGAAATTTGATCTAAGAAAATTAAATTTGAAGAAATTTCAAGAAATTTAAAAATCTCAAAAAATTTGGTCAAAATTTGAAATTTTCAAGTTTCTCGATAACCAACCGATGAAACTTGAATATTTTTTAGGGCTTTCGTCCATTGAGTCACCAACAGTAAAAGCCCTCAATAAAAATCAAATTTTTACGGTTGGAGAAATTTTAATTTGAAGAAAATGATAGAAATGGGCGAAAACCTAGTTAGGAAACATTAAAAACATGCAACAATAGGACACACACCTGAAGAGAAGGAGTAAGAGTCTCAGAAGTATGATAGAATCACCAACAGGTCGGAGTTGTCAATGTAGCAACTCAGAGGAATGAGCTGAGTCGGAAAGGAGGAGAAAGAATGAGAAATGAATTCAAAATCGAGAATTAAAACCTGATTGAGTCCTAGGGCCACATAATTCGACCAAAACATGCGACCCTACCTCCGACCCCCTCATCGACCTTAACCTCTCAGTGATCTGACAGAAAACCAGGGGTCGACCCTAGGGTCGGACATATACTGACCCTACCATTGACCTAGGCTCTCGGTAAGTTGACAGTGATTCTCAGGGTCGCATAAGGATCGACCCTACGATGGAAAATACAGTATTTTTGATAGAATGATCAGAAAAATGTGAATATGATATTGATTAGTTGGATTTTGACTAGAGAACAATTATATTGATTGCCTCACATGTGCTATGGTTACTTACAGGCACTACTATCTTCAGAACGGAAAAATGGTTGGGCGAAGAGTAACCAGACAAAGCCGAAACTCTATTCCACCACCACCACCTGTGGAGGAAGACAGCCATATACATCCTGAAACACAGGAGAATCTGAACACGGCACCGTCCGTAGTTAATGGGCAGACAAATCCTACAAATCTGCCAGCTTCACCAACAGACCTGGCTACAACCATAATGAATTTGGCACAACAGCTGTAGCAAATACAATAGGTACAAGCTACTATGCAAGCTGCCATAGGCATGGCTTTTCCAACTGCACAGACGACACCGATGCCAGCAGGACAGGCAAGCGCACTACTAGGGGGAAGTAACACAGTACCCCATGCACCTTAGACTCCCATCATGTAGGCTCAAGTGCAAAACCCTGAAGTAGTTCCAGGTGGATATCAATACCAACCACCTATGTATGGGGCTTATCAACTAGACCATTCCAGACTAGTTGAGCGTTTTCTGAAGATGAAGCCCAGAGAGTATAGTGGTAAGCCAGCTGATCCATTGTGGCCAGCACACTGGATCGATGAGATGGAGAGGAATTTGACAATGATGACGGTAACAAAGAAGAAAAAATGTTGTGTGCAACGTTCATGCTGAAAGGCGATGCACACCACTGGTGAAAGTTCACACGGACGAATCTGTTGACAAAAAACGCCCAACTAACCGGGGATATATATAAAGAGGCATTCTTTGAGAATTATTTTCCTAGGAGTTTCAGAGATTCTATGGAAAAAGAGTTCCTGAGTTTATATCAGGGACAGATGACTGTCGATGCATATCAACAGCGTTATGAGGAGCTGTTCTTCTTTGCACCAGTCAGTATGCAAGCAGAAGATACAAAGACCCGAAGGTTCATCATGGGACATAGGGGAAGTATTCATGAAGATGTACTAGGACTTGAGAAGAAAGTCTACAACGAAGCTGTACAAATTGCTCGGGTGATAGAGTCGAGCCAAAAAGAGAGCTATTTTGCTCAAAACAGGGATATTAAGAGGCCAACTGGAAATTCATATAACGGAGGGAATACAAGGACATTCAAACCCTTCTGTACTCAAGGTTTTAATGCTGGAGCCAAGACTACCCCAGTAGCTCAACAGCAACAAAAGCCAATTAATGAAGGAGTAAAATGCTTTAACTGCAACCAAATGGGACATTATTCAAAGGAGTGCCCCAAGCCCAGAAAGCAAACACAACAAGGAAGAGTTTACGCTCTTACCTCTGAGGATGCTGCCGCATCACCTGATGTGGTCACAGGTATGACCTGAACCTTTCATTGTGTGTTACATTGTGTGAACATGTAGACTAAATTAAAACAAATCACAGGTATAGTACCCATTAATGGCATCGCCGCCAGAGTAGTGTTTGATTCAGGAGCTACTCATTCTTTTATATCTATGTCATTTGGAAAGAAGCTGAACCTACCACTCAAATATCTAGACTATAAACTGCTTGTACGGTCGCCGATGGGATTAGAAGTGGAATTAGAAACAGGTTATGGACCATGTCCAGTCCTTATTGATGAGAAAACTCTAGATGCAACCCTGCTTCAACTTGAGATGGCAGACTTTGACGTCATCTTGGGAATGGACTGGTTAGCTCGGCATTCTACAAATCTATTATGTGCCAAAAAGAAGCTGACATTTAAAGACATGGACGTAGCAGAGTTCAGTTTTGCGGGAACCAAACTTCCCCGTCAATGAAAGCTCATCCTCTTTGCATTAAAGGCTAGGAAATGCCTTGAGAAATGAGGAGTTGGGTATCTAGTATCAGTGGTTGACCTCACCAAAGAAGCACCACGAATGGAGGATATTGATGTCGTGCGTGACTTTTCAGATGTATTTCCTGAATAACTACCAAGACTATCACCAGACCGACCCACAGAATTTGTTATAGATTTGATACCCGGAGCCGTACCAGTGTCTAAAGCACCTTCTCGAATGGTTCCTACTGAACTAAAGGAATTAAAAGTACAACTACAAGAACTACTGGACAAGGGTTACATTAGACTTAGCATATCACCATGGGGAGCGTCAGTATTATTCATAAAGAAGAAGGACGGTACTGTTCGACTGTGTATAGACTACCATGAACTGAATAAGCTGACAATCAAGAATCGATACCCATTGCCTCGGATCGATGACCTGTTTGATCAGTTGCATGGTGCCAAGGTGTTCTCGAAGATCGATCTTCGGTCCGGATACCATCAGTTGAAGATTAAGGACAGTGATATTCCCAAGACAGCATTCCGGACCAGATATGGACATTACGAATTTATGGTCATGTCTTTCGGATTGACGAACGCACCAGCAACTTTTATGAAACTTATGAATCGGGTATTCCATGATATATTGGACACGTCGGTCATTGTATTCATCGATGATATATTGGTCTACTCCAAGGACAACGAAACTCATATTATGAATCTAAGCGCCGCTATGCAGTGATTACGGAAAGAGAAGCTTTATGCCAAATTTACAAAGTGTGAGTTTTGGCTAAACGAGGTCACATTCCTAGGCCATGTTTTATCCGCTGAAGGAATTAATGTGGATCCTAGCAAGATTGAAGCTATTGTGAAGTGGGAAGCACCGAAGAGCGTTGTAGAAATTAGAAGTCTTCTTAGGTCTAGCTGGGTATTATCGACGATCTGTGGAAGACTATTCCCGAATTGCCGTACCTCTCACCAGTTTGACTAAGAAGGGCAAAAAGTTTGTTTGGACTGATAAATGTGAGCAGAGTTTTCAAACATTGGAGACTAGATTGATATCAGTTCCAATTTTGACCATTCCTATACCAGGATAGCCATTTATTTTGTACACTGATGCGTCAGGATTGGGTTTAGGATGTGTACTTATGCAAGGGGAACAAGTAATTGCTTATGCCTCAAGACAACTAAAGACACATGAGAAGAACTATCCCACTCATGACTTGGAATTAGCGGCAGTGGTACATGCTGTCAAGATATGGAGACACTACTTGTACGGAGAGAAATTTCAGATTAAATCAGATCATAAGAGTCTTACTTATCTCTTTAATCAGAAGGAGTTGAATATGAGACAAAGAAGATGGCTAGAACTATTGAAAGACTATGATTGTGATATCCAGTATCATCCGGGGAAAGCTAATGTGGTTGCTGACGTGCTGAGTAGAAAAATGATGATAAAATCTCAAGGAGTGGATAACACAACTACCGCAATGTGTACCACCGGAAAAGTATTCAATTAGGTAACGAACAGTTTGAGATAGATGCACCAGGTGAATTAACCAACCAAGGGTTTATCCATCGGTTTTCAAATATGTTCGCCACATTGAAGATTGAACCTGATATACTTGATGAAGTGAAAATAGCTATTAAATCAGACCCTTATCTAAGAACAGTACAAGAAGACATCGAAAAGGGTAGGACTGTCCCTGAGTTCATCTTAGATGATGAAAAGGTACTGAAATACAATTCCTCTCGATCGTCGTGCCACCTTTAGCTCTAGTTGGCATCAAAGAAAAAGGCAAAGGATCGTTGTACGCTACCACGCTACAATTAATATTCTAAAAGATTTGATCGCCACTATCGGGCCCCTCCCCGCTCATTAGTTGATTCAGTACCAACCCGCCTAAACCTGACTGACCACTTCTCTTGCCGACGCCAGTTATGATGTGTACCTAAAATAGAAAGTTTGGACATTAAACACCGACTAATGAAGGAAGCCCATACCACTGCCTATTAGATACATCCCAGAAGTACAAAAATGTATCATGATCTAAAGAAATTATACTGGTGGAGAGGAATGAAAGAAGATGTAGCTAAGTTCGTGTCTCAATGCCTAAACTGTCAGAAGGTGACGGCTGAACGACAAAGACATGCAGGACTGTTACAGCCGTTATCGAAACCAGCATGGAAATGGGACTGCATCACTATGGACATCGTCACCGGATTACCATTGACTTCTCGAGTAGTTGACGCGGTTTGGATGATTGTAGACCGCCTGACTAAAACGGCTCGATTTATAGCTATACGACCTCAGTATACACTGGAGAGGTTAGCTAAGTTGTATGTGGATAATATTGTTAGATTACACGGTGTACCTGAAAGCATTGTGTCCGATAGAGATCCACGATTTACTTCAAAGTTTTGGGAAGGATTGCAAAAGGCTATGGGTACAACATTGGAGTTTAGTACTGCATTCCATCATCAGACTGACGGACAGTCAGAGGGTACCATTCAGATATTAGAAGACATGCTTCGAGCCTGTGTAATAGATTTTAAAGGAGCATGGGATGAAAAACTACCATTGATCGAGTTTGCCTATAACAACAGCTATCAAGCCACTATACAGATGTCACCCTATGAAGCACTGTATGGTAGGAAATGTCGAACTCCTTTATTTTGGAATGAAGTTGGAAAACATAGCATTGTTGGACCAGAATTTGTTGAAGAAACTTGTCGAGTGGTCGACATTATCAATGAAAGAGTAAGAACGGCTCAGAATTGTCAGAAATAGTATGCAGATACTCGACGCCGAGACCTTGAATTTACCGTAGGTGATAAGGTATTCCTCGAAGTATCACCCATGCGAGGTTTGAAATAGTTCAGACAGAAAGGGAAACTAAGTCCGATATATGTCGGACCATATGAGATTCTTGCTAAACATGGAAAAGTGGCTTACCAGTTAGCACTACCACCATCTATGTCAAATGTGCATGATGTATTTCATATCTCCTTATTAAAGAAGTACGTCAGAGATCCAACGCACGTTTTGACAGTAGATCTACCTGATTTGACTGATGATTTGACAGTTGAAGTAGAACCAACTGAAATCACCAGCCGAAAGGTTCAACGACTACGCAACCGTGACATCTATTATGTTAAAGTCACCTAGAGAAGCCAAAATATAGAAGAAATCACATGGAAAGAAGAGAATGCTATGCGAAAGCAATACCCTCATCTTTTCGACTCGATAGGTATGTACAAATTTTGAGGACGAAATTTTTATAAGCAGGGGGGAGTTGTAAGACCCGTACCGAATTAACCATTCTTACCACATTATACCAGGTTTACCTATCATGGTCGAGCCACACGGATCAAGTGCGTGAAGGAATTCACAAAACCAGGTATGAAATTGACCCAAAAATAGTAAAATGGAGGGTAGGGTCGACCCCACCTCAGCAAGGTCCAACCCATGACTTTTGAGTCCTAGGGTCGGATGACTTGAGACCCTAGGGTTGACGGATTCTGCGACCCTAGCATCGACCCTAGGCAAACTGACAGAAACCAAAAATTAGGAAACTTTCCTAATTCAAAGGGAACTTTTCCTAAACTCGTTGGGATGTATTTTGGCAGGTTTTCCTCTATAAATAGGACATCCCTTAGGTTCTTTTACTCTTTTTGAAACTCTAATTGAAAGTGAGAGAAGAGAAGAGAAGGAAGAGAAGTAAAGTTGGAGAAGAAAGCTACGGAGAAGAGTTTCAGAGGAATCTCTGAATTCAGCAAGACTAAGGTATGAAAACATTCTCCATAAATTGTGTAAGACCCTAGAATAGTATATAAAGAGGGTAGGATCTAGGAGAAACCCAAATCATCCATCCATGAGTAGATTTCAATGGAATCCATGGAGGGAATCATGGAAAACAAAGTAAAGGAAGTAACTTAGAGTTTTAAGCCATAGAACCATCATAGAATGGACCATTAAAGTAAGCCAAAGGATCCAAACACGAAAGAGTGGACTGTAGGATGAAAAGTCAACTCAATTTACATCTGGTCGCACTTAGGGTCGACTGGTAACCGACCCTATCAGACCACAGGATCGACCCCTAGCTCTCGGGAAGTCCAGGGAAGCTACGGTCGCACCTAGGGTCGATAGATCACCGACCCTATGATCGACCCTATACCCTGGGGTCTCACATCCTGCGACCCATCCTTCGACCCATCCTACGACCCTAGCTTTACAGCAAGCTTAAAACTGTCAGAATGAATTCTAATTAAGATCTATCGACTTGTTAGGTTTTCCTATTGATATAAAGGTGATTCTGAAAGCTTGAAAGAGGATCTACATTCAAGCAAAGGTGAGGGAACAAGACCTAAACTAATTACCTAATAATAAACCATTTTTGTTTATTCAGTCAAATCCCATGTATGATTCTATGATTGAATGATTGTAATGTGCATATCACATGTCATCTACTATTCCTGATATTACTGTTCATGCATATTTAATTTTGTTTATTTACAACATGATGCTGATGATGATGCTAGGAGTAGGCATGTGAATGTTTGTATGTGGTTAGTGAACTTTATGCGAGTGGGGCATCAGGGGAAGTGTGAAGCAATGTGGTCCTAAGCACTTTAGCCCTATCTCTACTCAAGTCTTCTCCACTGACATCGTCGTATCACCATTACCTTAGTAGAACTATTACATCATAGGGCATCAGGGGAGGTGGTCTCGGACCATGTAGTCTTCGACTCTGTCAGGGGGCCTTTTCTCTATCTCTATGGACGTATTGAGGGATGCTGGGGTGAGGCCTTGGATACACTGTTTGACATTAGGATTGATTAGTTGCGAACCCAGTTTGCAAACCCTCGCCATTAGGGGCTTATGTGTTGGTATGGATAGAGCATCAGGGGAAGTGTGATGTGGTGTGGTCCTAAGCACTTTAGCTCTATTTCTATCCCATGGTGGGTGCATGTGGAGGCGGAGATGGTGTTTGATCCGTTGAGCGATTCCACACACTCGTGTATAGAGATGCGGTGACCTCCAAATCTTTCCATAGCACATTGCAAACTTATATACCAGACCACAGATATGAATTGAATGCATGCATATGTTTGTTGCATTGTTTTGTTTGCTCATTGAGCCGTGATGTGTGCTCACCCTTTCGAATTTGAATATTGTTAGTTGATGATGCAGGAACGATTGTAGAATATTATATGAATGCTCTTGCATACGGGTACGTTGCTGCAATGGATGCTGAAGATATAGTGGAGACGCATGACTCATCATGCGAGTGCAACTCATGCGATTTCGATTAGATTTTATTTGAACCATTAAGGAAATGTAATTTGATATTTTCTTTATTTATGTCTCGGTTGATACAACATAATTGGATATTTTATTTATAATTATCACATTTAGATTCTCAGTTCATTTAATATTAAGACTTCCGCTATTGTGTATTTATTCTGATTATGGTTGTGGATGTGTATGGTTTAAGCAAACGGACACAACCTATTTGAGATCCTGGTTGAACCGTTGATTATTAGTGGTTCATCACAGCGTTCTGAATAGTGCAGAATTGGGGGGTGACAGAGAGAAAGGTGGAGAAGAAGTATAAAAAAAAGAAGAGAAAACAGAAAAAAGGAAAGAATCGAGAAGAGGAGAGAGAGGCAGAACGGTGGAGGAGTATAAAAAAAAATAGAAAAAAGAAAGAATCGAGAAGAGGAGAGAGAGGGATTGTGGTGGAGAAGATATAAAAAGAAAAAAATAGAGAAAAAAGAAAGAATGGAGAGAGAGACAAAGAGAGAGAGAGAGAGAAGAAGAAGATCGAGAAATGGAAAAAAAATAAAAAGGGAGAAGATCGAGAGAAGGAAAAAAAACTGAAAGAAGGAGAAAATTGAGATAAAGAGAGAGGATTAAGGGAGAGAACAGGAGGATTGTTTTCGGGCTTGGAAAAGAAAATTGGAGAGAGAGAAAGAGAGAGAGAGAGGGAGAGATGGGAAAAGAGAGAGGTTTTGTTTTTCTTCTTCGGTCATGGAGAAGAAAACCAGTGAGAGAGAAAGAGAGAGAGAGAGAGGGAGAGATGGGAAAAGAGAGATTTGAGAGAGAACAAAAGAAAAAAAAAAGGGAAGGCAGATCGGGAGAAGGAGAGGAAGAGAGAGAGGCATCTAGGAGGAGGTAAGCTAGTTTAATTCAATTTTTTTTCCTTCTTCTTGTTTGGATTGCAGCACCCCAACACCTTTCATCCATCCATGACACCTAACATTCTAATAAACCCACTTACCGCAGCCTGCACCCCCATCTTTTTCAACTCCTGCTTCACCGAATCTAATCCCCCACCTAAACCGATAATCACCAACTTGTCCATCACCGATTACCCCACGAAGCACCAAACCCATTCATCTATCTACAAGCTTCCTTGCATCTACATCTGTAAACCTTCATGAACCTTCACCACCAAACCACCAACACACCAACTCCAACACCAAATTCCCTTGCTGCGGTCTACCCCTCACCGCAGCCTGCACCCCCATCTTTTTCAACCCAAGCCTCCAGTCACATAATCTGATCCCATCATCATCTAAACACTTGTCCAGCTACACTCGCAATCCCATCTCTTCAATCCTGTCTAACCTGCATCATTAATCAAAACCCAGCCACGGCCAGGCAGCTTGCTATCATCTGCAGTACCAATTCCATCCTGCAACACCTCATCAAATCCCTCACCTTGACACCTAGCAGCCCCACATATGATCACTCAAGCCCCCACTGATCCATCCTAGCTTTGGTCATCAGTCTAACCGTAGCACTCTCCTATTCCCAATAGCATTCTCCCACACCATCGAGAACATGATCATACAATTGTGTAACCATGTATTTAGAATTTCATGTGGTTAAAATTGATCAGAATATGCTTGGATTTTTTTATGAAATTAATTACATTGGCTTAAAATTTTAGGTGATTAAATATGGACCATTGATCTGGATTTTGAATGATTAAATTGTGGCCATCTGATCTGGATCTGATATTGGGAATTTGATGTGATTAATTGTGAACATTGATCTGAAACTTTTAAATGTGAATTTTAATATGGCCATTTGATTTTAAGTTATTTCACACGATTTAATTATGGCCTTTGATCTTGAGCCATTGATTGATAAATCTGATCCACTGGATGATCAATTGATTTTTGATTATGTGATGATATTAAATCTGAACCACTGAATTTCATGTTGAAATGTCAACCATCTTGATGCTTACATGGTTCTTGTTGTTTTGGAATGCTACACATGTTTATTGCCATATTTGTCTGCCACATGCTTACTGTCATATTTAGACACTTACTGCCATTTTTGGATGCATACTGCTATGTTTGGATTACTACCCCTGCTATAGTTGGAATGTATTCATTTGCCATATTTGTCTTCAAAAGAGATAAGTTGAAAAAATTGCAATTAGGGTAGAAAACCCTAAAATGGAAAGAAGATAGCAATTAGGGTAGGAAACCCTAAAAATGGAAAGAAAATAGCAATTAGGGTAGAAAACCCTAAAATGGAAAGAAAATAGCAATTAGCATAGAAAACCCTAAAAATGGAAAGGATATAGCAATTAAGGTAGAAAACATTCAAAATGGAAAGAAAATAGCAATTAGGGTAGGAAACCTTAAAAATGGAAAGAAAACAATAATTAGGGAAATTGAAACCCTAAAAATAGAAAGAATAATTAGGGCAAGATAAACCCTAGAATAAAGAGAATAATTAGGGTATGAAACCCTAAAAAAAATGAAAATCACAATGAAAAGGGATAGGAAACCCTAGAAACCTAAAAATGGAAACAATAAAAAGGTAGGAATTTAGGTCTCATCCCTAGATCCTATTGACAAAAATGAAAAGAATTTGGTACACATCCCAAATAAAAATGGTAAGAATTTAGGTTTCATCCTTAGATCCTATTAACATAAAATGAAAGAATTTGGTACACATCCCAAATAAAAATGGTAGGAAATTAGGTCTCATCTAGATCCTATTAACAAAAATAGAAAGAATTTGGTACCCAAAAATAGAAAGAATTTGGTACCCATCCCAAAAAAATGGTAGGAATTTAGGTCTCACCCCTAGATGCTATTGACAAAAATGGTAGGATTTTGGTACACATTCCAAATCCGACTCTCACAAATATTTTTGAACTATGTCGTACCTGATTTCTAGGGCACACCCTAGAATACGTAGGCAATTTGGGAATCCCAAATACGGTACAAAGCCACCCATTAACCATACATCCAGCATAAACTTCAACTTGAACAAACAAATCTAATTGAAGCACATGCATAAATCACTTTCATACTCTTTAATCACAAAACCCATTTCGAACTACGTTTTTGGACTTGATTTCTAGGATTGGAATACGTAAGCAGTTTGAGATATCTTACACATCTCAGATTCAGTCCAAGACCGAACCATCTTTGGTCCGGTTCACTGTATAATATTGTACTTTACATTTGCTTGTTTATTTGCTTTAAAATATGATTAGTTAAAACCTAGGTTAGAATAACTTAGAAACTTGGTTTAGGACATCCCCCATTGAACCCTAGTCATCCAGTTGACCAAGCACAGTCAAAATTAGAGTTTAAGGAAAGTTTAGGAGGCCGATATTGATCGGGCGATTTGGGTGCCTAATACCTTCCCATAACAGTACCCTAAATACTTACCCGATCTCTTGCAGACCAAAGAACTGATACATTGGGTCATGAGTCAATAGAAGTATTACCTTATGATGAGGCTACATTTTTCGAGGTCCTAAACCTTAATCTAGGTGGCGACTCCAACAAAACAATTTATCTTCATCGATACGGATCCACATTCTATCCCGAAGAGGATAATCGATTTTCCATTGTCCTCACACAATGATAGGAAATTAGTTCTAACCATCCTATATCCACAGAGATAGGTTCCTTACCTTAATTCCTTGCTGTAGAGAGAGATAGCAAGCTTCTCAACAATACCTTCTCCAAGCCTTCCTCTCTAAATCTCCTTCTCTTTCTTTTCCTCTCCATCTCTTAGTTCTAGCGTTTAAAATTGATCTAAAAGAGTGAGAGAACATAGAGGGACATCCTTTATATAGAGAGAAAACTTCCATATAGAGTCCTCTCTCAATTAGGAGAGAGACCTCTCCAAATTAGGAAAGTTTCTTAAACATGGAGTCAGATCTGGGTTTGACTGGTCAACACTGTGGTCATAAAATCCATCTACCACACAATCCAAAACAGTCGACCACACAACCCAAATTAACTAGTCTGACTTCTACATTTGACTGATCAACCACACAAGTTCAAGTAGTCGACCACACAACTAAAATTAAATGTTATTGATGGTTTTTGCTTACCTGGTCTTGTGGTTCCTTCATACGGTTGATTTACATGAGCTAGCTATGATGGAAAAACCTGATATGACACTGTTAAGCCGGGTTAGTAGAGTGCGGGACTTACAACTCTCCCCTTAAATAAATTCTGTCATCAAAATTTATACATACCTTCTGAGTCGAATAGATGAGGATATTGTTTCTGCATAGCATTTTTTTCCTCCCATGTTATTTCATCCACATCTTGGCTTCTCCAAGTAACCTTAACATAATAGATGTCGTGATTGTGAAGACGTTGAACCTTTCGACTAGTGATCTCGAACGGCACTACTTCGAAGGTCTGGTCTTCAGTCAAATTTGGTGGGTCTATAGTCAAAATGTGTGTAGGATCTCTGATGTATGCCTTCAATAGCGAAACATAGAATACATCATGCACCCTAAGCATAGATGGTAGTGACACTAGTTGATATGCTACCTTTCCACATCTTGCCAAAATCTCATAAGGTCCAATATATCTGGGACACAATGTCACACCCCAATTCCGCACTATTCAGAACGGTGTGATGAACCGCTAATAAGCCAACGGTTCAACTAGGATCTCAAATAGGTTGTGTCCGTTTGCTTAAACCATACACATCTACAACCATAATCAGAATAAATACATAATAGCGGAAGTCTTAATATTTAATAAACTGAGAATCTAAATGTGATAATCATAAATAAAATATCCAATTATGTTGTATCAACTGAGACATAAGTAAATAAAATATCAAATTACATTTCCTTAATGGTCTAAATAAAAATCTAATCGAAAACGCATGAGTTGCACTCACATGATGAGTCATGCGTCTCCACTATATCTTCAGCATCCGTCGTAGCAATGTGCCTGTATGTGGGACTATTCATATAATCTTCCACAGTTGTACTTGCATCATCAACTAAAAATATTTGAATTTGAAAAGGGTGAGCACACATCATGGCTCAGTGAGCAAACAAAATAATGCAACAAACCTATGCATGCATTCAATCCATATCTGTGGTCGGGTATATAAGTTTGCAATGTGCTATAGAAAGGTTTGGAGGCTGCCGCACCTCTATACACGAGTGTGTGGAACCGCTGAACGGATCAAACACCATTGCCGCCCCCACATGGACCCACCATGGGACAGAGATAGAGCTAAAGTGCTTAGGACTGCACCGCATCACACTTCTCCTGATGCTCTACCCATACCAACACGTAAGCCCCTATTGGCAAGGGCTTGCAAACTGGGCTCGCAACTAACCAATCTTAATATCAAACAGTGTATCCAAGGCCTCACCCCAGCATCCCTCTATACGGCCATAGAGATAGAGCTAAGGCCCCCTGGTATAGTCGAAGATTACATGGTCCGAGACCAGCTCCCTTCATGCCCTACGACGTAATAGTTTTTCTAAGATAATGGCGATACGACAATGTTAGTGGACAAGACTTGAGTAGAGATAGGGCTAAAGTGCTTAGGATCGCACCGCATCTGTAAGACCCGCATGCCACGAACCCGTCCTAAGCTTATATTTTGTGTCGGGACCCGTCTACATATCATGGTCGAGCCAAGTGGACCAAATGTGTGAAGAAAAACCAAGACCCAATATGAAAATTTACCCAAAAAATGTCAAAATGATGGTAGGGTCGCAGGTTTTAACAGGGAGGTCCGACCCTCCCATCGACCCTCACCATCGACCCTCAACCATGGGTCGCAGGGTCTATGAGTTGTCCGACCCTCCCATCGACCCTCGGTATTCGAGAAAAACAGCATGAACCGAAAATTAGGAAACCTTCCTAATTTCAATTGGAACCTTTCCTAAACTCGATGGGACTTATTTTGGGAGGTTTTACACTATAAATAGGACGTCCCTAAGCCTCTTTCAATCCTTTTACAACCCTAATTGGATTGAGAGAAAGATAAGAGAAGGAAGAGAATAAGAGAAGGAAAACTTGAAGAAAAGGCTAAGGAAGAAGAGGAAATTCAAAAGAACTCTGAATCTCAGCAAAACTAAGGTATGAATACATTCCCCATGATTTATTTAAGAGTTTAGAATGGTTTATGAAGAGGGTATGACTTAGAAGAAACCCAAATCATCCATTCATGGTTTCGTTTCAATGGAAATCATAGAGGAGATCATTAAAGCCATGTAGGTGAATAAAGTATAGTTCTAAACCATAGAACATGTATAGAATGGATTGTGAAAGTAAGCCCTAGGACCCAACCATGATAGAGAGAATGAAATCTAAAATTTTTGACTCAAACCATGGAGGGTCGCACCTAGGGTCGATGGCAAATCCGACCCTAGAATCGACCATCAGTGTTCGGGAAGTTCAGATTAGGGGGAGGGTCGCACCCAGGGTCGATCCTGACTCCAACCCTACCTCCGACCCTCAGTTAACAGAATGGTTTTTAAATTCAAAATAAATTATAATTAAATTCTATCAACTTTGTTAGGTCTTCTAGCAATATAATAACAATATAAAGGTGATTCTAAAGCTTGAAAAAGTATCTATTAGCAAGCTAAGGTGAGGAAACAGAACTCTAAACTAATTGGTTAATAACAAACTGTTTTCTATTTTCTTGAGTCCAATGCCATGCTTGATTCTATGCGAAAATGTGTGTAATGTGCATACAACATGTCATCCAATATTTTTATTATTTGTTCATGCATATTTATTATATTGTTTATAACATGATGATGATGATGACGATAGGAATAGGCATGTGATTGTATGTGTGTGGTTGGTGTACTTAATGTGAGCGACTATCAGGGGAGGTGTGATGAGAACATCAATAAACGTTAACCTTTGGCGGGTCTCAACACTTTAGCTCTACCTCTAACTCAAGTCTTGTGCATTAGCATTGTCGTATCGTCATTACTTTAGCAGAACTATTATGTCGTAGAGTATCAGGGGATGTGGTCTCGGTCCTTGTTGTCTCTGACTCTACCGGGGGGCCTTAGCTCTATCTCTATGGATATTCTGAGGGATGCTGGGGTGAGGCCTTGGATACACTGTTTGGCATTAGGATTGGTTAGTTGCGAGCCCAGTTTGCAGCCCTCGCTAACAGGGGATTACGTGTTGGTATGGTGCTATATAGCAATAAACGTTAACCTTTGTTATATAATGTTCATGATTGGGTCCTTGTGAATCGACGATAAACGTTACCTTCGGGCGGCGTTACACACTTGTGTATAGAGGCGGGGTCAATAAACACGACCTTTGACTACCTAAACCTTTCTATTGCATATTGCAAACTTTAAACCAGACCAAAGATATGAATTGATTTCATGCATATGTACTGTTACATTGTTTTGTCTACTCACTTAGCCGTGATGTGTGCTCACCCCTCGATGTCGAATATTTTTAGTTGATGATGCAGTTTATACCGTTGAAGATTTTATGAATGCTCCAGCATACGGGAACGTAGCGGCGATGGAAGCTGAAGCTGAAGTAGATACACATGACTTCTCTTGCGAGTGCAATTCATGTGTGTTCGATTAGATATTTTCTAGATTTCTGTATTTGGATTTAATAAAGACATGTATTTGATAATTACTTATGTCTCAGTTGATACAGAATAATTTGTTATTTAAATATTAATATCACGGTAGATTCTCATTTCATTTTATTATAAGACTTTCGCTATTGTGTATTTACTCTGATTGTGATTACAGATGTATGGGGGTTCAGATAACGCGGGGAAAGCCTACTCGAGATCCTGGTTGAACCGTTGGTTTGCTAGCGGTTCATCACACCATTTTAGTTAGTCTAGAATTGGGGTGTGACAACTTGGTATCAGAGCTCTCATAGGCCTTACCCATTAAACCTGAATACTTTCACTGGAGTCCATGAACTGAGTTAGGATAAATTAAAAGCTTTAATACAAACAAACCATAAGCACCTGTGTTGGTTGAGACAGAACTTAAACAAGACAATAATGTACATATTAAAGGTGAAATCATATATATACACTCAAACAGAAAGTGAAGACCAAAAATTATCCTAATAAACAAACAATATAGGGTATTATCTCTAAGTTGGGTAGTTATCCAAGTATACAAGGATATAGTACAGTAGCAAGAAGGGAGCTTCTATAAAGTAGAAAATTGGAATACCGAGTTGGTACTCCCAAGATGTGAAACTCGATGTAGGATAGAGGAAGAAGGAAAAATGGCTAGTAATGCCAAAATCCCTGTAGAGGTAAAGGGAACGATCTCGGGCTAAATCCAACAGAGATAGGAGAATAACGGCCATACATTAAGAATAAGAGTAAGAAAAAGGAGATAATCTATATTCTTGGGTGACATGGAGACTCAGAGTGAGATCCACCACAAGCTGATCTATTACCCACTGAGCATTAAGTAGAAGTTGAATTTGACCCCACCACTATATGGGTCGAGAATGGTAATAAAAACTCATCTTAGTAGATGCTAAATAATGATAATCAGATTGGAGCAAATAAAAGGAGGTGAACAACCAGGCCACTCCAGCCAACCACTTGGACTACCAAGTACCTTTGTTATGGTTGTCATAAACTTGACCCAATAAAATACAAGAGCAACAACAGATGAGACCGACTATGCAATTCGCTATGTTAATCACTATCCCAGTTACTGATGCTACATCAAAACCTTCGGGTCAAACCAAGTACGGTACCAACTAGTAGCAACACTGTACCCCAGTACATGTTAGCACACAATACCTATAGTAACACCCGTGTCAATTTAACCCGGTCTTACCATCTTGAACCAGGTTTACCCATCATGGTTGAGTCAAATGGACCAAGGGCATGAAGGAGATCGAGATCCCAGGTACGAAATCGACCCAAAAACATTTAATTCTGAGGGGAGGGCCCCCAACCCCCCCCCGCTAAAGGGGTCGGACCTCCCAAAACCCAAAAAAGAAAGTCGGACCCTCGGTTTTGAAGGGAGGGTCGGCGGAGCAAAGACCCTAGGGTCGATGGGATCATCGACCCTCCCATCGACCCTCGGTTTCTGGCGAAAACTAAAATTAGGAAATTTCCTAATTTTCGGTTGGAATTCTTTCCAAATCTCAATGGGATTATTATAGGACATTCCTAGTCTATTTAAAGGACGTTCCTAAGCCACTTTCACTCCTTTCACACCCCTAATTGAATTGAGAGAAAGTGAGAAGAAGGAAAAGAGGAAGAAAGGAGGCTAGGAAGAAGGCTTAGCAAAGAGGAGAAGAAATTGCAGAGAAAAGTAATCTTCTCAGGTATGGATACTAATTCTATGAGTTTCTGCAGACCTTGGGTTAGTAATTGAAGAGAAAGTGATCTCGGAGGAACCCAAACCATCCATCCATGGTTAGGTTTTCATGGAAAACCATAGGAGGATGCACGAAAAGGAGAAAGATGGTTTATACATGGTTCTGGACCATGGAATGAATATTGAGTGAATGTAGGAAGCAAGCCATAGGACCCCAAACACGAAGAATGGATTAAAAGTGGAAATTGGACCAGAGTGCACCAAGGGTCGCACCGAGGGTCGATAGACCATCCGACCCAATGGAGGGAGGGTCGATAGACCCATCGACCCTAGCATCGACCCTAGCATCGACCCTCAGTTGACAGAATGGTTTTTAAATTCTGAATTAATTCTAATTAAATTCTATCGATATTGTTAGGTTTGCTAGCAATATAATAACGTTATAAAGGTGATTTTAAAGCATGGAAAAGTATCTATTAGCAAGCTAAGGTGAGGAACCTTAACCCCAAACTAAATTGGTTAATAATAAACTATTTTTCTTTTCTTGAGTCCTATGCCATGTTTGATTCTATGCGAATATGTTTGTAATGTGCATACAAAGATGCCATCCAATATTTCTATTACTTGTTCATGCATATTTACTTTATTGTTTATAATATGATGATGATGATGATGATAGGGATAGGCATGTGATTGTATGTGTGTGGTTGATGTGCTTGATGCGAGCGAGTATCAGGGGAGGTGTGATGAGAACATCAATAAACGTTAACCTTTGGTGGGTCTCAGCACTTTAGCTCTATCTCTAACTCAAGTCTTGTGCATTGACATCGTCGTATCGCCATTACCTTAGCGGAACTATTATGTCGTAGAGTATCAGGAGGTGGTCTCGGTCCTTGTAGTCTCCGACTCTACCGGGGGCCTTAGCTCTATCTCTATGGATGTTCCGAGGGATGCTGGGGTGAGGCCTTGGATACACTATTTGGCATTAGGATTGGTTAGCAGCGAGCCCGTTGCAAGCCCTCGCTAACAGGGGCTTACGTGTTGCTATAGCATTATATAGCAATAAACGTTAACCTTTGTTGTATAATGTTATGGTAGGGTGGATGGGGACGACGATAAACGTTAACCTTCGGGCGGGCATCCACAACATGTGTATAGAGGCGGTGTCAATAAACGTTAACCTTTGACCACCCAACTTTTCTATTGCATATTGCAAACTATAAACGAAGACCAAAGATATGAATTGACTTTTTGCATGCATATGTAATGTTGCATTGTTTTGGCTACTCACTGAGCCGTGTTGTGTGCTCACCCCTCGACGTCGAATATTTTTAGTTGATGATGCAGGTTATACAGTCGAAGATTATATGAACGCGTCAGCGTATGGAAATGTGGCAGCTATGGAAGTTGGAGCTGAAGATGGTACACACGACTCCTCTTGCGAGTGCAACTCGTGTGTATTCGATTACATATTTTTGTAGGTTTATTTATTGGATTTATAAGACATGTATTTGGTATTTAAATATTTATGTCTCAGTTAAACACAGAATAATTTGCTATTATTTATGGGTATCATTTTAGTTCTCAGTTCATATTATTTATAAATTTTCCGCTATTGTGTATTACTCTGATTATGATTGTGGATGCGTGTAAAGTTTGGATAACGCGGGGATAGCCTATTAGAGATCCTGGTTGAACCGTTGGTTATTTGGCGGTTCATCACACCATTCTGAACAGTGTAGAATTGGGGTGTGACAACTTGGTATCAGAGCATCTCAGGCCTTGCCCGCGGAACTGACACACATTCAAGACCATTGTGAACTGAGATAGGATAAATTAAAAGCTTTAATACAAACACATTGTAAGCACAAGTGATGATTGAAACCGAATTAAAAAGAGAATAATGCATCTATTAAAGAGAAAACCAGTTATATACAATGAGTAGGAGAAATAAAACGTATATACATCACTAAAGCAGAGTACAGTCCACAACCCGGACAGTTACTCTGAGTACAAGAAAAGTAAAGTACAATCGGGAAGCCGGAGGCGAAGGAGGAGGCGGTGCCTCATGATCTCCGTCGTAGTCCTCGGCATAGACTCTATTCAACCAGGCTATCCGAGTCCGGGCCAGCCCAGAGACTAGCCGTGAGATCGGCTACCCTCCTATCGGGTCGCACGCCGGATCTCCATGAGCTCACCTATCCGCGCGTCGGATGTGTGCCGAGCAGCCAACAGCTCATCCACTCTCATGCGCTGAGCATCTAGCAAATCCTCCATCCTCGGGTCCGATCTGCGGTCCTCGAGTCTCTCGCGCAACATCTCCATCATATCAGAAGGTGGGCGTGAAGGACCAGCATCATGAGAAGGACTGGTCTCGGGTACCGAAGCCACCGCAGCAGAAGTACCAGCCCGATCCGCATGCGTAGGTGATGGCGGTGGTATCGCATCGACATCCATATATAAGTGATCATCGCCGACCGGATCCCCACGAGCCCTAGCAGCAGCCTCAAAGATCAGCCATCTCAACCCGAGTGTGAGGGCGCACCAGCGCGTTCCTCTCCTCATCACTAACCTCCGCATCTCATAGCCCCATCTTGCAGATAGCCTCCCAATCTAGAGGCGACGAGAAGGTCTTCTCCTGGATCTTCTCACCAACCAGATCCACCCCCAAACGGGTCAGGGGCATCTGTAATCATGCGTCCATAGGGTAGATTACCCCTATGACCGGACAATGTGGCAACCGATCATCGCCCGCATGATGATGTAAGGAAGGCGGACCGGGCCGCCGAGTGCATATGCTGTAGATCAAGAACTGGGTCAGCCGAGACACCCTCTCATAGTGCCCACTCGCGGAATCAGATTATGCTGGATAATCTTGCGTAAGACTCGTGGAGATGGAGGCAAGTAGCAAGCTCTCATCTGCCATCTATCGGGACGGAGCAACCGATTGTCGATCTCAGCTCTCATCTCCATCTCAACAAACCGTGGCTCTCCCGGCGCACAAGACACCATAGGGCCATCATAGGCAATGCCTAACGGATCGGCCAGCCGCCGATAATCAAAGGAGATGTGCACCCCTTTGACGTAGCTAGTGATGCACAACTCCCGACCACGCTCGACATCATTGTAATCCCCACCACCCGGAGATTACAATAGAAACTGGCGCACCAAGTCTGGACATGTGCACGCGTCGTATGTGATGACAGGGAGCCACCCCATGTCACCGAATGCTCCCTCTACATTGAACAAGGCTAGCTCAGCCAAGTTCACCATGCGACCCCCTTCCACTTTCTTTCGGGCATAGTCAGCATACCGTGCCTCGACTTCATTCGAACGGAAGCGAAGTGGATCACGCAATCTTGGCACTTTGGTACGGGCCATAGTATCTGCAAAATAAGAAAGAGAAAAGAAATAAGGAGTTAGTAGGATAAAAATCCAAAATTTGAGTAAATAACGACGTAAGTTGACCATAAAGCTCCATTTCTTGCCATACAAGTGGGCATAAGGACTTACGAAGGTTTAGACATATCCTACAACCCACAAGCAGAAGGAAATTTTAAGTGACGATGTCCAATTCGAAGAAATTGAAGAAACATTAAAAAAAAATTTCGATAAATTAGGGCAAAAAGAGAAAAATTTAAGTTTCTCGATAACCAACCGATGAAACTGAAAATTTTTTGAGGGCTTTCATTCCTCAAGACCCCAATAACAAAAGCCCCCAATAAAAATAGAATTTTTACGGTTGGAAAAAGTTTAATATGGAAAAGACGAGCTAAATGAGTAAAAACCTAGAAATAAAAACCTAAAAACAGGGAAAGTTAGGAAATTTTACCTGTAGAGGTGATGCGGATGTCGAAACTCGGACTAAGAATGACCCACAATAGTGAAGTAGCGTTGTAGCAACTCGGAGAGTAGAGACGAGTCGAAACGGAGGAGGAATAGTGAGAATTGACCTAGAATCGGATCTTAAAAATCTGATTTTTGGTCCGAGGGTCGGACAATTCGACTGACACCATCGACCCTCAGATCGACCCTCCAATCGACCCTCGGCTCTCGGGAATCTGACAGAAATTCAATGGTCGGATTGAGGGTCGGACACCCATCGACCCTCGCATCGACCCTCAGCTCTCGGGAAGAACAGGACATTCCCAGGGTCGGATACTAAGGGTCGGACATACCATCGACCCTCACCATCGACCCTACATAGAAAAGACAGTATTTTCTTTCAGAATGAATTAAGGATTCAAATTTTATATCGGTTAGCGTGCCTACATGAAGTATAAATGATTTCTCATTGATTTTGATGATTTTCAGGCACCACCCATCTCAAAAGTAAATATGTCTGACCGTAGAGTTACCCGACAGACCCAAAACACAGTCCCACCACCACCACCAGCGGATGAGACTAGTCTAGAGAACAATTACACACAGGGTAATCCCGAGCCGGCAAACCCTACAAATTTGCCACCACCACCACCAGAGCTAACAACAGTGGTGATGAATTTGGCACAACAGCTACAACAAATGCAACATGCACAAGCTCAAATGCAGGTTGCGATGAGAGTTATGTTTCAAGCCACTCAGGCTGCAGCCATGCACACTGGGCAAGCTAGTGCAGCACCAGTGGGTAACCACCCAGCTTAACAGACACCTCAACAACCGGCTGCACCAATTCCAGTGCAAGTCCCAGAAGCAGCCCCAGGGAACTATTCAGTATCCACATACCAAAATCAACTGGATCACTCCCGACTAGTAGAGAGATTTTTGAAAATGAAGCCAAGAGAATTCAATGGCAAGCCGTCTGATCCACTGTGGTCAGCACACTGGATAGACGAGATGGAAAGAAATTTTCTTATGATGACTATTACTGAAGAGGAGAAAGTATTGGGTGCCACCTTCATGCTCAAAGGCGACGCACATCATTGGTGGAAATCGACCAGGGCCTATCTATTGACTAAGCACGCCCTACTGACTTGGGATATATATAAAGAAGCTTTCTTTGAGAAATATTTTCCACGAAGCTTCAGAGATTCGATGGAGAAGGAGTTCTTGAGTCTTTATCAGGGACAGATGTCGGTGGATGCGTACCAACAGCGTTATGAAGAGCTGTTTTTCTTCGCACCACTGAGTATGCAAGAAGAAGATACAAAAACCCGTAGATTCGTCACAGGACTAAGAGGAAGTATAAGAGAACATGTTTTGGGATTAGAGAATAACATATACAACGAAGCTGTTCAGATTGCTCGAGTGATTGTGATTGAGTATGTAGACTAAGTAAAAACGGATCACAGGTATCGTACCTATCAATGGCATACCCGCCAGAGTACTCTTTGATTCAGGAGCTACTCATTCATTTATATCTGTGTCGTTTGGAAAGAAGACCAATCTTCCCATCAAAACATTAGACTACAAATTACTTGTACGCTCACCGATGGGATTAGAAGTGGAATTAGAGAAAGTTTATGGACCATGTCCAGTTCTCATCGGAGAGCAGACCTTGGATGCAACCTTAATACAACTTGAGATGGCAGACTTTGATGTCATCTTAGGAATGGACTGGTTAGCTCGACACTCTACAAATCTGTTATGCGCCGAGAAGAAGCTAACGTTCAAAGACAAAGAAGGAGCAGAATTCAGTTTCTGGGGAACCAAACTTCCCAGGAGACGCAAGCTCATACTCTCAGCATTAAAGGCTAAGAAGTGTATTGAGAAAGGAGCAGTCAGATATCTAGTATCAGTGGTCGACCTAACCAAGGACGTGCCACAAATGAAAGATATTGATGTCGTGCGGGATTTTCCTGATGTATTTCCGGAGGAATTACCCGGATTACCACCCGACCGAGCCACGGAGTTTGTAATAGACCTTATACCTGGAGCCGCACCAGTATCAAAAGCACCTTATAGAATGGCTCCTATGGAACTGAAGGAATTAAAAGTGCAACTACAAGAACTGCTGGATAAGGGTTATATTAGACCCAAAGATATCTCCATGGGGAGCACCGGTGTTGTTCGTAAAGAAGAAGAAGGATGGTAGTGTTCGATTATGCATCGACTATCGAGAGTTGAATAAATCGACCATCAAGAATCGATACCCACTACCCGGGGATCGATGACTTGTTCGATCGGTTACAAGGAGTGAAGGTATTTTCAAAGATCGATCTTCGATCGAAGCTATCATCAACTGAAGATTAAAGAAGGTGACATTCCGAAGACAGCTTTCAGGACAAGATACGGACATTATGAGTTCCTAGTGATGTCCTTCGGACTAACTAATGCACCGGCAACGTTCATGGAACTTATGAACCGAGTTTTCCACGATATGTTGGACACGTCGGTGATAGTATTTATTGATGACATATTGGTATACTCCAAGGACAAGGAAACCCATGTCAAGAACCTAAACGCAGCCCTACAACGTTTAAGGAAAGAGAAGTTATACGCCAAAATTTCAAAGTGTGAGTTTTGGCTAAGTGAAGTTGCCTTTTTAGGCCATGTAGTATCCACGGAAGGAATCAAAGTGGACCCCAAGAAGATCGGCTATTGTGAAGTGGGAAGCACCAAAGAGCGTCTCAGAAATTAGAAGTTTCATGGGTCTAGCTGGATATTATCGGAGATTCGTAGAAGACTATTCTCAGATTGCCGTACCTCTCACCAGTTTGACCAAGAAAGGACTAAAGTTCGTATGGACGGATAAGTGTGAAAAGAGCTTTCAAACACTGAAGACCAGTTTGATATCTGATCCAATTTTAACCATTTCCGTTCCAGGACAGACATTTACCTTATACACTGATGCATCGGGATTGGGATTAGGATGTGTGCTTATGCAAGGAGAACAAGTAGTTGCGTATGCATCGAGACAGTTGAAGGTACATGAGAAGAATTACCACACTCACGATTTGGAGTTAGCGGCAGTAGTACATGCTGTCAAGATATGGAGACACTACCTATATGGAGAGAAATTTCAGATTAAGTCGGACCATAAAAGCCTTACGTATCTATTTAATCAGAAGGAGTTAAATATGAGACAAAGAAGATGGCTGGAACTATTGAAAGACTATGATTGTGATATCCAAGATCATCCGGGAAAAGCGAATGTGGTAGCGGATGCATTGAGCAGGAAAAGCAATGATAAAATCTCAAGGAGAAACTAGCACAACTGCAGCAATGTGTACTACCGGGATGGTATTCAATCACGGTAACGAGCAGTATGTGATCGATACACCGGATGGACCAACCAACCAAGGATTCATTCATCGGTTTTCAAATATGTTCGCGGCATTGAAGATAATACTGGATTTAGTGGATGAAGTAAAGACAACTATCAAAGCAGATCCTTATCTGAGAACGGTACAAGAAGATATTGAGAAAGGTACGACTAACACTGAGTTCACCTTGGATGACGAGAAGGTACTGAAATACAAAGGAAGAACATGTGTACCCGAAACAGAAAGTGTGGACATTAGACACCGACTCATGAAAGAAGCCCACACCACCATCTACTCGGTACATCCTGGAAGTACAAAGATGTATCATGACCTAAATAAATTATACTGGTGGAGGGGAATGAAGGTAGATGTAGCCAAGTTCATGTCTCAATGCCTAAATTGTCAGAAGGTAAAGGCGGAACGACAAAGACCCGCAGGACTGTTACAACCATTACCGGAACCAGCATGGAAATGGGACTGCATCACTATGGACTTCGCCACGAGACTACCACTGACTCCTCGAGTAGTTGACGCAGTTTGGGTGATTGTAGACCGTCTGACTAAAACAGCTCGCTTCATACCGATACGACCCCAATATACACTCGAAAGGTTAGCAAAGCTATATGTGGATAATATTGTTCGGTTACATGGTGTTCCAGAAAGCATTGTGTCCGATAGAGATCCACGATTTACTTCCAAATTTTGGGAAGGACTGCAAAAGGCCATGGGCACAACATTGAAGTTTAGCACTGCATTCCACCCACAGACAGACGGACAGTCGGAGCGTACAATTCAGATTTTAGAAGATATGCTACGAGCATGTGTGATTGATTTCAAGGGATCATGGGACGAAAAGTTACCATTGATTGAGTTCGCTTACAATAACAGCTATCAGGCTACTATACAGATGTCACCTTATGAACCACTGTATGGCAGGAAGTGTCGAACTCCCTTGTTTTGGAATGAAGTTGGGGAACGTAGTATTGTTGGACCAGAATTTGTTGAAGAGACTTGTCGAGTGGTCGACATCATCAAGGAAAGAGTAAGAGTAGCTCAGAATCGTCAGAAGCAATATGCAGATACTCGATGAAGAGATCTAGAGTTCGCCGTAGGCGAAAAAGTATTTTTGAAAGTATCGCCTATGCGAGGATTGAAGAGGTTCGGACAGAAAGGAAAACTAAGTCCAAGATATGTCGGGCCATATGAGATTCTGGCTAAACGTGGAAAAGTAGCTTATCAGTTACCACTACCACCATCTATGTCAAGTGTGCATGACGTATTTCACATATCCTTATTGAAGAAGTATGTCAAAGACCCAACGCATGTTTTGACAGTAGATTTGCCGAAATTGACTGATGATTTGACCTTTGAAGTAACACCAACGGAAATCACTAGTCGAAAGGTTCAACGTCTACGCAACAGAGATATCTACTATGTTAAGGTCACATGGAAAAATAGAGACATGGAAGAGATTACATGGGAAGAAGAAAATGCTATGAGAAAGCAATACCCTGACTTGTTTGATTCAGAAGGTACGTACAATTTCGAGGACAATTTTTATAAGTTGGGGGGAGTTGTAAGACCCGTGTCAATTTAACCCGGTCTTACCATCATGAACCAGTTATACCCATCATGGTCGAGTCAAATGGACCAAGGGCATGAAGGAGATCGAGATCCCAGGTACGAAATCGGACCCAAAAACACTTAATTCTAGGGGAGGGTCGCACACCCAGCTAAGCAGGGTCGGACCTCCCAAAACAGAAAGTCAGACCCTCAGTTTTGAAGGGAGGGTCGGACAGCTTAAGACCCTAGGGTCGACGGGATCACCGACCCTCCCATCGACCCTCGATTTCTGACGAAAACTGAAATTAGAAAATTTCCTAATTTTTGGTTGGGATTCTTTCCAAATCTCAATGGGATTATTATAGGACATTCCTAGTCTATTTAAAGGACGTTCCTAAGCCACTTTCACTCCTTTCACACCCCTAATTGAATTGAGAGAAAGGGAGAAGAAGGAAAAGAGGAAGAAAGGAGGCTAGGAAGAAGGCTTAGAAAAGAGGAGAAGAAATTGCAGAGAAAAGTAATCTTCTCAGGTATGGATACTAATTCTATGAGTTTCTACAGACCTTAGGTTAGTAATTGAAGAGAAAGTGATCTCGGAGGAACCCAAACCATCCATCCATGGTTAGGTTTTCATGGAAAACCATAGGAGGATGCACGAAAAGGAGAAAGATGGTTTATACATGGTTCTGGACCATGGAATGAATATTGAGTGAATGTAGGAAGCAAGCCATAGGACCCCAAACACGAAGAATGGATTAAAAGTGGAAATTGGACCAGAGTGCACCATGGGTCGCATCGAGGGTCGATAGACCATCCGACCCTAGGTGTTTCTGACCATCGACCCTCAGCATTCGGGAAGTTCAGAATGGAGGGAGGGTCGATAGACCCATCAACCCTAGCATCGACCCTAGCATCGACCCTAAGTTGACAGAATGGTTTTAAAATTCTGAATTAATTCTAATTAAATTCTATCGACTTTGTTAGGTTTGCTAGCAATATAATAACGTTATAAAGGTGATTTTAAAGCTTGGAAAAGTATCTATTAGCAAGCTAAGGTGAGGAACCTTAACCCCAAACTAAATTGGTTAATAATAAACTGTTTTTCTTTTCTTGAGTCCTATGCCATGTTTGTTTCTATGCGAATATGTTTGTAATGTGCATACAGCATGCCATCCAATATTTCTATTACTTGTTCATGCATATTTACTTTATTGTTTATAATATGATGATGATGATGATGATAGGGATAGGCATGTGATTGAATGTGTGTGGTTGATGTGCTTGATGCGAGCGAGTATCAAGGGAGGTGTGATGAGAACGTCAATAAACGTTAACCTTTGGCGGGTCTCAACACTTTAGCTCTATCTCTAACTCAAGTCTTGTGCATTGACATCGTCGTATCGCCATTACCTTAGCGGAACTATTATGTCGTAGAGTATCGGGGAGGTGGTCTCGGTCCTTGTAGCTCTCGACTCTACCGGGGGCCTTAGCTCTATCTCTATGGATGTTCCGAGGGGATGCTGGGGTGAGGCCTTGGATACACTGTTTGGCATTAGGATTGGTTAGCAGCGAGCCCAGTTTGCAAGCCCTCGCTAACAGGGGCTTACGTGTTGCTATAGCATTATATAGCAATAAACGTTAACCTTTGTTGTATAATGTTATGGTAGGGTGGATGGGGACGACGATAAACGTTAACCTTCGGGCGGGCATCCACACCCTGTGTATAGAGGCGGTGTCAATAAACGTTAACCTTTGACCACCCAACTTTTCTATTGCACATTGCAAACTATAAACGAAGACCAAAGATATGAATTGACTTTTTGCATGCATATGTAATGTTGCATTGTTTTGGCTACTCACTGAGCCGTGTTGTGTGCTCACCCCTCGACGTCGAATATTTTTAGTTGATGATGCAGGTTATACAGTCGAAGATTATATGAACGCGTCAGCGTATGGAAATGTGGCAGCTATGGAAGTTGGAGCTGAAGACGATACACACGACTCCTCTTGCGAGTACAACTCGTGTGTATTCGATTACATATTTTTGTAGGTTTCTTTATTGGATTTATAAGACATGTATTTGGTATTTAAATATTTATGTCTCAGTTAAACACAGAATAATTTGCTATTATTTATGGGTATCATTTTAGTTCTCAGTTCATATTATTTATAAATTTTCCGCTATTGTGTATTACTCTGATTATGATTGTGGATGCGTGTAAAGTTTGGATAACGCGGGGATAGCCTATTAGGGATCCTGGTTGAACCGTTGGTTATTTGGCGGTTCATCACACCATTCTGAACAGTGTGGAATTGGGGTGTGACACCTATCATACAACAAGTCCCAGTAATGCACACCCCAGTACAGAAGTTTGGTGCACAACAAGCAGTGTATCAAGGTGGTTAACCTTACCAGCCACCGATGTATGGGATAGTTGCATCATAACAGAATGATCCGACAAGGATTGAAGAATGTCTTCTGAAGATGATACCTCGGACATTTTCAGCAAATGATCAAATCTATTATGGCAATATAACTAGATATGTTTATATAGGATGCGGTGCATTATTGATTTACTCTTATGATTATAGAGGATGCACATACCAGATTTTAAATTTCTCAGGCCTTGACAGGATACCTTCTTGATTTAACCTGTCAATTAGAGTTATAGATATTGTTTCTTTAGTATTAGTCCTGATTATACCAATCTGAATCATTCTCATGATCGACAACATGAACAGAGATATGAACTGAATGAATAGTTAAATGCTTAATCGTGTTGAGCGTACATCTACTGATTTATACCTGATTTATTGATGTACAAAAATTTTCTCCAGATTATACCTGATTTACTGATGTACAAAATCTTTCTCTAAATTTATACCTGATTTACTGATGTATGAAATCTCTCTCCAGATTTACTCTTGTAGTGCCTTGACCAATGGCATTATATATTCGATAGAACCTATAACCATGAGGTTAAGAACTACAAAACCTCTATGCATTTGGACCACCGTACAACTTAACGATCTTTTGATGTCGGTTGGATTACCATAGATTTACTCCTGAACCTAGGTTCACTAGAGTCAAGACCCATATACAAGAGATTGGCTCTTGAAAAACAAGTGTTGTCATTATGCTAAATCGACAGAAGGAAGTGAATCAATTTTGGATGGACATTTTGATTCATTCACTCCCTGACCTTTGCCGATAAAGATGATTAGTGGTAATAGAATTATTGGAAGAAAAATGATTGGATTCAGATTAAATGCTATGACCAATTAACCTCAGATGAAGTAATGGAGGATCTATTTTGAGATTGCTAAATGGATGAATATGAGTCATGTCTATAAAAGAGTGCATGAGCAAAAATTAGAACTATCTAGAGTAGCCAGTAAGGAAATAGATAGCACTCAAGTAGAGTTAAAGAGGGTTATATCGGTACGAATTTTGACAAGGTAAAAGATTTCTAAAGGTAAATTTAAGAGTGGATACAAGGATAAAGTCATGGCATAAGTAGTACTCGATTTAATACAATGATAATTGAGTTATGCCCAATGTTGAGTGATTGATTAAGAAAAGACCAAAAGAGTTTATATGAATTAATGAATTTAGAAGCATATACCCTAATGCTTATAGATAGACTTGGGATATGAGGTAACAATCACAAGATATTTTTTGAGGTATATGAAAGGGAGATCAGGATAGAGCAGAAGTGATAAAGGAAATATAAGCTAATGAACTTTTCAAGATATGAGATTGTTAGCAATAGTCTTTGAAAATCATAAGAGATGAAGGAAATTGACAAGCTCTTAAGACCTTATACCAGATTTTGCTAGTTCAACCCCTTTGGACTAGATGTTGTATGGGATGAGTGTTACGAACAATGTCCAAATCTTATGAATGAACAGAATTTGGATGCAACCTGAGTCGACTTGAGATGGTAGACTTTGACGTCATCTTGGAAGTAGACTGGTTGTCTCAACACTCTACAAGTGATTATGTTCATAGAAGAGGTTATCATTCAAGAATAAAAATGGCATATGATTTAGTATCATTGGGAGTATGTTGCCTAGGAGGTGAAAAATGATTCGCTCTATACTAAAGGTGAAGAGATGCTTTGAAGATAAATGAGTTGAATATATGGTATCTATGGTATACGTTACCAAAGAAGCACCACATATGACAGTTATTGATGTGATGCATAAATTCCCTGATGTGTTTTCAGGAGACTTACCGGGTTATCACCTGATCGTGCGACCGAGTTCGTCATCGACTTGTTACCAAGGATGATACTCGTGGCAAAGGCACTTGTAGAGTAGCTTTTATGGAGTTAAAGGGATTGAGACGCAACTACAATAGTTATTAGATAAGGGTTCTAATTGGCTAAGTATTGCATCATGGGAAGTGTCAATGCAATTCATGAAGAAGAAGGATGGTAGTGTTGTTTGCGTATAGACTACCGGGAACTAAACAAGCTCACAGTCAAGAATCGATATCTACTACCTTAGATCGATGACTTGTTTAAACAGTTGCAAGGAGCAAAGGTATTTGCTTCAGTCAAGATATAATCAGTTGAAGAATTTTGGACAGAAATATCTTGAAGATAGCTTTTATAATCGGGATTGGACATTATGAGTTCTCGATTATGACGTTTGGATTAACCAATGCCCTTACATCTTTTATGGAGCTGATGAACTGGGTGTTTCATGACATATTGGACACGTTGGTCATAGTTTTCATAGATGATATTTGATTTATTCTAAGAATGAAGCAACTCATACAACGGATCTTAGAACAGCTTCACAACAGCTGAGAAGTGAAAAGCTTCATGTCAGTCCAAGAAACATGAGACATGATAAAACAAAATGATCTTCTTAGATCACGTAGCATCATATAAAGGGATTAAAGTGGACCCTATTCAGATAAAAGCAATTGTATGGAATATTACGAAGATAAGAAGTTTCTTGGTTTTAGCTGATTATTACAGACGATGCTTGGAGGACCACCCTAAGATCGCAAAATCTCTTACCAAGCTAACCAGGAAGGGAGAGGAATTTATTTGAACCTACAAGTGTGAAGAATGTTTCCAGATTCTAAGGTAAGGTTGATATCAACTCCCATCTTGATCATTTCGGTACCAAGGGAACCTTTTACCCTATCCATCGGAGCTTTCGGATTGGATCAAGGATGCGGGTTGATGCAAGGTAAATAAGCGATTGCATACATTTCAAGAAAACTAAAGGAACATGAGAAGCATTACCATCCTCATGACTTGGAGTTACCGGTGATGAAATATGCAATCAAGACTTGGAGACATTATCTAAACGGAAAATAATTTTAGGTTAAGAGTCCTATTTATCTGTTCATCAGAAAGAGTTGAACATGAGGATAGGAAAATGGTTTGAACATTGAATGATTAAGACCGTGATATTCAAGGTCACTGAGCAAGGCTAACATAGTAGCTAAGCCTTAAGCAAAAAGGGATTATGAGGTCTGAAGAAGGACCGAGTATAAATATTGCCTTATGTTCTACAACAACAGATTCAGATTTGGAAAAGAGTAACATATAATCGAAGCTAGTGATGATCCAATCGAGGGAGAACTTATGGATGAATTATGAAACAATAGTTTGGTTGCGTTTATGGCATTAAAAAAATCATCTCTGAATTGGTGGATGAAATAAAAGTAGCAATTTTGTTAAATCTGTATATAAGAATAATGTCAGGAAATTTAGAGAAAGAAAAACCTAACCCTGACTTACTTTGGATGCGGAGATGGTACTCATATACAGAGGCAGATTCTGAATACATGAAGATAAAGACTTGGATACTATGAAGAGGATAATGATAAGAGTCCATTGTACTCAATATTCAGTACATACTAGAGTACCAATATGTATCATGACATGAAGAGATTATTTTGGCAAGAAGGGAATGGAAGTGGTTATGGATAGATGCATGTTTCAGTAATTGAATTATCAACAAGTAAAGGTTGAAAGACAAAGACCAACATGGCTACAACAATAACTATCAAAGCCAGTCTGGAAGTGAAACTGCATTACAATAAACTATGTCACTAATTTGCCACTGACTCCTAGATCGGTTGACGCAGTACGGGTGATTGTTGATCGCCTTATGAAGATAGCTCATTCCATTGCTATACGACCTCGGTATGCTTTGGAGCGGCTAACTAAGCTATTTATGGATAGTATTGTTAGATTGAATGGTATGCATGAGAGCTTAGTATCGGCCAGAAGCTCATGCTTTATCTTAAAGTTTTGGAATTATCTATAGGAAACAATGGGAATAAAGTTGAAGTTTAGTACCGCATTTTACCTTAAACCGACGGACAGTCGGGGCAGACTATACAAATCCTAAGAGATATGCCCCGAGTTTATGAAATTGATTTCAAGGAACTTGAGTTGTGAAGTTACCGTAAATTGAAGTTGCTATTAAGCTACCATGTAAATGTTACCTATCAAGCATGATACGGTAGAAATGTCAAATTCCTTTATTTTGGAATAAAGTTGGTGAATGAAGAATTTTGGAAACCAAGTCTAATGAAGAAAACTATCGAGTGGCAGACAAGATCAAAGAAAAGGGGCAGGATAGCTCAGGATTGTCAGAATAGACACCAAGATCTTGAGTTCGCCATAAGTGACAAAGTGTTTTTGAAGATATCACTTATGTGCAGTTTGAAATGATTAGATAAGAAGAAAAGTAGTATTCTATATATGCGTCGAATCCTATAAACTTTGGAGAGACATAGAAAAGTTGCTTATCAATTAGCGTTACCGCTATCCATGTCTAGTGTGCATGATGTATTTCGTATGTCTCTATTGAAGAAGTACATTGAAGATCCATATCAAAAGAATTGACCACAGAGTCACTGGATTAGATAGAATATTTAACTATTGAAGAGGTACCAGCCTAGTTCACTAGTTGGAAGGTACAATGTTTCCAAAGCTGGGATAATTATTATATGAAGATAATCTGACGAAGACAAGACATGGAGAAGAGTGGATAGGAGGAATAAGATGCAATGCGGAAATAGAATTCCCACCTATTGACTCCGAAGTAAATTCAAATTTTGAGGACAAAATTTATTTTAAGGATGAGGGAATTGTAAGATCCGTACTTTCAAATTTCAAGGATGAAATTTCTTTTAAGGGTGGTGGAGTTGTAAGACCCGCACGCCACAAACCCGGCCTAAGCTTATATTTTGTGTCGGGACCCGTCTACATATCATGGTCGAGCCAAGTGGACCAAATGTGTGAAGAAAAACCAAGACCCAATATGAAAATTTACCCAAAAACAGTCAAAATGAGGGTAGGGTCGCAGGTTTTATTAGGCAGGTCCGACCCTCCTATCGACCCTCACCATCGACCCTCAACCATGGGTCGCAGGGTCTATGAGTTGTCCAACCCTCCCATCGACCCTCCCATCGACCCTCGGTATTCGAGAAAAACAGCACGAACCGAAAATTAGGAAACCTTCCTAATTTTGATTGGAACCTTTCCTAAACTCAATGGGACTTATTTTGGGAGGTTTTACACTATAAATAGGATGTCCCTAAGCCTCTTTCAATCCTTTTACAACCCTAATTGGATTGAGAGAAAGAGAAGATAAGGAAGAAAATAACAGAAGGAAAACTTGAAGAAAAGGCTAAGGAAGAAGAGGAAATTCAGAGGAACTCTGAATCTCAGCAAAACTAATGTATGAATACATTCCCCATAATTTATTTAAGAGTTTAGAATGGTTTATGAAGAGGGTATGACTTAGAAGAAATCCAAATCATCCATCCATGGTTTCGTTTCAATGGAAACCATGGAGGAGATCATTAAAACCATGTAGGTGAATAAAGTACAGTTCTAAACCATAGAACATGTATATAATGGATTGTAAAAGTAAGCCATAGGACCCAACCATGAAAGAGAGAACGAAATCTGAAATTTTCGATTCAAACCATGGAGGGTCGCACCTAGGGTCGATGGTAGATCTGACCCTAGCATCGACCCTCAGTGTTCGGGATGTTCAGATTAGGGGGAGGGTCGCACCCAGGGTCGACCCAACATCCGACCCAACCTCCGACCCTCAGTTAACAGAATGGTTTTTAAATTCAGAATAAATTCTAATTAAATTCTATCGACTTTGTTAGGTCTTCTAGCAATATAATAACAATATAAAGGTGATTCTAAAGCTTAGAAAAGTATATATTAGCAAGCTAAGGTGAGAAAACAGAACTCTAAACTAATTGGTTAATAACAAACTATTTTTTATTTTCTTGAGTCCAATGTCATGCTTGATTCTGTGCGAAGAGGTTTGTAATGTGCATACAACACGTCATCCAATATTTTTATTATTTGTTCATGCATATTTATTTTATTGTTTATAACATGATGATGATGATGATGATGATGATAGGAATAGGCATGTGATTGTATGTGTGTGGTTGGTGTACTTGATGCGAGCGAGTATCAGGGGAGGTGTGATGAGAACGTCAATAAATGTTAACCTTTGGCGGGTCTCAGCACTTTAGCTCTATCTCTAACTCAAGTCTTGTGCATTAGCATCGTCGTCTCGCCATTACTTTAGCAGAACTATTATGTCGTAGAGTATAAGGGGAGGTGGTCTCGGTCCTTGTAACTATTATGTCGTAGAGTATAAGGGGAGGTGGTCTCGGTCCTTGTAGTCTCTAACTCTACCGGGTGGCCTTAGCTCTATCTCAATGGATATTCTGAGGGATGCTGGGGTGAGGCTTTGGATACACTGTTTGGCATTAGGATTGGTTAGTTGCGAGCCCAGTTTGCAGCCCTCGCTAATAGGGGCTTATGTGTTGGTATGGCACTATATAGCAATAAACGTTAACCTTTGTTATATAATGTTCATGATTGGGTGCTTGTGAGTCAATGATAAACGTTACCTTCGGGCCGCATCACACTCTTGTGCATAGAGGCGGGGTCAATAAACACGACCTTTGACTACCTAAACCTTTCTATTGCATATTTCAAACTTTAAACCAGACCAAAGATATGAATTGATTTCATGCATATGTACTGTTGCATTATTTTGTCTACTCACTGAGCCGTGATGTGTGCTCACCCCTCGACGTCGAATATTTTTAGTTGATGATGCAGTTTATACCGTTGAAGATTTTATGAATGCTCCAGCATACAGGAACGTAGCGGCGATGAAAGCTGAAGCTGAAGTAGATACACATGACTTCTCTTGCGAGTGCAATTCATGTGTATTCGATTAGATATTTTCTAGATTTATTTATTTGGATTTAATAAAGACATGTATTTGATAATTATTTATGTCTCAGTTGATATAGAATAATTTGCTATTTAAAAATTAATATCACATTAGATTCTCAGTTCATTTTATTATAAAACTTCCGCTATTGCGTATTTACTCTGGTTGTGATTACGGATGTATGAGGGTCCAGATAACGCGGCGATAGCCTACTCGAGATCCTGGTTAAACCGTTGGTTTGCTAGCGGTTCATCACACCATTTGGGTTAGTCCAGAATTGGGGTGTGACAACATCACACTTTCCCTGATGCCCCACTCGCATCAAATACACTAACTACACACAAACATTCACATGCCTATTCCTAGCATCATCATCATCAACATGTTGTAAATAAACAGAATTAAATATGCATGAATAGTAATAACGGGAATAGTAGATGACATGTGATATGCACATTGCAATCATACAATCATAGAATCATACATGGAATTGGACTCAATAAACAAAAAGGGTTTATTATTAGCCAATTAGTTTAGGTCTTGTTCCCTCACCTTTGCTTGAGTGTAGATCCTCTTTCAAGCTTTAAGAATCACCTTTATATCAATAGGAAAACCTAACAAGTCGATAGATTTTAATTAGAATTCATTCTGACAATTTGAAGCTTGTTGTAAAGCTAGGGTCTCAGGATGGGTCGCAGGATGGGTCGTAGGTATTTGAGACCCCAGGGTATAGGGTCGATCATAGGGTCGGTTATCCATCGACCCTAGGTGCCGCCATAGCTTCCCTGGACTTATTGAGAGCTAGGGGTCGATCCTGTGGTCTGATAGGGTCGGTTACCAGTCGACCCTAAGTGCGACCATATGTAATTTGAGTCGACTATTCATCCTACAGTCCACTCTTTCATGTTTGGATCCTTTGGCTTGATTTCATGGTCCATTCTATGACTGGTCTATGACTAAAAAATTCAAGTTACTTCCTTTACTTTGTTTACAATGATTCCCTCCATGGATTCCTTTCGAATTTTCCCATGGATGGATGATTTGGGTTTCTCCTGGATCCTACCCTCTTTATGTACTATTCTAGGGTCTTACACAAGGAGAATGTTTTCATAACTTAGACTTGCTGAATTCAGAGATTCCTCTGAAACTCTTCTCCTTAGCCTTCTTCTCCAACTTTCCTTCTCTTCCTTCTCTTCTCTTTCTCTCACTTTCAATTAGGGTTTCAAAAGGAGTGGAAGAGCCTAACTGACGTCCTATTTATAGAGGAAAACCTCCCAAAATCTGTCCCAACGAGTTTAGGAAATGTTCCTTTTGAATTAGGAAAGTTTCCTAATTTCCAGTTTCTGTCAATTTGCCTAGGGTCGATGCTAGGGTCGCAGAATCCGTCGACCCTAGGGTCTCAAGTCATCCGACCCTAGGACTCAAAAGTCATGGGTTGGACCCTGCTGAGGTGGGGTCGACCCTACCTATTTAAGCATGCGACCCTACCCTCCATTTTACTGTTTTTGGGTCAATTTCGTACCTGGTTTTGTGATTTCCTTCACGCACTTGGTCCATGTGGCTTAACCATGATAAGTAGACCTGGTACAAAGTGGTAAGACCGGTTAGTTTGGTACAGGTCTTACACACAACTTCCCCTTTTTACCGAATCTTTTTAAACCATGTGTTATATTTTCAGAAATATCATGTCACCTACAGTGAATTCAAGCTCTCGGTGTGAATTATCCACATACTGTTTCTGATGATTTTGAGCCATCTTAACTCTTTCCTTGATTACATCCACTACCTGGCAGGTTTTTTCTCCAAATTCAGGTCCGAAGATTCTTTGTTCTACAACTTCGTTCCAAAATAGAGGAGTTTGACATTTCCTACTATAAAATGCTTCATATGGTGACATCGGTATAGTAGCCTGGTAACTATTGTTATAAGCGAACTCAATTAATGGCAGCTTCTCATCCCATGCTCCTTTAAAATCAATTGCATAGGCTCGGAGCATGTCTTCTAAAATTTGAATGGTCAGCTCTGACTGTCCATCGGTTTGAGGGTGAAATTGGTACTAAACTTCAACTTTGTTCCCATTGTCTTTTGTAATCCCTTCCAAAACTTGGAAGTAAAGCATGGGCCTTGATCCCACATAACACTCTCGAGTACTCCATGTAATCGAATAATATTATCCACATATAGCTTGGCTAACTGCTCTAAAGTATACTAAGGTCGTATAGCAATGAAACGAACTGTCTTGGTAAGATAATCAACAATCACCAAAACTACGTCAATCGATATGGGAGTCGATGGTAAATCGGTAACAAAATCCATGGTAAGGCAGTCCCATTTCCAAGCTGGTTCAGGTAGCAGTTGTAGTATGCCCACTGATCTTTGCCTTTTAGCCTTTACTTGATAGTAATTCAGACACTAGAACACGTACCTTGCCACATCAACTTTCATTCCTTTCCTCTAGTATAACCTCTTCAGATCATGGTACATTTTTGTACTTTCGGGATGTACAGAATATGGTGTGGAATAAGCTTCTAACATTATTCTCTATCGAAGGTCTGGATCTTTGCTTTCAGGTATACATAATCTTTTTCTGTACCTCAATACCCCTTCCGTATCTAATGTAAAATCAATATTTAGCTTGCCCTTTTCTAGGTCTTCCTGCACAATCCTCAGGTAAGGATCCTGTAGGAATGTTGCTTTCACTTCGTCCATCATAACAGGTATAATCTTCAATGCGGTGAATTAGAGTGTGAACTTATGGACAAGACCTTGCTTTATCGGGCCATCAAGAGATTCGATTAGGCACATCTCTTCATAACAATTAGACACTTTTGTTGTAAGGTTTAATGTAGCAATTGTGCTAGGTCCTCCATCTGGCTTCATTACCCCCTTTCTGCTCAATGCGTCTGCCACTATGTTAGCCTTCCCTAGATGACATTGAATATCATAGTCATAATCCTTCAACAATTCTAACCATCTTCTTTGTCTCATGTTTAACTCTTTTTAGTTAAAAAGGTTGGTAAAGCATTTGTGACTTGATTGGATCGGAAACTTCTCACATACAAGTAATGTCTCCACGTCTTGATCGCATGAATTACCGTCGCTAGCTCCAAATAGTGAGTAGGGTAATTCTTCTCGTGCTCTTTTAATTGTCTTGATGCATAAGCAATCATCTGCTTGTCTTTCATTAGAACACATCCTAAACCCAATCTGGACGCATCAGCATACAGGGTAAATGGCTGTCTTGGTAACGGAATGGTCAAGATAGGCACCGATATCAACTTCTACTTCAAGGTCTAGAAGCATTTTTCACATTGATTAGACCAAATGAACTTCTCCCCTTTCATAGTCAGCTTGGTGAGGGGTATGGTGATTCTAGAGTAATCTCCCACGAACTGTTTGTAGTATCTGGCTAACCCCAGGAAACTTCTAATTTCAGCAATATTCTTAGACGCTTCCTACCCTATGATGGCTTCTATCTTGTTGGGGTCCACTTTGGTTCCTTTTGACAACAATACAAGGCCTTAGAAGGCTACTTCGATTAACTAGAACTCGCACTTCTTGAATTTGGCATAAAGCTTCTCCCTTCTCAGCTATTGTAAGGCTGCTCTAAGATCCATCGCATGAGTCACTTCATCCTTAGAATAAACCAATATGTCATCTATAAAGACTATGACCAAAGTGTCCAACATGTCATAGAACACTCGATTTATAAGTTCCATAAAAGATTCTGGTGCGTTGGTTAACCTAAAAGAAATAACCAGGAACTCATAATGTCCATACGTGGTTCTAAATGTTGTCTTTAGAATGTCATCATCCTTAATCTTCAATTGATGATACACAGACCGTAGATCAATTTTGGAAAACACATTCCCACCTTGCAACTGATCAAATAAGTCATTGATATAAGGTAATGGGTATCGATTCTAGATTCTGAGCTTGTTCAATTCTCGATAGTCTATGCACAGTCGAACTCTACCATCCTTATTCATCACGAACAACACCGATGCTCCCCAAGGCAATATACTTGGCCAGATAAATCCCTTGTCCAATAACTCCTGTAGTTGAATCTTAAATTCCATTAATAGGAGCCATCCTATATGGTGCCTTAGATACAAGTGCCAACCCTGGCAATAAGTCTATAATGAACTCAGATGCTCGATCAGGTGGCAACCTGGGTAAGTCTTCTAGAAATACATCTAAAAACTCCCTCATAAATTTTATATCCTCCATTTGTGGCACTTCCTTGGTGACATTTACCATGGATACCAGATATCCAATTCCTCCCTTCTCAAAGCATCTCTAAGCCTTCAGTGCAGAGAGAATGAGTTTCCATTTACGAAGAAGTTTGATCCCCATAAAGTCAAATTTTATACCATCCTTGCCCTTGAATGACAACTTATTCTCAGCACATGGTAGACTCGTGGAATGCTGAGACAACCAGTCCATTCCTAAGATGATGTCCAATCTACCATTTCGAGCTGAACTAAATTTACATCCGTACTCCTTCTATTAATAAGTATTGGACACCATCCATAACATTTATCTAATACAATCTCTAATCCCAATGGTGAACGTACTAACATTTTGAGGTCTAAAGGTCTAAGGAGCATGTTCAACTTCTTTTTGAAAGAGACATATAAAATAATGGGTAGCCCCAGAGTCAAAGAGAGCTCTAGTGGATACGCCAACTATGGTCACAATACATGTAGTTTTATCGAGGTTTAGTCTACATGCTCACACAAGGTACTGTAAAAGAATATGGTTAGGTCATACCTGTGACAACATCAGGTGATGTGGCGGCATCTTTAGAAGTCACGGCATAAACCTTTCCCTACTGCAACTGCTTCTTGGGCTTATGGCAGTTCTTTGCATAATGTTCTGTCTGATCACAGTTAAAGCACCTGATATTTGTAGGTAGAACTGCTTGGGTAGTCTTGGCCACCCCATTAATATTCTATGGCCTGAATGGTTTGAAAGTCTTAGAATTCCCTCTATTGAAGGAATTCCCATTTGGTTTCTTGAAACTACGATTCTGGGTGAAATAACTTGACTTTTGGCTTGACTCTAGTACTCGAGCAATCTGTACATCTTCATTATAAATTGTCTTTTCTAATCCTAGTACATGTTCCCGAATACTTCCTCTTAGTCCCATAATAAAACTTTAGGTATTGGTATCCTGCTCTTGCATACTGGTGGGAGCAAAAAAGAATGATTCTTCATAATGTTGTTTATAAGCATTCACAGACATCTGACCTTGATATAAACTTAAGAATTTCCTTTTCCATTTGATCTCCGAAGCTTCTAGGAAAATACTTCTTAAAGAAAGCTTCTTTGAAGATAGCACACATCAGATGGGTATGCTTGGTCAGAAAATAATTTCGAGTGGATTTCCACAAATGATTTGCATCTCCTTTTAGCATGAAAGTTGCACATAGTACTTTCTCCTCTTCTGAAATAGTCATCATCATGGAGTTCTTCTCCATTTCATCAATCCGGTAGGCCAGCCATAATGGGTCAGTGGTTTACCCGTGAACTCTTTCGATTTCATCTTCAAAAAATGCTCTATCACCCTAGAGTGGTCAAGCTGATTTTACACGTAAAATCCATACATATGTGGCTGATTCTGATAACTACCTTAGTTTTTCCCTCCTCGTTGTACTCTGAGATTCTGCACTGGGGTATGCATAACTGGAACCTGCTGTTCTGTAGGCACCATGTTATGTCCGATGGGTGCTATGGGCACAGTATTATTGACAACGAGTGCTAAAGGCATAGTGTTGCTATCAATTGGTACCATGTTGATCTTACCAGAAGATGTTGGTGTGGTATTGGTTACTGGGGGAGAAATTCCCATGACAACATGCGTAGCCAATAACATCTGTTGTTGCTCTTGCACCTGTCGTGCCAAATTTGTCACAATCATGGTCAACTCAGTTGGTGATTCTGGTAAGTTGGTTGGATTGGCTTGATTGTTGACTCTTTGTGGTGCAACATCCTGATTCTCATTATTTCCAGCTTGCTCTTCAGGATTTTCATTGGCATTTCCCACTCTAGGTGGTGGTGGAGGTGGGCTTCGATTATGTCCCCTTCAGCTTCCCTTATGTCTGGCAATTTAAGACTATCGAGTGGTGGTTTCTGCATAGTCAATAGATGTGAGACAAGCACAGCATATGGTAGTTTGTAAGTTAGTCCCACAGTGTAAAAAAAAAATCCCCAAACACAAAACTAAATAGGAAAAATAGGGCAGAAAATTTTATATGGTTGACATTGACCAGTAGTGTTTCATGCGACCACTGAAGCGACCACACAAACCCTAGAAACTTCTTGGGGCTCTACGGTCGACTGTTTTGGTTGAATTAGTCGACCGTTCAACCTAAATTTTGTTTAAAGTTAAGTTTTCAAGCCATTTTTCTTTTTGTCTTCTTTTGGGCTCCGATTCAACTTGCCACCACTGAGTTGCTAGAATGTTTTCAGTTAAATTTCTAAGCTTTTCCTACCAATCAATGACTTCCAATCCTTTCTCCAAGGTAAGTTCTCAATCTCTTCCTTTTCTATGGATTGTTATACCTAGGTTCTCATCATCTTTTACCCTTTTCTTCAAATTAAATCTTATTTAACTATAAAAATTCCATTTTTCTCAGATGGAAATGATGGTGGACACCCAATGGAAGAAATCCTTAAGAAATTTTGGTTTCCATCGGTTAGTTTGACTAAATACCAAAAAATTTAATTTTTGCCCTAGAAATTGAGGTTTTTACCCAAATTTTGATTTCCTTGAAATTTCTTAAAACTGATTGCAATTCGCTGTTAATTAATTGCTACAGGATGGTTTGTAACCTATGTAAGTCCTCCTGCCCATGTAATTGGGTGAATGTGAGGCCTTTGGCAAATTTACGCCATTATGCTGCATAAATTTTTGAAATTTTCCAACTTGTTCATTTGTTTCACTTTCTTGCAGCTAATATGGCTAGAACTAAGAATCCTAGACCATATGATGCATTTTACTTCCACTCAATAGAGGCCAAGGAACATATGAACCAACGGTTCATGCCAGGATCTTATTAGACCGTGCCAACAACTCAAACCAAACATATTCCACATCACAATCAGAGATAATAAAATAAATAGCAGAAGTCTTTATTAATAATAAGCTGAGAGTCTAACATGGTAAATAAATAATTAAACCATTAATCTTCAAATAACTCAAAACGTAAATAATATCTATTATAAGTCTTTCATAACTCAAAGTAGAAAATAAACTAAGAGTAAACACATTGAAAGTACTCGCATGAAGAATCATGCTCATGTTCCATAATCTGTACATTCATAGCCGCTATGTGTCCGTACGACAGCGTGTTCATGTAATCCTCTACCGTGGTACCTACATCATCAACCACAATATTCGACGTCGAGGGGTGATCACACAACACGATTCAGTGAGTAAACAAAACAATGCACAAATATATGCATGCAGTCATATTTATATCTTTGGTTTAGTATAAGATAGCAATTGTGCTATGGTAAGGATAGGCAACCCCCACACCTTCAAGCACGAGACTGTGAGCACGGCCAACGGATCACACACCGCTATCACTCTACAACACTCACTATAAAATAGAGATAGAGCTAGAGATCCTGGATCAAACACTGCCAGAACTACCCCTGATACTCTATCTATACCAATACGTATGCCAGTATTAGCGAGCGCTTGCAAAGTAGTTCGTAATTAGCCAATCCTAGATGTCATCAATGGTTTGTATCCAAGGCCTTTTCCCAGCATCCCTTAATACACCCATGAGATAGAGCTAAGGCTCATTTATAGAGCTTATAGCCACACACCACGTACACCTTCCCTGATACCGTATGACGTACTAGTTCTGCTAAGGTAATGGCGAGACGACAATGTCAATGCAAAGAATAAAATAAATATAGGGCTAGAACCTCACAGATCACACACTACTATACACCCCCTGATACCTTACCCTAATTACATGCCTATTCCTATCATTACCATCATCATAAGAGTATAAAGAATAAAATAATTAAATATACATCAATAGGAATAGCAGTTACTAGATGACATGTGAGATACACAATTAATCATGCAAGCATAATGTAAGACCCGTAAGCCACAAACCCAGTCTTACCTTATGTTCCCATGTCATGACTAGTTTTTCCATCACAATCGACTCAAGTGAACCAATTATATGAAGAAACCACAAGATGAGGTAAGTCACAAGTCAAATTGAGTTAATGTGGTTGACTAGTTAAGTTTGTATGGAAGCAAAGAGTCAAAAACTAAAAACCAATGAATTTTGGACCTATGGTGGCATGTTTGGGGTCTACAGTTGCACCTATGGTCAACCGTAGTGAGACCGTTAGTGCTATGGTTACATGTCTTGGTGGTACGATCGACGGTTGATGCGACCGTATGATCGACCATAGGAACCCAGAACCGACTCCGTGATTAGGAAACTTTTCTAATTTGAGGAGGACTCTTTCCTAATTGAAATAGGACTCTATATGGAGGTTTTCCCTCTATATAAGTGACATTCCTTAGCCTCTCTCACTCTTTTAGAACCAAATTGAAACCCTAAACCTAAGAGAGAAAGAGAGAGAGGAAAAGAAGGAGAAGGAGACTTGGAAAAGAAGAGAAGGAGAGGAAAGCTTCGGGAAAAGGTTTACAGAGAAGATTTTTATCTTTCTACAACAAGCTTATGGTAAGGACTTGACTCTATAGGATAGATTAGATAGGATAGGATCCTTTCCATCAAATTGATGTGTTGAATCTAATGTAACGATTTCGATTATGGAATTTCTAAGCAAAACCATAGAAAATAGGTTAGGGTTAATGGATGAGGGATAAACTAAGAATATTGGCCTTAGAATGATCATTAGGGAGGACCCCGTTGATGATCCAAGAGGAGGAACTCATGTGAGAAGTAAAAATCAACTAAACTACGTATGGTCGCAGCTATGGTCAACCACAGGATAAGAAAGTATCGACTACAGCCATTCGAGAAGAATTCAGGAAAAATACTGTTGCAGCTACGGTCGCATGTAATGAGACCATAGGGTATCGATCGTAGGTCCTACAGTGGCATATATTGCTACCATAGCATCGACCGTAGGAAAACAGCAAGCATATTTTAAGACCAAATAAGGTTTTTGACTATTGTAACTTGGTAAACTTAAACCCTAACTTACATACATTAATTATTTAGGTTCCTAATAGATTCAAAGTGACTTCAAAAGCTTTGGAGAGGAACAAGGAGAGGAACAAACATCGATCAAAGGTGAGGAAACAAGACCTAAACTAATTGGTTACTAACAAACTGTTTACTATTATTGAGTCCAATGCCATGATTGATTCTATGCTTTTATATTTCTAATGTGCATCTCACATGTCATCCAATATTTCTGCTATTACTGTTCATGCATATTTAAATCCATTTATTTATAACATGATGATGATGATGATGCTAGGAATAGGCATGTGAATGTATGTGTGTGGTTAGTGTATTGGATGCGAGTAGAGCATAAAGGGTAGGACGTCGCATGGTGGTCTTCGACCTCGTCACCAGACTCTAGCTCTATCTCTACTCAAGTCTTGCCCACTAACATCATCGTATCACCATTATCTTAGAAGAACTATTACGTCGTAAGGCATCAAGGGTGGTAGTCTCAGACTGTGTGGTGTCTGACTCTACCGGGGGGTTTTAGCTCTATCTCTATGGACGTATTGAGGGATGCTAGGGTGAGGCCTTGGATACACTGTTTGGCATTAGGATTGGTTAGTTGTGAGCTCTATTTGCAAGCTCTCGCCAATAGGGGCTTACGTGTTGGTATGGGTAGGGCATCCGGGGAAGTGTTGGCGGTGTTTAATCCAGACACTTTAGCTCTATCTCTATTCCATGGTGGGTGCATGTGGGACGGCAATGGTGTTTGATTCATTGGGTTGATTCACACACTCGTGTATAAAGTTGCGGCGGCCACCAAACCTTTTTATAGCACATTGCAAACTTATAAACCAGACCAAAGATATGGATTGAATGCATGCATGTGTTTGTTGCATCTTTTTGTTTACTCACTGAACTCAAGTTGGAGAGCTGACCCTCGCGCGTGTAATTCTTTTTAGTTTTTAATGTTGCATGTATTACGGTTGAAGATTATGTCGATACGCTAACATATGAATAGGGCTATGGATGAGTAAGCTGTGGAGGACTGTATTATTCGTTAAGCGAGCGTTTCTACTATGGATATACTTAGTGTTTAACTTTCATATTTGGATATTTGTAATATCTATTAAATTATGTTTTGGTTACTTGGAGATAACTGAAATATTAATTATTTATCATGATTAGACCTTAGTTCATTATTAATAAGACTTCCGCTATTTACTTTAATATCTCTAATTAAAGGGGAATGAGTTTTGGTTTAACATGGTTGACATAGTATATACGAGATCTGGTTGAACCGTTGGTTTATTGACGGTTCATCACACCATTCTGGTTAGTCCATAATTGGGGTATAATAACTTGGTATCAGAGCTCTCAAGCCTTACCCATTAAACATGAATACTTCCACTAGATTCCATGAACTGAGTTAGGATAAATTAAATGCTTTAATACAAACACACCGAAAGCAACTGTGTTGGTTTAGACAAAACTTAAAGAAGATAATAATGTACATATAAAAGGTGGAATCATATATATACACAGACAAAAAAAGAAAATCTAAATGTATCCTGATAAACAAATAATATAGGGTAGGATCTATAAGTCGGGCAGTTGTCTAAGTATACAAAGGATATAATACAGTAGCAAGAAGGGAGAATCAGTAAAGTAAAAAATTAGAATACCGAGTTGGTACTCACAACATGTAAAACTCGATATATGATAGGGAAAGAAGAAAAATTGCTAGTAATGCCTAAATCCCTACAAAGGTAAATGGAAATATCTCGGGCTAAATCCAACAGAGATAGGAGAACAATGGCCATACACCAAAAATGAGAGTAACTATAAAAGAAGATAAAGCTATTGTCACACCCCAATTCTGGACTAACCATAATTGTATGATGAACCGCCAATAAACCAACAGTTTAACCAGGATCTCATATAGGCTATGCCAACCATGTTAAACCAAAACACATCCCCATAAATAGGGCTTATTAATAAGGAACGAGGCAATCTGTAATAATTACATCCAAGTAACCAAAACATAATTTAATACATATTACAAATATCTAAATACGAAAGTTGAACACTAAGCTTGTCTATTGTTGAAACGCTCGCTTAATGAATCATAATAGTCCTCTACAGCTTTCTCATCCATAGCCGCCACCTGTTCATATATTGGCATATCGACATAATCTTCAACCGTAATACTTACAACATCAGAAACTAAAAAGAATTACGCGCGCGAGTGTCAGCTCTCTAACTTGAGCTCAGTGAGTAAACAAAACAATTTAATAAACAAATGCCTGCATTCAATTCATATCTTTGGTTTGGTTTATAAGTTTGCAATGTGCTATAGAAGGATTTGTGGCCGCGCACCTCTATACAAGAGTGTATGAAGCCACCCAAAGGACCAAACACCATTGCCATCCCACATGCACCCATCATGGAATAGAGATAGAGAAAAAGTGCTCAGATCAAACATCACATAACACTTCCCCTGATGCCCTACCCATACCAAAATGTAAGCCCCTATTGGCGAGGGCTTGCAAACTGGGCTCGCAACTAACCAATCCTAATGACAATAAGTTTATCCAAGGCCTCACCCCAGCATCCCTTAATATGTCCATAGAGATAGAGCTAAGGCCCCCCGGCAGAGTCAGAGAGTATATGGTCCGAGACCACCTCCCCTGATGCCCTACGACGTAATAGTTCTGCTAAGGTAATGGCGATACGATGATGTCAGTGGACAAGACTTGAGTAGAGATAAAGCTAGAGTCCGGTGACAAGGATGAACCACAATGTCACGTCCTCCCCCTGATGCTCTACTCGTATCAAACACACTAACCACACACATACATTCACATGCTTATTCCTAGCATCATCATCATGTTATAAATAAATAGAATTAAATATGCATGAGCAGTAACAGTAGGAATATTGGATGACATGTGAAATACACATTACAAGCATACAATCATAGAATCAATCCTGTCATCGGACTCAATAAGTAAAACTATTTATTATTAGCCAATTAGTTTATGTCTTGTTCCCTCACCTTTGGTCGATGGTTGTTCCACGTGCAAGCTTTGTAAATCACTTTTAGACCACTTGGAAACCTAACAAATTTATAGATTTTAAATTAAAATTTAATTTCATTAATTCAAACTTCTAGAAGCTGAGTGGTCACAGGTGCGGCTGCACCTCTGGTCTCAGTTTCTGCGACTATACGGTGTATGGTCGCAAGGTGTAGTTGCATATCATGTGACCATACATGTGACCACACCCTCCCTGAAACTTCCCCGTGGGCGTGTTGTCGCTATGTGTGGTCGCATATCATGCGACCATACATGCGACCACACCCTCCCTGAAACTTCCCCAAGGGCGTGTGGTTGCTATGTGTGGTCGCATATCATGCGACTACAGATGCGACCACACCCTCCCTAGAACATTCCCGAGGGTGTGTGGTCAATCATATGTGCCTCGTGTGGTCGCATATCATGCGTCCACACATGTGACCACACATGTGATGGTCGACTCTTCCACTCCCAACTCAATTCCTTCATGTTTTGATTCCTTGTCTTATCATCATGATCCTTTCTACGATTGTTTTATGGCTTAAAATTTATATTTTACACAATTCCTCATCCTAATAGATTCCCTCCATGGATCTCTTAGAATTTATCCATGGTTTGATGATTGGGTCTCACTTTGAATCATTATCTCCTCCATAATCTATTCTAGGTATTCAACTGATGTGGGGGATGGTTTCATACCTTAAGCTTGTTGAAGATTCAGAGTTTTCTCTGAAATTCCTCCTCTTAGTCTTCCTCTTTAATTCTCTTTCTCTTCCTCCTCTTCTCTTTCTCTCTCTTTCGGTTTAAGTTCTAAAAGGATGAAAGAGGCTAAGGGACGTCCTATATATAGAGGAAAACCCTCCATATAGAGTCCTACTTAGATTAGGAAAAGCCCCCTTCGGATTAGGAAGGTTTTCTAATCACGGAGTTTGTTTGACTTTGTATGGTCGCACGTGGGGCCGCAGAACCCATCGACCACATAGCCAAAAACTACGACCACATGTCCTAGACTCCTGTGGTCTCATTATTCTGAGGTGTAGTTGACCACACCGGTTTAAGTATGCGACCACACACTCCTAATTAGATGTTTTTGGGTTAAATTTCATACCATACCTAGCCTTGTGGTTTCTTCACGCACTTGGTCCACTTGGGCCAATTATGATTGGAAGACCGGTTATGACATGAGAATGTTAGGTTAGACTAGATTCGTGGCATGCGTGTCTTACAACTCCATTACCCTTAAAAAAAATTTCGTCCTTGAAATTTGAATGTACGGATCTTACAACTCCTTCATCTTTAAAAGAAATTTTGTCCTCAAAATTTAAATTTACTTCAGAGTCGATAGGTGGGAATACTGTTTCTGCATTGCATCTTCTTCTTCCCAAGCAATCTTCTTCATGTCATGTCTTCGTCGGGTTACCTTCATATAATAATTATCCCAGCTTTGGAGATGTTGTACCTTTCAACCAGTGAACTAGGTCGGTACCACTTAAATAGTTAAATCTTCTATCTAATCTAGTGGATCCGTGGTCAATACCTTTGATATAGATCTCCAACGTACTTCTTCAATAGGGACATGTGAAATATGTCATGCACACTAGACATGGACAGCGGTAATGCTAGTTGATATGCAATTTTTCTACGTCTCTCTAAAATTTTTATGAGGTCCAAAACATATATAGGATACAACTTTCCCTTCTTGTCTAATCGTTTCAAACTATACATAAGTGATATCATCAAGAACACTTTGTCACTTATGGCGTACTCGAGGTCTTGGTGTCTCTTCTGACAAACTTGAGCTACCTTGTCCCTTTTCTTTGATCTTGTCTGCCACTCGATAGGTTTATTCAATAGACTCATGTTTTACAATTCCTTATTCTCCGACTTCGTTCCAATACAAAGGAATTCCACATTTCTACCATACCATGCTTCACAGGTGACCTCTACATGGTAGCTTGATAGCAAATTCAATCCATGGTAACTTTTCAACTTAAGCTCCTTGAAATCAATTTTACAAGCTCGGGGCATATCTATTAGTATCTGTATAGTCTGCTCAACTGCCTATCGGTTTAATGTAAAATGCGGTACTAAATTTTCAACTTCGTTCCCGTTGTTTTCTATAGATCCTCCCAAAACTTTGAGACAAAGCATGAGCCTCTGACCGATACTACACTCTTAGGCATACCGTTTAATCTAGCAATATTATCCACATATAGCTTAGTTAGCTGCTCCAAAGCACACCGAGGTCGTATAATAATGGAATGAGCTTTCTTCATAAGGCAATCATCAATCACCCAAACTGCGTCAACCGATCTGGGAGTCAGTGGCAAATCGGTGACATAATTCATTGTAATGCAGTTTCACTTCCAGACTGGCTCTGATAGTGGTTATAGTAAGCCATGTTGGTCTTTGTCTTTCAGCCTTTACTTGTTGATAATTTAGACACTAGAACACGTACTAGGCCACATCTGTTATCATTCCTCTTTACCAGTACAATCTCTTCAGGTCGTGATACATATTGGTACTCCGTGATGTCCAGAATATAGAGTACAATGGGCTCTTATCATTATCCTCTTCATGATATCAGAGTATTTACCTTTAGGTATTCAGAATCTACCTCTGTATCTGAGTACCGTCTCCTCATCCAAAGTAAGTCAGGGTTATGTTATTCTTTCTCTAAATCTTCTTGCACCATTTTTATATATGGATCTAACAAATTTGCTACTTTTACTTCATCCATCAATTCAAAAATGATCTTTAATGCCACAAGTGCAGTCGAAGAACTATTGCTCCATATGTTCTTTCATAAGTTCTCGCTCAATTGGATCATCACGAGTTTCTATTATATGTTACTCTTCTTCCAAATCAAAATCTGTTGTTGTAAAATAGAAGGTGGCATTCGTAATAGATTGTCCTTCTGGCTTCATTATTCCCCTTTTTACTCAAAGCTTCAGCTACCACATTAACCTTACTCGAGCGACACTGCATATCAAGGTCTTAATCCTTCAGGAATTCCAACCATCTCCTTAGCTTCCTGTTCAACTCTTTCTGGGTGAAGAGATAAGTATGACTCTTGTAATCCAATTTAATCTAAAATTCTTCTCTGTATAGATAATGTCTCCAAGTCTTGATTGCATGAATCACAGTTGCTAACCCCAAATCATGAGTTGGGTGATTCTTTTCATGCTCTTTCAGTTATCTTGAAACATATGCAATCGCTTATTTACCTTACAACAACCCACATCCTAAACCCAATCCGAAAGTATCAGTGTGTAGGGTAAAAGGTTCCCCTGGTACCAGAATGGTCAAGATGGGAGCCGATATCAGCCTTACTTTAGAATCTAAAAACATTCATCACACTTGTCTTTCCTAGTTAGCTTGGTAAGAGGTTTTGCAATCTTAGAGTGGTCCTCCACAAATCGTCTATAATAACCAGCTAAACCCAAGAAACTTCTGATCTTCGCAATATTATTTAGGTGTTTCACCTTATGATTGCTTTTATCTTACTGGGGTCTACTTTAATCCCTTTTTATGATGCTATGTGATCTAAGAAGATCACTTTGTTTAATCAGGTCTCATATTTCTTAGTCTTGGCATAAAACTTTTCCCTTCTCAATTGTTGTGAAGCTGATCTAAAATTCATTATAGGACTTTCTTCGTCTTTGGAATAAACAAATATATAGTCTATGAAACTATGACCGATATGTCCAACATATCATGAAACACCCGGTTCATAAGCACCATAAAATATGCTGGAGCACTGGTTAATCCCAATGATATACCTAGAAACTAATAATGCTCATTCCTGGTTTTAAAAACAATCTTCGGAATATCGCTGTGCAAATTCTTCAGCTGATGATATCTTGACCAAAGATCAATCTTAGAAAATACCTTTGCTCCTTGCAACTGTTTAAACAACTTATTGATCTGAGGTAGTAAATATCGATTCTTGATCGTGTGCTTGTTTAGTTCCCGGTAGTTTATACATTATCTGACACTACCGTCCTTCTTCTTTACGAATTGCATTGGCACTCCACGTGAAGCAATACTTAGCTGATTATAACCCTTGTCTAATAACTCCCGTTGTTGAGTCTCAATCCCTTCAACTCCATAGGAGCTACTCTGTAGGTGCCTTTGACACAGGTATCGTCCTTGGTAACAAGTCGATGATGAACTCGGTCGCACGATCAGATGGTGACCCAGGTAAGTCTCCTGGAGACACATCAGGAAATTTACGCATCACATCAATATCTTCCATCTATGGTGCTTCTTTGGTAACGTATACCACAGATACCATATATCCAACACCTTTCTCTTCAAAGCATCTCTTCACCTTTAGCATAGAGAGGATCAGCTTTCACTTCTTAGGCAACATGATTCCAATAAAACTAAATTATATGCCGTCTTTATTCTTGAATGATAACCTCTTCTATGCACATAACAACTTTGTAGAGTGTTGAGACAACCAGTTTATTCCCAAGATGACGTCAAAGACTGCCATCTCAAGTCGATTTAGGTTGCATCCAAATTCTGTCCATCCATATGAATCGAACACTATTCATAACACTCATCCAATACAACATCTAGTCCAAAAGGGCTTGAACTAGCAAAATCTGGTATAAAGGTCTTAAGAGCACATTTAGCTCCTTAATCTGTTATAGTTTTTCCAAGAATAACGCCAACAATCTCATATCCCAAAAAGCTCATTAGCTTACACCTTCTTTATCATTATTGTTCTACCCTGATCTCTCTTTCATATACCTCAAAAAATATCTTGTGATTGTTACTTACTTTCTTGCTCATGCACTCTTTTAGACATTACTCGTATCCATCTATCTAGCAATCTTGAAATAGATTCACTACTAATTCGTCTGAGGTTTCTCAGTTATATAGATTATTCTGAATTAAATCATCTTCCTTTCAATAATTCCTTATTAACTAAACATCTTATCAATGGATGTCGAGAAATGTAAGAATCAGAATGTCTGTCAAAAAATAATTCATTTCCTTTTTTCGAATTTAGTATGATGAAGGACACTTGTTTTATCTAATGAACTTAGGTTTAAAGGGTCAGGAGTAAATCTATGGTAATCCAACCATCATCCAAAGGTCGTTAAGTTGCACGGTGGTCTGAATACATGGAAATAGAGGTTCTACAGCTCTTAACCTCATGGTTATAGGTTCCTACTAGTATATAATGCCATTGGTCGAGGCACTACAGGAGTAAATCTAGAGAAAGTTTTGGTACATCAATAAATCAAGTGTAAATCGAAAAGATATACGTTCAACATGATTAAACATTTAACTGATCATTCAGTTCATATCTCTGTTCATGTTGTCAATCATGAGAGTGGCTCAAATTGGTATAATCAGGACTAATACTAAAGAAACAATATCTATAACTCCAATTGACCGGTTGAATTGAGAAGGTATCCTATCAAGACACGAGAATTTAAAATTAGATATGTGCATCCTCTATAATCATAAGGGTAAGTCAATAATGCACCGCATCCTATATAAACCTATCTAGTTATATGGCCACAATAGATTTGATCCTTTGCAGAAAAAATTTGAGGCTTCATCTTCAGAAAATATTCCTCAACCCTTGTTGGATCATTCTACCATGATACAGCTATCCCATCCATCGGTGGCTGATAAGGGTAACCACCTTCATACACTGCTTGTTGTGCACCAAACTTCTACACTGGGGTGTGCGTTACTGGGACTTGCTGTATGGTAGGCACTGTGTTATAGCTAACTGGTGTTAGGGGTATAGTGTTGCTACCAATTGGTACTGTACTTGGTTTGACCCGGAGGTATTGGTGTAGCATTGGTAACATGGGTAGTGATTCACATAGCAACTTCCATAATCGGTCTCATCTATTGTTGCTCTTGTATTTTGTCAAGCCAAGTTTTATTACAATCGTAGCCTAGGCACTTGGTAGTCCAGGTAGATTTCCTGGAGTGGCCTGGTTATTTACCTCCTTTGATTTGTTCCAATCTGATTATCATTATTTAGCATCTACTTAGATGAGTTTTTACTACCCGTTCTCGACCCAAATAGTGGTGGGGTCAAGTTGTAACCTCTTCTTAATGCCCAGTGGGTAATGGATTAGCTTGTGGTGGATCTCACTCTGAGTCTCAGTAGTATAGCTTTATCATCTTTTATAGTTACTCTCATTTTTGGTGTATGGTCATTGCTCTTCTATCTCTGTCTGATTTAGCCCGAGATCTTTCCCTTTACCTCTATAGAGATTTAGGCGTTACTAGCTATTTTTCTTCTTTTTTCTATCATACATTAGGTTTCACATCTTGTGAGTACCAACTCGGTATTTTAATTTTATGCTTTATAGATGCCCCCTTCTTGCTACTGTACTATATCCTTTGTATACTTATACAACTTCCCAACTTATAGATCATACCCTATATTATTTGTTTATCATGATACATTTAGATTTTCTTTTTCTGTCTATGTATATATATGGTTCCACCTTTTATATGTACATTATTGACTTGTTTAAGTTATGTCTCAATCAACACAGGTGCTTACGGTGTGTTTGTATTAAAGCTTTTAATTTATCCTAACTCAGTTTATGGACTCTAGTGGAAGTATTCAAGTTTGATGGGCAAGGCTTGAGAGCTCTGATACCAAGTTGTCACACCCCAATTCTGGACTAACCAGAATGGTGTGATGAACCATCAATAAACCAATGGTTTAACTAGGATCTTGTATAGATTATGCCAACCATGTTAAACCAAAACACATTCTTCATTAATCAGAGATAATAAAGTAAATAGCGAAAGTCTTATTAATAATGAACTGAGGTCTAATCATGATAAATATTTAATATTTTAGTTCTATCCAAGTAACCAAAACATAATTTAATACATATTATAAATATCTAAATACGAACGTTAAACACTAAGCACATCCATAGTTGAAACGCTCGCTCAACGAATCATAATAGTCCTCCACAGCGTGCTCAAACATTGCCGCCACCTGTTCATATATTGGCGTGTCGACATAATCTTCAACTGTAATACCTGCAACATCAGAAACTAAAACGAATTACACGCGCGAGGGTCAGCTCTCGAACTTGAGCTCAGTGAGAAAACAAAATAATACAACAAACATATGCATGCATTAAATTTATATCTTTGGTATGGTTTTTAAGTTTACAATGTGCTATAGAAAGGATTGGTGGCCGCCGCACCTTTATACATGAGTGTGTGAAAGCCGCCCAATGGATTAAACACCATTGTCGTCCCACATGCACCCCATCATGGAATAGATATAGCGCTAAAGTACCCGGATCAAACACCTCATAACACTTCCCCTGATGCCCTACCCATACCAAAACGTAAGTTCCTATTGGCGAGGGCTTGCAAACCGGGCTCCCAACTAACCAATCCTAACGCCAATCATTGTATCCAAGGCCTCCCCCTAGCATCCCTTAATACGTCCATAGAGATAGAGCTAAGGGCCCCCGACAGAGTCAGAGACTACACGGTCCGAGACCACCTCCCCTGATGCCCTATGATGTAATAGTTCTGCTAAGGTAATGGCGATATGATGATGTCAGTGGATAAGACTTGAGAAGAGATAGAGCTAGAGTCTGGTGACCAAGATGAACCATAACGTCACGTCCTCCACCTGATGCTCCACTCTCATCAAGCGCACTAACCACAAACATACATTCACATGCCTATTCCTAGCATTATCATCATTTTATAAATAAACAGAATTAAATATGCATGAGCAGTAATAGCAAGAATATTGGATGACATGTGAAATGCACATTACAAGCAAACAAGCATAGAATCAATCATGGCATCAGACTCAATAAGTAAAACAGTTTATTATTAGCCAATTAGATTAAGTCTTGTTCCCTCACCTTTGCTCAATGGTTATTCATCGTCCAAGCTTTGTAAATCACTTTTAGACCACTTGGAAACCTAATAAATTTATAGATTTTAAATTAGAATTTATTTTCATTAATTCAAACTTCCATAGGCTGAGTGGTTGCAGGTGCGGCTGCACCTGTGGTCTTATCTGTGACCATTGGGTGTGTGGAGAAAAGGTGTGGTCTCATATCATTCGACCACACCCTCCCTAAAACTTCCCCGGTGGGCATGTGGTTGCTATGTATGGTCGCATATCATGCGACCACACATGCGACCACACCCTCCCTGGAACATTCTCGAGGGTGTGTTGTCGATCATATGTGCCTCGTGTGGTTGCATATCAAGTGGCCACACATGAGACCACACATGTGATGATCGACTTTTCCACTCCCAACTCAATTCCTTCATGTTTTGATTCCTTAGCTTATCATCATGATCCTTCCTATGATTGTTCTATGGCTTAAAATTCATATTTACACAATCTATCATCCTAATAGATTCCCTCCATGGATCTCTTAGAATTTGTCCATGGTTTGATGATTGGGTCTCACTTTGAATCACTATCTCCTCCATGATCTATTCTAGGTATTCAACTGATGTGGGGCATGGTTTCATACCACCTTAAACTTGTTAAAGATTCAGAGTTCTCTTTAAAATTCCTCCTCTTAGTCTTCCTCTTTAATTCTCTTTCTCTTCCTCCTCTTCTCTTTCTCTCTCTTTTAGTTTGAGTTCTAAAATGGTGAAAAAGGCTAAGGGACGTCCTATATATAGAGGAAAACCCACCATATAGAGTCCTAGTTTGATTAGGAAAGAACTCCCATCGGATTAGGAAGGTTTCCTAATCACGAAGTCTGTTTGACTTTGTATGGTCGCACGTTGGGTCGCAGAACCCATCGACCACATAGCCAGAAACTATGGCCACACGTCCTAGACTCCTATGGTCTCATTATTCAGAGGTATGGTTGATCACACCTGTTTAGGTATGCGACCACACACTCCTAATTAGATGTTTTTGGGTTAAATTTCATACCTAGCCTTGTGGTTTCTTCACGCACTTGGTCCACTTGGGTCGATTATGATGGGAAGACCGGTCATGACACGAGAATGTAAGGTTAGACCAGATTCGTGATGTGTGGGTCTTACACCTATACTCTTGGGTGACGTGTAGACTCAGAGTGAGATCCACCATACGCTGATTCATTGCCCACTGAGCATTAAGAAGAGGTTGCAACTTGACCCCACCACTATCTGGGTCGATAACAGATAGTGAAAACTCATCTGAGTAGATGCTAAATAATGATAATCAGATTGGAGCAAATCAAAGGAGGTGAACACCCAGCCCACTCCAGCCAATCTACCTGGACTACCAAGTGCCTTGGCTACGATTATAATAAACTTGGCCTGACAAAATATAAGCGCAACAACAGATGATATCGACTATGCAAGTTACCATGGGAAGAGCTACCCAAGTTGCCAATACTACACCAATACATCTGAGTCAGACCATGTACAGTACCAATTGGTAGCAACTGTACCTCCACCACCTGTAAGCTATAACCCAGTGCCTACCATACCGTAGTTCCCAGTAATGCACACTCCAGTATAGAAGCTTGGTGCACAACAAGCAGTGTATCAAGGTGGTTACCCTTATCACCCACCGATGTATGGGATAGTTGCATCATGGTAGATGATCCGACAAGGGTTGAGGAATATTTTCTAAAGATGAAACCTCAAACATTTTAGCAAAGGATCAAATCTATTGTGGCCATATAACTACATAGGTATATATAGGATGCGGTGCATTATTGACTCACTCTTATGATTATAGAGGATGCACATTCCTAATTCTAATTCTCGTACCTTGACAGAATACCTTCTTGATTCAACCTATTAATTGGAGTTATAGATGTTATTTCCTTAGAATTAGTCCTGATTATACCAATCTAAGCTACTTCCATGATCAACACCATGAATAGAGATATGAACGGAATTGATAATTAAAGGTTTAATCATTCCGAATATATATCTTTTCAATTTTATACCTGATTTATAGATGTACCAAAACTTCTCTAGATTTACTCTTGTAGTGCCTTGACCAACGACATTATATACTTGATAGAACCTGTAACCATGAGGCTAAGAGCTGTAAAATCTCTACTTTCATGTATTTGGACCACCGTGCAACTTAACGACCTTTGAATGCTGGTTTGTTTACCATAGATTTACTCTTAATCCTTTAAACCTAGGTTCACTAGATAAAACAAGTGTTCTTCATCATACTGAATTCGAAAGAAGGAAATGAATTACTTTTGGATAAACATTCTGATTCTTATATTCCTTAACATCCGTTGATAGAGATACTTAGTTAATAACAAAATTATTGAAGGAAGACGATTGAATTCAAATTATATTCTATAACCAAGAAAACCTCAAATGAAGTAAGGAGAATCCGTTCTTAGATTGCTGAATGGATGGATTTGAGTCATGGTCTGTAAAAGAGTGCATGAGAAAAAAGTGAGAATTATCAAGAGTAACCAGTAAAGAAATAGATAGCACTCAAGTAGAGTTAAAGATGGCTATATCGGTATGAAGTTTGACAAGGAAGAAGATTTCTAAAGGCATATCTAAGAGTGGATGCAAGTATGAAATAAAAAATGGTGGCATTGAAGTTTTCGAATTAGTACAAGTAATACTGGGTTATGTCCAACGTTAAATGAAATGATTAAGTAAAGACCAAGAAAGTTTGGCTGAATTAATGAAATTATAAGCATATACCCTAATGCTTATAGGTAAACTTGGGATATGATGTGAGTAATAATCATAAGATACTTTTCGAGATATATGAAAGAGAGATCAGGGTAGAACAACAGTGAAAGAAGAGATATAAGCTAATGAGTTTTTGCAATATGAGATTATTGGCGTTAGCCTTTGAAAAATCATAAGAGATGAAGGAACTAGACAAGCTCTTAAGAACTTTATACCAGATTTAGCTAGTTCAAGCTCTTTTGGACTAGATGTTGTAGTGGGTAAGCGTTATGAATATTGTCTGAATCATATGGATGGATAAAATTTGGATGCAACCTAAATCGACTTGAGATGGTAGACTTTGATGTCATCTTGGAAATAGACTGATTATCTCAACACTCTACAAGTGATTATGTGCATAGAAGTGGTTATCATTTAAGAACAAATATGGCACATAATTTGGTTTTATTGGAAGCATATTGCTTAAGAAGTAAAGGCTTATCCTCTCTGCACTAAAGGTGAGGAGATGCCTTGAAAAGAAAGGAGTTGAATATATGGTATTTGTGGTGGACGTTACTAAAGAAGCACCATAGAAGGAAGATATTGATGTGATGCGTAAATCCAACAAGTATCAACTTGTTACCAAGGACAATACCTGTGTCAAAGGCACCTATAGAATAGCTTCTATGGAGTTAAAGGAATGAAATACTCAACTATGGGTGTTATTAGACAAAGGTTCTAATCAGCCAAGTATTTCATCACGGAGAGTGCCAGTGCTATTCGTGAAGGAGAAGGATGGTAGCGTTCGCTTATGTATAGACTACTAAAAATTGAACAAGCTCACCATAAAGAATTAAATAATTGATATCCATTTCTATGGATTAATGACTTGTTCGATCTGCTGCAAGGTGAAAAGTATTCTCCAAGCATGACCTTGGATGAAGTATCATTAACTGAAGAATTTGGACAGCAATATTTCGAAGATAGCTTTCGAAACCAGATAAAATCATTATGAGTTCTCGATTATGTCGTTTGGATTAACCAATGCGGTTACATCTTTTATGGAACTGATGAACTGGGTGTTTCATGACATGTATAGGACACGTCAGTCATAGTTTTGTAGACTATATATTGGCTTATTCCAAAGATGAGGAAAGTCCTATAACTAATTTTATAATAGCTTCCCAACAGCTGAAAAGGGAGAAGCTTTATGCCATGTCCAAGAGATATGAGACTTGAGTAAACAAAGTGATCTTCTTAGGTCACATAGTATCTGTAAGACCCGCACTACAGTAACTTGGTCTAACCGTGTTGTGCCAGGTCTTCCCATCATTCCTGGACCAAGTGGACTGAGCATCTGAAGATAGATCACAAACCAGGTATGAGAATTGAGTTAAAAACACTAAAAACATACCTAAGGTCGCATGCCTGGGTAGGTATGGACGACCATAAGTAAGGGAACAAAAAATCTCAAATCTAGAATCCCATGATCGATGATTTTGACCTTACGATCGATGATTTTTGCGACCGTATGATCGACCGTGAAAACCTAGATCAGACTCTGAGTTTTGGAAACTTTTCTAAACTCAGGGATTGCTCTCCTAATTGAAAGGGAACTTTATATGGAGAGTTTTATCTATATAAAGGATGTCCCTCAGCCCTTTTTCACTATTTTAGAACATTAGTAAACCCTAGAGAAAAAGAAGGAAGATAAGGAGAAGAAGAAAAAGCTAAGGAAAAGAGTTTGCTGAGAAGGGATTGAATCTCTATCACAGGAAAAGGTATGAAATGAATCTCTGGAGATTTAAACTCTAAGGAATAAGACTTCTATGGAGGATAGGCCATCTCAACCTATTATGATCTATGTGATTTCCTTGAGAAAATCCCAAGGAGAAGCATAAGAAGTGAATTTAATGATTAGGGTTGATAAGAAATTACTAATGATGGCCATAGGATGACCTTAGGATAAACCCCATTGACGAATAGAAGAATTGACCCAGGAAGAACTCGAATTTCAGGCAGACTGTGACCAGAAATGTTAAGGTTGCAGCTAGGGTCAACTATAACATGACTAGTATGACCAGAGGATCGACCATAGGCATTAGGGAAGATTTCAGAAATCATATGATTACAGCTACGATCGCACCATATGCGACCGTAGGGTATCGACCATAGAGAGTAAGGTCGATACAGCATGAGACCATAGGACCAATCAGGCACCTATCAGTGCACTGTTTCAATTTTCGACTACTGTGGTATGTCACATATGAACCCTAACTTAAATTCATATAAATTTTAGGTTGTTAAATCAATTCAAAGAGAATTTCAAGGCTTGGAAGGACATCGAGAATTGCTAACAGGTGAGGGAACAAGACCTAATCTAATTACATAATAACAAACTGTTCATTTTATTGAGTCTAAGGCCATGATTGATTCTATGCTTGTATGCTTGTAATGTGCATCTCACATGTCATCCAATATTCCTGCTATTACTGTTCATGGATAATTAATTACATTTATTTATAATATGATGATGATGATGATGCTAGGAATAGGCATGTGAATGTATGTGTGTGGTTGGTGTGTTGGATGCGACTCGAGCATCAGGGGGAGGACATGGCATGGTGGTTTTCAACCTCGTCACCAGACTCTAGCTCTATCTTTACTCATGTCTTGTGTCACACCCCAAAAAGTTCCACCAACGGGTGTGAGTGAACCGTCATACGGATCTCGAATAGGCCGTGTTCACCCATACAAACCAATTACACATAACCACAATCGAATATAAACATACGCGGAAGACAACCATTATTCAATTCAATCCTTCTATTACATCTAATAACAAACGAAATTCCATTATGTGAGTAACAATATTTGATTCTATGGTCTGGTTTTGTAGTTTGTAATGTGTACTCACATGTCGCCAATATTGGCTGCGGGGCTCGCAACTAACCAATCCTATATGTCAACAATTACTTGCTCATGGAAATTAATTCCATTTATTTATAATATGATGATGATGATGATGATGCTAGGAATAGGCATGTGAATGTGGATGGCATGTGTATGCAACACAATAGTATATAATGTTTACGTGGTTGGTGTGTTGGATGCGCATTAATATATTATTTGGGTTTCATGTTGGCGGCCCGAGAAGCGGCGGTGGATGTGGCGCGCCGGGAGGGCGACCGGTAGGCCGACTCGAGCACTCGGGGAGGGACATGGCATGGTGGTTTTCAACCTCGTCATGGCCGATGGTCAGGCCCCGAGTCGGGGGTAGCGGACTCTAGCTCTATCTTTACTCATGTCTTGCCCACTAACATCATCGTTAGGGTATTGCCATTAACTTAGCAACCCGGCCCAACTGGGTAAGAAGATATTACATCGTAGGGGGGGGGGGGGCGGGGCCCCCCCCCCCCCCCCAGCTCTTCCTCTCTGGGTTTGGGAAGACAATGGAAAGGATTTGGGGGTTTAGGGTGTTTTAAGACGTATTGAGGGATGCTGGGGTCTTGGATACACTGTTTGGCATTAGGATTGGTTAGTTGCGTGCCCAGTTTGCAAGCCCTCGCCAATAAGGGCTTACGTGTTGGTATGTGTAGGGCATCAGGGAAAGTGTTACGCGGTGTTTGATCTGGACACTTTAGCTCTATCTCTAATCCATGATGGGTGCATGTGAGATGGCAATGATGTTTGATCCATTGGACAGATTCACACACTCATGAATAGAGGTGCGGCGGCCACCAAACCATTCTATAGCACATTGAAAACTTATAAACCAGACCAAAGATATGAATTGAATGCATGCATATGTTTGTTGCATTGTTTTGTTTACTCACTGAGCCATGATGTGTGCTCACCGTTTCGACATCAAATATTTTTAGTTGATGATGCAGGTCCTACCGTTGAAGAATATATAAGTGTGTCGAAGTATGAACACGTTGCTGCGATGGACATAGAATGTCACACCCCAAATTCTGTACTATTCAGAATGGTGTGATGAACCGATAGCAAACCAACGGTTCAACCAGGATCTCGGACATACGATATCCATTTTATCTAAACCTCATACATTCACATTCATAATCAGAATAAATACACAATAGCGGAAGTCTTATAGTAAAATGAACTGAGAATCTATTGTCATATTAATATTTAAATAGCAAATTATTCTGTGTCAACTAAGACATAAATAAATATCAAATACATATTTTACTGAATCTAAATAATGAAAATAACATCTAATCGAATACACATGAGTTTCACTCGCAAGAGGAGTCATGCGTATCCACTTCATCTTCAACTTCCATCGCCGCCAAGTGCCCGTACACTGGAGCATTGACATAATCTTTGACGGTAGTACCTACATCATTAACTAAAAATATTCGACGTCGAGGGGGTGAGCACACATCATGGCTCAGTGAGCAAACAAAACAATGCAACAATACGTATGCATGCAATCAATTCATATCTTTGGTCTGGTTTAAAGTTTGCAATATGCAATAGAAAGGATTGGGTGGTCAAAGATTAATGTTTATTGAAAGATTAATGTTTATTGACCCCTCCTCTATACACAAGTGTGTGACGCCATCCGAAGGTAACGTTTATCGTCGACTCACAAACACCCAATTCATGAACATTGTACAACAAAGGTTAACGTTTATTGTTGTACAATGCCATACCAACACGTAAGCCCCTGTTGGCGAGGGCTTACAAACTGGGCTCGCAACTAACCAATCCTAATGCCAAACAGTGTATCCAAGGCCTCAACCCAGCATCCCTCAGAACGTCCATAGAGATAGAGCTAAGGCCCCCCGGTAGAGTCAATTACTACAAGGACTGGGACCACCTTCCCTGATACTCTACGACGTAATAGTTCTGCTAAAGTAATGGCGATACAACGATGCTAATGCACAAGACTTGAGTTAGAGATAGAGCTAAAGCGCTGAGGCCCAGCCTATGACACCCCCCCTGATACTCGCTCGCATCAAGTACACCAACCACACACATACATTCAAATGCCTATTCCTATCATCATCATCATTATCATGTTATAAACAATAAAGTAAATATGCATGAACAATAAATAGAAATATCGGATGACATATTGAATGCACATTACAAGCATGTTCGCATAGTATCAAGCATAGCATTGGACTCAAGAAATAAAATAGTTTATTATTAACCAATTAGTTAAGAGTCATGTTTCCTCACCTTAGCTTGCTAGTAGATCCTCTTTCAAGCTTTAAAATCACTTTTATATTATTATTATACTGCTAGAAGACCTAACAAAGTGGATAAAATTTAATTAGAATTAATTTTGAATTTTAAAACCATGTTGTTAACTGGGGGTCGGAGCTAGGGTCTGAGTTATGATCGACCCTGGGTGCGACCACCCCTATTTTGGGCTTCCCGAACACTGGGGGTCGATGCTCAGGGTCTGGTAGGGTCGATTGGCCATCGACCCCCCATTCGACCCCCTGTGGGTTTTATCAATTTTTCTTCCTTCAGCCCATTCTTCGTGTTTGGGGTCCTATGGCTTGCTCCTACAGTCCATTCCACACATGTTCTATGGCCTAGAACCATGATTCATTCACCTATATGGCTTTCATGATTTCCCCCATGGTTTTCCTTGAAAACCTAACCATGGGTTGATGGTTTGGGTTTCTCCGAGATCATACCCTCTTCATTATCTACTCTAAGGTCTTTAGAAACTCATGGAAATAGTATCCATACCTGAGAAGATTACTCCTTCTCTACAACTCTTTTCCTTTTGCTTTCCTCTCTTCTTCCTTCTCTTCTTCTTCTCTTTCTTCTCTTCTCTTTCTCTCAATTCAATTAGGGTTCTAAAAGGAGTGAAAGAGGCTTAGAGACGTCCTATTTATAGTGTAGAAACACCTAAAATAAGTCCCATTGAGATTAGGAAGGAACCCCATTGAAATTAGGAATGTTTTCTAATATCTATTTTTACCGAGTACCGAGGGTCGATAGGGGGGGTCGGAGATCCCGTCGACCCCTGGTCCTTAAAATGTCCGACCCCCCATATAAAACTGGGGATCTGACTTCTATACTGGGGGGGTCCGACCCTCCCTTGCTGGGTATGCGTCCCTCCCCTTATTTAAGTGTTTTTGGGTCAGTTTAATACGATCATGATCTCCTTCACGCACTTGGTCCATTTAGCTCAACCATGATGGGTAGACCTGGTTCAAGGTGGTAAGACCGGGTTAGTTTGATACGGGTCTTACAACTCCCCCCTACTTATAAAAAATTTCGTCCCCGAAATTGTTCATACCTTCAGAGTCAAATAAATGAGGGTATTGCTTTCGCATAGCATTTTCTTCTTCCCATGTAATTTCTTCCATGTCTCCACTTCTCCAAGTGACCTTAACATAATAGATATCTCGATTGCTTAGTCATTGAACCTTTCGGCTGGTGATTTCAGTTGGTGTTACTTCAAAGGTCAAATCATCAGTCAAATCAGGTAGATCTACTGTCAGAACGTGCGTTGGATCCTTGACATACTTCTTCAATAAGGAAATATGAAATACGTCATGCACACTTGACATAGATGGTGGTAGTGCTAACTGGTAAGTCACTTTCCCACGCTTAGCTAAAATCTCATATGGTTCGATATATCTTGGACTTAGTTTCCCTTTTTGTCCGAACCATTTCAAACCTCGCATAGGCGATACCTTCAAGAATACTTTATCAGCCACGACGAACTCAAGATCTCTGCGTCGAGTATCTGCATATTGCTTCTGAAGATTTCGGGCTGTTCTCACTCTTTCCTTGATAATGTCGACCACTCGATAAGTCTCCTCAACAAATTCTAGTCCAACGATACTAAGTTCCCCAACTTCATTCCAAAACAATGGAGTTCGACACTTTCTGCCATACAGTGCTTCATAGGGTGACATCTGTATGGTAGCCTGATAGCTGTTGTTATAAGAGAACTCGATCAGTGGTAACTTTTCATCCCATGATCCTTTAAAATCAATTACACATGCTCATAGCATATATTCTAGAATCTGAATTATACGCTCTGACTGTCCATCTGTCTGTGGATGGAATGTAGTACTAAACTTCAATGTTGTACCCATAGCCTTTTACAATCCTTCCCAAAACTTGGAAGTAAATCGTGGATCTCTATCGGACACAATGCTCTTTGGTACACCATGTAATCGAACAATATTATCCACATACAGCTTTGCTAACCTTTCTACTGTATACTGAGTTCGTATCAATATAAAACGAGCTGTTTTGGTCAGGCGGTCTACAATCACCCAAACTGCGTCAACTACTCGAGGAGTCAATGGTAACCTTGTGATGAAGTCCATAGTGATCCAGTCCCATTTCCATGCTGGTTCCGATAATGGCTGTAACACTCCTATGGGTCTTTGTCATTCAGCCTTTACTTTCTGACAATTTAGGCATTGAGACACGAACTTAGCTACGTCTACTTTCATTCCTCTCCACCAATATAATTTCTTTAGATCATGATACATTTTTGTACTTCTCGGGTGTATCGAATAGATGGTGGTATGGGCTTCTTTTATCAGTCGGTGTCTAATGTCCACACTTTCTGTTTCGGGTACACATATTCTTCCTTTGTACTTCAATACCTTCTCTTCGTCCAAGGTGAACTAAGGGTTAGTTCTACTGTCACACCCCAATTCCTTTGTACTTCATATCTTTGGTCTGGTTTATAGTTTGCAATGCATAATAGAAAGGTTGGGTGGTCAAAGGTTAACGTTTATTGACCCCGCCTCTATACACAGGGTGTGGAAGTCTACCCGAAGGTTAACGTTTATCGTCGTCCTCATCTACCCTAATCATGAACATTATATAACAAAGGTTAAAGTTTATTGCTATATAGTGCCATACCAACAAGTAAGCCCCTGTTAGGGAGGGCTTACAAACTGGGCTCGCAACTAACCAATCTTAATGCAAACAGTATATCCAAGGCCTCACCCCAGCATCCCTTAGAATATCCATAGAGATAGAGCTAAGGCCCCCCGATAGAGTCAGAGACTACAAGGACCGAGACCACCTCCCCTGATACTCCATGATAAAATAGTTCTGCTAAAGTAATGGCGATACGACGATGCTAATGCACAAGACTTGAGTTAGAGATAGAGCTAAAGTGCTGAGACCCGCCAAAGGTTAACGTTTACTAACGTTCTCATCACACCTCCCCTGATACTCGCTCGCATCAAGTACACCAACCACACACATACAATCACATGCCTATTCCTATCATCATCATCATCATGTTATAAATAATAAAGTAAATATGCCTGAACAAATAATATAAATATTGGATGACATATTGTATGCACATTACTAACATATTCGCATAGAATAAAGCATGGCATTGGACTCAAGAAAATGGAAAACAGTTTGTTATTAACCAATTAGTTTATAGTTTTGTTTCCTCACTGTAGCTTGCTAATAGATACATTTGCAAGCTTTATAATCACCTTTATATTGTTATTGTATTGTTAGAAGACCTAACCAAGTCGATAGAATTTAATTAAAATTAATTATGAATTTAAAAACCATTATGTTAACTGAGGGTCGGAGGTAGTGTTAGAGTCCTGATCAACCCTGGGTGCAACCCTCCCCAAACTCTGAACTTCTCGAACACTGAGGGTCGATACTCAGGATCACATAGGGTCGGATGGTCATCGACCCTCGGTGCGACCCTCAGTGTACTTTGGCCAATTTCCCTCTTTTAGTCCATTCTCCATGCTTGGGATCCTATGGCTTGCTCCTACATTCCATTCAACATTCATTCCATGGTCTGGAACCATGAATCATCCACCTAAATAGCATTCATACATTCTCCTATGGTTTTCCATGAATACCTAACCATGGGTTGATGATTTGGGTTTCTCTGAGATCACACTCTCATCAATATCTAACCTAAGGTCTGTAGAAACTCATGGAATTAGTATCCATACCTAAGAAGAATACTCCTTCTCTACAACTCTTCTCTTTTGGCTAAATTCTCTTCCTTGCTTCTCTTCTTCTTCTATTCCTTCTCTTCTCTTTCTCTCAATTCAATTAGGGTTGTGAAAGGAGTTAAAGAGGCTTAGGGACATCCTTTAAATAGAGTAGGAACATCCAAAAATAAGTCCCTTTATGATTAGGAAAGAATCCAAATCAAAAATTAGGAAATTTCCTAATTTCAGTTTCGGAGGCAACCGAGGGTCGATGGGAGGGTCGATGATCCCGTCGACCCTAGGGTTCCTAAGGTGTCCAACCCTCCCTTCAAAACTGAGGGTCTGACTTTCTGTTTTGGGAGGTCCGACCCTCCTTGGCTGGGTATGCGACCCTCCCCTTAAATTAAGTGTTTTTGGGTTGATTTGATACCTGGGATCTCGATCTCCTTCACGCCCTTGGTCCATCTGACTCGACCATGATAGGTAAACCTGGTTCAAGGTGGTAAGACCGGGTTAGATTGACACGGGTCTTACAACTCCCCCCTACTTATAATAATTTCGTCCTCAAAATTGTACTTACCTTCTGAATCAAATAAGTGAGGGTATTGCTTTCACATAGCATTTTCTTCTTCCCATGTAATTTCTTCCATGTCTCTACTTTTCCATGTGACCTTAACATAATAGATATCTCGGTTGCATAGACGTTGAACCTTTTGGCTGGTGATTTCTGTTGGTGTTACTTCAAATGTCAAATCATCAGTCAAATCTGGTAAATCTACTGTCAACATGTGCGTTTGATCCTTGACATACTTCTTCAATAGGGAAATGTGAAATACGTCATGCACACTCGACATAGATGGTGGTAGTGCTAACTGATAAGCCACTTTACCACGCTTAGCTAGAATTTCATACGGCCCGACATATCTTGGACTTAGTTTCCCTTTCTGTCTGAATCTTTTCAATCCTCGCATAGGTGATACCTTCAAAAATACTTTATCACCTACGGCGAACTCCAGATCTCTGCGTCGAGTATCTGCATATTGCTTCTGACGATTATGAGCTGTTCTCACTCTTTCCTTGATAATGTCGACCACTCGGAAAGTCTCTTCAACAAATTTTGGCCCAACAATACTACGTTCTCCAACTTCATTCCAATACAAAGGAGTTCTGCACTTCCTGCCATACAGTGCTTCATAAGGTGACATCTGTATAGTAGCCTGATAGCTATTGTTATAAGCGAACTCGATCAATGGTAACTTTTCATCCCATGATCCTTTGAAATCAATTACACATGCTCGTAGCATATCTTATAGAATCTAGATTGTATGCTCTGACTGTACATCTGTCTGTGGGTGGAATGCAGTACTGAACTTCAACATTGTACTCATAGCCTTTTGCAATCCCTTCCAAAACTTGGAAGTAAATCGTGGATCTCTATCGGATACAATGCTCTCTGGTACACTGTGTAATCGAACAATATTATCCACATACAGCTTTGTTAACCTTTCTAGAGTATACTAAGGTCGTATAGGTATGAAACGAGCTGTTTTAGTCAGATGGTCCACAATCACCCAAACTACGTCAACTACTCGAGGAGTCAGTGGTAGTCCCATGACAAAGTCCATAGTAATGCAGTCCCATTTCCATGCTGGTTTTGATAATGGCTGTAACAGTCCTGCGGGTCTCTATCGTTCAGCCTTTACTTTCTGATAATTTAGGCAGTGAGACACGAACTTGGCAACATCTGCTTTCATTCCTCTCTACTAATATAGTTTCTTTAGATCATGATACATTTTTGTACTTCCAAGATGTTTCGAATAGATGGTGGTGTGGGCTTCTTTCATCAGTCAGTGTCGAATGTCTACACTTTCTGTCTCGGGTACGCATATTCTTCCTTTATATTTCAGTACTTTATCTTCATCCAAGGTGAACTCAAGGTTAGTCCTACCTTTTTTGATATCTTCTTGTACTGTTCTCAGATAAGGATCTGATTTGATAGCTGTCTTCACTTCATCCATTATATCCGATATAATCTTCAATCAAGTGAACATGTACGAAAACCGATGAACAAATCCTTGGTTGGCAGATCCATCCGTTGTGTCTATCACATACTGCTCGTTTCCGTGATTGAATACCATTCCGGTAGTACACATTGCTGCAGTTGTGCTAACCTCTCCTTGCAATTTTATCATTGCTTTTCTGCTTTACGCATCCGCTACTACGTTCGCTTTTCCCGGATGATACTGGATATCACAATCATAGTCTTTCAATAGTTCCAGCCATCTTCTTTGTCTCATATTCAACTTCTTCTGATTAAATAAATAAGTAAGACTTTTATGGTCGACTTAATCTGAAATTTCTCTCCGTATAGGTAATGTCTCCATATCTTGACAGCATGTACTACTGCCGCTAACTCCAAATCATGGGTGGGGTAATTTTTCTCATGTATCTTCAATTGTCTCGAGGCATAAGAAATTATTTGCTCTCCTTGCATAAGCACACATCCTAATCCCAGTCCCGACGCATCAGTGTATAAAGTAAATGTCTGTCCTGGAACGAGAATAGTCAAAATCAGAGTGGATATCAATCTGGTCTTCAACGTTTGGAAACTCTTCTCACATTTATTGGTCTACACGAACTTTTCACCTTTCTTAATCAAACTGGTGAGAGGTACGGCAATCCAGGAATAGTCTTCTACGAATCTCCGATAATAACCAGCTAGACCCTAAAAACTTCTAATTTCTGAAACGCTCTTTGGTGCTTCTCACTTTACAATAGCCTCGATCTTGCTGGGGTCCACTTTGATTCCTTCAGCGGATACTACATGGCCTAAGAAGGCGACTTCACTTAGCCAAAACTCACACTTTGAAAATTTGGCATATAGCTTCTCTTTCCTTAAACGCTGTAGGGCGGTGTTTATGTTCTTGATATGAGTTTCTTCGTCCTTGGAGTATACCAATATATCATCAATAAATACTATAATCGACGTATCCAACATATCATGGAAGACCCGGTTCATAAGTTTCACAAAAGTTGCTGGTGCATTTGTTAATCCAAAAGACATGACCAAGAACTCATAATGTCCGTATCTGGTCCTGAAAGCTGTCTTAGGAATATCACCTTCTTTAATCTTCAATTGATGATAGCCCGATCGAAGATCGATCTTAGAAAATACCTTTGCTCCTTGCAATTGATCGAACAAGTCATCGATCCGAGGTAGTGGATATCGATTCTTGATTGTCAGTTTATTCAACTCCCGATAGTCGATGCATAATCGAACGCTACCGTCCTTCTTTACGAATAACACCGATGCTCCCCATGGTGATATACTGGGTCGAATATAACCCTTGTCCAGCAGTTCCTATAGTTGCACTTTCAGTTCCTTCAGTTCAGTAGGAGCCATTCTATAAGGTGCTTTTGATATTGGTGCGACTCCAGGTACAAGGTCTATCACAAACTCTGTGGCTCGGTCGGGTGGTAATCCTAGTAGTTCCTCTGGAAATACGTCGGGATAGTCCCGCACGACTTCAATATCTTCCATTTGTGGTGCTTCCTTGGTTAGGTCGACTACTGATACTAGATACCCGACTGCCCCTTCTCAAGGCACTTCTTAGCCTTTAGTGCTGAGAGTATGAGCTTGCGTCTATGGGGAAGTTTGGTTCCCGAAAAACTAAATTCTGCTCCTTCTTTGTCTTTAAATGTTTGCTTCTTTTCGGCGCATAATATGTTTGCAGAATGCCGAGCTAACCAGTCCATTCCCAAGATGACGTCAAAGTCTTCCATCTCAAGTTGTATCAATGTTGCATCTAAGGTTTTCTCGCCAATGAGAACTGGACATGATCCATAGCCTTTCTCTAATTCCACTTCTAACCCCATCGGTGACCGTACGAGTAATTTGTAGTCTAACATTTTGATGGGTAAGTTTATCTTCTTTCCGAATGACACAGATATAAATGAATGAGTAGCTCCTGAATCAAAGAGTACTCTGGCGGGTACGCCATTTATAGGTACGATACCTGTGATTTATTTTACTTAGTCTACATGCTCATACAATGTAATTACAACTTTAAAAAGTTTCAGTCATACCTGTGACCACATCGGGTGATGCGGTAGCATCCTCGGATGTAATAGCATATACCCGTCCCTGATGTAACTGCTTCTTGGGCTTAGGGCACTCCCTTGCCATATGTCCCGGTTGGTTGCAGTTATAACACTTCGGGCTTTCAGAATTTGGCTTTGGCTGAGGTTGAGCTACTGGAGTAGTCTTGGTTGCAGCAGTAAAATTCTGAGGGCAGAAAGGCTTATATGTCCTGTTATTGCCTCCGTTGTAAGAATTTTCAGCTGGCCTTTTGATACCCCGGTTCTGTATGAAATAACTCTCCTTCTGGCTCGATTCAATAACTCGAGCTATTTAGATGGCTTCATTATAAATCTTCTTTTCTAAGCCCAGAACGTGCTCTCTGATGCTTCCTCTCAGTCCCGTGACGAACCTACGGGTTTTGGTGTCTTCTTCCTGCATACTAAGTGGTGCGAAGAAAAATAGCTCTTCATAACGCTGTTGATATGCATCCACGGACATCTGTTCCTGATATAGACTCAGGAACTCCTTCTCCATAGAATCTCTGAAGCTTCGTGGAAAATATTTCTCAAAGAAAGCTTCTTTATAAATAGCCCAAGTCAGTTGGGCGTGCTTGGTCAATAAGTAAGCCCTAGTTGATTTCTACCAATGATGTGCGTCACCCTTTAGCATGAAGGTGGCACATAATATTTTTTCTTCCTCTGTAATAGTCATCATGAGGAAATTTCTCTCCATCTCGTCTATCCAGTGTGCTGGCCATAATGGATCAGACGGTTTGCCATTAAATTCCCTGGGCTTCATCTTCAAAAACCTCTCAACCAGTCGAGAGTGATCCATTTGATTTTGGGGGTATGCCCCAAACATAGGGGGTGGAGGCTGATAGTTAACCTGAGCTGCTTTAGGACCTGGTACTGAAATTTGTGCAGCAGGTTGTTGAGTTGTTTGAGGTGCTGGGAGGTTACCCACCGGTGCTGCACTGGCTTGTCCCGTCTGCATGGGTGTAGCATGAGCAGCCTGAAACATGATTCCCATTGCATCCTGCATCTGAGCCTGTGGGTGTTGCATCTGTTGTAGCTGCTGAGATAGGTTCATAACTACGGCTGCTAGTTCTGGTGGTGGAGGTGGAAAATTTGTAGGATTTGCCTGATCTGGATTTCCTGGGACATATACATTCTCCTGGCTAGTTTCCTCCACAGGTGGTGGTGGTGGAACTGCATTTCGGCTCTGTCTGGTTACTCTTATTCCAGACATATTATCCTTCTGAGATGGGTGGTGCCTGAAAATCATCAAAATAAGTGAGAAAATCATTGATAGTTCATGTAGGCACGTTAACCGATGTAAACTTTCAAATTTCAATTCATTTTATGAAAAAAAAAAATACTGTCTTTTCGATGTAGGGTTGATGGTGAGGGTCGATGGTATGTCCGACCCTTAGTATCCGACTCTGGGACTAACCTGTTCTTCCCAAGAGCTGAGGGTCGATGTGAGGGTCGATGGGTGTCCGACCCTCAGTTCCGACCCTTAGTTTTCTGTCAGATTCCCGAGAGCCGAGGGTCGATGGTTCTGGTCGAATTGTCCGACCCTCAGACCAAAAATCAGATTTTTAAGATCCGATTTTGGGTCATTTTTTATTATTTCACTCCCGTTTTGACTCGTCTCTCCCTTCTGAGTTGCTACAGTGCCACTCCACTAGTTTTGGTCAGTTTGAGTCTGGGTTTCGACGTCCACATCATCCCTACAGGTATGTTTTCTCATTTTTACCTGTTTTTAGGTTTCCATTTCTAGGTTTTTGCTCATTTAACTGGTATTCTTCAAATTAAACTTTTTCCAATCATAAAAATTCAATTTTTATTGGGGGCTTTTGTTATTGGTGTCTCAAGGAACGAAAGCCCTCAAAAAATTTTGAGTTTCATCAGTTGGTTATCGAGAAACTTGGATTTTTGCTCGTTTGCCCTAATTTATTGAAATTTTTTTGATTTCTTGAAATTCGTTCAAATTGGACTTCATTAGTTCCAAATTCCTACTGTGTGAGTGTTGTAGGATGTGTTGGAACCTACATAAGTCCTCCTGCCTACGTGTATGGGTGAAAAGCGAGGCTTTTGACCAATTTACGTCGTCAATGCTAAATTTCAGAGTTTTATCCTACTAACTCCTTATCTGTTTTTCTTTCTTGTTTGCAGATACCATGGCTCGTACCAAGATACCCAGAGTTCGTGATCCGCTTCGCTTCCGCTCCAATGAAGCCGAGGCACAGTATGCCGACTATGCTCGTAAGAAAGTGGAGGGTGGTCGTATGGTGAACTTCGCTGAGCTAGCCTTGTTCAACGTAGAGAGAACATTCGGTGACATGGGGTGGCTCCCTGTCATCACTTACGACGCGTGCACATGTTAGGATTTGGTGTGCCAGTTCTATTGTAATCTCCAGGTGCTGTGGAATTACAATGACGTTGAGCGTGGTCAAGAGTCAGCTATGTTAAAGGGGTGCACATTTCATTTGACTATCAACAATTGACCGATCTGTTGGGCATTCCTTATGATGGCCCCATGGTGTACTGTGTGCCTGGAGAGCCCCAGATTGTTTCCATGGAGATGTGGGCAGAGATCGACAATCAACTACTCTGGCCTGATTGCTGGCAGATGAGAGCTTGTTACCTGCGTCCAGCTCCATGGGTCTTCTACAAGATTATCCAACATAATCTGATTCCGCAGAGTGGGCACTATGAGAGGGTTTCTCAGCTAACCCAGTTCTTGATATATATTATATGCACCAGACAGCCAGTCTGCCTTCCCTACATCATCATGCGGACCATGATTAGTGCTACATTGTCCGATCATAGGGGTAATCTACCCTATGGACGTATAATTACCGTTCTAATGACCCGCCTAGGGGTTGACTTAGTGGATGAGAAGATTCAGGAGAAGACCTTCTCGTCGCCACTAGATTGGGAGGCTATCTGCAAGATGGGTATACGGGATGCCCAAGTTAGTGACGAGGAGAGGAACAAGATGGTACGCCCTCACACTCGCATTGAGATGGCTGACGCTGAGGCTGCTGTTGCTGCTGCTAGAGCTCATGTTGATCCTGTCGATGATGACGATCGTATGTATATGGATGTCGACTCGATACCACCGCCTTTACCTACGCATGCGGCTGGAGTTGGTACTTCTTCTGCGGCGGATCCTGTACCTGAGAATGGTCCTTCTCATGCGGCTGGTCCTTCACGCCCACCGCCTGACCTGATGGAGATGTTGCAGGAGATCAGGGAGGCTCAGCGCAGATCTGATCTAAGGATGGAGGAGTTGCTAGACGCTCAACGTGTGAGAGTGGATGAGCTATTAACCGCCCAGCACATATTAGACACACGGATGGGAGAGCTCATAGAGGTTCAGCGTGCGACTGATCGGATGGTAGCCGATCTCACAGCTAGTCTATAGACGACCCAGACTCAGATAGCCTGGTTAACTAGGGTCTATGCTGAGGACTATGACAGGGATCGTGAGGCCCCGCCTCCTCCTTCACCTCCAGCTTCTTGATTGTACTTTATTTTCCTTGTACTACAGAGTAATTGTCCAGGTTGTGGACTGTACTCTGCTTTTGTTATGTATATACGTTTTGCTTCTCTCTCTGATTGTATGTAATTTGTTTCCCCTTTAATAGATGCATTATTCTTTTTTTTTCGTTTTTTTGCATTTGGTCTCAACCATCACTAGTGCTTATAGTGTGTTAATATTACGGTTTTTACTTTTATCCTATCTCAATTCACAATTGTCTCGAATGTATGTTAGTTCAGCGGACAAGGCCTGAGATGCTCTGATACCAAGTTGTCACACCCCAATTCCGCACTATTCAGAATGGTGTGATGAACCGCTAGCAAACCAATGGTTCAACTAGGATCTCGAGTAGGCTATATCTGTGTTATCTAAACTCCCATACATCCATAATCATAATCAAAATAAATACACAATAGCGGAAGTCTTATAATAAAATGAACTGAGAATCTACTATGATATTAATATTTAAATAACAAATTATTCTGTATCAACTGAGACATAAATAATTATCAAATACATGTCTTTATTAAATCCAAATAAAGAAATCTAGAAAATATCTAATCGAATACACATGAGTTGCACTCGCAAGAGGAGTCATGTGTATCTACTTCAGCTTCAGCTTCTATCGCCGCTACGTTCCCGTATGCTGGAGCATTCAGATAATCTTCAACGATATAACCTGCAACATCAACTAAAAATATTCGACGTCGAGGGGTGAGCACACATCACGGCTTAGTGAGAAGACAAAACAATGCAACATTACATATGCATGCAATCAATTCATATCTTTGGTCTAGTTTATAGTTTGCAATGCGCAATAGAAAGGTTGGGTGGTCAAAGGTTAACGTTTATTGATCCTGCCTCTATACACAGGGTGTGGTAGTCCGCCCGAAGGTTTACGTTTATCGTCGTCCCCATCCACCCTAATCATGAACATTATAAAACAAAGGTTAACGTTTATTGCTATATAGTGCCATACCAACACGTAAGCCCCTGTTAGCGAGGGCTTGCAAACTGGGTTCGCAACTAACCAATCCTAATGCCAAACAGTTTATCCAAGGCCTCACCCCAACATCCCTCAGAATATCCATAGAGATAGAGCTAAGGCCCCCCGATAGAGTCAGAGACTACAAGGACCGAGACCACCTCCCCTGATACTCCACGACATAATAGTTCTGCTAAAGTAATGGCGATACGACGATGCTAATGCACAAGACTTGAGTTAGAGATAGAGCTAAAGTGTTGAGACCCACCAAAGGTTAACATTTATTGACGTTCTCATCACACCTCCCCTGATACTCGCTCGCATCAAGTACACCAACCACACACATACAATCACATGCCTATTCCTATCATCATCATCATCATGTTATAAACAATAAAGTAAATATGCATGAACAAATAATAGAAATACTGGATGACATGTTATATGCACATTACAAATATATTCTCATAGAATCAAGCATGGCATTGGACTCAAGAAAATGGAAAACAGTTTGTTATTAACCAATTAGTTTAGAGTTATGTTTCCTCACCTTAGCTTGCTAATAGATACTTTTCCAAGCTTTATAATCACCTTTATATTGTTATTTTATTGCTAGAAGACCTAACAAAGTCGATAGAATTTAATTAGAATTAATTCTAAATTTAAAAACCATTCTGTTAACTGAGGGTCGGAGGTAGGGTCGGAGTCCTGATCGACCCTGGGTGCGACCCTCCCCAAACTCTGAAAATCCCGAATACTGAGGGTCGATACTCAGGATCACCTAGGGTCGGATGGTCATCGACCCTCGGTGCGACCCTTGCTGTACTTTGGTCAATTTCCCTCTTTTAGTCCATTCTCCGTGCTTGGGATCCTATGGCTTGCTCCTACATTCCATTCAACATTCATTCCATGGTCTGGAACCATGAATCATCCACCTAAATAGCTTTCATGCATTCTCCTATGGTTTTCCATGAAAACCTAACCATGGGTTGATGGTTTGGGTTTCTCCGAGATCACACTCTCATCAATATCTAACCTAAGGTCTGTAGAAACTCATGGAATTAGTATCCATACCGGAGAAGAATACTCCTTCTCTGTAACTCTTCTCTTTTGGCTAAATTATCTTCCTTGCTTCTCTTCTTCTTCTTCTTTTCCTTCTCTTATCTTTCTCTTAATTCAATTTGGGTTGTGAAATGAGTGAAAGAGGCTTAGGGACATCCTTTAAATAGAGTAGGAACACCATAAAATAAGTCCCTTTAAGATTAGGAAAGAATCCAAATCGAAAATTAGGAAATTTCCTAATTTCAGTTTCGGAGGCAACCGAGGGTCGATGGGAGGGTCGATGATCCCGTCGACCCTAGGGTTCCTAAGGTGTCCGACCCTCCCTTCAAAACTGAGGGTCTGACTTTCTGTTTTGGGAGGTCCGACCCTCCTTGGATGGGTATGCGACCCTCCCCTTAAATTAAGTATTTTTGGGTCGATTTGATAACTGGGATCTCGATCTCCTTCACGCCCTTGGTCCATTTGACTCGACCATGATAGGTAAACCTGGTTCAAGGTGGTAAGACCGGGTTAGATTGACACGGGTCTTACTTCTATCCTTTTCGATGTCTTCTTGTATCGTTCTCAGGTAAGGGTCTGATTTGATAGCTGTCTTTACTTCATCAATTATATCCGATATAATCTTCAATGCAGTGAACATATTGGAAAATCGATGAATGAACCCTTGGTTGGTTGATCCATCCATTGTATCTATCACATACTGCTCATTGCCGTGATTGAATACCGTTCCAGTAGTACACATTGCTGCAGTTGTGCTAACCTCTCCTTGAGATTTTATCATTGCCTTTCAGCTCAACGCTTCCACTACTACATTAGCTTTCCCCGGATGATACTGGGTATCACAATCATAGTCTTTCAATAGTTCCAGCCATCTTCTTTGTCTCATATTCAACTCCTTTTGATTAAATAAATAAGTAAGACTTTTATGGTCCGATTTAATCTCGAACATCTCTCCGTATAGGTAATGTCTCCATATCTTGACAGCATGTACTACTGCCGCTAACTCCAAATCATGAGTAGGATAATTTTTCTCATGTGTCTTTAACTGTCTTGAGGCATAAGCAACTACTTGTTCTCCTTGCATAAGCACACATCCTAATCCCATTCCTGACGTATCAATGTATAGGGTAAATAGCTGTCCGTGAATAGGAATAGTCAAAATCGGAGCGGATATCAATCTGGTCTTTATGGTTTGGAACCTCTTCTTGCATTTTTCCGTCCACACAAATTTTTCACCTTTCTTAGTCAGACTGGTGAGAGGTACGGTAATCCTGGAATAGTCTTCCACAAATCACCGATAATAACCAGGGAGACCCAGAAAACTTCTAATTTCTGCAACGCCCTTTTGTGCTTCCCACTTTACAATAGCCTCGATCTTGCTGGGATCCACTTTGATTCCTTCAGCGGATACTACATGGCCTAGGAAGGTGACTTCACTTTGCCAAAACTCACATTTGGTAAATTTGGCATATAACTTCTCTTTCCTTAAACGCTGTAGAGTGGCGTTTAGATTCTTAATATGGGTTTCCTTGTCCTTGGAATATACCAATATATTATCAATAAATACAATAATCGATGTATCCAACATATCGGGGAAAACCCGGTTCATAAGTTCCATGAAAGTTGCTGGTGCGTTTGTTAATCCAAAACACATGACCAAGAATTCATAATGTCCATATCTGGTCCTGAAAGCTGTCTTAGGAATATCACCTTCTTTAATCTTCAACTGATGGTAGCCTGACCGAAGATCAATCTTAAAAAATATTTTTGCTCCTTGCAACTGATTGAACAACTCATCGATCCAAGGTAGTGGATATCGATTCTTGATTGTAAGTTTGTTCAGCTCCCGATAGTCGATACATAATCGCACGCTACCATCCTTCTTCTTTACGAATAATACTGGCGCACCCCATGGTGATATACTGGGTCGAATATAACCCTTGTCTAGTAGTTCTTGTAGTTGTACTTTCAGTTCCATTAGTTCAGTTGGAGCCATTCGATAAGGTGCTTTTGATACTGGTGCGGCTCCAGGTATAAGATCTATCACAAACTCTGTGGTTCGGTCGGGTGGTAATCCTGTTAATTCCTCGGGAAATACGTCGGGGTAGTCCCACACGACATCAATATCTTCCATTCGTGGTGCTTCTTTGGTGAGGTCGACCACTGATACTAGATATCCGACTGCTCCCTTCTCAAGGCACTTCTTAGCCTTTAGGGCTGAGAGTATGAGCTTGCGTTTACGGGGAACTTTGGTTCCCGCAAAACTGAATTCTGCTTCTTCTTTGTCTTTAAATGTTAGCTTCTTTTCGGTGCATAATAGGTTCACAGAATGCCGAGCTAACCAGTCCATTCCCAAGATGACATCAAAGTTTGCCATCCCAAGTTGGATCAAGGTTGCATCTAAGGTTATCTTGCCAATGAGAACTGGACATGGCCCATAACCTTTCTCTAATTCCACTTCTAACCCCATCGGTGACCGTACAAGTAGTTTGTAGTCTAATGTTTTGATGGGTAAATTCAGCTTCTTTCCAAATGACACAGATATAAAAGAATGAGTATCTCCTGAGTCGAAGAGTACTCTGGCGGGTATGTCATTTATAGGTATGATACCTGTGATTTATTTTAACTTAGTCTACAAGCTCGCACAATGTAATACAACTTAAAAGGTTTCAGTCATACCTGTGACCACATCAGGTGATGCGGCAGCATCCTCGGATGTAACAGCATAAACTCGTCCTTGATGTAGCTGCTTCCTGGGGTTGGAACACTCCCTTGCCATATGCCCCGATTGGTTACTGTTAAAACATTTTGGGCCTTCAGTATTTGGCTTTGGCTGATGTTGGGCTACTGGGGTAGTCTTGGGTGCAGTAGTAAAGCCTTGAGCACGGAAGGGTTTGAATGTCTTATTATTCCCTCCGTTATAAGCATTTCTAGCTGGCCTTTTCATACCTCTGTTCTGCGTAAAATGACTCTCCTTCTGGCTCGATTCTATAACTCGAGCAATTTGTACAGCTTCATTATATATTTTCTTGTCCAAACCTAGAACCTGCTCTCTGATGCTCCCTCTAAGTCCCGTGACAAACCTACGGGTCTTAGTGTCTTCTTCTTGCATGCTGAGTGGTGCAATGAAAAATAGCTCCTCAAAATGCTATTGATATGCATCCACGGACATCTGTCCGTGATATAAACTCAAGAACTCCTTCTCCATAGAATCTTTGAAGCTTCGGGGAAAGTACTTCTCGAAGAAAGCTTCTTTATATATAGCCCAGGTCAATAGGTCATGCTTGGTCAATAGGTAGGCCCTGGTAGATTTCCACCAATGATGTGCATCACATTTTAGCATGAAGGTGGCACAAAATACCTTCTCTTCATCTGTAATAGTCATCATCAGAAAATTTCTCTCCATTTTGTCGATCCAGTTTGCCAGCCAGAACGGATCAGACGGTTTTCCGTTAAACTCCTTGGGCTTCATCTTTAAGAATCGTTACACCAGTCGGGAGTGGTCCATTTGATTATGAGGATATGCCCCAAACATAGGTTGTGGATACTGGTAATTAACTTGAACTGCTTCAGGACCTGGTACTGGAATCTGTGCAGCTGGTGGTTGAGGTGTTTGAGGTGCTGGGTGGTTACCCACTGGTGCTGTACTTGTTTGTCCAGTCGTCATTGGTGTAGCATGTGCAGCCTGAAACATAATTCCCATTGCTGCTCGCATTTGAGGTTGTGCTCGTTGCATTTGCTGCAGCTGTTGCGCTAGGTTCATAACCACGGTTGTCAGCTCCGGTGGTGGAGGTGACAAATTTGTAGGATTTGCCTGACCCTGGTTTACTGGTGGTGCAACCTGCGGATTACCCTGTGCATATATATTTTCTTGACTGGCTTCCTCCACGGGTGGTGGTGGTGGAACTGTATTTTGGCTCTGCCTGGTTACTCTACGCCCAGCCATGTTTTCCTTCTGATAATAGTGAAGCCTAAAAATCATTAAAATACGTGAGGCAATCATTTATACTTCATGTAGATACGCTAATCGATGTTATTTTCAAAATTTCCAGATCATTCTATGAAAAATACAGTCTTTTCTATGCCGGGTCGATGGTGGGGGTCGACGGTATGTTCGACCCTCAGTGTCCGACCCTGGGAAATCAATTATTTTTCCCGAGAGCCGGGGGTCGATATGGGGGTCGATGGGTGTCCAACCCCCAGGTGCGACCCCTGGTTCTCTGGCAGATTACCGAGAGCCGTGGGTCGATATGGGGGTCGATGGTCCTGGTCGAATTCTCCGACCCCTGGACCAAAAATTAGATTTTTAAGGTCTGCTTCTGAGTTCATTTTCCATTCTTCCTCCTCCGTTTCGACTCGTCTCTTTTCCTTGAGTTGCTACAGTGCCAACTCTGCTACATTGGACATTTGGGTTCCTTGTTTCGACGTTTACACCTTCCCTACAGGTATGTATCGTACCTTTACCTGTTTTTAGGTTCTCTTTTCTAGGTTTTTACCTGTATATCTCGTTTTCTTCAAATTAAACTTTTTCTAGCCGTAAAAATTTGTTTTTTATTGGGGGCTTTTGTTATTGGTGACTCGAGGAACGAAAGCCCTAAAACATATTTGGGTTTCATCGGTTGGTTATCGAGAAATTCGAATTTTGCTCTTTTTGCCCTAATTTGTCAAAATTTTCGATTTCTCACAATTTCTTCAAATTGGATTCCAGTAGCTAGGATTTCCTACTGTGTGGGTGTTGCAGGATATGTTAGAACCTATGTAAGTCCTCCTGCCCACGTGTATGGGTGAAAAGTGAGGCTTTTGGCCAACTTACATCGTTATAATGTCCAAATTTCAGATTTTTCTACCCTACTAACATATTATCTGTTTTCTTTCTTATTTGTAGATACCATGGCTTGTACCAAAGTACCCAGAGTTCGCGACCCTCTTCGTTTCCGTTCCAACGAAGCCGAGGCACAGTATGCCCACTATGCTCGCAAGAAAGTAGAGGGAGGTCGTAAGGTGAACTTGGCTGAGTTAGCCCTGTTCAATGTGGAGAGAGCATTTGGTGATATGGGATGGCTCCTTGTCATCACTTACGATGCATGTACCCATCCGGATTTGGTACGCCAGTTCTATTGTAACCTCCAGGTAGTGGGGGATTACAATGATGTTGAGAGGGGTGATGAGCTGCGCATCACGAGTTACGTCAAGGGGGTTGACATCTCATTCGATTATCGGCAGCTGGCCGACCTACTGGGCATTTCCTATGCTGGCCCCATGGTTTTTTGTGCCCCTGGAGAGCCCCAGTTCTTCTCTCTTTAGATAAGGGCCGAGATCGATAGTCAGCTCATCTGACCTGATCGCTGGCAGATGAGAGCGTGCTATCTGCGTTCTGATCCATGGGTATACTACAAGATCATTCAGCATAACCTGATACTGCAGAGTGGTCATTACGAGAGGGTCTCCCAGCTGACCCAATATCTACTATACTGTATATGCACTAGGCAGCCCGTCTGCCTTCCACACATCATTATGTGTACTATGATCAGTGCCACGTTGCCCAATCACACCGGAAACCTTCCTTACAGACGCATGATCACTACCTTGCTTACCCGCCTGGGGGTTGACTTAGTGGATGAGAAGATTTAGGAGAAGTCCTTCTCATCACCTTTAGATTGGGAGGCTATTTGCAAGATGGGCATACGGGATGCTCAGGTCAGTGATTAGGAGAAGAACGTGATGGTGCGCCCTCGCACTCCCGTAGAGATAGCTGACGCTAAGGCAGCAGCAGCAGCCGCTGGAGTTCATAGGGAGCCTGCTGATGATGATGACCATCTGTACATGGATGTGGACTCCATACCACCTCCTTCACCTACACATGTTGCTGGAGCTAGTACTTCATACGCGGCTTGTCCTTCACATGCGGCTGGTCCTTCGCACCCACCTTCTGATATGATGGGGATATTGCATGAGATCAGAAAGGCTCAGCGCAGATCTGATCTGAGGATGGGGGATTTATTAGACGCTCAGCGTGTGAGAGTAGATGAGCTACTAGACGCCCAACGCATATCAGACATGAGGATGGGAGAGCTCATAGATGCTCAGCGCCGGTCAGATATATAGATGGAGGAGCTTTTGGGTGCTCAGCGCGGGACTGATCATCGGGTAGCGGATCTTACAGCTAGTCTTCAGACGACCCAGAGTCAAATAGCCTGGTTGACTAGAGTGTACGCTGAGGATTATGATAGAGATCGTGAGGCACCGCCTCCTCCTTCACCTCTAGCTTCATGATTGTATTTATTTCCTTTCATTGTACTACAGAGTAACTGTCCGGATTGTGGACTATACTCTGCTTTAGCTATTTATATACATTTGTTTCTCTCTCATTGTATTTAATATTGTTCCCCCTTTAATAGATGCATTATTCTCTTTTCAAATTTGGTCTCAAACATCACTTGTGCTTACAGTGTGTTAATATTACAGTTTTTACTTTTATCCTATCTCAATTCACAATTCAACGTGAATGTATGCTAGGTTAGCAGACACGGCCTGAGATGCTCTGATACCAAGTTAGTTGTAAGACCCGTATCAAACTAACCCGTTCTTACAACCTTGAACCAGGTCTACCCATCATGGTTGAGCCAAATGGACCAAGTGCGTGAAGGAGATCACGATCCCAGGTATTAAACTGACCCAAAAACACTTAAATAAGGGGAGGATCGCATACCCAGCAAGGGATGGTCGGACCCCCCCAGTATAGAAGTCAGACCCCCAGTTTTATATGGGGGGTCGGACATTTTAAGGACCAGGGTTCGACGGGATATACGACCCCCCCTATCGACCCCCGATACTCGATAAAAACAGAAATTAGGAAACTTTCCTAATTTCAATGGGATTCCTTCCTAATCTCAATGGGACTATAAATAGGACATCCCTAAGCCTCTTTCACTCCTTTTAGAACCTTAATTGAATTGAGAGAAAGAGAAGAGAAGGAAGAGAAGAAAAAGAGAAGGAAAGAAGAGAAAAAAGCAAAAGGAGAAGAGTTGCAGAGAAGGAGTAATCTTCTCAGGTATGGATACTATTTCCATGAGATTCTAAAGACCTTAGAGTAGATAATGAAGAGGGTATGATCTCGGAGAAACCCAAACCATCAATCCATGGTTAGGTTTTCATGGAAAACCGAAAGCTATATAGGTGAATGAATCATGGTTCTAGGCCATAGAACATGTGTGGAATGGACTATAGGAGCAAGCCATAGGACCCCAAACATGAAGAATGGGCTGAAGGAAGAAAAATTGACAAAACCCACAAGGGGTCGCATGGGGGTCGATGGCCAATCGACCATACCAGACCCTAAGCATTGACCCCCAGTGTTCGGGAAGCCCAGAATAGGGGTGGTTGCACCCAGGGTCGATAAAACTCAGACCCTAGCTCCGACCCCCAGTTAACAGAATGGTTTTTAGATTCAGAATTTGTTCTAATTAAATTTTATCGACTTTGTTAAGTCTTTTAGCAATATAATAACAATATAAAAGTGATTTTAAAGTTGTAAAGAGGATCTACTAGCAAGCTAAGGTGAGGAAACAAGACTCTTAACTAATTGGTTAATAATAAACTGTTTTATTTCCTGAGTCCAATGCTATGCTTGATTCTATGCGAACATGCTTGTAATGTGCATTCAACATGTCATCTGATATTTCTATTTATTGTTCATGCATATTACTTTATTGTTTATAACATGATAATGATGACGATGATAGGAATAGACATGTGAATGTATGTGTGTGGTTGGTGTAATTGATACGAGCAAATATCAGCGGGGTGTCATAGGCTGGGCCTCAGCACTTTAGCTCTATCTCTAACTCAAGTCTTGTGCATTAGCATCGTCGAATCGCCATTACTTTAGCAGAACTATTACGTCGTAGAGTATCAGGGGAGGTGGTCTTGGTCCATGTAGTCTCTGACTCTACCGGGGGGCCTTAGCTCTATCTCTATGGACGTTCTGAGGGATGCTAGGGTGAGGCCTTGGATACACTGTTTGGCATTAGGATTGGTTAGTTGCGAGCCCAGTTTGCAAGCCCTCGCCAACAGGGGCTTACGTGTTGGTATGGCACTGTACAGCAATAAACGTTAACCTTTGTTGTATAATGTTCATGAATAGGGTGCTTGTGAGTCGACGATAAACGTTACCTTCGGGCGGCGTCACACACTTGTGTATAGAGGAGGGGTCAATAAACGTTAATCTTTGACCACCCAAACCTTTCTATTGCATATTACAAACTTTAAACCAGACCAAAGATATGAATTGATTGCATGCATATGTATTGTTGCATTGTTTTGTTTGCTCGCCGAGCCATGATGTGTGCTCACCCTCTCGACGTCGAATATTTTTAGTTGATGATGCAGGTACTACCGTCGAAGATTATGTCAATGCTCCAGTGTACGGGCACATGGTGGCGATGGAAGTTGAAGATGAAGTGGATACGCATGACTCCTCTTGCGAGTGCAACTCATGTGTATTCGATTAGATGTTATTTTCATTATTTGGATTTAGTAAAGACATGTATTTGATATTTATTTATGTATTAGTTGACACAGAATAATTTACTATTTAAATATTAATATCACAGTAGATTCTCAGTTCATTTTACTATAATACTTTCGCTATTGTGTATTTATTCTGATTATGAATGTGGATGTATGAGGTTTAGATAAAATGGATATCGTCTGTCCGAGGTCCTAGTTGAACCGTTGGTTTGCTAGCGGTTCATCACACCATTCTGAATAGTACAAAATTTGGGCTGTGACATAGAAGCTAAAGAAGATGAGCATTATTCATCATGCGAGTGAAACCAATGTGTTTTTGCTTAGGTCTAGTTATAGTTTGAACATCAGACATGTAATTGATTATTTGTTTTTATGTCTTATGGTTTTTAGATAATTGGATTAAATTTTTATTTATCATTGTTAAACTCTCAGTTCATTATCTGTAAAACTTCCTCTTATTTGTTTATTACCTCTGATTATTAATGTGCAATGTGTGTGTGGTTTGATATGGTGGTTACGACCTATGCGAGATCCTGGGTGAACCGTTGATTGGCGGTTCATCACACCATTCTAGTTAGACCAGAATTGGGGTGTGACAACTTGGTATCAGAGTACTCAGGTTCTACCCATTGACCTAATACTTCCACATGAGTCATGAACTGAGTTAGGATAAATTTAAAAGTTGTAATAAGAACACACCATAAGCACTTGTGTTGTATGAGACATAAACTCAGAAAGAGAATAATGCATATATGTAAAGGAAAAACCAATTATATATATATATATATATATATATATATATATATATATATGGAAACAAGACAAATGTACATTAAATCAAAGTACAGTCCACAATCCAGATAGTTACTCTGTACTATAAAAGACAATCATGGAGCTCGAGGTGCTTGAGGAGGAAGAGCCTCACAATCTCTATCATAGCCCTCAGCATATACTTTCATGAGCCAGGCCACCTGAGTCTGAGTCGCTCAGAGACTAGCTACTAGATTCACTATCTGCTGGTCTGTAGAGTGCTAGGCAACTAGAAGCACTCCTACTCTCCAATCAGTCACGCGCTGAACCTCCCTAATCTCACACAACAGCCCCATCATATCATCTGGTGGTGTACGTGAAGGGCCAACTGAATGAGAAGCTCTAGAAGGACTAGCTCCAGTAGAATGTTGTCATGATGGAGGGGGAATGACATCCACATCCATGTACATCCAATCATCATCCTCCTCATCACCACCCTCGTGTTCCTCTGCTGCTACCTTTGCTGCTACTGCTGCTACCTCCACATCTGCTGCCGCTACCCGAGTAAGAGGACGTCTCATATCATTCCTCTCATCATTACTGACCTGTATCTCTCGTATGCCCATCCTACTGATTGCCTCCTAGTCAAGGTCAGTTGAGAAGATGTCCTCAGTGATCCTCTCATCCACTAGGTCCACCTGTAGATAAGCGAGCAAGGTGGAGATCAGCCGCCCATATGGAAAGTTGTTCGCCCTGGCGAGTCAGATTATGCTGGATAATCTTGCAATAGACACAATGCTTTGGACATAGGTTGACTACTTTTATCTCCCAGTGGTCATCCCAAAGAATCTGACTATCGATCTCTGCACGCATCTGTGTGGAAAGAAACTGTGGCTCTTTGGGTGCACCGTAAACCAACTGCCCATCATTGGAGATGCCTAGGAGAACAGCCAACTCCTGGCAGTTGAAAGAAATTAGAACCCCTTTCACCCAGCTGGTGATCCAAAGCTCTCTGCCCCTCTCTACATCTAGGTCACCCTCCATCTGAAGGTGACAGTAGATCTGCTTAACCAAGTGTGGGCGAGTTCAAGACTCCTATAAGATCACTGGAAGCCTGCCCATATCACAAAATGCCCTCTCCATATCAAATAGGGCCAATTGGGCTAGGTTCACACATCTACCCCCTTCAACCTTCTTTCGGTCAAACCAAGGGTATCGCACTTCTGCTTCCATAGACCTGAAGCAAAGTGGGTCATGAACTCGAGGAACCTTGGTGCGAACCATGATAGCTATAAGAAAGGAAAATAAGAAAACAAGTTAGAAAATTTGGAGAAATTTGACAGCATAACGACGTAAAATTAAAAAAAAGGCTCACTTTTCACCCCAAACATTGGGCAGGAGGACTTACATAGGTCCCAAACCATCCTGCAACGCATATCCAATAGGAAATTTTAACTAGGTAGGTCGAATTTGAAAAATTTTGACAATTGGGCAAAAAAATCCCAAATTTTAAATCAAAAATGGAAATTTTGAAATTTTTACCAAACCAACTGATGAAACTCAAATTTTCTTGAGGGCTTTCATCCATTGGGTGGCCAATAGCAAAATCCCCCAATAAAAATCAAATTTTTACGGTTAAAAAAATATTAATTCGAAGAAAACCCTACAAATGACAAAAACCCTAGGTATGAAAGCTTAAAAATGAAAGAGAGTAGAGAACATACCTTATGGAACGAAATGTAGGTTGTAGATCGAAGGAAAAATCACCAAGTTTGTATGGTCGACACTGTAGAAACTTACTAGAGGCGAGTTGAGTAGAGACTGTAGGAGGAAGAAGAAGAAATGAGAGGGAAACTCTCGAAAATAGGTTTTTAAAACTGATTTTGGATCTTACGGTCGCACAGTTCGACGAAAACCATCGACTGTAGCATCGACCGTATGATCGACCATAGGGTCTCGATAAGTTGTCAGAGATGTGATGGTCGCACCTATGGATGCACCACATGCGATCGTAAGCCATCGACCGTATGACCTATTGTTTTCTGCATTTTGATTCTGCTTGAACTTTTACTTATTGATTTTGTTTTTCTCTCATCTTCCATTGTGAGACTAACCTAATACTACCATCATATCTTGTCTCACATGTACAGCCTTTCCAAGTACCATTCAACCAAGAGTTTAAATGGCTGGACGTAGAGTAAGTAGAAGGAGACAAAATGCAAACCCATCTCCACCACCTATGGAGAATAATGACAATGAGGGTCAGCAAGGACATGAAGGAAATATTGGAACTCAAAATGTTGCACCTCAAAATGTGCACACCCAAGCCAACCCAACCAACTTACTTGGACCACCTACAGAATTGACTACTACGGTGATGAATTTATTACAACAATTGCAGCAAATACAATAAGTGCAAGCCAACATGTAAGCTGCTATGGGAATGGCTTTTCCAGCTGCAAACATGACACCTCTACTAGTAGGACAAGCTAGTACTGCACTTGGTGGTAGCAACACTGTACCCCAAGCACCGCAAACACCAGCAGTACATGGCCAAGTACAAAACCCTAAAGCACTGCAAGGCAGGTATAACCAAGGAATTATCAGTACCAACCGCCTATGTATGGAGCATATGCATAGTATCAATTTGATCACTCCAAACTGATCGAGTGTTTTCTGAAGTTCATGCCAAAGGAATTTACAGACAAGCCATCAGATCCGTTATGGCCAGCTTACTGGAACGATGAGATGGAAAGAAACTTTATGATGATGACTATAAATGAAGAAGAGAAGGTATTATGTGCCACTTTTATGCTGAAAGATGATGTGCACTACTAGTGGAAATCAACTAGAAGTTATCTGTTAACAAAGCACGCCCAACTGACCTGGGCAATCCATAAAGAAGCTTTCTTCGAGAAGTATTTTCATAGGAGTTTTAGAGATCAAATGGAAAAGAAGTTTCTAAGTCTGTACCAGGGACAGATGACTGTAGACACATATCAACAGCTTTATGAAGAACTGTTTTTCTTTCCTCCCTCTAGCATGCAGGAGGAAAATACCAAAACCCGAAGGTTCGTCATGGGACTTAGGGGAAGCATCCGTGGGCATGTCTTGGGACTTGAAAAGAAGATTTATAATGAAGCTGTAAAAATTACTCGAGTACTAGAATCGAGCCAGAGGGAAAGTTATTTTTCTCAAAAGAGTGGTATTAAAAGGCCTAATGGAAATTCATACAACGGAGGAAACTCAATGATGTTTAAACCCTTCCGTACTCAAGGCTTCAATGCTGTAGCCAAGACTACTCCGACAGCCTAACCTCAACAGAAGCAAAGTAGTGATGGAGTTAATTGCTTTAACTGTAATCAAGTAAGACATTATTGAAGGGAGTGTCTTATGCCAAGGAAGCAACTACAGCAAGATAAGGTTTATGCAGTTGCATCTGAGGATGCTGTCGCATCGCCTGATGTGGTCACAGGTATGACCTGAACTGTTCATTTTGTACTACCTTGTGTAAGCATGTAGACAAAATTAAAACATCACAAGTATCATACCTATTAATGGCATATCCGTCAGAGTAGTCTTTGACCCTAGGACTACTCATTCTTTTATATCTGTATCGTTTGGAAAGAAGTTAAATCTACCCCTCAAACCTTTAGACTACAAACTGCTTGTACGATCAACTATGGGGTTAGAAGTGGAACTAGACAGAGGTTATGGACCATGTCCAGTCCTTATCAGTAAGAAGATTTTGGATGCATCCTTAATTCAACTTGAGATGGAAAACTTTGACGTTATCCTGGGAATGGATTGGTTAGCTCGATACTCTGGAAACCTATTATGTGTAAAAACAAATTGACATTTAAAGACAAGGAAGGAGCAGAGTTTTACGGGAACCAAATTTTCGTAAACGAAAACTCATTTTCTCTGCATTGAAGGCTAAAAAATGCCTTGAGAAAGGAGGAATTGGGTATCTAGTATCCATGGTCGACCTCACCAAGGAAGCACCATGAATGGAGGATATTGAAGTTGTGTGTGAATTTTTGGATGTATTTCCTGAGGAACTACTAGGACTACCACCCGACCAACCGACAAAGTTCATTATAGTTCTTATGCTCGGAGCTGCACCAGTATCTAAAGCACCTTATCGAATGGCTCCTACTGAACTGAAGGAACACAAGGTACAATTACAAGAATTACTGAACAAGGGTTATATCAGACCCAGCATATCACCATGGGGAGCGCCAGTATTGTTCGTGAAAAAGAAGGATGGTAGCGTTCAACTGTGTATAGATTATCGAGAATTAAATAAGCTTACAATCAAGAATCGACACCCGTTGCCTTGGATCGATGACTTGTTCGATCAGTTGCAAGGTGCCAAAGTGTTCTCCAAAATTGATCTTCGATCAGGATACCATCAGTTCATGATTAAGGAGGTGATATTCCAAAGACATCATTCAGAACCAGATATGGACATTTTGAATTTTTAGTCCTATCTTTTGGATTGACTAATGCACCCGTAACTTTTATGGAACTCGTCAATTGAGTATTCCATGGTATGTTGGATACGTCAGTCATTGTATTTATTGACGACATACTAGTCTACTCCAAGGACAAAGAAACTCTTGTCACAAATCCAAGAGCCACTCTACAGCGACTAAGAAAAGAGAAGCTTTACGCCAAATTTATAAAATGTGAGTTCTGGCTAAATAAAGTCGCTTTCTTAGGCCATGTTGTATCCTTTGAACGAATTAAAGTGGATCCTAGCAAGATTGAAGCCATTGTGAAATGGAAAGCACCTTAGAATGTTGTACAAATCAGAAGTTTCCTAGGTTTAGCTGGTTATTATCGATGATTCGTGAAATATTCCTCTAGAATCGTCGTACCTCTCACCAGTCTAATAATGAAAGGAGAAAAGCTTGTTTGGACCGATAAATATGAAGAGTGTTTTCGAACATTGAAGGCTAGATTGATATTAGCTCCCATCTTGACTATTCTGATCCCAGGACAACCATTTACCTTGTACACTAATGTGTCTGGGTTAGGTTTAGGATGTGTACTTATGCAAGGAGAACAAGTAGTTGCGTATGCCTCAAGACAACTTCAGACACATGAGAAGAACTATCCCACTCATGACTTGGAATTAGTATCAGTAGTACATGTTGTTAAGATATGGAGACATTATTTGTATGGAGAAAAATTTTAGATTAAATCAAATTGTAAGAGTCTCACTCATCTTTTTCATTAGAAGGAGTTGAACATGAGACAAAAAAGATGGTTGGAATTATTGAAGGATTATGATTTTGATATCCAGTATCATCCAAGAAAAGCTAATGTAGTTACTGATGCACTGAGCAGGAAAGCCATGACAGAATCCCAAGAAGAAGTTAGTGCAGATACTGTGGCATTGTCACAGGGAGAGTATTTCATTACGTTAAAGAGCAGTTCGTGATTGATATTCTGAATGAATCAACTGACCAAGGGTTTATTCATCTATCTCAAACATGTTTGCTACATTGAAGATTGTAACTGATCTATTAGACGAAGTAAAAGCCGCTAATAAATCAGACCCTTATCTGAGAATGGTACAAGAAGACCTCAAAAAAGGTAGGACTACTCCTGAGTTCACCTTGGATGTTGAAAAAGTACTAAGATACAAAGGAAGGGTAAGTGTTCTTGAAAATGAAGACTTGGATATTAGACACAGACTAATGAAGGAAGCTCACACCACCGCTTATTCGGTACATCCTGGAAGTATGAAGATGTATCATGATCTAAAGAAATTATATTGGTGGAGAGGAATGAAAGTGGATGTAGAAAAATTTGTGTCTCAATGCTTGAATTGTCAATAAGTAAAGGCTAAAAGGAAAAGACTTGCAGGATTGTTGCAGCCACTGCCAGAACTAACATGGAAATGGGACTGCATCACTATGGACTTCATCACCGAGTTACCATTGACTACCCGAGTAGTTGACGTGGTCTGGGTGATTGTGATCGTTTGACCAAGATAGCTCATTTCATAACTCTACGACCTCAGTATACCCTAGAAAGGTTAGCTAAGCTTGTAGATAATATTGTCAGATTACATGGTGTACCTAAACGCATTGTGTCCGACAGAGACCCACGCTTTACCTCAAAGTTTTGGGGAGGATTACAGAAGGCTATGGGTACAACATTGAAGTTCAGTACTGCATTCCATCCTTAGACATACGGATAGTCAGAGAGTACTATTTAGATTTTAGAAGACATGCTTTGAGCTTGTGTTATTGATTTCAAAGGATCATGGGATGAGAAATTACCATTGATTGAGTTCGCTTATAATAATAGCTATCAAGCGACTATACATATGTCACCCTATAAAGCACTGTATGATAGGAAATGTCAAACTCTTTTTTTTGGAATGAAGTTGGAGAACAGAGTATTGTTGGACTAGAGTTTGTTAAAGAGACTTGTCGAGTAGTCGACATTATCAAGGAAAGAGTCTGAATAGCTCAGAACCATCAGAAGCAATATGCAGATAATCGACATAGAGATCTCGAATTCATCATAGGTGATAAAGTATTTCTAAAAATATCTCTTATGCGTGGTTTGAAAAGGTTTGGATAGAAGGGAAAGCTGTGTCCCAAATATATTGGACCTTATGATGTTCTAGATAGACGTTGAAAAGTAGCATATCAGTTAGCACTACCACCATCCATGTCAAGTGTGCATGATGCATTTCAAATCTGAAGAAGTACGTCAGAGAACCAACACACGTGTTAACATCGGATCCACCATATTTGACTAAAGATTTGACATTCCAAGTAGTACCTTTTGAGATCACTACCAGGATGGTGCAACGTCTTCGCAATCGTGACGTTTACTACGTTAAGGTTACTTGGAGAAGCCAAAATGTAAAAGAAATTACATGGAAAGAAGAGAACGCTATGTGGAAGCAATATCCTCACCTATTCGACTTGAAAGTTATGTGCAAATTTCGAGGACAAAATTTATAAATGAGGGGGGGGGGAGTTGTAAGACCCGCACTACATTAACTTGGTCTAACCGTGTCGTGCCAGGTCTTCCCATCATCCTAGACCAAGTGGACCGAGCGTGTGAAGAAAGATGACAAACTAGGTATGAGAATCGAGTTAAAAACACTAAAAACATACCTAAGGTCGCATGCCTACGTAGGTATGGTCGACTATAAGGAAGGGAACCAAAAATCTCAAATCCAGAATCCTACGGTCGATGATTTTGACATTACGATCGATGGTTTATGCAACCGTATGATCAACCGTGAGAACCTATATCAAACTCTGAGTTTTGGACACTTTCATAAACTGATGGATTGCTTTCCTAATTGAAAGAGGACTTTATGTGGAGAGTTTTTCTCTATATAAAGGATGTCCCTCAATCCTTTTTTACACTTTTAGAACATTAGTAAACCCTAGAGAAAGAGAAGGAAGAGAAGGAAGAGAAGGAGAAGAAGAAAAAACTAAGGAGAAGAGTTTGTTGAGAAGGGATTGACTCTCTATCACAGCAAAGGTATGAAACGAATCTCTGGAGATGTAAACTCTAAGGAATAAGACTTCTACGGAGGATAGGCCATATCAACCTATTATGATCTATGTGATTTCCTTGAAAAAATCCCAAGAAAAACCATGAGGAGTGAATTTGATGATTAGGATTGATAAGAAATTACTAATGATGGCCATAGGATGACCTTAGGATAAACCCCATTGAAGAACAGAAGAATTGACCTAGGAATAACTCAAATTTTTGGTGGACCATGACCAGAAATCTCATGGTCGCAGCTACGGTTAACCATAGCATGACCAGTATGACCAGAGGATCGATAATAGGCATTCGGGAAGATTTCATAAATCATATGGTCGCAACTAAGGTTACACCACATGCGACCATAGGGTATCGACTGTAGACAGTAAGGTCGATACAGCATGAGACCATAGGACCAGTCAGGCACCTATCAGTGCTCTGTTTCAATTTTTGACTACTGTAGCATGTCACATATGAACCCTAACTTAAATTTATATAACTTTTAGGTTGTTAAATCAATTCAAAGAGAATTTTGAGGCTTGGAAGGACATCGAGAATTGCTAACAAATAAGGGAACAAGACCTAAAGTAATTAGATAATAACATACTGTTTATTTTATTTAGTCCAATGCCATGATTGATTCTATGCTTGTATGCTTGTAATGTGCATCTCACATATCATCCAATATTCTTGCTATTACTGTTCATGCATAATTAATTTCATTTATTTATAACATGATGATGATGATGATGCTACGAATAGGCATGTGAATGTATGTGTGTGGTTGGTGTGTTGGATGCGAGTCGAGCATCAGGGGGAGGACGTGGCATGGTGGTCTTCGACCTCATCACCAGACTCTATCTCTATCTTTACTCAAGTCTTGCCCACTAGCATCATCGTATCGCCATTAACTTAGCAGAACCTTTACGTCGTAGGGCATCAGGGGAGGTGGTCTCGAACCGTGTGGCCTCTGACTCTATCGGGGGGCCTTAGCTCTATCTCTATGGATGTATTGAGAGATGCTGGGGTCTTGGATACACTGTTTGGCATTAGGATTGGTTAGTTGCACGCCCAGTTTGCAAGCCCTCGCCAATAAGGGCTTACGTGTTGGTATGGGTAGGGCATTAGGGAAAGTGTTATGCGGTGTTTGATCTGGACACTTTAGCTCTATCTCTATTCCATGATGGGTGCATGTGGGACGGCAATGGTGTTTGATCCATTGGATGGATTCACACACTCGTGTATAGAGGTGCGGCGGCCACCAAACTTTTCTATGGCACATTGCAAACTTATAAACCAGACCAAAGATATAAATTGAATGCATGCATATGTTTGTTGCGTTGTTTTGTTTGCTCACTGAGCAATGATGTGTGCTCAACCTTTCGACGTCGAATATTTTTAATTGATGATGCAGGTCCTACCGTTGAAGAATATATGAGTGCGCCGACGTATGGACATGTTATTGTGATGGACGTAGAAGCTGAAGAAGATGTGCATGATTCATCATGCGAGTACAACCAATGTGTTTTTGCTTGTCTAGTTATAGTTTAAACATCGGACATGTAATTGATTATTTATTTTTATGTCTTATGGTTTTGAGATAATTGGATTAAATATTTATTTATCACTATTAGACTCTCAGTTCATTATCTGTAAGACTTCTGCGTATTTGTTTAGTATCTCTGAATATTAATATGGAATGTGAATATGGCTTGATATGGTGGGTACGACCTATGCGAGATCCTGGGTGAACCGTTGGTTTATTGGCGGCTCATCACATCATTTTGGTTAGACCAAAATTAGGGTGTGACAGTATCATCAAAAGGGATTCAAGTGAACCTTAATAAGATAGAAGCAATCGTAAGGTGAAAAATGCCTAAGAACATTGCGAAGATCAAAAGTTTCTTGGGTTTAGCTGGGTATTACAGACGATTTGTGGAGGACCATTCTAAGATAACAAAACCTCTTACCAAGCTAACCAGGAAGAGAGGGGACTTTAATTGGATTGACATGTATGAAGAATGTTTTGAGATTCTAAAGCAAGGCTGATATTGGCTCCCATCCTGACCATTCCGGTACCAGGAGAACCTTTTACCCTACACACTGATGCTTTATGATTTGGTCTAGGATGTGGGTTGATGTAAGGTAAACAAGCAAGTGCATATGTTTCAAGATAACTGAATGAGCATGAAAGGAATCACTCAACTCATGATTTGGAGTTAGCAACTGTGATTCATTCAATCAAGACTTGGAGACATTATCTATACAGAGAAGAGTTTCAGCTTAAATCGGATTACAAGAGTTTTACTTATCTCTTCTACCAGAAAGAGTTGAACATGAAGCTAAGGAGACGGTTGGAACTCCAGAAGGATTATGACCTTTATACGCAGTGTCGCTCAAGAAAGGCTAATGTGGTAGTTGAATCATTGAGTAAAAAGGGGAATAATGAAGCCAGAAGGAGGATCTATTACGAATGCCGCCTTCTATTCCACAGCAACAGATTATGATTTGGAAGAAGAGTAACATATAATAGAAACTCATAATGGTCCAATTGAACGAGAACTTATGGATGAATTTATGGAGCAATAGTTCTTCGCTTACGTTTGTAGCGTTAAAGATCATCTCTGAATTGATTGATGAAGTAAAAGTAGCAATTTTGTTAGATCCGTATATAAGAATGGTGCATGAATATTTAGAGAAAGAAAAATCTAACCCTGACTTACATCGGATGCAAAAAAGGTCCTGACATACAGAGGATGATTATGCATACCTGAAAGTGAAAAACGCTGATTTTAGATACAAAATAATACTAAAAGCCCATTCTATTCCGTATTGGGTACATCCTAGAAGTACATAATATACCAAAACATGAAGAGAATATTTTGGTGGAAGGGAATGGAAATAGTTGTGGCTAGATGCATGTTTCAGTGACTGAATTATCAGTAAGTAAAGGCTGAAAGACCAAGACCAACATGGCTTGCCATAACCAGTATCGGAGCTAGTCTGGAAGTGAAGCTGCATTACAATGAACTATGTCACTGATTTGCCACTGACTCCTAGATCGGTTGACGCAGTTTGGGTGATTGTTGATTGCCTTATGAAAATAGCTCATTCGATTACTATACGACCTCGGTGTGCTTTGGAGCGGCTAACTAAGCTATATGTGGATAATATTGCCAGATTGAACAGTATGCCTATGAGCATAGTGTCGGTTAGAGTCTCATGCTTTATTTTAAAGTTTTGGGAGGATCTACAGAAAACAATGGGAACGAAGTTGAAGTTTAGTACTGCATTTTACCTTAAACCGATGGACAGTCAGGAGTGGACTATACAAATCTAAGAGATATGCCCCGAGCTTGTGAAATTGATTTCAAGGAGCTTGAGTTGAGAAGTTATCGGGGATTGAATTTGCTACCAAGCTACCATGTAAATGTCATCTATGAAGCAAGGTATAGTAGAAATGTCGTATTCCTTTGTTTTGGAACGAAGTCGGAGAATAAGGAGTTGTAAGACCTGAGTCTGTTGGAGAAACCTGTCGAGTAGCAGACAAGATAAAAAAAAAAAAAAAGGGGAAAAGATAACTCAAGTTTGTCAGAAGAGACACCAAGGCCATGAGTTCCCCATAAGTGACAAAGTGTTCTTGAAGGTATCACTTATGTATGGTTTGAAACGATTCGTCAAGAAGGGAAAGTTGTATCCTATATATGGTTTTGGCCTCATAAAAATTTTGGAGAGTCATAGAAAAGTTGCATATCAACTAGCTTACCGCTGTCCATGTTTAGTGTGCTTGACGTATTCCGCATGTCTCTATTGAAGAAGTACGTTGGGGATCCATATCAAAGGTATTGACCACGGATCCACCGAATTAGATTGAAGATTTAACTATTAAAGTGGTATCAGCCTAATTCAATGGTTGGAAGGTACAACATCTCCAAAGCTGGGATAATTATTATATGAAGGTAAACTAGCGAAGACAAGACGTGGATAAGATTACATGGGAAAAGAAAATTGCATTGCGGAAACAGTATTCCCACCTATTCAATTCTAAAGGTACATCTAAATTTTGAGGATGAAATTTCTTTTGAGGGTGGGGGAGTTGTGAGATCCGTGTGTGCAAATTTTAAGGACGAAATTTCTTCTAAGGGTGGTAGAGTTGTAAGACCCGCATGCCACAAACCCGGTCTAACCTTACGTTCTCGTGTCGTGACCGATCTTCCCATCATAATCGGCTCAAGTGAACAAATTATATGAAAAAAACACAAGATGAGGTAAGTCACAAGTCAAATTTAGTTGTTGTGGTTGACTAGTTAAGTTTGTAGGAAGCAAACAGTTAAAAACTAAAAACTAGTGAATTTTGGAACTATGGTGGCATGTTCGGGGGCTATGGTCGCGCCTATGGTCGATCGTAGTGAGACCATTGGTGCTATGGTCGTATGTCTTGGTGGTACAGTCGACGGTTGATGCGACCGTATGATCGACCGTAGGAACCTTGAACCGACTCCGTGTTTAGGAAACTTTCCTAATTTGAGGAAGACTCTTTCCTAATTGAAAGATGACTCTATATGGAGGTTTTCCCTCTATATAAGGGACGTTCCTTAGCCTCTCTCACTCTTTTAGAACCCAAATTGAAACCCTAAACCTAAGAGAGAAAGAGAGAGGAAAAGAAGGAGAAGGAGACTTGGAGAAGAAGAGAAGGACAGGAAAGCTTTGGGAAAAGGTTTGCAGAGAAGAGTTTTATCTTTTTACAACAAGCTTAGGGAATGGTCTTGACTCTATAGGATAGATTAGATTGTATAGGTTCCTTTCCATCAAGTTGATGTGTTGAATCTAATGTAACGATTTCGACTACGGAATTTCTAAGCAAAACCATAGAGAATAGGTTAGGGTTAATGGATGAAGGATAAACTAAGAATATTGGTCTAAGAATGATCATTAGGGAGGACCCCATTGATGATCTAAGAGGAGGAACTCATGTGAGAAGTAAAAATCAACCAAACTACGATGGTCGCAGCTTTGGTCAACTATAGGATGAGAAAGTATCGACCACAGCCATTCGGGAAGAATTCAAGAAACATACGGTTGCAGCTACGGTTGCATGTAATGCAACCAAAAGGTATCGACCGTAGGTCCTACGGTTGCATATATTGCTACTACCATCGATCGTAGAAAAATAGCAAGCATATTTTAAGACCAAACAAGGTTTTTGACTATTGTAACTTGGTAACTTGAACCCTAACTTACATACATTAATTATTTAGGTTCCTAATAGATTCAAAGTGACTTCAAAAGCATGGGAGAGGAACAAGTAGAGGAACAAACATCGATCAAAGGTGAGGGAACAAGACCTAAACTAATTGATTACAAATAAATTGTTTACTTTTATTGAGTCCAATGCCATGATTGATTAATGTGCATCTCACATGTCATCCAATTATGCTACTACTATTCATGCATATTTAATTCTGTTTATTTTAACATGATGATGATGATGATGCTAGGAATAGGAGTAAGACCCGTATCAAACTAACCTGGTCTTATCACTTTGAACCAGGTTTATCCATCATGGTTGAGCAAAATGGACCCAAAAAACACTTAAATTAAGGGGAGGGTCGCATACCCAGCAAGGGAGGGACGGACCCCCCAAGACAGAAGGTCAAACCCTCAGTTTTGCAGAGGGGGTCGGACACTATTGGAACCAGGGGTCGACTGGATCATCGATCCCCTCATCGACCACCAGTTGCCGCTAGAAACAAATTAGGAAAGTTTCCTAATTTCGGTTGGACTCTTTCCAAATCTCAATGGGAATTATTTTAGGAGTTTCTACTCTATAAATAGGACGTCCCAAAGCCTCGTTCACTCCTTTTACAACCCTAATTGAATTGAGAGAAAGAGAATAGAAGGAAGAGAAGAAGAAGAGAAGCAAGGAAAAGAAGAAAGCAAAAAGGAGAAGAGTTGCAGAGAAGGAGTATTCTTCTCAGGTATGGATACTAATTCCATGATTTTCTACAGACCTTAGGTTAGATAATGAAGAGAGTATGATCTCGGAGAATCCCAAACCATCAACCCATGGTTAGGTTTTCATGTAAAACCATGGGGAAGTCATGAAAGCCATTTAGGTGAATGAATCATGGTTCTAGGCCGTAGAACATGTGTAATATGGACTGTAGTAGCAAGCCATAGGACCCCAAACAAGAAGAATGGATTTAAGGAAGAAAATCGACCAAAACCCACAGGGGGTCGCATGGGGTGTCGATGGCCAATCGACCGTACCAGACCCTGAGCATCGACCCCCAGTATTCGAAAAGTCCAGAATAGGGGTGGTCGCACCAGGGGTGTTACACCCCAATTCTGCACTATTCAGAATGATGTGATGAACCGCTAATAAATCAACGGTTCAACCAGGATCTCAAATAGGCTATCCCCGCGTTATCTGAACCTCCATACATCCATGTCATAATCAGAGTAAATACACAATAGCGGAAGTCTTATAATAAAATGAACTGAGAAACTAAGATGATATTAATAATTTAATAGCAAATTATTCTGTATCAACTGAGACATAAGTAAATATCAATACAAGTCTTTAATAAATCCAAATAAAGAAACCTATAAAATATCTAATCAAATACACACGAGTTGCACTCGCAAGAGGAGTCGTGTGTATCCTCTTCAGCTCCATCTTCCATCGCCACTATCGTCCCGTACGCAGAAGCATTTATAAAATCTTCAACCGTATAACCTGGATCATCAACTAAAAAAATATTCGACGTCGAGGGGAGAGCCCACATCACGGCTCAGTGAGTATCCAAATCAATGCAACAATACATATGCATGCAAAAAGTCAATTTATATCTTTGGTCCGGTTTAAAGTTTGTAGTACGCAATAGAAAGGTTTAGGTAGCCAAAGGTCGCGTTTATTGACCCCGCCTCTATACACGAGTGTGTGACGTTACCCGAAGATCACGTTTATCGTCAACTCACATGCACCCAATCATGAACATTATATAACAAAGGTTACGTTTATTGCTATATAGTGCCATACCAAAACGTAAGCCCCTGTTGGCGAGGGTTAGAAACTGAGATCGCAACTAACCAATCCTAATGCCAAACAGTGTATCCAAGGCCTCACCCCAGCATCCCTCAGAATATCCATAGAGTTAGAGCTAAGGCCCCCCAGTAGAGTTAGAGACTACAAGGACCGAGACCACCTCCCCTGATACTCTACGACATAATAGTTCTGCTAAAGTAATGGCGATACGACGATGTCAATGCACAAGACTTAAGTTAGAGATAGAGCTAAAGTGCTGAGACCCGCCAAAGGTTAACGTTTATTGACGTTCTCATCCCACCTCCCCTGATACTCGCTCGCATCAAGCACATCAACCACACACATACAAGCACATTCCTATTCCTATCATCATCATCATCATCATGTTATAAACAATAAAGTAAATATGCATGAAAAAGTAATAGAAATATTGGATGGCATGCTGTATGCACATTACAAACATATTCGCATAGAATCAAGCATAGCATAGGACTCAAGAATTAGAAAACAGTTTATTATTAACCAATTTAGTTTGGGGTTAAGGTTCCTCACCTTAGCTTGCTATAAGATACTTTTCCAAGCTTTAGAATCACCTTTACAGTGTTATTATATTTCTAGATGACCTAACAAAGTCGATAGAATTTAATTAGAATTTATTCAGAATTAAAAACTACTCTGTTAACTGAGGGTCGGAGGTAGGGTCGATGCTATGGACAATGGGTCTATCGACCCTTCCCTCTTTCTGGACTTCCCGAATGGTGAGGGTCGATGGTCAGGAATACCAAGGGTCGGATGGTCATCGACCCTCGGTGCGACCCTCGGTGCACTTTGGTCCAATTCCCTCTTTTAATCCATTCTTCGTGTTTGGAATTCTATGGCTTGCTTCTACAATCCGTTCAACATTCTTTCCATGGTCTGAAACCATGTATAACCCACCTAGATAGCTTTCATGCACTTTCCTATGGTTTTCCATGAAAACCTAACCATAGCTTGATGGTTTGGGTTTCTCCAAAATCACACACTCAACAATAACTAGTCTAAGGTTTGTAAAAATTCATGGAATTAGTATCCATACCTGAGGAGATAACTTTTCCTCTGAAATTCGTCTCCTTTTTGCTAAGTTCTCTTCCTTTGCTTTCTTCTTCCTCTTTTCCTTCTCCTCTCTTTCTCTCAATTCGATTAGGGTTGTGAAAGGAGTGAAAGTGGCTTAGGGACGTCCTTTAAATAGACTAGGAACATCCTAAATAAGTCCCTCTGAGATTTGGAAAGAATCCCAATCGAAAAATATAGAAATTTCCTAATTTCTATATTCGGCAAAAACCGAGGGTCGATGGAAGGGTCGATGATCCCATCGACCATAGGGTCTTAAGCTGTCCGACCCTCCCTTCAAAACTGAGGGTCTGACTTTCTGTTTTGGGAGGTCCGACCCTGCTTAGCTGGGTAAGCGACCCTTCGCCTATTTTAAGTGTTTTTGGGTCGATTTGATACCTGGGATCTCGATCTCCTTCACGCCCTTAGTCCATTTGACTCGACCATAATGGGTAAACCTGGTTCAAGGTGGTGAGACCGGGTTAGATTGACACGGGTCTTACACCTCCCCCCAACTTAAAAAAATTTCTTCCTCGAAATTGTACGTACCTTCAGAATCAAATAAATGAGGGTATTGCTTTCGCATAGCATTTTCTTCTTCCCATGTAATTTCTTCCATATCACTACTTTTCCATGTGACCTTAACATAGTAGATATCTCTATTGCGTAGACGTTGAACTTTTCGACTAGTGATTTCTATTGGTGTTACTACAAACGTCAAATCATCAGTCAATTTTGGCAAATCTACTGTCAAAACATGCGTTGGATCCTTGACATACTTCTTCAATAAGGAAATGTGAAATACATCATGCACACTTGACATAGATGGTGGTAGTGCTAACTGATAAGCTACTTTTCTACGCTTAGCTAGAATTTCATACGGCCCGACATTTCTTGGACTTAGCTTCCCTTTCTGTCCGAACCTCTTCAATCCTCGCATAGGCGATACCTTCAAAAATACTTTATCACCTACAGCGAACTCTAGATCTCTTCGTCGAGTATCCGCATATTACTTCTGGCGATCCTGAGCTGTTCTCACTTTTTCCATGATGATGTCGACCACTCGACAAGTCTCTTCAACAAATTCTAGTCCAACAATACTAGGTTCTCCAACTTCATTCCAAAACAAGGGAGTTCGACACTTTCGGCCATACAGTGCTTCATATGGTGACATCTGTATAGTAGCTTGATAGCTGTTATTATAAGAGAACTCGATCAATGGTAACTTTTCATCCCATGATCCTTTGAAATCAATTACACATGCTCGTAACATATCTTCTAGAATCTAAATTGTACGTTCTTTCTGTCCATCTGTCTGTGGGTGGAATGCAGTACTGAACTTCAACGTTGTACCCATAGCCTTTTGCAATCCTTCCCAAAATCTAGAAGTAAATCGTGGATCTCTATCAGACACAATACTTTCTAGTACACCGTGTAACCGAACAATATTATCCACATACAGCTTCGCTAACCTTTCCAGTGTATATTGAGGTCGTATAGGTACGAAGCGAGCTGTTTTGGTCAGACAGTCCACAATCACCCAAACTGCGTCAACTACTCGAGGAGTAATTGGTAGTCCCATGACGACGTCCATAGTGATGCAGTCCCATTTCCATGCTGGTTCCGAAAATGGCTGCAACAATCCAGCGGGTCTTTGTCGTTCAACCTTTACTTTCTGACAATTTAGGCATTGAGACATGAACTTGGCTACATATGCTTTCAATCCCCTCCACCAATATAATTTCTTTAGATCATGATACATTTTTGTACTTCCAGGGTGTATCGAGTAGATGGTGGTATGGGCTTCTTTCATCAGTCGGTGTCTAATGTCCAAACTTTCTGTTTTAGGTACACATATTCTTCCTTTGTATTTCAGTACTTTTTCGTCATCCAAGGTGAACTCAGGGTTAGTCCTACCTTTCTCAATATCTTCTTGTACTGTTCTCAGATAAGGATCTGATTTGATAGCTGTCTTCACTTCATCCACTATATCCGGTATAATCTTCAATGCCGCGAACATATTCAAAAACCGATGAATAAACCCTTGGTTGGCTGATTCGTCCGTTGTATCTATCACATACTGCTCGTTGTCGTGATTGAATACCATTCCGGTGGTACACATTGCTGCGGTCGTGCTAACTTCTCCTTGAGATTTTATCATTGCTTTTCTGCTTAATGCATCTGCTACTACGTTCGCTTTTCCCGGATGATACCGGGTATCACAATCATAGTCTTTCAATATTTCCAGCCATCTTCGTTGTCTCATATTCAACTCCTTCTGATTAAATAAATAAGTAAGACTTTTATGGTCCGACTTAATCTGAAACTTCTCCCCGTATAGGTAATGTCTCCATATCTTGACCGCATGTACTACTGCCGCTAGCTCCAAATCATGAGTGGGATAATTTTTCTCATGTACCTTTAACTGTCTTGAAGCATAAGCAATCACTTGCTCTCCTTGCATAAGCACATATCCCAATCCCAGTCCCGACGCATCAGTGTATAGAGTAAATGTCTGTCCTGGCATGGGAATAGTCAAAATTGGAGCGGATATCAATCTGGTCTTCAGTGTTTGGAAACTCTTCTCACATTTATCGGTCCATACAAACTTTTCACCTTTCTTAGTCAAACTGGTGAGAGGTACGGCAATCCGAGAATAGTCTTCTACGAATCTCCGATAATAACCAGCTAGACCCAAAAAACTTCTGATGTCTGAAACGCTGTTTGTTGCTTCCCACTTCACAATAGCCTCGATCTTGCTGGGATCCACTTTGATTCCATCAGCGAATACTACATGGCCTAGAAATGCGACTTCACTTAGCCAAAACTCGCACTTTGAAGATTTGGCATATAGCTTCTCTTTCCTTAAACGTTGTAGGGCTGCGTTTAGGTTCTTGATATGAGTTTCCTTGTCCTTGGAATAGAATAATATGTCATCAATAAATACTATAACCGACGTATCCAACATATCACGGAAAACTCGGTTCATAAGTTCCATGAACGTTGCCGGTGCATTAGTTAATCCAAAAGACATAACCAAAAATTCATAATGTCCGTATCTGGTCCTGAATGCTGTCTTTGGAATATCACCTTCTTTAATCTTCAGCTGATGATAGCCTGATCGAAGATCGATCTTAGAAAATACTCTTGCTCCTTGCAACTGATCGAACAAGTCATCGATCCGAGGTAGTGGATATCGATTCTTGATTGTCAGTTTATTCAACTCCCGATAGTCGATACATAATCGAACGCTACCATCCTTCTTCTTTACGAACAACACCGGTGCCCCCCATGGAGATATACTGGGTCGAATATAACCCTTGTCCAGTAATTCTTGTAGTTGCACCTTCAGTTCCTTCAGTTCCGTAGGAGCCATCCTATAAGGTGCTTTTGATACAGGTGCGGCTCCAGGTATAAGGTCTATTACAAACGCCGTGGTCCGGTCGGGTGGTAATCAGGGTAGTTCCTCCGAAAATACGTCAGGGTAATCCCGCACGACATCAATGTCTTCCATTCATGGTGCTTCCTTGGTTAGGTCGACCACTGACACTAGATACCCGACTGCTCCCTTGTCAAGGCATTTCTTAGCCTTTAATGCTGAGAGTATGAGCTTGTGTCTCCGGGGAAGTTTGGTTCCCGAGAAACTAAATTCTGCCCCTTCTTTGTCTTTGAATGTTAGCTACTTTTCGGCGCATAATAAATTTGCAGAATGCCAAGCTAACCAGTCCATTCCCAAGATGACATCAAAGTCTACCATCTCAAGTTGTATCAAGGTTGCATCTAAAGTCTCCTCTCCAATGAGAACTGGACATGGTCCATAACCTTTCTCTAGTTCCACTTCTAACCCCATCGGTGATCGTACAAGTAATTTGTAGTCTAATGTTTTGATGGGTAATTTTATCTTCTTTCCAAATGACACAGATATAAATGAATGTGTAGCTCCATAATCAAAGAGTACTCTGGCGGGTACGCCATTTATAGGTACAATACCTGTGATTTATCTTTACTTAGTCTACATGCTCATTCAATGTAATTATAATTTTAAAAATTTCCGTCATACCTGTGACCACATCGGGTGATGCGGCCGCATCCTCGGACGTAACACCATATACCCGTCCCTGATGGAATTACTTCTTGGGCTTAGGGCACTCTCTTGCCATATGTCCCAGTTGGTTGCAGTTAAAACACTTCGGGCTTTCAGAATTTGGCTTTGGCTGAGGTTGAGCTGCTGAAGTAGTCTTGGTTGCAGCATTAAAATTCTGAGGACGGAAAGGCTTATACGTCCTGTTATTGCCTCCGTTGTAGGAGTTTCCGGCTGGTCTCTTGATGCCTCTGTTCTGAGTAAGGTAACTCTCCTTCTAGCTCGATTCAATCACTCGAGCAATCTGGACAGCTTCGTTGTAAATTTTCTTCTCTAAGCCCAGAACATTTTCTCTGATGCTTCCTCTTAGTCCCGCGACGAACCTACGGGTTTTGGTATCTTCTTCTTGCATGCTAGCCGGTGCAAAGAAAAACAGCTCTTCGTAGCGCTGTTGATATGAGTCTACAGTCATCTGTCCCTGGTACAAGCTCAGGAACTCTTTCTCCATCGAATCTCTGAAGCTTCGTGGAAAATATTTCTCGAAGAATGCTTCTTTATATATTTCCCATGTCAGTAGGGCATGCTTGGTCAGTAAATATATCTTCGTGGATTTCCACCAATGGTGTGTGTCGCCCTTGAGCATGAAGGTGGCACATAGTACTTTCTCTTCCTCTGTAATAGTCATCATGAGGAGTTTCTCTCCATCTCGTCTATCCACTGTGCTGGCCACAATGGATCAGACGGCTTGCCGTTAAATTCTCTGGGTTTCATCTTCAAAAATCTTTCCACTAGCTGGTAGAGATCCAGCTGGTTTTGGGGGTTTGCCCCAAACATATAAGGTGGATAGTGGTAATTCCCTTGAGCTGCTTCCGCTACCTGCACTGGAATCTGTGCAGCCAGTTGTTGAGGTGTCTGATGAGCTGGGTGGTTACCCACTGGGGCTGCACTGGCTTATCCAGTGTGCATGGGTGCGGCCTGAGTGGCTTGAAACATAATTCCCATGGCGACCTACATCTGAGCCTGTGCGTGTTGCATCTGCTGCAGCTGCTGTGCCAGGTTCATCACCACTGTTGCTAGCTCTTGTGGTGGAGGTGGCAAATTTGTAGGGTTTGTCGGTTCTTGATTTCCCGGTGTGTAGTTATTCTCTTGACTAGTCTCCTCCACTGGTGGTGGTGGTGGGACTGTGTTTCGGGTCTGTCGGGTCACTCTACGTCCAGACATATTTCTTTTCGGTGATTGGTGGTGCCTGAAAATCATCAAATAGGTTAGAATTCATTTATATTTTATGTAGGCACGCTAACCAATAATTAATTCCAATTCTAGCTCATTTTATAAAAAAATGATGTCTTTCCTATGCAGGGTCGATGGTGAGGGTCGCTGGTATGTCCGACCCTTAGTTTCCGACCCTGGGAATGACCTGTTCTTCCCGAGAGCTGAGGGTCGATGAGAGGGTCGATGGGTATCCGACCCTCAGTTCCGACCCTTGATTTTCTGTCAGATTCCCGAGAGCCGAGGGTTGATGGGAGGGTCGATTCGAGGGTCGATTGTGCTAGTCGAATTGTCCGAACCTCGGACCAAAAATCAGATAGATCCGATTTTGGGTCATTTCTCACTATTCCTCCTCCGTTTCGACTCGTCTCTCCTCTCTGAGTTGCTATAGTGCTACTCTACTATTTTGGATCGGTTTGACTCCGGGTTTCGACGTCCACGTCATCACTACAGGTATGCCTTCCCATTTTTACCTGTTTTTAGGTTTCCATTTCTAGGTTTTCGCACGTTTAACTTGTATTTTCCAAATTAAACTTTTCCAAGCATAAAAATTTGATTTTTATTGGGGGCTTTTGTTATTGGTGTATCGAGGAACGAAAGCCCTCAAAAATTTTTGAGTTTCATCTGTTGGTTATCGAGAAACTTGAAATTTTCTCTTTTTGCCCTAATTTGTCAACATTTTTTATTTTTCTTGAATTTCTTCAAATTGGACATCGTTAATTAAAATTTCCTACTGAATGTGGGTTGTAGGATATGTTTAAACCTTCGTAAGTCCTTATGCCCACTTGAATGGTGAGAAATGGGGCTTTATGGTCAACTTACGTCGTTATTACATCAATTTTTGATTTTTATCCTATTAACTCCTTGTTTCCTTTCTCTTTCTTATTTGCAGATACTATGGCTCGTACCAAGGTACCCAGAGTGTGTGATCCACTTCGCTTCCGTTCGAATGAAGCTGAGGCACAGTATGCTGACTATGCCCGTAAGAAAGTGGAAGGGGGTCGCATGGTGAACTTGGCTGAGCTAGCCTTGTTCAATGTAGAGGGAGCGTTTGGTGATATGGGGTGGCTCCCTGTCATTACATACGACGCGTGCACATGTCCAGATTTGGTGCGCCAGTTCTATTGTAATCTCTAGGTGGTGGGGAATTACAATGACGTTGAGCATGGTCAGGAGTTGCGCATCACCAGTTACGTCAAGGGGGTGCACATTTCCTTTGATTAACGGCAGCTGGCCGATCTGTTGGGCATTCCCTATGATGGCTCCATGGTGTACTGTGCGCCGGGAGAGCCACAGTTTGTTGGGATGGAGATGAGGGCAGAGATCGACAACCAGTTGCTCCGTCCTGATCGTTGGCAGATGAGAGCCTGTTACTTGCGTCCAGCTCCACGGTTCTTCTGTAAGATTATTCAGCATAATCTGATCCCATAGAGTGGGCACTATGAGAGGGTGTCTCAGCTGACCCAATTCCTGATATACAGTATATGCACTTGACAACCTGTCTGCCTTCCATACATCTTCATGCGGACCATGATTAGTGCTACATTGTCCGGTCATAGGGGTAATCTACCCTATGGACGCATGATTACAGTGCTACTGACCTGTCTGGGGGTGGATCTGGTAGATGAGAAGATCCAGGAGAAGACCTTCTCGTCGCCTCTAGATTGGGAGGCTATCTGCAAGATGGGGCTGCGAGATGCTGAGGTTAGTGATGAGGAGAGGAACGCGATGGTGCGCCCTCACACTCGGGTTGAGATTGCTCATGCTGAAGCTGCTGCTGCTGCTACTAGAGCTCGTGTGGATCCGGTCGACGATGATGATCGTATGTATATGGACGTCGACTTGATACCACCACCTTCACCTACGCATGCAGCTGGATTGGTACTTCTTCTGCGGCGGCTCTTGCACCTGAGGCTGGTCCTTCCCATTCGGCTGATCCTTTACATCCACCTTCAGCCATGATGGAGATGCTGCAGGAGATCAGGGATGCTCAGCGTAGATCTGATCTGAGGGTGGATGAGCTGTTGGCTGCTCAGCACGCATCAGACGCACGGATGGGAGAACTCCTAGAGGTGCAGCGTGCGATTGATCAGAGGATAGCCGGTCTCACGGCTAGTCTACAGACGACCCAGACTCAGATAGCCTGGTTGACTAGAGTCTATGCTGAGGACTACGACAGAGACCATGAGGCACCGCCTCCTCCTTCGCCTCCAGCTTCCTGATTGTACCTTCATTTCCTTATACTTCAGAGTAACTGTCCAGGTTGTGGATTGTACTCTGCTTTCATTATGTATATACATCTTGTTTCTCACTCTAATTGTATGTAACTTGTTTCCCCTTTAATAGATGTAATATTCTCTTTTAAATTTTGTCTCAAACATCACTGGTGCTTACAATGTGTTAATATTACTGTTTTTCTTTTTAACCTATCTCAGTTCACAATTGTGTTTAATGTATGCTAATTCAGCGGACAAGGTCTGAGATGCTCTGATACCAAGTTGTCACACCCCAATTCTGCACTATTCAGAATGATGTGATGAACCGCTAATAAACCAACGGGTCAACCAGGATCTCAAATAGGCTATCCCCGCGTTATCTGAACCTCCATACATCCATGTCATAATCAGAGTAAATACACAATAGCGGAAGTCTTATAATAAAATGAACTGAGAAACTAAGATGATATTAATAATTTAATAGCAAATTATTCTGTATCAATCAAGACATAAGTAAATATCAATATAAGTCTTTAAAAAATCCAAATAAAGAAACCTATATAATATCTAATCAAATACACAAGAGTTGCACTCGCAAAAGGAATCGTGTGTATCCTCTTCAACTCCAGCTTCTATCGCCGCCCGTACGCAGAAGCATTTATAAAATCTTCAACCGTATAACCTGCATCATCAACTAAAAAAATATTCGACGTCGAGGGGTGAGCACACATCATGGCTCAGTGAGTAGCCAAAACAATGCAACAATACATATGCATGCAAAAAGTCAATTTATATCTTTGGTCCGGTTTAAAGTTTGCAGTATGCAATAGAAAGGTTTAGGTAGCCAAAGGTCGCGTTTATTGACCCCGCCTCTATACACGAGTGTGTGACGTTACCCGAAGATCACGTTTATCGTCAACTCACATGCACCCAATCATGAACATTATATAACAAAGGTTACGTTTATTGCTATATAGTGCCATACCAACACGTAAGCCCCTATTGGCGAAGGCTACAAACTGGTCTCGCAACTAACCAATCCTAATGCCAAACAGTGTATCCAAGGCCTCACCCTAGCATCCCTCAGAATGTCCATGGAGATAGAGCTAAGGCCCCCCGGGAGAGTCAGAGACTACAAGGACCGAGACCACCTCCCCTGATACTCTACGACATAATAGTTATGCTAAAGTAATGGCGATACGACGATGTCAATGCACAAGACTTGAGTTAGAGATAGAGCTAAAGTGCTGAGACCCGCCAAAGGTTAACGTTTATTTATGTTCTCATCATACCTCCCCTGATACTCGCTCGCATCAAGCACATCAACCACACACATACAAGCACATGCCTATTCCTATCATCATCATCATCATCATGGTATAAACAATAAAGTAAATACGCATGAACAAGTAATAGAAATATTGGATGTCATGCTGTATGCACATTACAAACATATTCGCATAGAATCAAGCATAGCATAGGACTCAAGAAATAGAAAACAGTTTATTATTAACCAATTTAGTTTGGGGTTAAGGTTCCTCACCTTAGCTTGCTATAAGATACTTTTCCAAGCTCTAAAATCACCGTTATAATGTTATTATATTGCTAGTAGACCTAACAAAGTCGATAAAATTTAATTAGAATAAATTCTGAATTTAAAAAACTACTCTGTTAACTGAGGGTCGATACTAGGGTCGATGCTAGGGTCGATGGGTCTATCGACCCTCCCCTCTTTCTGGACTTCCCGAATGCTGAGGGTCGATGGTCAGAAACACCTAGTGTCGGATTGTCATCGACCCTGGGTGCGACCCTTGGTGCACTCTGGTCCAATTTCCACTTTTTAGTCTATTCTTCGTGTTTGGAATCCTATGGCTTGTTCCTACATTCCATTCTACACTCATTCCACGGTCTGAAACCATGTATAATCCATCTAAATAGTTTTTATGCATTCTCCTATGGTTTCCATGAAAACCTAACCATAGCTTGATGGTTTTGGGTTTCTCCGAGATCACTCTCTCAACATTAACTAACCTAAGGTCTGTAGAAACTTATGGAATTAGTATCCATACCTGAGAAGATTAATCTTTCTCTGCAACTCTTCTCCTTTTTGCTAAGTTCTCTTGCTTGCCTCTCTTCTTTCTCTTTTCCTTCTCCTCTCTTTCTCTCAATTCAATTAGGGTTGTAAAAGGAGTGAAAGTGGCTTAGGGACGTCCTTTAAATAGACTAGGAACATCCTAAATAAGTCCCATTAGGATTTGGAAATAATCCCAATTGAAAAATATAAAAATTCCTAATTTCTATATTCGGTAGAAATCGAGGGTCGATGGGAGGGTCGATGATCCCGTCGACCCTAGGGTCTAAAGCTGTCCGACCCTCCCTCTAAAACCGAGGGTCTGACTTTCTGTTTTGGGAGGTCCGACCCTGCTTAGCTGGGTATGCGACCCTTCCCCTAATTTAAGTATTTTTGGGTCTATTTGATACCTGGGATCTCGATCTCCTTCACGCCCTTGGTCCATTAGACTCGACCATGATGGGTAAACCTGATTCAAGGTGGTAAGACCGGGTTAGATTGACACGGGTCTTACAAATTCTATTGACTTTGTTAGCTCTTCTAGCAATTTAATAACACTGTAAAGGTGATTCTGAAGCTTGGAAAAGTATCTTATAGCAAGCTAAGGTGAGGAACCTTAACCCCAAACTAAATTGGTTAATAATAAACTGTTTTCTATTTCTTGAGTCCTATGCTATGTTTGATTCTATACGAATATGTTTGTAATGTGCATACAGCATGACATCCAATATTTCTATTACTTGTTCATGCATATTTACTTTATTGTTTATAACATGATGATGATGATGATGATAGGAATAGGCATGTGCTTGTATGTGTGTGGTAGATGTGCTTGATGCGAGCGAGTATCAGGGGAGGTGTGATGAGAACGTCAATAAACGTTAACCTTTAGCGGGTCTTCGCACTTTAGCTCTATCTCTAACTCAAGTCTTGTGCATTGACATCGTCGTATCACCATTACTTTAGCAGAACTATTATGTCGTAGAGTATTAGGGGTGGTGGTCTCGGTCCTTGTAGTCTCTGACACTACCGGGGGGCCTTAGCTCTTTCTCTATGGGAATTCTTAGGGACGCTGGGGTGAGGCCTTGGATAGACTGTTTGGCATTAGGATTGGTTAGTTGCGAGCCCAGTTTGCAGCCCTCGCTAACAGGGGCTTACGTGTTGGTATGGCACTATATAGCAGTAAATGTAACATTTGTTATATAATGTTCATGATTGGGTGCATGTGAGTTAACGATAAACGTGATCTTCGGGTAACGTCTCACACTCGTGTATAGAGGCAGAGTCAATAAACACGACCTTTGGCTACCTAAACCTTTCTATAGCATACTGCAAACTTATATACCAGACCAAATTTATAAATTGACTTTTTGCATACATATGTATTGTTGCATTGTTTTGGCTACTCATTGAGCCGTGATGTGTGCTCACCCCTCGACGTCGAATATTTTTAGATGATGATGCAGGCTATACGGTTGAAGACTACATGGGTGCGTCTGCGTACGGGAACGTGGCAGCTATGGATGCTAGAGCTGAAGATGACACACACGACTCCTCTTGCGAGTGCAACTCATGTATATTTGATTAGATATTTTATAAGTTTCTTTATTTGGATTTATTAAAGACTTGTATTGATATTTACTTATGTTTCGGTTGATTCAGAATAAATTGTTATTTAAATTTTAATATCACATAGATTCTCAGTTCATGTTATTATAAGACTTCCGCTATTGTGTATTTACTCTGATTATGATTACGGATGTGTGTAAGTTTGGATAACGCGGGGATAGCCTACTCGAGATCCTGGTTGAACCGTTGGTTTATTAGTTGTTCATCACATCATTCTGAATAGTGCAGAATTGGGGTGTGACAACTTGGTATCAGAGCATCTCAGGCCTTGCCCGCCGACTAACATACATTCGAGACAATTGTGAACTGAGATAGGATAAACTAAAAGCTTTAATACAAACACTTTGTAAGCACAAGTGATGATTGAGACCAAATTTAAAAAGAGAATAATGCATCTATAAAAGGGAAACAAGTTACATACAATGAGTGAGAGAAATAAAACGTATATACATAACTAAAGCAGTACACCACAACCCGGACCGTTACCGAGTACAAGAAAATAAAAGTACACTCGGGAAGCGGAGGCAAAGGAGGAGGCGGTGCCTCACGATCTCGTCGTAGTCCTCAGATAGACTCTAGTCAACCGGGCTATCTCGAGTCCGGGTCGTCTCGAGACTAGCGTGAGACCGGCTATCCTCCTCGATTAATCGCACGTGCACCTCTAGGAGCTCTCCCATCCGCGCGTTTGATGCGTGCTTAGCAGCCAACAGCTCATCCATCCTCAGATCAGATCTGCGCTGAGCATCCCTGATCTCCCTGAGCATCTCCATCATGGCTGAAGGTGGAAGTGAAGGATCAGCCGAATGGGAAGGACCAGCCTCGGGAGCCGGAGCCGCCGCATAAGAAGTACCAACTCCAGCCGCATGTGTAGGTGAAGGCGGTGGTATCGAGTCGACGTCCATATACATACGATCATCATCGTCGACCGGATCCACACGAGCTCTAGCAACTGCAGCAACAGCCTCAGCATCAGCCATCTCGACCCGAGTATGAGGGCGCACCATCGCGTCCTCTCCTCATCACTAACCTCAAGATCTCGCAGCCCCATCTTGCGGATAGCCTCCCAATCTAGAGGCGACGAGAAGGTCTTCTCCTGGATCTTCTCATCTACCAGATCCACCCCCAGACGGGTCAGTAGCATAGTAATCATGCTTCCATAGGGTAGATTACCCCTATGACCGAACAATGTAGCACTAATCATCGTCTGCATGATGATGTAAGGTAGGAAGACCGACTGACGAGTGCAGATGTTGTAGATCAAGAACTGTGTCAGCTGAGAGACCCTCCCATAGTGCCCACTCTGCGGGATCATATTATGTTGGATAATCTTGCAGAAGACCCATGGAGCTGGACGCAAGTAACAAGCTCTCATCTGTCATCGATCGAGACGGAGCAACTGGCTGTCGATCTCTGCTCTCATCTCCATCTCAACAACCGCGGGCTCTCCGGCACGACACCATGGGGCCATCATAGGGAATGCCCGGAGTCGGCCAGCTGCCGATAATCAAAGGAAATGTGCACCCCCTGACGTAATCGCTGATCGCAACTCCGACCATGCTCGACGCCATTGTAATTCCCCACCACGGAGATTATAATAGAGGCGCACCAAGTCTGGACATGTGCACGCGTCGTATGTGATCACAGGGAGCCACCCCATATCACCAAACGCTCCCTCTACATTGAACAAGGCTAGCTCAGCCAAGTTCACCATGCGACCCCCTTCTACCTTCTTATGGGCATAGTCAACATGTTGTGCCTCAGCTTCATTCAAACAGAAGCGAAGTGGATCACGCACTCTGGGTACTTTGGTATGGGCCATAGTATCTGCAAAATAAGAAAGAAAAAGGAAACAAGGGGTTAGCAGGATAAAAAAAATCCAAATTTGATTTAATAACGACGTAGGTCGACCACAAAACCCCATTTCTCACCATACAAGTGGGTATGAGAACTTACGTAGGTTAAAACATGTCCTACAACCCACATACAGAGGAAATTTCAACGAAGCTCAATTTGAAGAAATTCAAGAAAAATCAAAAATTTCGACAAATTAGGGCAAAAAGAGGAAATTTTAAGTTTCTCGATAACCAACTGATGAAACTCAAAAATTTTTGAGGGCTTACATTCCTCGAGACACCAATAACAAAAGCCCCCAATAAAAATCGAATTTTTATTGGAAAAAGTTTAATTTGGAAAATATGAGTTAAATGGGTAAAACCTAGAAAAGAAAACCTAAAAACAGGTAAAGATGAGAGGATATACACGTAGGGATGACGTGGACGCCCGTTAAACCGACAAAAAAAGTGGGTGCAACTTAGAGAGGGGGGAGCCAAACGGGGAGGAGTATGAGAATAATCGGATCTTAAAATCTGATTTTCAGGTCGACCCCACACCGACCCCTCCCACACACGCCTAAAACCAGGGGTCGAGACAGAAGAGAGGTGGTCGGATACCAAGGGTTGACATACCATCGACCCTCACCATTACGCTAGGATTGAATCGATTATTGGTTGGTGTGCCTACATAAAATATAAATGACTTCTAACCTAATTTGATGATTTTCAGCACCACCAATCACCAAAAGAAATATGTTGGAGGAGGAGTTAACCATGCACGGAAATCGTAAAACCCTATAAATTTGCCCCCCCCGAGGGGGATGAATCGGGCATGGAAAGCAGATGCAACACGCCGCTCGATGCAGGTTGCCATGGGAATTATGTTCTTCGGCACCCATGCACACCGGACAAGCTAGTGCAGCCACGAACGACCAGCCCCCAAACACCCAACACCGGCTGCACCAATCCAGGTGTGCCCTCACGGGATTTCCCCCCATATGTTTGGGGCAAACCCCAAATCACCTGGCCCACCCCCGACTAATGGAGAGATTTTTGAAGATCCCAGACCGAGAAATGTCGGATAGACGAGATGGAGAGAAACTTCCCCATGATGATTGTTAGAGGAAGAGGGTACTATGTGCCCCCTTCATGCTCAAGGGCGACACCATTGGTGGGATCCACGAGACATATTTACCGACCTGCGCAATATATAAAGAAGCATTCTTCGAGAAATATTTTCCACGAACGTAGTCCGATGGGGGAGTTCTGAGAGCAGCTGTTTTCTTCGCACCACTGAGTATGGAAAGAAGAAACCAAAACCCGTAGGTTTGTCACGGGACATAGAAAATGTTCGGGCTTAGAGAAGATAATTTACAACGGTTAGTTTGCTAGTGATTGAATCGAGCCAAAAGGAGAGTACCAATGAGGCATCAAGAGACCAGCCGAAAAATCCAACCACGGGGGGGTGCGGCAAACCTTTCCATCCTCGAATTTTAATGCTGCAACCAAGACTACTCCAGCAGGTCAACCTCAGCCAAAGCCAAGTCAAGTCCCGAGGTGTTTTAACCGCAACCAATCCGGGCATATGGCATGGGAGTGCCCTAAGCCCAAGAAGCAATTCCATCAGGGAAGGGTATATGCTGTTACGTCCGAGTATGCGGCCGCATCACCCGATGTGGTCACAGGTATGACTGAAACTTTTAAAGTTGTAATTCCATTGAATGAGCACGTAGACTAAGTAAAGATAAATTACAAGTATTGTACCTATAAATGGCGTACCCGCCAGAGTACTCTTCGATTCCGGAGCTACTCATTCATTTATATCTATGACATTTGGAAAGAAGACCAAATTACCCATCAAAACGTTAGACTACAAATTACTTGTACGGTCACCGATGGGGTTAGAAGTGGAACTAGAGAAAGGTTATGGACCATGTCCAGTTCTCATTGGAGAGCAGACCTTAGATGCAACCTTGATATAACTTGAGATGGCAAACTTTGATGTCATCTTGGGAAGGACGGTTGGCTTGGGGGTTTTTCTTTTTTTTTTTTGGGCTAGGGAGGGGAAAAAATTTAAAGAAGGGGGGGGGGAGGGTTTTTTTTCTTGGAAACATTTCCCCCAGGGGGGGGGTTTTTTTTTTTTGGGGGGAAGGGGGGGGGGGGGGGGTAAGGGGGGGGGGGGGGTTTTTGTTTTGGGGGGTTTTTTTAAAGAGGGTTAAAGAAGGGGGGGGGAATGGGGGGTTTTGGGGTTTGTTGGGGGGGGGTTTTTTGGGGGGTTATGTATTGGGGGTGGCGGGGGTGGGGGTTTGTGGGGGGGGGGGATTTTGGGGGGGAGGGGAACGAGGGGGAAATATAGATAGGGTATGGGGGGAAAGGGGGGGGGGGGGAGGCAATTACAAGAACGTGGACAAGGGTTATATTGACCGGATATCTCCATGGGGCACCGGTGTTGTTCGTAAAGAAGAAGGATGGTAGTGTTCGATTATGTATCGACTATCGGGAGTTGAATAAATTGACAATCAAGAATCGATATCCACTACCTCGGATCGATGACTTGTTCGACCAGTTACAAGGAGCAAAAGTATTTTCTAAGATCGATCTTCGATCGGGTTACCATCAGCTGAAGATTAAAGAAGGTGATATTCCGAACACAGCATTCAGGACCAGATATGGACATTATGAATTTTTGGTTATGTCATTCGGATTAACTAATGCCCCGGCAACGTTCATGGAACTTATGAACCGAGTTTTCCACGATATGTTGGATACATCGGTTATAGTATTTATTGATGACATATTGGTATATTCCAAGGACAAGGAAACTCATATCAAGAACCTAAACGCAACCCTACAACGTTTAAGGAAAGAGAAGCTATATGCCAAATTTTCAAAGTGCGAGTTTTGGCTAAGTGAAGTCGCATTCCTAGGCCATGTAGTATCCACTGAAGGAATCAAAGTAGACCCCAGAAAAATCGAGGCTATTGTAAAGTGGCAAGCACCAAAGAGCTTTTCAGAAATCAAAAGTTTTCTGGGTCTAGCTGGTTATTTTCGGAGATTCGTAGAAGACTATTATCGGATTGCCGTACCTCTCACTAGTTTGACTAAGAAAGGTGAAAAGTTTGTGTGGATTGACAAATGTGAGAAGAGCTTCCAAACATTGAAGGCCAGATTGATATCCGCCCCGATTTTTACCATTCCCGTTCCAGAACAGACATTTACTTTATACACTGATGCATCGGGACTGGGACTGGGATGTGTGCTTATGCAAGGAGAGCAAGTAATTGCTTATGCTTCAAGACAGTTGAAGGTACATGAGAAAAATTATCCCACTCATGATTTGGAGCTAGCGGCAGTAGTACATGCTGTCAAGATATGGAGACATTATTTATATGGGGAGAAATTCCAGATTAAGTCGGACCATAAAAGTCTTACTTATATATTTAATCAGAAGGAATTGAATATGCGACAAAGAAGATGGCTGGAACTATTGAAAGATTATGATTGTGATATCCAGTATCATTCGGGAAAAGCGAACGTAGTAGCGGATGCATTAAGCAGAAAAGCAATGATAAAATCTCAAGGAGAAGTTAGCACGACTGCTGCAATGTGTACCAATAGAATGGTATTCAATCATGGCAACGAACAGTATGTGATAGATACAACGGATGAATCAGCTAACCAAGGGTTTATTCATCGGTTTTCAAATATGTTTGCAGTATTGAAGATAATACCGGATATAGTGGATGAAGTGAAGACAACTATCAAAGCAGATCCTTATCTGAGAACAGTACAAGAAGATATTGAGAAAGGTAGGACTAACCCTGAGTTCACCTTGGACGACGAGAAAGTACTGAAATACGAAGGAAGAATATGTGTACCTGAAATAGAAAGTATGGACATTAGACACCGACTGATGAAAGAAGCCCATACCACCATTTATTCAATAGATCTTGGAAGTACAAAATTGTATCATGATCTAAAGAAGTTATATTGGTGGAGAGGAATGAAAGCAGATGTTGCCAAGTTCGTGTCTCAATGCTTAAATTGTCAGAAAGTAAAGGCTGAACGACAAAGACCCGCAAGATTGTTACAGCCATTACCGGAACCAGCATGGAAATGGGACTGCATCACTATGGACTTCGTCACCGGACTACCATTGACTCCTCGAGTAGTTGACGCAGTTTGGGTGATTGTGGATCGTCTGACTAAAACAGCTCACTTCATACCTATACGACCTCAGTATGCACTGGAAAGGTTAGCGAAGCTGTATGTGGATAATATTGTTCGATTACATGGTGTTCCAGAAAGCATTGAGTCCGATAGAGATCCATGATTTACTTCCAAATTTTGGGAAAGATTGCAAAAGGCCACGGGTACAACGTTGAAGTTCAGTACTGCATTCCACCCACAGACAGATGGAGAGTCAGAGCGTACAATTCAGATTCTAGAAGATATGCTACGAGCATGTGTGATTGATTTCAAAGGATCATGGGATGAAATGTTACCATTAATCGAGTTCTCTTACAATAACAGCTATCAGGCTACCATACAGATGTCACCTTATGAAGCACTGTATGGCAGGAAGTGTCGAACTCCCTTGTTTTGGAATGAAGTTGGAGAACGTAGTATTGTTGGACCGAAATTTTTTGAAGAGACTTGCCGAGTGCTCGACTTCATCAAGGAAAGAGTGAGAACAGCTCAGAACCGTCAGAAGCAATACGCAGATACTCGACGCAGAGATCTGGAGTTCACCGTAGGTGGTAAAGTATTTTTGAAGGTATCGCCTATCGAGGATTGAAGAGGTTCGGACGAAAAGAAAAACTAAGTCCAAGATATGTCGGGCCATATGAAATTCTAGCTAAGCGTGGAAAAGTGGCTTATCAGTTAGCACTACCACCATCTATGTCAAGTGTGCATGATGTATTTCACATTTCCCAATTGAAAAAGTATGTCAAAGACCCAATGCATGTTTCGACAGTGGATTTGCCAAGATTGAGTGATGATTTGACGTTTGAAGTAACACCAACAGAAATCACTAGTCGAAAGGTTCAATGTTTACGCAACAGAGATATCTACTATGTTAAGGTCACATGGAAAAGTTGAGACATGGAATAGATTACATGGGAAGAAGAGAATGCTATGCAAAAGTAATACCCTTACTTATTTGATTCAGAAGGTACGTACAATTTTGAGAACGAAATTTTTATAAGTTGGGGGGAGTCGTAAGACCCGTGTCAATCTAACTCAGTCTTACCACCTTGAACCAGGTTTACCCATCATGGTCGAGTTAAATGGACCAAGGGTGTGAAGGAGATCGAGATCCCAAGTATCAAATCGACCCAAAAACACTTAAATTAGGGGAAGGGTCGCATACCCAGCTAAGCAGGGTCGAACCTCCCAAAACAGAAAGTCAGACCCTTGGTTTTGGAGGGAGGGTCGGACAGCTTAAGACCCTAGGGTCGACGGGATCATCGACCCTCCCATCGACCCTCGGTTTCTACCGAATATAGAAATTAGGAAATTTCTATATTTTTCAATTGGGATTCTTTCCAAATCCCAATGGGACTTATTTAGGATGTTCCTAGTCTATTTAAAGGACGTCCCTAAGCCACTTTCACTCCTTTCACAACCCTAATTGAATTGAGAGAAAGAGAGGAGAAGGAAAAGAGGAAGAAGAGAGGCAAGCAAGAGAACTTAGCAAAAAGGAGAAGAGATGTAGAGAAAGATTAATCTTCTCAGGTATGGATACTAATTCCATAAGTTTCTACAGACCTTAGGTTAGTTAATGTTGAAAGAGTGATCTCGGAGAAACCCAAAACCATCAAGCTATGGTTAGGTTTTCATGGAAACCATAGGAGAATGCATAAAAACTATTTAGATGGATTATACATGGTTTCAGACCGTGGAATGAATGTAGAATGGAATGTAGGAGCAAGCCATAGGATTCCATACACGAAGATTGGACTAAAAGTGGAAATTGGACCAGAGTGCACCGAGGGTCGCACCCAGGGTCGATGACCATCCGACCCTAGGTGTTTCTGACCATCGACCCTCAGCATTCGGGAAGTCCAGAAAGAGGGGAGGGTCGATAGACCCATCGACCCTAGCATCGACCCTAGTATCGACCCTCAGTTAACAGAGTAGTTTTTTAAATTCAGAATTTATTCTAATTAAATTTTATCGACTTTGTTAGGTCTACTAGCAATATAATAACATTATAACGGTGATTTTAGAGCTTGGAAAAGTATCTTATAGCAAGCTAAGGTGAGGAACCTTAACTCCAAACTAAATTGGTTAATAATAAACTGTTTTCAATTTCTTGAGTCCTATGCTATGTTTGATTCTATATGAATATATTTGTAATTTGCATACAGCATGCCATCCAATATTTCTATTACTTGTTCATGCATATTTAATTTATTGTTTATAACATGATGATGATGATGATGATAGGAATAGGCATGTGCTTGTATGTGTGTGGTTGATGTGCTTGATGCGAGCGAGTATCAGGGGAGGTGTAATGAGAATGTCAATAAACGTTAACCTTTGGCGGGTCTCAGCACTTTAGCTCTATCTCTAACTCAAGTTTTGGGCATTGATATCGTCGTATCGCCATTACTTTAGCAGAACTATTATGTCGTAGAGTATTAAGGGAGGTGGTCTCGGTCCTTGAAGTCTCTGACTCTACCGGGTGGCCTTAGCTCTATCTCTATGGGCATTCTGAGGGATGCTGGGGTGAGGCCTTGGATACACTGTTTGGCATTAGGATTGGTTAGTTGCGAGCCCAGTTTGCAGCCCTCGCTAACAGGGGCTTTCGTGTTGGTATGGCACTATATAGCAATAAACGTAACCTTTGTTATATAATGTTCATGATTGGGTGCATGTGAGTTGACGATAAACGTGATCTTCGGGTAACGTCACACACTGGTGTATAGAGGTGGAGTCAATAAATGCGACATTTGGCTACCTAAACCTTTCTATAGCGTACTGCAAACTTATATACCGGACCAAAGATATAAATTGACTTTTTGCATGCATATGTATTGTTGCATTGTTTTGGCTACTCACTGAGCCGTGATGTGTGCTCACCCCTCGACGTCGAATATTTTTAGTTGATGATGCAGGCTATACGGTTGAAGACTACATGGGTGCGTCTGCGTACGGGAACGTGGCAGCTATGGAAGCTGGAGCTGAAGATGATACACACGACTCCTCTTGCGAGTGCAACTCGCGTGTATTTGATTATTTATTATATAAGTTTCTTTATTTGGATTTATTAAAGACTTGCATTGATATTTACTTATGTTTCGGTTGATACAGAATAAATTGTTATTTAAATTTTAATATCACATAGATTCTCAGTTCATGTTATTATAAGACTTCCGCTATTGTGTATTTACTCTGATTATGATTACGGATGTGTGTAAGTTTGGATAACACGGGGATAGCCTACTCGAGATCCTGATTGAACCGTTGGTTTATTAGCGGTTCACCACATCATTCTAAATTGTACAGAATTGGGGTGTGACAGAATTTAATTAGAATTTATTCAGAATTAAAAACTACTCTGTTAACTGAGGGTCGGAGGTAGGGTCGATGCTAGGGTCGATGGGTCTATCGACCCTTCCCTCTTTCTGGACTTCCTGAATGCTGAGGGTCGATGGTCAGGAATACCTAGGGTCGGATGGTCATCGACCCTTGGTGCGACCCTCGGTGCACTTTGGTCGTATTCCCTCTTTTAATCCATTCTTCATGTTTGGAATTCTATGGCTTGCTTCTACATTCCGTTCAACATTCATTCCATGGTCTGAAACCATTTATAACCCACCTAGATAGCTTTCATGCACTTTCCTATGGTTTTCCATGAAAACCTAACCATAGCTTGATGGTTTGGGTTTCTCCGAAATCACACTATCAACAATAACTAGCCTAAGGTCTGTAGAAATTCATGGAATTAGTATCCATACCTGAGGAGATAACTTTTCCTCTGAAATTCTTCTCCTTTTTGCAAAGTTCTCTTCCTTCCCTTTCTTCTTCCTCTTTTCCTTCTCCTCTCTTTCTCTCAATTCGATTAGGGTTGTGAAAGGAGTGAAAGTGGCTTAGGGACGTCCTTTAAATAGACTAGGAACATCCTAAATAAGTCCCTCTGAGATTTGGAAAGAATCCCAATCGAAAAATATAGAAATTTCCTAATTTTGATATTTGGCAGAAACCGAGGGTCGATGGGACGGTCGATGATCCCGTCGACCCTAGGGTCTTAAGCTGTCCGACCCTCCCTTCAAAACTGAGGGTCTGACTTTCTATTTTGGGAGGTCCGACCCTGCTTAGCTGGGTATGCGACCCTTCCCCTATTTTAAGTGTTTTTGGGTCGATTTGATACTTGGGATCTCGATCTCCTTCTCGCCCTTGGTCCATTTGACTCGACCATAATGGGTAAACCTAGTTCAAGGTGGTAAGACCGGATTAGATTGACACGGGTCTTACAAGGGGTCGATCATTACTCCGACCCTACCTCTGACCCCCAGTTAACAGTATGATTTTTAAATTCGGAATAAATTCAAATTAAGTTCTATCGACTTTGTTAGGTCTTCAAGCAATATAATAACAATATAAAGATGATTCTAAAGCTTGGAAGAGGATCTATTAACAAGCTATGGTGAGGGAACAAGACCTAAACTAATTGTTTAATAATAAACTATTTTATTTATTGAGTCGAATGCCATATTGATTCTATGCGTGTATGTTTGTATGTGCATTCAACATGTCATCCAATATTTCTATTATTTGTTCATGCATATTTACTTTATTGTTTATTACACGATGATGATGATGACGATAGGAATAGGCATGTGAATGTTTGTGTTTGGCCAGTGTATATGGTGTAGGTAGGGATGGTATCAACCGGTACTTCGATGCCGTTTTCATCGGGGTATATTGTGCCATAGCCTATTCAAGTCATGTCCACTGACGTCGTCGTATCGCCATTACCTTAGCAGAACTATTATGTCGTAGAGTATCAGGGGAGGTGGTCTCGGTCCTTCTAGTCTCTGACTCTACCGGGGGGCCTTAGCTCTATCTCTATGGATGTTCTGAGGGATGCTGAGGTGAGGCCTTGGATACAATGTTTGACATTAGGATTGGTTAGTTGCGAGCCCAGTTTGCAACCCTAGCCAGCAGGGGTTTATTTGTTGGTATGGTATCAACCGGTACAGCCATGATCGTTTTTCATGGGGTGTATATTGTGCCATTCTGGGTGCATGTGGGGCGACGGTGCCATTTTCATTGGGCGTTTCCACACACTCGTGTATAGAGGTGTGGCGGCCACCTATCCTTTCTATAGCACATTGCAAACTATAAATCAGACCAAAGATATGATTAAACTGCATGCATATGTATTGTCGCATTGTTTTGTTTGCTCGCTGAGCCATGATGTGTGCTCACCCCTCGACGTCGAATATTTTTAGTTAATGATGCATGTATTACCATCGAAGATTATATAAATGCTCCAGTGTACGGAAACATGGCGGCGATGGAAGTGAAAGATGCATTGGATACACATGACTCCTCTTGCGAGTGCAACTCATGTGTATTCGATTAGATATTTTTTTATTTCTAGATTTATTTATTTGGATTTATTAAGGACATGTATTTGATATTTATTTATGTCTCAGTTGATACAGAATAATTTACTACTTAAATATTAATATCACAGTAGATTCTCAGTTCATTTTACTATAGGACTTCTGCTATTGTGTATTTACTCTGATTATGAATGTGGTTGTATGAGGTTTAGATCAGCCGGATACCATCTGTAAGAGATCCTGGTTGAACCGTTGGTTTGCTAGCGGTTCATCACACCATTCTGAAGTGTATGGAATTGGGGTGTGACAACTTGGTATCAGAGCATCTCAGACCTTGTCCGCTAAACTAGCATACCCTCACGACGAATTGTGAACTGAGATAGGATAAAAGTAAAAACTGTAATATTAACACACTATAAGCACAAGTGATGTTTGAGACCAAATTTGAAAAGACAGTAATGCATCTATTAAAGGAAGAAACAATTTTACATACAATGAGAGGGAAACAAACATACATACATAGCTAAAGCAGAGTACTGTCCACAACCCGGACAGTTACTCTGTAGTACAATGAAAGAAAATAGATACAATCATGAAGCTGGAGGTGAAGGAGGAGGCGGTGCCTCAGGATCTCTGTCATAATCCTCAGCGTAGACTCTAGTCAACCAAGCTATCTGAGGTTGGGTTGTCTGATGACTAGCTGTAAGATCCGCTAACCGTTGATCAGTCCGGCGCTGAGCGTCTAGTAACTCTCCCATCCTCATGTCTGATGTACGCTGGGCGTCTAGTAGCTCATCCACTCTCACCCGCTGAGCGCCTAGTAACTCTCCCATCCTCATGTCTGATGTACGCTGGGCATCTATGAGCTCATCCACTCTCACACGTTGAGCGTCTAGTAACTCCTCCATCCTCAGATCAGATCTGTGCTGAGCCTCTCTGATCTCATGCAACATCTCCATCATATCAGAAGGTGGGTGTGAAGGACCAGCCACATTAGAAGGACCAGCCTCATGAGAAGGATCCGCAACATATGAAGTACCAGCTCCAGCCGCATGCGTAGGTGAAGGCGGTGGTATCAAGTCTACATCCATGTACATGCGTTCATCATCATCAGTAGGCTCCGCATGAACTCCAGCAGCGGCGGCAGCTGCCTCAACGTCAGCTATCTCTACGCGAGTGTGAGGGCGCACCATCGCGTTCCTCTCCTCATCACTGACCTGGGAATCCCGCATGCCCATCTTGAAAATAGCCTCCCAATCTAGAGACAACGAGAAGGTCTTCTCCTGAATCTTCTCATCCACTAAATCAACCCCCAGGCGGGTAAGCAGCATAGTGATCATACGTCCGTACGGAAGGTTACCAGTGTGATTGGACAACGTAGCAGTGATCATAGTATGCATAATGATGTACGGAAGGCAAACGGGTTGTCTAGTGCATATGTTGTACAAAAGATACTGGGTCAACTGGGAAACCCTCTCGTAATGGCCACTCTGCGGGAACAGGTTATGCTGAATAATCTTGCAGTATACCCATAGAGCTGGACGCATATAGCATGCCCTCATCTGCCAGTGATCAGGTCGTAAGAGGTGATTATCGATCTCAGCCCTCATCTGTAAAGAGAAGAACTGGGGCTCTCCCAGAGCACAGAAAACCATGGGGCCATCACAAGAAATGCCCAGTAGGTCGACCAGCTGCCGATAATCGAATGAAATGTTCACCCCTTTGACATAGCTTGTGATGAGCAGCTCATGACCCCTCTCGACATCATTGTAATCCCCCACCACCTGGAGGTTACAATAAAACTGGCCTACTAAATCTGGATGGGTGCATGCGTCGTAAGTGATGACTGGGAGCCAGCCCATATCACCAAACGCCCTCTCTATATTGAACAGGGCCAACTCAGCCAAGTTCACCATAGGACCACCCTCCACTTTCTTGCGAGCGTAGTGGGCATACTGTGCCTCGGCTTCGTTAGAGCGGAAACAAAGAGGATCACGAACTCTAGGTACTTTGGTACGGGCCATGATATCTGCAAATAAGAAAGAAAACAGATAAGCATGTTAGTAGGGTAGAAAAAGCCAAAATTTTGATATTATAACGATGTAAGTGGGCCAAAAGCCTCACATGTCACCCATACACGTGGGCAGGAGGACTTACGTAGGTTCTAACATATCCTACAACACTCACACCGTAGGAAATTCCAACTAATGGGATCCAATTTGAAGAAATTGTGAGAAATCAAAAATTTCGACAAATTAGGGCAAAAAGAGCAAAAATCCAAGTTTCTCAATAACCAACCGATGAAACTCAAAAAATTTTGAGGGCTTTCGTTCCTTGAGACACCAATAACAAAAGCCCCTAATAAAAATCAAATTTTTATTGTTGAAAAAAGTTTAATTTGAAAATACAAGTTAAACGGGCGAAAACCTAGAAATGGAAACCTAAAAACAGGTAAAAAAGAGCAACATACCGGTAGAAACGATGTGGACATCGAAACACGGACCCAAATTGACCAATATGGTGGAGTGGCACTGTGGCAACTTAGAGGTGGGAGACGAGTCAAAACGGGGAAGAAATAATGGGAAATGAACCCATAATCGGACCTTAAAAATCTGATTTTTGGTCTGGGGGTCGAACAATTCGACCAGGATCATCGACCCCCATACCGACCCTTGTATCGACCACCAGCTCTTGGGAATCTGACAAAAAACCAGGGGTCGCACCTGGGGGTCGGACATCCATCGACCCCCATATCGACCCCTAGCTCTCGGGAACTTGACAGTAAACCAGGGGTCGCACCTAGGGGTCGGACACCCATCGACCCCCACATCGACCCTCGGCTCTCGGGAAGAACAGGTTATTCCCAGGGTCGGATACTGAGGGTCGGACATACCATCGACCCTGCATAGAAAAATAGTGTTTTTCGTAGAATGAGCTGAAAATTTTTAAATTTTATATCGGTTAGCATGCCTACATGATGTATAAATGATTGTCTCACGTATTTTGATGATTTTCAGGCACCCCCATTCTCAGGAGAAAATATGTCTGGGCATAGAGTAACCAGGCAGAGCCATGCAGTTCCACCACCACCACTTGTGGAGGAAACTAGTCAAGAAAATATATATGCGCAGGGTGATCCACCGGTTGCACCACCAGTAAATCCAGGTCTAGCAAATCCTATAAACTTGCCACCTCCACCACCGGAGCTAGCAACCGTGGTTATGAACTTATCGTAACAGCTGCAACAAATGCAATATGCACAGGCTCAAATGCAAGCAGCAATGGGGATTATGTTCCAAGCAGTACATGCTACACCCATGCCGACTGGACAAGCCAGTGCAGCACCGGTGGTTAACCACCCAGCACCCCAAACACCTCAACCACTAGCTGCACAGATTCCAGTACCAGGTCCGGAAGCAGCTCAGGTTAATTATCAGTTTCCACAACCTATGTTTGGGGCATACCCACAAAATCAGTTGGATCACTCTCGACTGGTTGAGAGATTCTTGAAGATGAAGCCCAAGGAATTTAATGGTAAACCGTCTGATCCTCTATGGCCAGCACATTGGATCGACGAGATGGAGAGAAATTTTCTTATGATGACTATTACAGAAGAAGAAAAGGTATTATGTGCCACCTTCATGGTAAAAGGCGATGCACATCATTGGTGGAAATCGACCAGGACCTATCTATTAACCAAGCACGCCTTATTGACCTGGGCTATTTATAAAGAAGCTTTCTTTGAGAAGTATTTTCCTCGAAGCTTCAAAGATTCTATGGAGAAGGAGTTCATGAGTTTATATCAGGGCCAGATGTCCGTGGATGCATATCAACAGCGTTATGAGGAGCTGTTTTTCTTTGCACCACTTAGTATGCAAGAAGAAGACACTAAGACCCGTAGGTTTGTCACGGGACATAGAGGAAGCATCAGAGAGCACGTTCTGGGTTTGGAAAAGAAGATATACAATGAAGCTGTCCAAATTGCTTGAGTTATAGAATCAAGCTAGAAGGAAAGTTATTTTACACAGAATAAAGGCATAAAAAGGCCAGCCGGAAATGCTTATAACGGAGGTAACAACAAGACATTTAAACCCTTCCGTGCTCAAGGCTTTACTGCTGCATCCAAGACTACGCCAGTAACTCAATAGCAACCAAAGCCAAATTTTGTAGGTTCAAGATGTTATAACTGCAGCCAAACGTGACATATGGCAAGGGAGTGTCCTAAGCCCAAGAAGCACTTACATCAAGGACGAGTATATGCTGTTACATCCGAGGATGCTGCCGCATCATCCGATGTGGTCACAGGTATGACCGAAACCTTTAAAGTTGTATTACATTGTATGAGCATGTAGACTAAGTAAAATAAATCACAGGTATCGTATCTATAAATGGCATACCCGCCAGAGTACTCTTTGATTCAGGAGCTACTCATTCCTTTATATCTGTGTCATTTGGAAAGAAGCTGAACCTACCCATCAAAACATTGGACTACAAACTACTTGTACGGTCACCGATGGGGTTAGAAGTGGAGTTAGAGAAAGGTTATGGGCCATGTCCAGTTCTCATTGGCGAGAAAACCTTAGATGCAATCTTGACCCAACTTGGGATGGCAGACTTTGACGTCATCTTGTGAATGGACTGCTTAGCTCAGCATTCTGTGAACCTACTATGCGCCGAAAAGAAACTAACATTAAAAGACAAAGAAGGTGCAGAATTCAGTTTTGCGGGAACCAAACTTCTCTGTAAACGCAAGCTCATACTCTCAGCACTAAAGGCTAAGAAGTGCCTTGAGAAGGGGGCAGTCGGGTATCTAGTATTAGTGGTCGACCTCACCAAGGAAGCACCACAGATGGAAGATATTGATTTCGTGCGGGACTACCCCGACATGGTTCCTAAGGGACTACCAGGATTACCACCCGATCGAGCCACAAAGTTTGTGATAGATCTTATACCTGGAGCCGCACCAGTATCAAAAGAACCTTATAGAATGGCTCCTACTGAACTGAAGGAATTGAAAGTGCAACTACAGGAACTGTTGGACAAGGGTTATATTCGACCCAGTATATCACCATGGGGAGCACCAGTATTGTTCGTAAAGAAGAAGGACGATAGCGTTCGATTATGTATCGACTATCGGGAGCTGAATAAACTGACAATCAAGAATCGGTCTCAACTACCTCGGATCGATGACTTGTTCGATCAGTTGCAAGGAGCAAAAGTATTTTCTAAGATCGATCTTTGGTCAGGCTACCATCAGTTGAAGATTAAAGATGGTGATATTCCTAAGACAGCTTTCAGGACCAGGTATGGACATTATCAATTCTTGGTCATGTCTTTTGGATTAAGAAACGCACCAGCAAATTTCATGGAACTTATGAATCGGGTTTTCCACGATATGTTGGATACGTTGGTTATTCTATTTATTGACGATATATTGGTATATTTCAAAGACAAAGAAACCCATACTAAGAACCTGAACGCCGCCCTATAGCGTTTAAGGAAGGAGAAGCTTTATGCCAAATTTATCAAATGTGATTTTTGGCTAAGTGAAGTCGCCTTCCTAGGCCATGTAGTGTCCGGTGAAGGAATCAAAGTGGATCCCGGCAAAATCGAAGCTATTGTAAAGTGGGAAGCACCAAAGAGCATTACATAAATTAAAAGTTTTCTGGGTCTCGCTGGTTATTATCGGAGATTTGTGGAAGACTATTCTTGGATTGCCGTACCTCTCACCAGTCTGACTAAGAAAGGTGAAAAGTTTGTGTGGAAGGATAAATGTGAGAAGAGCTTCCAGATATTGAAGAACAGATTGATATCCGCTCCGATTTTGACTATTCCCGTTCCCGGACAGCCATTTACCTTGTACACTGATGCGTCAGGATTGGGATTAGGATGTGTGCTTATTCAAGGAGAACAAGTAATTACTTATGCCTCGAGACAGTTGAAGACACATGAGAAAAATTATCTCACTCATGATTTGGAGTTAGCAGTAGTAGTACATGCTATCAAGATAAGGAGACATTACCTATACGGAGAGTAGTTCCAAATTAAATCGGACCATAAGAGTCTTACTTATTTATTTAATCAAAAGGAGTCGTCTCACACCCCAATTCTGCACTAACCAGAATGGTGTGATGAACCGTCAATAAACCAACGGTTCAACCAGGATCTCAAAATAGGCTATCCCACATATGATAAACCAAAACACATTCCACATTAATCAGAGGTAATAAAGTAAATAGCGAAAGTCTTACAGATAATGAACTGAGGTCTAAACATGATAAATAATTAATATTCCATTTATTTCCAAGTAACCAAAACATAACTTAATACATATTACAATATCCAAATACGAAAACTAAACACTAAACGTATCCATCGCTGAAACGCTCGCGTAACGAACCATGTTCGTTCTCCACAGCTTGCTCATTCATAGCCTCCACCCGTTCGTATGTTGGCATGTAGACATAGTCTTCAATCATAGTACCTGCAATATCATAAACTAAAAAGATTTGTGTGCGGGAGGGTCAGCTCTCCAAGTTGAGCTCAGTGAGTAAACAAAACAATGCAACAATACATATGCATGCAATCAATTCATATCTTTGGTCTGGTTTAAAGTTTGCAATGTGCTATAGAAAGGATAGGTGGCTGCCGCACTTCTATACACGAGTGTGTGGAAACACCCAATGAAAATGGCACCATCGCCCCACATGCACCCACCATGGACAATATACACCCCATGAAAATGGCATGGCTGTACCGGTTGCCCATACCAACACGTAAGCCCCTGTTGGCGAGGGCTTGCAAACTGGGCTCGCAACTAACCAACCCTAATGCCAAATAATGTATCCAAGGCCTCACCCCAGCATCCCTCAATACATCCATAGAGATAGAGCTAGGGTCTGGTGACCAGGCTGAACCACAATGCCACGTCCCCCCTGATACCCAACGACATATTAGTTCGGCTAAGGTAATGGCGATACGACGATGTTAGTGGACAAGACTTGAGTTGAAATAGAGCTAGAGTTTGGTGACCAGGCTGAACCACAATGCCACGTCCTCCCCCTGATGCTCCCCTTGCATCAAGCACACTAACACTTTCTTAGTGGACATGACTTGAATAGACCATGGTACAATATACACCCCATGAAGAACGGTCATGGCTGTACCGGTTGATACCATCCCTAACCGCACCATATACACTAGCCAAACACAAACATTCACATGCCTATTCCTATCATCATCATCATCATCATGTTATAAACAATAAATTTAAAGATGCATGAAAAGTAATAATAGAAATATTGGATGACATGTTGAATGCACATTATAAGCATACACGCATAAAATCATTCATGGCATCGGACTCAAGAAATAAAAATAATTTATTATTAACCAATTAGTTTAGGTCTTGTTCCCTCACCTTAACTTGTTAATAGATCCTCTTCCAAGCTTTAGAATCACCTTTTTAATGTTAATATTATTAGAAGAAGACCTAACAAAGTCGATAAAATTTAATTAGAATTTATTCGGAATTTAAAAACTATTCTGTTAACTGAGGGTCAGAGGTAGGGTCGGACAACTCATAGACCCTGCGACCCATGGTTGAGGGTCGATGGTGAGGGTCGATGGGAGGGTCGGACCTGCCTGTTAAAACATGCGACCCTACCCTCATTTTGACTATTTTTGGGTAAATTTTCATATTGGGTCTTGGGTTTCTTCACACACTTGGTCCACTTGGCTCGACCATGATATGAAGACGGATCCCGACACGAAATATAAGGTTAGGCCGGGTTCATGGCGTGCGGGTCTTACAACCCCACCACCCTTAAAAGAAATTTCGTCCTCGAAATTTGAAAGTATGGATCTTACAACACCCCCATCCTTAAATGATTTTTTTCCTCAAAATTTGAACGAATCTTACAACTCCCCCATCCTTAAAATAAATTTTGTCCTCAAAATTTTGAATTTACTTCGGAGTCAATAGGTGGGAATTCTATTTCCGCATTGCATCTTATTCCTCCTATGCACTCTTCTCCACGTATTGTCTTTGCCAGGTTACCTTCACATGATAATTATCCCAGCTTTGGAAACATTGTACCTTCCCACTAGAGAACTAGGCTGGTACCACTTCAATAATTAAACATTCTATCTAATCCAGTGATTTCGTGGTCAATACTTTTGATATGGTTCTCCAATGTACTTCTTCAATAGAGACACACGAAATACATCATGCACACTAGACATGGATAGCGGTAACACTGATTGATATGCAACTTTTCCACGTCTCCCCAAAGTTTATAAGATCCAACACATATATAAATTATGACTTTCCCTTCTGTCTAATCGTTTCAAACTACGCATAAATGATATCTTCAAAATCACTTTGACCCTTATGGCGAACTCAAGGTCTTGGTGTCTCTTCTCACATCCTGAGCTATCCTGCCCCTTTTCTTTGATCTTGTCTGTCACTCGATAGTTTTCTTCATTAGACTTAGGTCTCAAAATTCTTCATTCACCGACTTCATTCCAAGACTGAGGAATTTGACATTTCTACCGTACCATGCTTGATAGGCGACGTTTACATGGTAGCTTAATAGCAACTTCAGTTCATGGTAACTTCTCAACTCAAGTTCCTTGAGATCAATTCACAAGCTCGGGGCATATCTCTTAGGATCTGTATAGTCTGCCCCGACTATCTGTCGGTTTGAGGTAAAGTGCGGTACTAAACCTCAACTTTGTTCCCATTGTTTCCCATAGATCCTTCCAAAACTTCAAGATAAAGCATGAGCTTCTGGCCGACACTAAGCTCTCATGCATACCATTCAATCTGACAATACTATCCATATATAGTTTAGTTAGCCGCTCCAAGGCATACCGAGGTCGTATAGCAATGGAATGAGCTATCTTCATAAGGCGATCAACAATCACCCCAAACTGCGTCAACCGATCAGTGGTCAGTGGCAAGTCAGTAACATAGTTAATTATAATGCAGTTCCACTTTCAGACCGACTCCGATAGTTATTATAGTAAGCCATGTTGGTCTTTGTCTTGTAGCTTTTACTTACTGATTATTCAGATACTGGAACATGCACTAAGCCATATTTGTTATCTCTTCAGGTCATGATACATATTGGTACTCCAGGATGTCCTGAATATGGAGTACAATGGGCTCTTATCATTATCCTCTTCATGATATCCGAGTCTTTATCTTCAAGTACTCAGAATCTGCCTCTGTATCTGAGTACTACCTCCGCATCCAAAGTAAGTCAGGTTTGGGTTATTCTTTCTCTAAATCTCCTTGCATTGTTCTTATATACAGATCTAACAAAATTGCTACTTTTACTTGATCCATCAATTCAGAGATGATCTTTAATGCCACAAGCGCAATCGACGAATTATTGCTCCATAAGTTCATCCATAAATTCTCGCTTAATTGGATCATCACGAGTTTCTATTATATGTTACTCTCCTTCCAAATCTGAATCTATTACTGCGAAACATAAGGTAGCATTTATACTGGGTCCTTCCTTGGACATCATAATTCCCATCGACGATCATATAAGCAGTTTGAAATCTAAAGATTTAAGGGGTATATTTAGTTTCTTTCCAAATGACACAGATATAAAAGGATGAGTAGCTCCATAATCAAAGAGCACTTTGGCAGGAATGCCATTACTAGGTACGATACCTGTGATTTGTTTTAATTTAGTCTACATGCTCATGCAATGTAACATAAAATGATAGGTTCAGGTCATACCTGTGACCACATCAGACGATGCGGCAGCATCCTTGGTTGAAACAGCGTAAACTCTTCCTTGCTGTAGTTGTTTTCTGGGCTTAGTACACTCTCTTGAGACATGCCCTACTTGGTTGCAGTTAAAACATCTGATCCCCTCACCATTTTTCTTTGGTTGCCATGGAGTTGCTGAAATGGTTTTGGTTGCAGCATTGAAGCCCTGGGTACTGAAGGGTTGGAATACCTTGGTGTTCCCTCCATTGTAAAAATTTTCATTTGGCCTTTTGATTCCCCTATTTTGAGTAAAATAGCTCTCTTTCTGGCTTGACTCTATCACTCGAGCAATTTGTACAGCTTTATTGTAGATTTTCTTCTCCAGTCCCAAAACATGTTCGCGTATGCTTCCCCTAAGTCCCATGACGAACCTTTGGGTTTTCGTATCCTCCTCTTGCATACTGACTGGTGCAAAGAAAAATAGCTCCTCATAACGCTGTTGATATGCGTCGACAGTTATCTGCCCCTGATATAAACTCAGAAACTCTCTCTCCATAGAATCTCTAAAACTTCTAGGGAAGTATTTCTCAAAGAATGCCTCTTTGTATATATCCCAGGTCAAATGGTTGTGTTTGGTTAATAGATATGTCCTGGTAGACTTCCACCAATGGTGTGCATCGTTCTTGAGCATAAATGTGGCACACAACACTTTCTCCTCCTCATTTACGGTCATCATCATAAAATTTCTTTCCATTTCGTCAATCCAGTGTGCCGGCCACAAAGGATCTGCTGGCTTACCATCAAATTCTTTGGGCTTCATCTTAAGAAAATGCCCAACCAGTCTGGAGCGGTCCAACTGATACGGAGCATAGGCCCCATACATAGGTGGTTGGTACTGATAACCACCTTGAGCTATATCAGGGTTCTGAACTGGAGCTCGCATGACTGATGTTTGAGGTGCATGGGGTACTGCATTATTTCCCCCTGGTATTGTGCCTGCCTGTCCTGCTGGCATCTGTGTCTTATGTGCATCTGGAAAACCCACGCCTATGGCAGCTTGCATATTAGTTTGCACTTGTTGTATTTGTTGCAGTTGTTGTGCCAAGTTCATTACGATTGTGACTAAATCTATAGGTGGGGCTGGCAAGTTTGTAGGATTTTCCTGACCATTAGCTCCTGGCGGTGCCACGTTTGGATTCTCTCGTACTTCAGGAATTTCATGACTGGTTCCATCTACCGGTGGTGGTGGTGGGATTTGGTTACGTCCGCGTCTGTTCCCTCTTCGCCCAGTCATTTCCTATTCTAGTGGTGTAGTGTCTGAAAAGTCATAGAATACGTGAGGCAATCAATATATACTTCATTCTGATGTTTGGATACAGTAACCAATGGTATTTTTAAATTTTTCAGATCATTCAGTGAAAAATACTGTCTTTTCTATGCAGGGTTGATGGTGGGGGTCGATGGGTATCCGACCCTCAGTATCCGACCCTGGAAAATCATCTATTTTTCCCAAGTATATAATGCCATTGGTTAAGGCACTACAAGAGTAAATATGGAGAAGCTTTCATACATCAGTAAATCAGGTATAAATCAGGAGAAAGATTTCGTACATCAATGAATCAAGTATAAATCAGAAGATGTACGCTCAACACGAATGAACATTTAACTATTCATTCAGTTCATATCACTGTTCATGTTGTCGATCATGAGAGTGGCCTAGATTGGTATAATCAGGACTAATACTAAAGAAACAATATCTGTAACTCCAATTGACAGGTTAAATCAAGAAGGTATCCTGTCAAGACATGCGAATTTAAAATCTGGTATGTGCATCTTCTATAATCATAAGAGTAAATCAATAATGCACCTCATTCTATATAATCATATCCAGTTATATGGCCACAATTAGATTTGATCCTTTGCTGAAAAATGTCTAAGGTATCATCTTCAGAAGACATTCTTCAATCCTTGTCGGATCATTGCAACTATCCCATATATCGGTGGCTCATAAGGTTAACCACCTTGATACACTGCTTGTTGTGCACCAAACTTCTGCACTGGGGTGTGCATTACTGGACTTGTTTTGTGGTAGGCACTGTGTTATAGCTAACAGGTGTTGGGGTATAGTGATGCTACTAGTTGGCACCGTACTTGGTTTGACCCGGAGGTGTTGATGTAGCATCAATAACTTGGGTAGTGATTTACATAGCAACTTGCATAGTCGGTCTCATCTGTTGTTGCTCTTGTATTTTGTTGGGTCAAGTTTATGACAACCATAACCAAGGTATTTGGTAGTCCAGGTGGTTGGCTGGAGTGGCCTGGTTGTTCACTCTTTTAATTCGATACGGTCTGATTATCTACTCAGATGAGTTTTCATTATCCATTCTCGACCCTGATAGTGGTGGGGTCAAGTTGCAACATACTCTTCTTGCGTAGTGGGCAATAGATCAGCTTGTAATGGATCTCACTCTAAGTCTCCACGTCACCCAGGGGTATAGCTTTATCTTCTTGTAGTTACTCTTATCCTTAATGTAGGGTCGTTATTCTTTAATCTCTGTTGGATTTAGCTCGAGATCTTTTCCTTTATCTCTACAGGGTTTTGGCATTACTAGCCATTTTTCCTTCTTCCTCTGTCCTACATCGAGTTTCACATCTTGTGAGTACCCACTCGGCATTCCAATTTTTTGATTTATAGATGCTTCCTTCTTGCTACTGTACTATATCCTTGTATACATTGATAACTACCCAACTTATAGATAATACCCTAAATTATTTGTTTATTAGGATAATTCTTGGTCTCCCCTTTCTGTGTGAGTGTATATATATGGTTCCACCTTTTTAATATGTACATTATTGTCTTGTTTAAGTTCTGTCTCAACCAACACAGGTGCTTATGGTTTGTTTGTATTAAAGCTTTTAATTTATCCTAACTCAGTTCATGGACTTTAGTGGAAGTATTCAGGTTTAATAGGTAAGGCCTACGAGATGCTCTGATACCAAGTTGTCACACCCCAATTCTGCACCAACCAGAATGGTATGATGAACCGTCAATAAACCAACGGTTCAACCAGGATCTCAAAATAGGCTATCCCACATATGATAAACCAAAACACATTCCACATTAATCAGAGGTAATAAAGTAAATAGCGGAAGTTTTACATATAATGAACTGAGGTCTAAACATGATAAATAATTAATATTCCATTTATTTCCAAGTAACCAAAACAAAACTTAATACATATTACAATATCCAAATACGAAAACTAAATAACCGTATCCATTGCTGAAACGCTCGCGTAACGAACCATGTTCGTTCTCCACAGCTTGCTCATTCATAGCCTCCACCCATTCGTATGTTGGCATGTAGACATAATCTTCAATCGTAGTACCTGCAATATCATAAACTAAAAAGATTTGTGCGCGCGAGGGTCAGCTCTCCAACTTGAGCTCAGTGAGTAAACAAAACAATGCAACAATACATATGCATGCAATCAATTCATATCTTTGGTCTGGTTTAAAGTTTGCAATGTGCTATAGAAAGGATAGGTGGCCGCCGCACCTCTATACACGAGTGTGTAGAAACGCCCAATGAAAATGGCACCGTCGCCCCACATGCACCCACCATGGACAATATACACCCCATGAAAACGGCATGGCTGTACCGGTTGCCCATACCAACACGTAAGCCCCTGTTGGCGAGGGCTTGCAAACTGGGCTCGCAACTAATCAACCCTAATGCCAAACAATGTATCCAAGGCCTCACCCCAGCATCCCTCAATACATCCATAGAGATAGAGCTAGGGTCTGGTGACCAGGCTGAACCACAATGTCACATCCCCCCCTGATACCCTATGACATATTAGTTCCGCTAAGGTAATGGCGATACGACGATGTTAATGGACAAGACTTGAGTTGAGATAGAGCTAGAGTCTGGTGACCAGGCTGAACCACAATGCCACGTCCTCCCCCTGATGCTCCCCTCGCATCAAGCACACTAACACTTGCTGAGTGGACATGACTTGAATAGACCATGGCACAATTTACACCCCATGAAGAACGGTCATGGCTGTACCGGTTGATATCATCCCTAACCGCACCATATACACTAGCCAAACACAAACATTCACATGCCTATTCCTATCATCATCATCATCATCATGTTATAAACAATAAATTTAAATATGCATGAAAAGTAATAATAGAAATATTGGATGACATGTTGAATGCAAATTATAAGCATACACGCATAAAATCATTCATGGCATCGGACTCAAGAAATAAAAATAATTTATTAATAACCAATTAGTTTAGGTCTTGTTCCCTCACCTTAGCTTGTTAAAAGATCCTCTTCCAAGCTTTAGAATCACCTTTTTAATGTTATTATATTGGTAGAAGACCTAACAAAGTCGATAAAATTTAATTAGAATTTATTCGGAATTTAAAAACTATTCTGTTAACTGAGGGTCGGAGGTAGGGTCGGACAACTCATAGACCCTGCGACCCATGGTTGAGGGTCGATGGTGAGGGTCGATGGGAGGGTCGGACTTGCCTGTTAAAACATGCGACCCTACCCTCATTTTGACTATTTTTGGGTAAATTTTCATATTGGGTCTTGGGTTTCTTCACACACTTGGTCCACTTGGCTCGACCATGATATGAAGACGGATCCCGACACGAAATATAAGGTTAGGCCGGGTTCGTGGCGTGCGGGTCTTACAAGTTGAATATGAGACAAAAAGATGGCTAAAACTACTGAAAGACTATGATTGTGATATCCAGTATCATCCGTAGAAAGCTAATGTAGTAGCGGATGCATTGAGCAGAAAGGCAGTGATAAAATCCCAGGGGGAGGTTAGCAGAACTTCAGCAATGTGTACCACCGGAATGGTATTCAATCATGGAAATGAACAGTATGTGATAGATACAACGGATGGATCAGCCAACCAAGGGTTTATTCATCGGTTTTCGAACATGTTCGCTGCATTGAAGATTATACCAGATATAATTGATGAAGTGAAGACAGCTATCAAATTAGACCCTTACCTGAGAACAGTGCAAGAAGACATCGAAAAGGTAGGACTAACCCTGAGTTCACCTTGGATGGAGAGAAGGTACTGAAGTACAAAGGACGGATATCTGTACCCAAAATAGAAAGTGTGGACATTAGACACCGACTGATGAAAGAAGCCCATACCACCATCTATTCGATACATCCTGGAAGTACAAAAATGTATCATGCCTTAAAGAAACTATATTGGTAGAGAGGAATGAAAGCAGATGTAGCCAAGTTCATGTCTCAATGCCTAAATTGTTAGAAAGAAAAGGTTGAATGACAAAGACCCGCAGGACTATTACAGCCATTACCGGAACCAGCATGGAATTGGGACTGCATCACTATGGACTTCGTCATGGGATTACCACTGACTCCTGGAGTGGTTGACGCAGTTTGGGTGATTGTAGACCGTCTGACTAAGACAGCTCGCTTGATACCGATACGACCTCAATATACACTGGAAAGGTTAGCAAAGCTGTATGTGGATAATATTGTTCGATTACATAGTGTACCAGAGAGAATTGTGTCTGATAGAGATCGACGATTTACTTCCAAGTTTTGGGAAGGATTGCAAAAGGCTATCGGTACAACATTAAAATTTAATACTGCATTCCATCCACAGACAGATGGACAGTCAGAGCGTACAGTCCAGATTCTATGAGATATGCTACGAACATGTGTAATTGATTTTAAAGGATCATGGGATGAAAAGCTACCACTGATCGAGTTCGCTTATAACAATAGCTATCAGGCTACTATACAAATGTCACCCTATGAAACACTGTTTGACAGAAAGTGTCGAACTCCTTTATTTTGGAACAAAGTTGGAGAACGTAGTATTGTTGGGCTAGAATTTGTTGAAGAGACTTGCCGCATTGTCGACATTATTAAGGAAAGATTGAGAACAGCCCAGAATCGTCAGAAGCAATATGCAGATACTCGACGCAGAGATCTTGAGTTCGTTGTGGGTAAAAAAGTATTCTTGAAGGTATCACCTATGCGAGGTCTGAAACGATTCGGACAGAAAGGGAAACTAAGTCCAAGATATGTCGGGCCATATGAGATTCTAGCTAAGCGTGGAAAAGTGGCTTACCAGTTAACATTACCCCCATCTATGTCAAGTGTGCATGACGTATTTCATTTTTCCCTATTGAAGAAGTATGTCAAGGATCCAACGTACGTTCTGACAGTAGATCTACCAGATTTGACTGATGATCTGACATTTGAAGTAACACCAACTGAAATCACCAGCCGAAAGGTTCAACGACTATGCAACCGAGATATTTATTATGTTAAGATCACATGGAGTAGTAAAAACATGGAAGAAATTACATGGGAAGAAGAGAATGCTATGCGAAAGTAATACCCTCACTTATTTGATTCAGAAGGTACGTACAATTTCGAGGACGAAATGTTTATAAGTAGGGGGAGTTGTAAGACCCGTATCAAACTAACCCAGTCTTACCACCATGAACCAGGTTTACCCATCATGGTTGAGCAAAATGGACCAAGGGCGTGAAGGGGATCGTGATCCCAGGTATTAAATCGTCCCAAAAATACTTAAATTAAGTGGAGGGTCGGATTCCCCAAGGCAGAAGGTCAGACCCCCAGTTTTGCAGAGGGGGTCGGACACTATAGGAACCAGGGGTCGACGGGATCATCGACCCCTAGTTGGCGACAGAAACAGAAATTAGGAAAGTTTCCTAATTTCGGTTGGACTCTTTCCAAATATCAATGGGACTTATTTTAGGAGTTTCTACTCTATAAATAGGACATCCCTAAGCCTCTTTCACTCCTTTTACAATGCTAATTGAATTAAGAGAAAGAGAAGAGAAGGAAGAGAAGAAGAAGAGAAGCAAGGAAAAGAAGAAAGCAAAAAGGAGAAGAGTTGCAGAGAAGGAGTATTCTTCTCAGGTATAGATACTAATTCCATGAGTTTCTACAGACCTTAGGTTAAATAATGAAGAGTGTATGATCTTGGAGAATCCCAAACCATCAACCCATGGTTAGGTTTTCATGTAAAACCATAGGGAAGTGATGAAAGCCATTTAGGTGAATGAATCATGGTTCTAGGCTGTAGAACATGTGTAATATGGACTGTAGTAGCAAGCCATAGGACCCCAAACACGAAGAATGGATTTAAGGAAGAAAATCGATCAAACCCACAGGGGGTCGATGGGGGGGTCGATGGCCAATCGACCCTACCAGACCCAGAGCATTGAACCCCAGTGTTCGAGAAGTCCAGAATAGGGGTGGTCGCACTAGGGGTCGATCATTACTCCGACACTACCTCTGACCCCCAGTTAATAGTATGGTTTTTAAATTCGGAATAAATTCTAATTAAGTTTTATCGACTTTGTTAGGTCTTCTAGCATTATAATAACAATATAAAGGTGATTCTAAAGCTTGGAAGAGGATCTATTAACAAGCTAAGGTGAGGGAACAAGATCTAAACTAATTGGTTAATAATAAACTATTTTATTTCTTGAGTCCAATGCCATATTGATTCTATGCGTGTATGATTGTATGTGCATTCAACATGTCATCCAATATTTCTGTTATTTGTTCATGCATATTTACTTTATTGTTTATTACATGATGATGATAGGAATAGGCATTTGAATGTTTGTGTTTGGCCAGTGTATATGGTGCGGGTAGGGATGGTATCAACCGGTACTTCAATGCCATTTTCATCGGGGTATATTGTGCCATAGCCTATTCAAGTCATGTTCGCTGACGTCGTCGTATAGCCATTACCTTAGCATAACTATTATGCCGTAGAGTATCAGGGGAGGTGGTATCGGTCCTTGTAGTCTCTGACGCTACTGGGGGGCCTTAGCTCTATCTCTATGGATGTTCTGAGGGATGCTGGGGTGAGGCCTTGGATACACTGTTTGGCACTAGGATTGGTTAGTTGCGAGCCCAGTTTGTAACCCTAGCCAGCAGGGGTTTATTTGTTGGTATGGTATCAACCGGTACAGCCATGATCGTTTTTCATGGGGTGTATATTGTGCCATTCTGGGTGCATGTGGGGCGATGGTGCCGTTTTTATTGGGCGTTTCCACACACTCGTGTATAGAGGTGCGGCGGCCACCTATCCTTTCTATAGCACATTGCAAATATAAACTAGACCAAAGATATGATTTGACTGCATGCATATGTATTGTTGCATTATTTTGTTTGCTCACTGACCCATGATGTGTGCTCACCCCTCGATGTCGAATATTTTTAGTTGATGATGTAGGTATTACCATCGAAGATTATATAAATGCTCCAGTGTATGAGAATGTGACGGCGATGGAAGTGGAAGATGCATTGGATACACATGACTCCTCTTGCGAGTGCAACTCATGTGTATTCGATTAGATATTTTTTTATTCTAGATTTATTTATTTGGATTTATTAAGGACATGTATTTGATATTTATTTATGTCTCAGTTGATACAGAATAATTTGCTACTTAAATATTAATATCACAGTAGATTCTCAGTTCATTTTACTATTAGACTTCCGCTATTGTGTATTTACTCTGATTATGAATGTGGTTGTATGAGGTTTAGATCAACTGGATACCATCCATATGAGAACCTGGTTGAACCGTTGGTTTGCTAGCGGTTCATCACACCATTCTGAAGTGTGCGGAATCGGGGTGTGATAATAGGCATGCAAATGTATGTGTGTGGTTGGTGTGTTGGATGCAAGTGGAGCATCAGGGGGAGGACGTGGCATTGTGGTCTTCGACCTCGTCACCAGACTCTAGCTCTATCTCTACTCATGTCTTGCCCACTAACATCATCATATCGTCATTACCTTAACTGAACTATTAAGTCGTAGGGCATCAGGGGAGGTGGTCTCAGACCGTATGGTCTCTGACTCTACTGGGGGGCCTTAGCTCTATCTCTATAGACGTATTGAGGGATACTGGGGTGAGACCTTGGATACAATGTTTGGCATTAGGATTGGTTAGTTGCGAGCCCAGTTTGCAAGCCCTCGTCAATAGGGGTTTACGTGTTGATATAGGTAGGGCATCAGGGGAAGTGTTGGTAGTGTTTGGTCCAGACACTTTAGCTCTATCTCTATTCCATGGTGGGTTCATGTAGGACTGCAATGGTATTTGATCCATTGGGTGGATTTACACACTCGTTTATGGAGGTGCAGCGGCCACCAAACCTTTCTTTAGCACATTACAAACTTATAAACCAATCCAAAGATATGAATTAAATGCATGCATATGTTTGTTGCATTGTTTTGTTTACTCACTAAGCTCACGTTGGAGAGCTGACCCTCGCACGCGTAATTCTTTTTAGTTTTTGATGTTGCATGTATTACGATTGAAGATTATGTCGAAATGCCAACATATAAATAGGTGGCGGCTATGGATGAGCAAGCTGTGGAGGACTATTATGATTCGTTAAGCGAGCGTTTCGACTATGGATACGATTAGTGTTTAACTTTCGTATTTGGATATTTGTAATATGTATTAAATTGGGTTTTGGTTACTTTGAGATAATTGGAATATTAATTATTTATCATGATTAGACCTCAGTTCATTATTAATAAGACTTTCGCTATTTATTTTATTATCTCTGATTAAAGTGGAATGCGTTTTGGTTTATCATTGTTGGCATAGCCTATACGAGATCCTGGTTGAACCGTTGGTTTATTAATGGTTCATCGCACGATTCTGGTTAGTGCAGAATTGGGGTGTGACACATAACATCATATCAATTGATAAAAATTAAAAGAGAAAGATAGCTTGTTATTATCCAATTAGTTTAGGTCCTGTTTCCTCACCTATAGATGATATTCATTCCTCTTTCAAGCTTTAAAAATCACTTTAAACTAGTTGAAAACCTAAACAATTTATGAATTTATCTTAGGGTTTAATTTAATCAAGTTGCGGTGGTAGAAAACCTAGTTTGGCCTTTAAAATAGGCTCTGAATCAATGACTGATCGACTCTGTGGTCTCAATCATATGTCGACCATATACTGTGCGGTCGACTCTATGGTCGTGCATCATGCGACCACTGATGCGACCACATAAACTCTAGAAACTTCCTAGGTGTCTGTGGTCTACTCACTGGTCGCACTATGGTCGACCAGTGTAGTAACCACACAAACTCTGAGTTGTGTTTTAGCTCTGCTCAACCTTGGGGTTCAACCTATAGTCATTATATGGCCTGAAATCATGGGTTTCCCATTAATAATTTATCCCTAACCTATTTCCATGATTTCCTTGAGATTAATTAGGGAATTTTCATGATCTCAATCATGACATTAGGTTCAACTCACATACTCATTGATGGGAGATCAGTTATAACCATCCTATATCTACAGAGATAGATTCCTTACCTTAGTTCCTTGCTGTAGAGAGAGATAGCAAGCTTCTCAGCAAAACCTTCTCCAAGCCTTCCTCTCCAAGTCACTTTCTCCTTCCTCTCTTCTCCTCTCTTAGTTCTAAGGTTTAAAATTGATCTAAAACAGTAAAAGAAGGTAGAGGGACATCCTCTATATAGAGAAAACAACCTCGATATAGAGTCCTCTCTCAATTAGGAGAGAGACCTCTCCAAATTAAAAAAATTTCCTAAACTTAGAGTCAGATTTGGGTTTGATTGATCGACTCTTTGTCGTAAAATCTATCGATCACACAATCCAAAACAGTCGACTACACATCCCAAATTGACTGGTCTGACTTCTAAGTTTGACTGGTCGACCACACAAGTTCAACTAGTCAACCACACAACAAAAATTGACTGTTATAGAGTATTTTTTCTTACCTAGTCTTGTGGTTCCTTCATAGGGTTGGTTTGCTTGAGCCGACTATGATGGGAAGACCTGACACGACATGATTAAGACAGGTTAGTAGAGTGCGGGTCTTACATGTAGTGTAACTCTAACTCTTGCATAACTCCTTAATATAAACTCTCTAGAGACCTTAATTGAGATAATTAAAACATCTAACACATTTTGGGAGAGAGAGTGAATTAGAACAAGATTGATGGAAGAAGAAGAGAAAGAATCACCATTGAAGGTCTTCCCCTCAAGCTTTTTCCTACAACAACAGTTAGCATAAGCATTAAGGTAACCTCTAAACCATTCTTACTTTAGTTAGAATGAACCATTGATGATCTTATGTGGTAGATGCCAACCTCTAATCATATTGGAATATGATTATAGTAGCCATTAATGGATATTAAGGTAGAATTATTCACTAATGCATATGATAGATAAACTGATATAGAATCTTGAATGTATGCCATGATAATGAAGTATAATATTGAATTATGGTTGGGGATTAGTCATTAATACAAGACAAACCCTTAGAAATCCTCTAGGATAGCCCTCGATTTGAAACCTGCACCTAAAAATATAGGCTAATTTGAATTTTTTTTTACATAATGGGTTCTCTTGTCGACACTAGCCTAGCATTCGTATCATCAATGGAGTGTATGGATCTCTAGGTAAGGGTTAAAACCCTCTTTCTCTTAGTATAGAAACTCTGGGTGGGAAGAATTAGTCAAACCAACCAAGACCTGGCATCTTGAACCAATTCAGGACAAGCGGTCGACAAAATGAGTCTGATTGACCGCCGTGCCCAAAATTGGGCCAATTTGAGTCGAATTTAATTGGGACAAGTTCTAATTGGTTCCTAACCACCCATGAATGTCCCAAATCATGTGGAACCTAATTTTGAATGTGTTGGAGTGTCAATTGACAACCTCCAAGCCTTCTCTATCACTCTTTAACAAGAAGTAGGACTCTTATGGAAAGAGTCACAATGCAACTCTAACTTTTATATAAACTCCTCAATATAAACTCTCTATGAACCCCAATTGAGAACATTAGAATCTCTGACATATTTTGGGAGAAAGTGAGTAGATTAGAGCAAGTTGAAGGAATAATAAGAGGAAGAACTATTATTGAAGGTCCTACCTTAAGCTTTTCACTACAACAACTTTAACATAAGCATTAAGGTAATTTTAAAAACCATTTTCACTTTACTTGGAATGAATCCTGATGACATCATAAGGTGAAACCCTACCTCTGATCATGTTGGAATACGTTTCAAGAATACCATTAATGGAGAATAGGTAGAATTATTCAATAATGCTTATGATAGATAACCTGATACAAGTATTCAAAGTAGGACTCTACAATAAATTATAACATTGAATTATGATTGAGAAATGGCCATTAATATAGTACAAACCCTTAGGATCCCTCTATGATAGCCCTCAACCCCGTGCCTTAGAGAATGGATAGAATCGGATCGGCGTGGGGTTCTTGGGGGGGGGGGGGCGGGGGGGGGGGGCGCAAATTGAGTTGATTGACCGCCCCCGGCGGGGGGGGGGAGAGAGGTGTAATCTTAGTATTTTAAACCCCATTGCTATTTGGGTGTTGCCAATTATTCAATAATGCTTATGATAGATAACCCGGAACCGAGTATTCAAAGTAGGACTCTACAATAAATTATAACATTGAATTATGATTGAGAAATGGCCATTAATATAGTACAAACCCTTAGGATCCCTCTATGATAGCCCTCAACCCCGTGCCTTAGAGAATGGATAGAATCGGATTCAGTTTGAGCTCTCTAGTGTGAGGCGATCGACGAGGGTGGTCGACTAAATTGAGTTGATTGACCGCCTCTGCTGTCGTCGACTGCATGGCCTACAGAGAGGTGTAATCTTAGTATTTTTAATCCCAATTGACTATTTGGGCTATGTTAGCCATCCCACACCTCAAGAATAACATAATGAACATGTTGGATTGATTGGTTGGATTAGAATGTACTCCCAAGTGTGTAAGCACATGTGGTTGCAAAGACGACATTCTTTGTCATGAACCATACTTGCATATAACCTATGGGAATAGGATTCTATCTTAATGAATGATGAAAACCTATTACAAAACACCTGTAGAAGCAACCCTATAGAGGTGCAAGCCTCTAGAATCCTTCTAGGCCAAAATACCTAGGCAGTCGATAAAACTGGGCTGATCGACCACCACCATCAACCATCAGATTACAACAAGCCTATTTTGGTTATATTTTCAACCACAGACGTTGAGACTTAAACAAGTGACCCTAGGACATATTCCTAAGAATAATAAAGATACCCTAAACTTAATGGAAGCGAGACTAAACAATCATAAGTGACATTCATACCTCAATTGTAATAGGTAAGCTGACGTAAGAATACAAGGAAAGGGACCCCATTTGCAACAGAGTAAGGATTAGCACACTAGATATAGGTGAGGGATTAGTATGAGTTTTATTTTCTTATTTCTAAGCGCATGTGCTTGCTACTTATTTGGATTACTGTATGATAACATGCCATCCAATAACTATGATATTTATTCATGCATTTGCATATTATAACTCTATATTGGATTGGTTGATTATCTAATGTTTGATAACATGATTGTTTGCCATTCACTTGTGTCTCGGTGGATCTGGATAGCTGGAATGGGATGGTTTATCTTGGTCTATTAAGCTATGATACGAGTACCTACATTAGTAATAATTCTTGGTTTAGGTTTTCATATCCCGTGATAGGTAACCCTTGCCAATAGGGGTTTAGGTATTGACATAGGCTTATTTATGGACCAGTCATGGGTCGGACTCTTTCATAGTGGGAGTAGGGTTTCGAACATGGATTTGGCACTAGCCTCTAGTGTCTTAGGTGAGAGCTAAGGATGAGTGCAGTTTAAGTACTCGTACGATGGACAAGGAGTGCACCAAGAGAAGTAAAGTGAGGCTTACTATTGTGATGCTAGGAGGAAGCTTATGATGGGGGAATGCTAGTAGATGCTAGGTCGGTGTACTTGGATCATATCTTCATTCTTTGGTTAGTGTTACACATGTTGTGAGGAGCCAAGTGTGTTGCATTCACCTAACCCGTGCTTGAATGTTCATTACTAGGATTTAGGTGTGACATGACTTGCGCATGCTTATTTACAGAACATTAACCTTAATAACTTATCATGCATTGTATGTTTGTGCATGCTAATTTCTCACAGAGCATGTGGTTTTGCTCAACCTTGTACGTACACCTTTTTTTTTAGATTGTTTTGCAAATAACTTATCTGAAAATGATATGATTGAAGATGAAAACCAAAAAAAGATTTGCATGATTATTCATGTGAATGTGATGATTGTCTTTATGGTTAGAAGACAATGCTTGGAAGAAGAGAAGATGTCTCTATTTGAGAGACAAGACATTATTAGATTTTCGTAGGAATTTAATTTGTTAATAGTTTTGTTCCAGACATTGTTTGACCCGTGAGTTTTATTTAAGTATTCAGTACTTAGTACTATTTATTTTGTATCTTGGTTTGAAGAAAGATAAATCTTTATTAAATTTTTTTAATACAATTTAATTTGGGTTGTTGGTTCTTAGTTATTGAATCCGCTATTATTCTGATTTTGCTAAAAAATTCCCATAATCTATATCATGATTAATGAAAGAGTCCTGATATGTGGTGACTGTGAATGGATTTTGGTATGGTAGTACTTGCACAACGAGGAAGCTCACTGGTACGAGGTGGTCGACGAGGGCGGTTGACTAAATTGACTTGATAAACCACCTCTGTTGTCATCGTCTGCCTGTGTCACTGAGAGTTGCATTGTCACACCCCAATTCTAGGCTAACCAGTGGTGTGATGAACCATCATGAGAACCAACGGTTCAAGCCAGGATCTCGTAAGACCGTGCCAATAATCCAAAAAAAATACACATTCCACATCAATCAGAGATATTAAAGTAAAAGGGAAAGTCATATTAATAATGAACTGAGCGTCTATAATGATAAGTAAATAATAAACCAGTTATCTCTAAGTAACCAAAACATAAATATAACAAACTATTACGATGACCAAAATATGAAAGTTAAACACTAAGCGTAAACATTGTTGAAACACTCGCTTGACGAGTTATATTCTTCATCCACAGTTTGCACATCCATAGCTACCACGTATCCATATGCTGGTGCATTTATATAATCTTCTACAGTAACACCTACAACATCAGAAACAAAAAATAATTACTTGCGTGAGGTCAGCTCTTTAACTTGAGCTCTGTAAGTAAACAAAACAATGTGCAAACATATGCATGCATTCAATCATATCTTTAGTCTGATTTTAAGTTTGCAACTGTGCTATAGAAAGGATTGGCAGCCACCACACCTCTATACATGGGTGTGTAAGCCCACCCAATGGATCAAACACCATTGTCATCCACATCCATCCCAGCATAGAAAAAAATAGAGCTAAAGTGTCGGGATCATACACTACCAATACTTCCCCTGATGCCTTACCCATACCAATACGTAAGCCCCTATTGGCGAGCGCTTACAAACTGGGCTCACAACTAATCAATCATATTACCATCTAAATGTGTCCAAGGCCTCACCCCAGCATCCCTCAATACGTCCACAGTAATAGAGCTAAGGCCCCCCGGTAGAGTCAAAGACCACACGGTTTGAGACCACCTCCCATGATGCCCTACTATATAATAGTTTCGCTAAGGTAATGGCGATACGATGATGTCAATGTGAATTATGGTTTAGGGATCAACACCCTTCCCCACACAGCACACCAACCATACTCACAAGCACATGCCTATTCCTATCATCATCCGTCAACATGGTAGAAATAATAAAATAAATGTGCATGAACAGGAATAGTAGTAATATTGGATGACATGTGAGATGCACATTACAAGAATACAAGCATAGAATCATTCATGGCATTGACTAAATAAAATAAACATAGTTTGTTATTATCCAGCCAGTTTAAGTCTTCTTCCCTCACCTTTGATTGATATTTGTTCCTCTCCTAAGCTTTGGAAGTCACTTTAAATCTATTGGAACCAAAACAATTAATGTATTTAAGATAGGGATTAATTTTCTCAAGTTACAGTAGTCAAAATGTAAGACCCATGTCAATATAACCCGGTCTTACCACCTTGAACCAGGTTTACCCATCATGGTCGAGTCAAATGGACCAAGGGCGTGAAGGAGATCGAGATCCCAGGTATCAAATCGACCCAAAAATGCTTAATTTGAAGGGAGGGTCACATACCCAGCTAAGCAGTGTCGGACCTCCCAAAGCAGAAAGTCAGACCCTCAATTTTGAAGGGAGGGTCGGACATCTTGAACCCTAGGGTCGACGGGATCATCGACCCTCCCATCAACCCTCGGTTACGGTAAGAAATTGAAATTAGGAAATTTCATAATTTTCGATTGGGATTCTTCCCTAATCTCAATGGGACTTATTTAGGATGTTCTTACTCTATGTAAAGGACGTCCCTAAGCATCTTTCACTCCTTTCACAACCCTAATTGAATTGAGAGAAATAGAAGAGAAGGAAAAGAGGAAGAAGAGAAACAAGGAAGAAAATTTAGCCAAAAGAGTAGAGTTGCAGAGAAGAAGTATTCTTCTCAGGTATGGATACTAATTCCATGAGTTTCTATAGACCTTAGGTTAGATATTGATGAGAGTGTGTTCTCGGAGAAACCCAAACCATCATCCCATGGTTAGGTTTTCATGGGAAACCATGGGGAATTACATGAAAGCTATCTAGGTGTATTATACATGGTTTCAGACCATGGAATGAATGTAGAATGGAATGTAGGAGCAAGCCATAGGATCCAAAGCACGAAGAATGGACTAAAAGAGGGAATTGGACCAAAGTGCACCGAGGGTCGCACCGAGGGTCATTGACCATCCGACCCTAGGTGATCCTGACCATCGACCCTCAGTGTTCGGGAAGTTCAGAGTTTGGGGAGGGTCGCACCCAGGGACGATCAGGTCTCCGACCCTACCTCCGACCCTCAGTTAACATAATAGTTTTTAAACTCAGAATTAATTCTAATTAAATTCTATCGACTTGTTAGGCCTTCTAGCAATACAATAACAATATAAAGGTGATTATAAAGCTTGGAAAAGTATCTGTTAGCAAGCTAAGGTGAGGAAACAAAATTCTAAACTAATTGGTTAATAACAAACTGTTTTCTATTTCTTGAGTTCAACGCCATGCTTGATTCTATGTGAATATGTTTGTAATGTGCATACAACATGTCATCCAATATTTTTATTATTTATTCATACATATTTATTTTATTGTTTATAACATGATGATGATGATAATGATCGGAATAGGCATGTAATTGTATGTGTGTGGTTGGTGTAGTTGATGCGAGCAAGTATCAGGGGAGGTGTGATGAGAACGTCAATAAACGATAACCATTGGCGGGTCTCAGCACTTTAGCTCTATCTCTAACTCATGTCTTGTGCATTGGCATCGTCGTATCGCCACTACTTTAGCAGAACTATTATGTCGTAGAGTATCAGGGGAGGTGGTCTTGGTCCTTGTAGTCTCTGACTCTACCGGGGGGTCTTAGCTCTATTTCTACGGACATTCTAAGGGATGCTAGGGTGAGGCCTTGGATACACTGTTTGGCATTAGGATTGGTTAGTTGCGAGCCCAGTTTGCAAGTCCTCGCTAACAGGGGCTTATGTGTTGGTATGGTATTATATAGCAATAAACGTTAACCTTCAGGCGGACTTCCACACCCTGTGTATAGAGGCGGGGTCAATAAACGTTAACCTTTGATCACCCAACCTTTTTATTGCACATTGCAAACTATAAACCAGACCAAAGATATGAATTGATGGCATGCATATGTATTGTTGCATTGTTTTGTCTACTCACTGAGCCGTGATGTGTGCTCACCCCCTCGACGTCGAATATTTTTAGTTGATGATGCAGGTTATATGGTTGAAGATTATATGAATGCTCCAGCATACGGGAACGTGGCGGTGATGGAAGCTGAAGCAGAAGTAGATACGCATGACTCCTCTTGCGAGTGTAACTCATGTGTATTCGATTAGATTTTTCTTAGGTTTCGTTATTTGAATTTAATAAAGACATGTATTTGATAATTATTTATGTCCCAGTTGATACAGAATAATTTGCTATTTAATATTTATATCATAGTAGATTCTCAGTTCATTTTATTATAAGATTTCCGTTAATGTGTATTTACTCTGATTATGATTATGGATGTGTGGAAATTTAGATAACACGGATATAGCCTACTCGAGATCCTGGTTGAACTGTTGGTTTGCTAGCAGTTCATCACACCATTCTAAATAGTGCGGAATTGGGGTGTGACACAAAAATTCTTGTTTGGTCCCAAAATATGCTTGCTGTTATCATGTGGTCGACCCCTGTGGTTCAACCCTATGGTCTCAATATATGCGACCACACACTGTGTAGTCGACCCTTGTGGTCCCATATCCTGCCACTGCACGTGTGACCACACGATTTCTGGGAACGTCCCGAATAGCTGTGGTCAACTTACTGGTCACCCTATGGTCAACCACTACTGCGACCATAAGATTTCTGGTCAATTTTTACTTTCAATCCAAGTTCTTCTTGAGTTAATTTCTCTACTCATCACTTAGGTTCATCCTATGGTCATCCTGTAGCCATTATTTATAGTTTCCCATTAACCATTAACCCTAACCCATCCCTTAGGATTATCCTTAAGATTTACTCCAAGGATCACATGGATCATATTGGTTTGACATTCCCAATCCACAATAGAAAACCTTATTCAATAAGATCTACATCTACAAAGATAAGCTCCACACCTTGGCTTATTGTAGAAAGCTAGGACCTTTTCTGTAAAACTTTCATCTCAGCCTTCTTCTCCAAATCTCCTTCTCCTTCTCTTCCTCTCTCTTTCCCCCTTGGGTTTAGGGTTTGAATTGATCCAAAAGAGTGAGAGAGGGTAGATGAACGTCCTCTTTATAGGGAAAAACTTTCCATATGAAGTCCCTCTACAATAAGGAAGAGATCCCCTTTGATTTTGAAAGTTTCCAAATCTCAGAATCGGTTTTGGGTTTGTGCGGTCGATGGTGTGGTCGCATGATCCATCGACCATACAATTCCAAAACAATCAACAATACGTTGTGTGGTTTCAACCTAGTCGACCATACGATCGACCACATCATGCGATCACACAAACTAAATTTACTTGTTTGACTATTTTGACTGGTTTGCTCACTTGGCTTTGTGGTTTCCTCATACGGTTGGTTCGTTTAAGCAGATTACGACGGGAAGACTGGTCATGACACGAGAACATATGGTTAGACCAGGTTAGTAGTGTGCAGGTCTTACATGCATTTTTGGTATTTTTAATCCCAGTTGACTAATTAGACTATGTTAACCATCCTACACCTCAAGAATGACATAATAGACATGTTGGAATGATAGGTTTGATTAGAATATACTCCCAAGAGTGTAAGCCCGTGTGGTTGCAAAGCCGACATTCACAATCAAGAACCAAACTTGCATACAACCTATGGGAATAGGATTATATCATAACCAGTGGTTCAAACCTATCATAAAACATCTATACAAGTGACCCTAGAGAGGTGCAAGCCACTGGAATCTATTGAATGAAATTACCTAACTGGTTGATGAAACTGAGCTGATCGACCATCTCAAGTGTTCGACCACCTCCATCGAATACCTATTAACAGCAATTATGTTTTGGTTGAATTTTCAACCAAGGACTTTAAGACTTAACTAAGTGACCCTAGGACATGTTCCTAAGACTAATGAGGATACTCTAGACCTATAGAAGCAAGACTAAACAATCATATGCTAATTGCAATAGGTAAGCCGATGTAGGAAGACGGGAAGGACCTTGTCTGGTACAGAGTAAGGATTAGTTCACCAATACAGGTAAGGGATTAGCCTTGTTTTAGTTTCTTATTTTGTAAGGATTAGTTCACCAATAAAGGTAAGGGATTAGCCTTTTTATTTTGTTGTTTTCTATGTTCATCTGCGTGCTACTTGTTTGGATTATTGTGTGATAAAATGCCATCAAATAACTGCGATATCTGTTCATGCATTTTACATATTATAAACTCTATATTGGATTGGTAGATTATGGAATGTTTAATATTATGTGGATGTTTGATAACATGATTGTTTCTTATTCGCTTGTGTCCTAATGGATTTGGATAGTTGGAATTGGACGATTTATCTTGGTCCATTAAGCTAGGATACAGGTACCTGCATTAGTAATATTCTTGGTTTAGGTTTCAATATCCTGTGACAGGCAACCCTTACCAATAGGGGTTTAGGTATTGGCATAGGCTTATTTATGGACCAATCATGGGTCGAACTCTTTCATAGCTAAAGTAGGGTTTCGAACATGGGTTAGGCACCAGCTTCAAGTGTCTCAGGTGAGAGCTAGGGATGAGTCCAGTTTAAGTGCTCGTACGATGGACTTAGAGTGCACCTAGAGAAGTAAAGTGAGGCCTATGATGGGGGAATGTTGATAGATGCCAGGTTGGTGTACTTGGGTCGTATCTTCATTCATTGGGTCATGTTTCACAGGAGGCTTGGCCAAATGTATTTCATTCACCTTACCCATGCTTAAGTGTTCATTACCAAGATTTAGGTGTGACATGATTAACACATACTAGTTTACATACCATATAACCTTAATAATCTATTCATGTATTATGTGCTTGTGTGTACTAATTTCTCACTAAGCCTGTTGTTTTGCTTACCCTTGTAAGTACAAAATTTTTAGATTATTTTACAGATAGTAATAATGCTATTGTTATTAATGTGATTGAAGATGAAGAACCTGAAGATGATTTGCATGATCCTCTATGTGAATGTGATGATTGTCTTTATGGCTAGAAGACAATGTTTTTGAAGAAGAGAAGACGTCTCTATTTGAGAGACGAGATTATTAGACTTTATATAGGATTTAGTTTTTGTTATTTGTTTTGTTCCGGGCATAGTTAGTGAAAACAGGAACGGCCAAAAAACAAAACGAGATGAAACGGGTTTTAAAAGGAACAATACAAGAACTGTATGATAAAAAAAAAGGTCAAACATTTTGAGAACGGAAAAATGAAAATAGATGATACGGGTTTTAAATGGATCAAATATAATACGAAATGGTGAAAAAAAGGCAATTTACTCTCATAAATTGAAGAAATATGCCTAAATCAATGGGAACAGATGACATGTATGATGTGTCTAGCCTTAAAACGGTAAGAATTATCATATTCATTCAAGTAGTTAATTGATGTTTTATGTCTGTCCAAGACTTCAAGCACAAACATATATATATATATATATATATATATATATATATATATATATATATATATATATATATAGAGAGAGAGAGAGAGAGAGAGAGAGAGAGAGAAAGAGAGAGAAAGAGAGAGAAAGAGAGAGAGAGAGAGAGAGAGAGAGAACACTCTATGGTGGCTTACAATATACATTTTTGTTATGACCCACAGCCCACAACCCACCCTAATTAGTAATAAAATAATGAGTTTAAAAGAAATTATGAAGAAGTAGTAGCTTTTAATCCCACATCGGTTGCGTATAGAAAGTAATAAGAATATTAAATGATATGGGATTAGTCGACTCATTACTCATTGAATATGCAAGTTAAATATTGATACGGTATGGTACACGTATTAAACACAATATAAATGGTAAGGCTTGGAGTGTGGAGTAGTTTAATGTATTTTTGAGATCAATATGGTAATATATATACTAAATGGTTAAGTACGGTATGGCGGTACAATATGTATTTAAAACGAGTTTTAACTAACAGAGGTTTCAGGCATTATTTGACCCGTGATGGCTTTTATTTTAGTATTCAGTACTTCGTATTATTTTACTTATGTCTTGGTTTGAAGATAAATAAAGTTCTATTACAATTATCTAATACAATTAGATTTGGTTTACGGTTCTAGTTATTGATTTCAGCTATTATTTTGATTACACCTTGAATTTCCCGTAATCTATGGTTGTAATTAAAGGAAGAGTTGTGATATGTGAGTACTGTGAATGGATTCTGGTATGGAAGTACTTGCACTATGAAGAAACCATGGTCATACCAAAATGTTGGGGTTTTGGGGTGTGACAAAAGGTAGTATCAGAGTGGTTTACTTTACATTACATTTACAACTGCTATCAGAGGAGTCAAACCAAAACCAATTAGGATTAAATAAAATCTTATAAGAAAAAAAAAATCATAAGCACTTATTGGTTAAGACAAATGTATAAACATTAAAAAGTCCATAATATACAAAATGTGCAAACAGCGCGATTTTCATCACAAAATGATGTTTGATACAAAAGAGAGTACAAATCACAACCCGATCAGTTACTCAACCAACTAAACAAATAGAAGTACATTAAAATGGAAAAATTAACTGTCACACCCCAAATTTACGATATATAAAATTTCAGAGCTGACTAAATCGATACATATTTTATGTTCGGTCCAACTTAGAATCACATAAGTGATGTCATGCATGTCTCAACCACATCACGACCAATGTCACAATTTAATAAATCAGAGTAATATAAATAGCGAAACAACTAAAACAATTGAGCTTCTATTAATACCATAAATAAATTAGATAACATTGTATTAGAGTTATTCGAGTTTAACCACACTACCATTAAATAAAACCATTCATAATTCAGCCTTATAACATTGGGCTATAAACTAGTACTTGTAAAAGTAAAGTAAGATTAAAGTAAACAAACTAATTTAAACTTCAGCTTTCTTCAGGAATTGACATAGCGTCCATTACTTCTTCTACTCGAACAAGCATGCATCACACTCACAGTCCGCATCATGTTCGTCTCCCTCCAGACCTTGCGCATCAATATACGACATAGAAGAGATAGTCCCTACATTCACAAAATCAGCTACAGTGTTACCTGTAACATCTATTAAAAATTGTATACAAAAAGGATCAGCTCTCCAACTTGAGCTCGGTATGAAAATAGACAGCCTAATGGTAATATGCATGATCATGTTATTACTCTTAGTTTACACTATTGGTCGGGTATAATGTATGCTATAGCTAAGGGAACACCTGACCACACTCACCTAAGCTAGCCATAACCTCCATGCATAAGAGAGAATGGGTGCTTAACAACCTATAATAATAGCCCTGGTGTTTTCATGCGTCATCCTAGAAACAGATAGTACTAGGGCAAAGGTTTGGCCAATGATGTGGCGACGACCATTCCAAAACCTCCCCTCTTCCCCTATCTATACCAATACCTAACCCCCTGTTGGCCAGGGTCACAGACATAGGTTGTTTACAAGCCATCAATCTACATGTCATCCCTTGTAGTATCCTCGCACACACCAAGTTGGAGTCCCAGCCCATCCATTTGCGCCCCTCTAAGATGCTGCCATCCCACTAGGGGTGCGAAGACATCATAAGCCAAACAAATCAGTGACTTGGATCCCTCGGTCCTCAACCATTTCACCACAGCTCATAATGCTCATTCAAATCCACACACGTTCACAATATTCATAATAAAGAGATGCAAATGCATGCAAGCACAATAAAGAGGATGACAAGTTATCATAATTAATTCAGCATTCACTTTCATAATCAAGATAGAAATCATTTCAAATATGGCATGGGGGTTCTATTCCCTTACCTGATATGGTTAGAAAATTGTTATTCCCAGCAACCAGGTCACTCTTGCTTATGTACAAGTCACCTATGGTGTGTAAATCTCATTAGTTATTTTGTACGTTTAATTCAGCCTTAAACAGGTCTTTTTAGGGCTAACAGGTTGCGATTTATCGGTTCTGATTATCGAGACAGATGGTCGTGAGTCCTATCATAGATTATGCGACTAGATGTCAGGACTGGTAACTTCTCAAAGGTTTCACGAATGTATCCCGTCATGAATCTGATTATGTATTTTGCAAATGATATGTCGTGACTGGACACTCTCCATAGAGTTGGTTTGGGTTTTCTTTCTCCAGGTATCTAGGAAGGCCTTTTTATTGTAGAACTGCACTAATGAATCAATGATTTATCATCAATATGGAATTGGAAGTCCTATTCTAGGTTTTTGAAACCCATTAATCCATATATCCTTTATGTTAGGTTTCCTTATTTAAATTTCTACAAGTATCTACCGACATCTAAATCAATAGAACTTCTTGGATGTTCAGCCATCAATGGACAGTAGCTCCATTAATGGTTGTTGATCCATTAATTCATTCTTCTACTCTTTTCTAGAATCCATTAGAATGCAAGGTAGGGTTTACTTATTGTGGTTTTGAACCACAGTTTGATAATGGAGATACCCGATGGTGATTCTTAGGTAAACCATCCATCCAGCTTCCTTCTTCCTCTAACCTTCCCCTCTCTCAAGAACATGTTAGAACTCTAAAGTTTAGAATGATACATTGAGAGAGGTATGGTTTTGGAGAAAATTTTAAGGTTTAGGAGTTCCCACTTGAGGTAGAACTCCTTGGAGAATTGGAGACTACATGGGGGCTGCCATTTTGCATCCAAAGAAGTCCCTTAGGTTCTCGACCTCCTCAACCAACTCTAGATTAGTTAGGAGTGAGGTGGGATCCATTGGGATGGTCCCTAGGTTCAAGGAATATTCCAATAATGACTTACAACGGAGTTTTGAATTGATCTTTCATAGGTATCTTGTCTAGGCCTTATCGGTTCTGGACCTGTCCCGGTGACTAGTTTTGAGAATGCTAAGTCCAAATTTCAAATAGTCAAGGATTGGTTCATACTTGGTTCAAGCTAGTCCTCAACTTATCATGGGGTCAGGTTCGTTGATAGTGGAAAGCCCTAGCATGATAAGAAAATTCAACTTAGGCTGGGTTTTCTAGGTGCAGGTTTTACAACTCCCCCCTTAAAAGAATTTTGTCCCCCAAATTTCATTCACCTGTGTTTTCAAACAATTGGGGATACTTCCTCTTCATCGATTCTTCTTCTTCCCATGAGAGGTCTTCCACATGTTGGTTCTTCCATAACACCTTGACATAGTAAACATCTTGGTTCCTATGATGTTGAACCTTTCTGTCTATAATTTCTTGAGGTTTGAGTTCAAGTGTTAGGTCTACACTCAACTCTAGAGGGTCTACCTCTAACACGTGGGATGGATCCAAGATGTACTTCTTCAACATGGATACGTGGAACATGTCATGTACGCTGGACAAGGATGGTGGCAATGCTAGCTGGTTGGCCACTGCTCCGCATCGCTTGATGATCTCATAAGGACCCATATATCTAGGTTTCAATTTTCCCTTCTTGCCAAAGCGCTTTAATCCTCTCAAGGGTGAAATCTTCTGAAACACCTTGTCTCCTATAGCAAACTCTATATCTTTCCTCCTAACATCGGAGTAGTTCTTCTAACGAGCTTGTGCGGCCTTGATCCTTTATCTGATTTGATGAACTTTTCGACAAGTCTCTTGTACAAAGTCTGGTCCGATGATTGTCCTTTCTCCTACTTCTTCAAAGCATAAAGGAGTTTGACATCTTCTGTATAGGGCTACATATGGGGCCATACCAACGCTAGCCTGATAGTTGTTATTGTAGGCGAATTCTATCAATGATAGCTTCTCATCCAAAGCCTCTTTGAAGTCGATGGCGTAAGCACATAGCATGTCTTCGAGGATCTGAGTGGTCCCTTTCGACTGACCATCAGTGTGAGGGTGAAAAGCTGTACTAAAGTTTAACTCGGTATCCATTGCTTGTTATAGTCCTTTCCAGAACTTAGAGGTAAATATAGGATCTCTATCTGACATGATGCTTTGTGGTACTCCATGCAGTGGAACTATTTGATTCACATACAGTCTTGCCAGTTTATCTAGGGTGTACTGGTCTCACAGCTATAAACCTTGTTATCTTCGTGAGTCAATCCATGATTACCCAAACAGCATCTACTACTCTTGGTGTTAAGGATAACCCAGTTACAAAATCCACGGTGATGCAGTCCCACTTCTATTCTGGTGTCAGTAGTGGTTAAAGCAATCCCAAAGGTTTTTCTTTTACTGCTTTCGCTTATTGGTAGGTTAAGCATTTGTATATAAATTCTGCCACATTTGCCTTCATTCCCCTCTATTAGACCATCTTCTTCAAGTTGTGGTGTCACACCCAAATTCTGCACCAATCAGAATGGTGTGATGAACCGTCAATAAACCAACGGTTCAACCAGGATCTCGAATAGGCTATCCCCCATTTGATAAACCAAAACATATTCTACATTAATCAGAGGTAATAAAGTAAATAGCAGAAGTTTTACAGATAATGAACTGAGGTCTAATCATGATAAATAATTAATATTCCATTTATTTCCAAGTAACCAAAACATAATTTAATACAAATTACAATATCCAAATATGAAAACTAAACACTAAACGTATCCACCGCTGAAACGCTCGCTTAAAAACCATCTTCGTCCTCCACAACTTGCTCACCATGGCCGCCACATGTTCATATGTGGGCGTGTTGACATAATTTTCAATCATAATACCTGCAACATCAGAAACTAAAAAAATTGCACGTACGAGGGTCAGCCCTCCAACTTGAGCTCAGTGAGAAAAAAAAACAATGCAACAAACATATGCATGCATCAATTCATATCTTTGGTCTGGTATATAAGTTTGCAATGTGCTATAGAAATGATAGGTGGCCGCCGCACCTCTATACACGAGTGTACGGAAATGCCCAATGAAAACGGCACTGTCACCCCACATGCACACAATGGAAAATATACACCCCATGAAAACGACATGGCTGTACCAGTTGCCCATACCAACACGTAAGCCCCTGTTGGGGAGGGCTTGCAAACTGGGCTCGCAACTAACCAACCCTAATGTCAAACAATGTATCCAAGGCCTCACCCCAGCATCCCTCAATACATCCATAGAGATAGAGCTAGGGTCAGGTAACCAGGCTGAACCACAATGCCGCGTCCCCCCCTGATGCCCTACGACATATTAGTTCCGCTGAGGTAATGGCGATACGACGATGTTAGTGTACAATACTTGAGTAGAGATAGAGCTAGAGTTTGGTGACCAGGCTGAACCACAATGTCACGCCCTCCCCCTGATGCTCCACTCGCATCAAGTACACTAACACTTGCTTAGTGGACATGACTTGAATAGACCATGGCAAAATATACCCCGATGAGAACGGCATCGAAGTACCAGTTGGCAATATCCCTACCCGCACTATGTACACCAGCCAAACACAAACATTCACATGCCTATTCCTACCATCATCAACATCATCATGTTATAATCAATAAATTTAAATATCCATGAATAGTAATAATAGAAATATTGGATGACAAGTTGAATGCACATTACAAGCACACACGCATATCACAATCATGGTATTGGACTCAAGAAATAAAAACAGTTTGTTATTAACCAATTAGTTTAGGTCTTGTTCCCTCACCTTTGCTTGTTTGTAGATCCTCTTTCTAAACCTTAAGAATCACTTTTATATCAATATTATACTACTAGAAGACCTAACAAAGTCAATAGAATTTAATTAGAATTTATTCTAATTTTTACAACTTATTGTTAACTGTAGGGTCGCAGGATGGGTAGCAGTATACTGCGACCCCCTGTAACAGGGTCGATATCAGGGTCGATGAGTCTATCGACCTTATGTGCGACCACCTCTAGTTTTGGTCGATATTCTCATGTTTTGATCCATTCTTCCTTGTTTAACTCCTATGGCTTCTTCCATAGTCCATTCCACATACTTTCTATGGATTAGAACTTCTCTTCACTCAATATATAGTCTAATTGATATCCTCCATGGTTTCCATTGAAAACTAACCATGGATGGATGGATTGGGTTTCTCCTACATATTCCTTCAACTATTCTACGTCTCACGAAATTCATAGGATTAGTATTCTTACTTGAGAAGAACACTCATTCTCTGCAACTCTTCTCCTTTTTCTTCTTCTCTCCTTTCCTTCTCTTCTTCCTCTCTTTCTTCTCTTCTCTTTCTCTCAATTCAATTAGGGTTCTAAAAGGAGTGAAAGTGGCCTAGGGACATCCTTAAAATAGAGTAGAAACATCCTAAAATAAGTCCCTTAGAGATTAGGAAAGAGCCCCAACCGAAATTATGGAAATTTCCTAATTCTGTTTTCGGCAGCAACTGAGGGTCGATGATCTCGTCGACCCCTAAATCCTAAAGTATCCGACCCCCTCTGTAAAACAGGGGGTCTAACTTCTGTCTTGGGGGGTCCGACCCTCCCTTGCTGGGTATGCGACCCTCCCCTTAATTTAAGTGTTTTTGGGTCGATTTGATACCTGGGATCACTATCTCCTTCACGCCTGTTGGTCCATTTGGTTCGACCATGATGGGTAAACCAGATTCAAGGTGGTAAGACCAGGTTACTTTGATACGGGTCTTACAACTCTACCACCCTTAAAAGAAATTTCGTCCTTGAAATTTAAAAATACGGATCTCATAACTCCCCCATCCTTAAAATAAATTTTGTCCTCAATATTTGAATTTACTTCGGAGTCAATAGGTGGGAATTCTATTTCTGCATTGCATCTTCTTCCTCTTATGCACTCTTCTCCACGTCTTGTCTTTGCCAGGTTACCTTCATATAATAATTATCCCAGCTTTGGAAACATTGTACCTTCCCACTAGTGAACTAGGCTGGTACCACTTCAATAGATAAACATTCTATCTAATCCAGTGATTTCGTGATCAATACCTTTGATATGGATCTCCAATGTACTTCTTCAATAGAGACACACGAAATACATCATGCACACTAGACATGGACAGTGGTAACGCTAATTGATATGCAACTTTTCTACGTCTCTCCAAAGTTTATAAGATCCAACACATATATAGAATATAACTTTCCCTTCTTGTCTAATCATTTCAAACTACGCATAAGTGATTTCTTCAAAAACACTTTGTCACTTATGGTGAACTCCAGGTCATGGTTTCTCTTCTGACATCTTGAGCTATCCTGCCCCTTTTTTTTCTTTTTTCTTTTTTTTTTTTATCTTGTCTGCCACTCGATAGTTTTGTTCATTAGACTTAGGTCATAAAATTCTTCATTCACCGACTTTATTCCAAAATTAAGGAATTTGACATTTCAACCGTACCATGCTTCATAGATAACATTTACATGGTAGCTTAGTAGCAACTTCAATTCACGGTAACTTCTCAATTCATGTTCCTTGAAATCAATTTTACAAGCTCAGAGTATATCTCTTAGGATATGTATAGTCCACTCCGACTGCCCATCGGTTTAAGGTAAACTGCGGTACTAAACATCAATTTTGTCCCCATTATTTTCTGTAGATCCTCCTAAAACTTTGAGATAAGGCATAAGCCTCTGACTGACACTAAGCTCTCATGCATACCATTCAATCTGGTAATATTATCTACATATAGCTTAGTTAGCCGCTCTAAAGCATACCGAGGTCGTAACGCAATGGAATAATCTATCTTCATAATGCGATCAACAATCATCCAAACCATGTCAACCGATCTGGGAGTCAGTGGAAATTCATTGGCATAGTTCATTGTACTGCAGTTCCACTTCCAGACTAGCTCTGATAGTGGTTATGGTAAGCCATATTGGTCTTTGTCTTTCAGCCTTTACTTGCTGATAATTTAGACACTGGAACACGCACTAAACCACATTTGTTATCATTCCTCTTTACTAGTAAAATCCCTTCAGGTGTTTCTTACCATACGATTACTTCTATCTTAAAGGGGTCCTCTTTAATCCCTTTATATGATGCTACGTGATCCAAGAAGATCACATTGTTTAATCAGGTCTCATATTTCTTGGACTTGGCATAAAGCTTTTCACTTCTCAGCTGTTGTGAAGCTGTGTTAAAAATCCATTGTATGAGTTGCTTCATTCTTGGAATAAACCAAAATATCATCTATAAAAAATATGACCGACGTGTCCAACATGTTATGAAACACCCAGTTCATCCATTATATAAAAGATGTAAGGGCATTGGTTAATCCAAACATCATAATCATAATCGAAAACTCATAATTGGCCTATCCCGATTCTAAAAACTATCTTTGAGATATCGCTATCCAAATTCTTCAGGTGATGATATCTTGATCGAAGATCAATCTTAGAAAATACCTTTGCTCCTTGCAACTAGTAAAACAAGTCATTGATCTGAGGTTGTAGATATTGATTCTTGATCGTGAGCTTGTTTAGTTCCTTCATCTCTTAGTTTTTCAAAGACTATCGTCAAAATCTCATATCTTAAAAAACTCATTAGCTTATATTTCCTTTATCCTTGCTGTTCTACCCTGATCTCTCTTTCATATACCTCGTAAAATATCTTGTGATTGTTACATCATATCCCAAGTCTACTTGTAAGCATTAGGATATATGCTTATAAATTCATTAATTCAGTCAAACTCTTTTGGTCTTTACTTAATCATATCACTCGACATTGGGTATAACTCAATTTTCATTGTATTAAATCGAGTACTATTAATGCCATGATTTTTTACTATATCCTTGTATCCATTCTTAGATTTTCATTCAGGAATCTTCTACCTTGTCAAAATTCATACCGATATAGCCATCTTTTACTCTACTAGAGTGCTATCTATTTCTTTACTGGCTACCCTTGATAATTTTCACTTTTGTCTCATTCTCTCTTTTATAAACATGATTCATATCCACCCGTTTAGAAATCTCAAAATAGATTCTCCATTACTTCATCGGAGGACTCTTGGCTATAAAATCTAATATGAATTTAATCATCTTCCTTCCAATAATTTCATTATCAGTAAACATCTTTTCAATGCATGTCAGAATGGTTTTCCAAAAACAATTCCTTTCCTTCTTTCGAATTTAGTATGACAACGAACACTTGCTTTATCTAGTGAACCTAGGTTTTAAGAATCAGGAGTAAATCTATGGTAATCCAACCGGCATCCAAAGGTCGTTAGGTTGCACGGTGGTCCAAATACATGGAAATAGAGGTTTTACCGTTCTTAATCTCATGGTTACAGGTTCTATCGAATATATAATGCCATTGGTCAAGGCATTAGAAAAATAAATCTAGAGAGTTTTGATACATCAATAAATCAGGTATAAATCGAAATGATGTACGCTCAATCATGACTAAACTTTTAATTGTTCATTCAGTTCATATTTCTGTTCATGTTGTCGATCATGAGAGTGGCTCAGATTGGTATAATCAGGACTAATACTAATGAAACAATATCTATAACTCCAATTGACAGGTTAAATCAAGATGGTATCCTGTCAAGGTACGAGAAATTAAAATCTGGTATGTGCATCCTCTATAATCATAAGAGTAAATCAATAATGCACCGCATCCTATATAAACCTATCTACTTATATGGCAATAATAGATTTGATCCTTTGCTGAAAATGTCCGAGGTATCATCTTCAGAAGACATTCTTCAATCCTTATCGGATCATTCTATCATGATGCAACTATCCCATACATCGGTGGCTGATAAGGTTAACCACATTGATACACTGCTTATTGTGCACCAAAATTCTGCACTGGGGTGTTCATTACTGGGGCTTGCTATGTGGTAGGCACTGTGTTATAGCTAACAGGTGTTGGGGTATAGTGATGCTACCAATTGATACCGTACTTGATTTGACCCGGAGGTGTTGATGTCACACCCCAATTCTGCACTATTCAGAACGGTGTGATGAACCGCTAACAAACCAACGGTTCAACTAGGATCTCAAGTAGGCTATATCCGTGTAATCTAAACCTCATACATCCATAATCACAATCAGAGTAAATACACAATAGCGGAAGTCTTATAATAGAATGACCTGAGAATCTATTGTGATATCAATATTTAAATAACCAATTATTCTGTATCAACTAAGACATAAATAAATATCAAATACATGTCTTTAATAAATCCAAATAAAGAAAACTAGAAAAAAAATATCTAATCGAATACACATGAGTTGTACTCGCAAGAGATGTCATGTGTTTCCACTTCATCTTCAGCTAACATCGCTACAATGTTCCCGTACGCTGGAGCATTCATATAATCTTCAACAGTACAACCTGCATCATCAACTAAAATATTCGACGTCAAAAAGGGTGAGCACACATGATGGCTCAGTGAGCAACCAAAACAATGCAACAATACACATGCATGCAATCAATTCATATCTTTGTTCTGGTTTTACGTTTGCATTGTGCTATAGAAAGGATAGGTGGCCACCACACCTCTATGCACGAGATTGTGGATACGCCCGATGACTCTCACCGTCGCCCACAACACCCAAATGAACATTGTACAACGAAGGTCACATTTATCGATGCACAACTCCATACCAAGAAATAAACCCCTAATGGCTAGGGCTGCAAACGGGGCTCGCTACTAACCAATCCTAATGTCAAACAGTGTATCCAAGGCCTCACCCCAGCATCCCTCAGAGCACCCATAGAGATAGAGCTAAAGCCCCCTGGTAGAGTATAGGACTCAAGGACCGAGACCCTCCTTGATGCCCTACGTCGCAATAGTTTTGCTAAGGTAATGGCGATACGACGATGCTAATGCACAAGACTAGAGTCAGAGATAGAGCTAAAGTGTCTAGATCAAACACCGCATAACACCTCCCATGATGCCCTACTCGCATCAAGCACACTAACCACACACAAACATTCACATGCCTATTCCTAGCATCAATCATCATCATGTTATAAGTAAACAAAATTAAATATGCATGAACAATAATAGCAGAAATATTGGATGACATGTTGAATGCACATTACAAGCATATACGCATAGAATCAAGCATGGCGTTGGACTCAAGAAAATAAAAGTAGTTTATTATTAACCAATTAGTTTAGGTCTTGTTCCCTCACCTTAGCTTGTTATTATATCCTCTTCCAATCTTTATAATCACCTTTATACTGTTATTATATTGCTAGAAGACCGAACAAAGCCGATAAAATTTAATTAGAATTTATTTAGAATTTAAAAACCATTCTGTTAATTGAGGGTTGAAGGTAGGGTCGGAGTCATGATCGACCCTGGGTGCGACCCTCCCCAATCTGAACTTCCCGAACACTAAGGGTCGATACTCAGGATCACATAGGGTCGGATGGTCATCGACCCTCTGTGCGACCCTCGGTGTAGTTTGGTTAATTTCCTTCCTTTTAATCCATTCTTCATATTTGGGGTCCTATGGCTTGCTCCTACATTCCATTCAACATTCATTCTGTGGTCTAGAACCATGAATCATCTACCTGAATAGCTTTCAAATAATCTCCCACGGTTTCCCATGAAAACCTAACCATGGGTTGATGGTTTGGGTTTCTCCAAGATCATACTCTCATCATTATCTAACCTAAGGTCTGTAGAAACTCATGGAATTAATATCCATACCTGAGAAGATTACTCCTTCTCTGTAACTCTTCTTCTTCCTTAGCCTTTCCTTCAAGTATTCCTTCTCTTCTTCTCTTCCTTCTCTTCTCTTTCTCTCAATCCAATTAGGGTTGTAAATGGAGTGAAAGAGGCTTAGGGACGTCCTTTAAATAGAGTAGAAACATCCTAAAATACGTCCCTTTGAGATTAGGAAAGAATCCAACTCAAAAATTAGGAAATTTCCTAATTTCAATTTCGACGGCAACTGAGGGTCGATGGGAGGGTCGATGATCCCGTTGACCCTAGGTTTGTAAGATGTCTGACCATCCCTGTAAAACAGAGGGTCTGACTTTCTATTTTGGGGGGTCCGACCCTCCTTAGCTGGGTATGCGACCCTCCCCTTAAATTGAGTGTTTTAGGGTCGATTTGATACCTGGGATCTCGATCTCCTTCACACCCTTGGTCCATTTGACTAGACCATGATGGGTAAACTTGGTTCAATGTGATAAGACCGGGTTAGATTGACACGGGTCTTACAACTCCCCCCTACTTATAAAAATTTCATCCTTGAAATTGTACGTACCTTCTAAATCAAATAAGTGAGGGTATTGCTTTCGCATACCATTTTCTTCTTCCCATGTAATTTCTTCTATGTCTCTACTTTTCCAGGTGACCTTAACATAGTAGATGTCTCGGTTGCGTAGTCGAACCTTTCGACTGGTGATTTCAGTTGGTGTTACTTTGAATGTCAAATCATCAGTCAATTCTGGTAAATCTACTGTCAACACGTGCGTTGGATCCTTGACATACTTCTTCAATTGGGAAATATGAAATACGTTTTGCACACTTGACATAGATGGTGGTAGTGCTAACTGATAAGCCACTTTCCCACGCTTAGCTAAAATCTCATACGGCCCAACATATCTTGGACTTAGTTTCCCTTTCTGTCCGAACCTTTTCAATCCTCGCATAGGCGATACCTTCAGAAATACTTTATCACCTACGGCACACTCAAGATCTCTACGTCGAGTATCTGTATACTGCTTCTGACGGTTCTGAGCTGTTCTCACACTTTTCTTGATAATGTCGACCACTCGACAAGTCTCTTCAACAAATCCAGGTCCAACAATACTACGTTCTCCAACTTCATTCCAAAATAAAGGAGTTCGACACTTTCTGCCATACAGTGCTTCATAAGGTGACATCTGTATAGTAGCTTGATAGCTATTGTTATAAGCGAACTCGATCAGTGGTAATCTTTCATCCCATGATCCCTTGAAGTCAATTACACATGCTCGTAGCATAACTTCTAGAATCTGGATTGTACGCTCTGACTCTCCATCTGTCTGTGGGTAGAATGCAGTACTGAACTTCAATGATGTACCCATAGGCTTTTACAATCCCTCCCAAAACTTAGAAGTAAATCCTGGATCTCTATCCGACACAATGCTCTATGGTACACCGTGTAATCGAATAATATTATCCACATACAGCTTTGCTAACCTTTCCAGTGTATACTGAGGTCGTATTGGTATGAAGCGAGCTGTTTTAGTCAGACGGTCTACAATCACCCAAACTGCGTCAACTACTCGAGGAGTCAGTGGTAATCCCGTGAAAAGTCCATACTGATGCAGTCCCATTTCCATGCGGGTTCCGGTAACGGTTGTAACAGTCCTGTGGGTCGTTGTCGTTCAGCTTTGACTTTCTGACAATTTAGGCATTGAGACACGAACTTAGCAACATCTTCTTTCATTCCTCTCCACCAATATAGTTTCTTTAGATCATGATACATCTTTGTACTTCCAGGATGTATCAAATAGATGGTGGTATGGGCTTCTTTCATCAGTCGATGTCTAATGTCCATACTTTATATTTCAGGTACACATATTCTTCCTTTATATTTCAGTACTTTCTCTTCATCCAAGGTGAACTTAGGATTAGTCCTACCTTTCTCGATATCTTCTTGTACTGTTCTCAGATAAGGATCTGATTTAATAGCTGTCTTCACTTCTTCCATTATATCCGGTATAATTTTCAATGCAGCGAACATGTTTGAAAATCGATGAATAAACCCTCGGTTGGCCATCCGTTGTATCTATCACATACTGCTCATTTCCGTGACTGAATACCATTCTGATAGTACACATTGCTGCGGTTGTACTAGCCTCTCCTTGAGATTTTATCATTGTCTTTCTGCTCGACGCATCCGCTACTACGTTAGCTTTCCCCAGATGATACTAAATATCACAATCATAGTCCATCAATAGTTCCAGCCATCTTCTTTGTCTCATATTCAGTTCTTTCTGATTAAATAAATAAGTAAGACTTTTTTGGTCTGACTTAATCTGAAATTTCTCTCCGTATAGGTAATGTCTCCATATCTTGACAGCATGTACTACTGCCGCTAACACCAGATCATGAGTGGGATAATTTTTTTCATGTACCTTTAACTGTCTTGAAGCATAAGCAATGACTTGCTCTCCTTGCATAAGCACACATCCTAATCCCAGTCCTGACACATCAGTGTATAAGGTAAATGTCTGTCCTGGAACAGGAATAGTCAAAATCGAAGCGGATATCAATCTGGTCTTCAACGTCTGGAAGCTCTTCTCACATTTATCCGTCCACACAAACTTTTCCCCTTTCTTAGTCAGACTAGTAAGAGGTACAGCAATCCAGGAATAGTCTTCCACGAATCTCCGATAATAACCAGCGAGACCCAAAAAACATCTGATTTTTGAAATGCTCTTTGGTGCTTCCCACTTTACAATAGCCTCGATCTTACTGGGGTCCACTTTGATACCTTCTGCAGATACTACATGGCCTAGGAAGGCGACTTCACTTAGCTAAAACTCACACTTGAAAAATTTGACATATAACTTCTCTTTCCTTAAACACTGTAGGGCGGCGTTTAGGTTCTTGACATGGGTTTCCTTGTCCTTGGAGTATACCAATATATCATCAATAAATACTATAACCGACGTATCCAACATATCGTGGAAAACCCGGTTCATAAGCTCCATGAAAGTTTCTTGTGCGTTTGTTAATCCGAAAGACATAACCAAGAACTCATAATGTCCATATCTGGTCCTGAAACCTGTCTTAGGAATATCACCTTCTTTAATCTTCAACTGATGATAGCCCGATCGAAGATCGATCTTAGAAAATACTTTTGCTTCTTGCAACTGATCGAACAAGTCATTGATCCGAGGTAGTGGATATCGATTCTTGATTGTCAGTTTATTCAACTCCTGATAGTCGATACATAATCGAACGCTTCCGTCCTTCTTCTTTACAAATAATATCGGTGCTCCCCATGGTGATATACTGGGTCGAATATAACCCTTGTCCAGCATTTCCTGTAGTTGCACTTTCAATTCCTTCAGTTCAGTAGGAGCCATTCTATAAGGTGCTTTTGATACTACTGGGTCGAATATAACCCTTGTCCAGCAGGTCTATCACAAACTCGGTTGCTCTGTCGGGTGGTAACCTTGGTAGTTCCTCTGGAAATATGTTGGGATAGTCCTGCACGTCATCAATATCTTCCATTCATGGTGCTTCCTTGGTTAGGTCGACCACTGATACTAGATACCCGACTGCCCCCTTCTCAAGGCACTTCTTAGCCTTCAGTGCTGAGAGTATAAGCTTGCGTCTACGGGGAAATTTGGTTCCCAAAAAACTGATTTCTGCTCCTTCTTTGTCTTTGAATGTTAGCTTCTTTTCGGCACATAGTAGGTTTGCATAATGCCGAGCTAACCAGTCCATTGCCAAGATGATGTCAAAGTCTGCCATCTCAAGTGTATCAAGGTTGCATCTAAGGTTTTCTCGCCAATGAGAACTGGACATGGTCCATAACCATTCTCTAATTCGACTTCTAACCCCATTGGTGACCGTACAAGTAGTTTGTAGTCCAATGTTTTGATGGGTAAGTTCAGCTTCTTTCCAAACGATACAGATACAAAGGAATGAGTAGCTCCTGAATCAAAGAGTACTCTGGCAGATACGCCATGTATAGGTACGATACCTGTGATTTATTTTACTTAGTCTACATGCTCATACAATGTAATTACAACTTAAAAGGTTTCAGTCATACCTATGACCAAATCGGGTGTTGCGGCAGCATCCTCAGATGTAACAGCATACACTCATCCTTGATGTTGTGGCTTCCTAGGTTTAGGACACTCTATCATCATATGTCCCACTTGATTGCAGTTATAACATCTTGGACTCTCAATATTTGGCTTTGGTTGCTGCTGAGCTGCATGGATGGTCTTGGGTGCAGCGGTGAAATTCTGAGTACGGAAAGGCTTGGATGTCTTGTTATTACCTCCGTTGTATGAATTTTCAGCTGGCCTTTTCATACCTTTGTTTTGTATAAAATAGCTTTCCTTCTGGCTTGATTCAATAACTCGAGCAATTTGAACTGCTTCATTATATATCATCTTTTCCAAGCCCAGAACGTGCTCTCTGATGCTTCCTCTAAGTCCCGTGACAAACCTACAGGTCTTAGTGTCTTCTTCTTGCATACTAAGTGGTGCAAAGTAATACAGCTCTTCGTAACGCTGTTGATAAGCATCCACTGACATTTGTTGTAAGACCCGCACGCCACGAACCCGGCCTAACCTTACATTTTGTGTCGGGACCCATCTACATATCATGGTCGAGCCAAGTGGACCAAGTGTGTGAAGAAACCCATGACCCAATATGAAAATTTACCCAAAAATAGTCAAAATGAGGGTAGGGTCACAGGTTTTAACAGGCAGGTCATGGGTTTTCATGGTTAGGTTTTCATGGAAAACCATGGAGGAGATCATTAAAACCATGTAGGTAAATAAAGTATAGTTCTAAACCATAGAACATGTATAGAATGGATTGTGAAGTAAGCCATAGGACCCAACCATGAAAGAGAGAATAAAATATGATATTTTTGACTCAAACCATGGAGGGTCGCACCTAGGGTCAATGGCAAATCCGACCCTAGCATCGACCCTCAGTGCTCGGGAAGTTCAGATTAGGGGGAGGGTCACACCCAGGGTCGATCATGACTCCGACCCTACCTCCGACCCTCAGTTAACAGAATGGTTTTTAAATTCCGAATAAATTCTAATTAAATTTTATCGACTTTGTTAGGTCTTCTAGCAATATCATAACATTATAAAGGTGATTCTAAAGCTTGGAAGATGATCTATTAACAAGCTAAGGTGAGAGAACAAGACATAAACTAATTGGTTAATAACAAACTGTTTTTATTTCTCGAGTCCAATACCATGATTGTGATATGCGTGTGTGCTAGTAATGTGCATTTAACATGTCATCCAATATTTTTATTATTACTGTTCATGCATATTTAAATTTATTGATTATAACATGGTGATGTTGATGATGGTAGGAATAGGCATGTGAATTTTTGTGTTTGGCTGGTGTACATGGAGCAGGTAAGGATGGTATCAACCGTTACAGCCATGACCGTTCTTCATGGGGTGTATACTGTGCCATGGTCTATTCAAGTCATGTCCACTAAGCAAGTGTTAGTGTGTTTGATGCGAGTGGAGCATCAGGGGGAGGACGTGACATTGTGGTTCAGCCTGGTCACCAGACTCTAGCTCTATCTTTACTCAAGTCTTGTCCACTAACATCATCATATCGCCATTATCGTAGCTAAACTAATATGTCGTAGGGCATCAGGGGGGGACGTGGCATTGTGGTTTAGCCTGGTCACCACACCCTAGCTCTATCCCTATGGATATATTGAGGGATGCTAGGGTGAGGCCTTGGATACATTGTTTGACATTAGGGTTGGTTAGTTGCGAGTCCAGTTTGCAAGCCCTCGCCAACAGGGGCTTACGTGTTGGTATGGGCAACCGGTACAGCCATGCCATTTTCATGGGGTGTGTTTTGTCCATGGTGGGTGCATGTGGGGCGACGGTGCCATTTTCATTGGGCGTTTGCACACACTCGTGTATAGAGGTGTGGCGGGCACCAATCCTTTCTATAGCACATTGCAAACTTTAAACCAGACCGAAGATATGAATTGATTGCATGCATATGTATTGTTGCATTGTTTTGTTTGCTCACTGAGCCGTGATGTGTGCTCACCCTTTCGAATTTGAATACTTTTAGTTGATGATGCAGGTACCACCGTTGAAGATTACATGAACACTCCTGTGTACGGGCATGTGGCGACAATGGAAGCTGAAGACATAGTGGATACGCATGACTCCTCTTGCGAGTGTAACTCATGCGTATTCGATTAGATTTTGTTTTATTTATTTGGATTTAGTTAAGAAATGCATTCGATATTTTATTTATGTCTCGGTTAAAACAACATAATTGGATATTTTATTTATGAGTATCACAGTTAGAATTTCTCAGTTCATTATCTGTAAGACTTCTGCTATTTATTTTATTACCTCTGATTAATGTGGAATGTGTTTTGGTTTATCATATGTGGGATAGCCTATTTTGAGATCCTGGTCGAACCGTTGGTTTATTGACGGTTCATCACACTATTCCGAATGGTACAGAATTGGGGTGTGACAACTTGGTATCAGAGCTCTCGTAGACCTTACCCATTAAACCTGGATACTACCACTAGAGTCAATGAACTGAGTTAGGATAAATTAAATGCTTTAATACAAACGAACTATAAGCACCTGTGTTGGTTGAGTCAGAACTTAAACAAGACAATAATGTACATATTAAAGGTGAAATCATATATATACACTCAAACAGAAAAAGAATACCAAAAATCATCCTAATAAACAAATAATATAGGGTATTATCTATAAGTTGGGTAATTATCCGAGTATACAAAGGATATAGTACTGTAGCAAGAAGGAAGCATCTGTACAGTAGAAAATTGGAATACCAAATTGGTACTCACAAGATGTGAAACTCAATGTAGGACAGAGGAAGAAGGAAGATGGCTAGTGATGCCAAAACCCTATAGAGATAAAGGAAATGATCTCGGGCTGAATGCGACAGAGATAGGAGAACAATAGCTATACACCAAAAATGAGAGTAACTATAAAAGAAGATAAAGCTATACCCCTGGGTGATGTGGAGACTTAGAGTGAGATCCATTACAAGCTGATATATTGCCACTACGCAAGAAGAGGATGTTGCAACATGACCCCACCACTATCAGGGTCGAGAACGGGTAATGAAAACTCATCTGAGTTGGTAATCAGATTAGAGCAAATAAAAGGAGGTGAAAAACCAGACCACTCCTGCCAATCACCTGGACTATTAAGTACCTTGGTTATGGTTGTAATAAACTTGGCCCACTAAAGATACAAGAGCAACAACAGATGAGACCGACTATGCAAGTTGCTATGTAAATCACTACCCAAGTTGCTGATGCTATATCAACACCTCCGGGTCAAACCAAGTACGGTACCAATTGGTAGCATCACTGTACCCCAACACCTGTTAGCTATAACACAGTGCCTACCACACAGCAAGTCCTAGTAATGCATACCCCAGTGCAGAAATTTGGAGCACCACAAGCAATGTATCAAGGTGGTTACCCTTATCAGCCACCGATATATGGGAAAATTTCATCATGGCAGAATTATCCGAAAAGGATTGAGAAATATTTTCTGAAGATTAAGCCTCAAACGTTTTCAGCAAAGGATCAAATCTATTATGGCCATATATCTAGATAGGTTTATATAGGATGCGGTGCATTATGGATTTACTCTTATGATTATAGAGGATGCACATACCAGATTTTAATTTCTCGTACATTGACAGGATACCTTTTTGTTTTAACCTGTCAATTAGAGTTATAGATATTGTTTCTTTAGTATTAGTCTTGATTATACCAATCTGAACCATTCTCATGATCGACAACATGATCAGAGATATGAACTGAATGAATAGTTAAATGTTTAATCGTGTTGAGCGTACATCTTCTGATTTATACCTGATTTATTGATGTAAGAAATCTTTCTCCGGATTTATACATGATTTACTGATGTATGAAAGCTTCTCCAGGTTTACTCTTGTAGTGCCTTGACCAATGGCATTATATACTCGGGAAAAATGGATGATTTCCCAGGGTCGGATACCCATCGACCCCCACCATCGACCCTGCATAGAAAAGATAGTATTTTTCACTGAATGATCTGAAAATTTTGAAAATACCATTGGTTAGTGTATCCAAATATGAGAATGAAGTATATATTGATTGCGTCATGTATTCTATTAATTTTCAGACACTACACCACCAGAATAGGAAATGGCTGGGCGAAGAGGGAACAGACGCGGACGTAACCAAATCCCACCACCACCGGTAGATGAAACCAATCATGAAATTCCTGAAGTACCAGAGAATCCAAACGTGGCACCGCCAGGAGCTAATGGTCAGGCAAATCCTACAAACTTGCTAGCCCCACCTACAGATTTAGTTACAATCGTAATGAACTTGGCACAACAACTGCAACAAATACAACAGGTGCAAACTAATATGCAAGCTGCCATACGCATGGTTTTTCCAACTGCACATACGACATAGATGCCAGCAGGACAGGAAAGCACAATACCAGGGGGAAATAATGCAGTACCCCAGGCACCTCAAACACCAGTCATGCAAGCTCCAGTGCAAAACCCTGAAATAGCTCAAGGTAGTTATCAGTACCAACCACCTATATATGGGGCCTATGCTCCGTATCAGCTGGACCGCTACAGACTGGTCGGGCATTTTCTTAAGATGAAGCCCAAAGAATTCGATGGTAAGCCAGCAGATCCTTTGTGGTCGGCACACTGGATTGACGAAATGGAAAGAAATTTTATGATGATGACCGTAAATGAGGAGGAGAAAGTGTTGTGTGCCACATTTATGCTGAAGAACGATGCACACCATTGGTGGAAGTCTACCAGGACATATCTATTAACCAAACACGCCCACTTGACTTGGGACATATACAAAGAGGCATTCTTTGAGAAATACTTCCCTATAAGTTTCAGAGATTCTATGGAGAGAGAGTTTCTGAGTTTATATCAGGGGCAGATGACTGTCGATGCATATCAACAGCATTATGAGGAGCTGTTTTTCTTTGCACCAGTCAGTATGCAAGAGGAGGATACGAAAACCCGAAGGTTCATCATGGGACTTAGGGGAAGCATACGCGAACAAGTTTTGGGACTGGAGAAGAAAATCTACAATGAAGCTGTACAAATTGCTCGAGTGATAGAGTCAAGCCAGAAAGAGAGCTATTTTACTCAAAATAGGGGAATCAAAAGGCCAAATGAAAATTTTTACAACGGAAGGAACACCAAGGTATTCCAACCCTTCCGTACCCAGGGCTTCAATGCTGCAACCAAAACCATTTCCGTAACCCGACGACAACCAAAGAAAAATGGTGAGGGGATCAGGTGTTTTAACTGAAACCAAGTAGGGCATGTCTCAAGAGAGTGTACTAAGCCCAGAAAACAACTACAGCAAGGAAGAGTTTACGCTGTTTTCAGCCAAGGATGCTACCGCATCGTCTGATGTGGTCACAGGTATGACCTGAACCTGTCATTTTATGTTACATTGCATGAGCATGTAGACTAAATTAAAACAAATCACAGGTATCCTACCTAGTAATGGCATTCTGCCAGAGTGCTCTTTGATTATAAAGCTACTCATCCTTTTATATCTGTGTCATTTGGAAAGAAACTAAATATACCCCTTAAGTCTTTAGATTTCAAACTGCTTATACGATCGCAAATGGGAATTATGAAGTCCAAGGAAGGACCCAATATAAATGCTACCTTATATTTTGCAGCAATAGATTCAGATTTGGAAGGAGAGTAACATATAATAGAAACTCGTGATGATCCAGTTAAGCAAGAATTTATGGATGAATTTATGGAGCAATAGTTCGACGGTTGCTCTTGTGGCATTAAAGATCATCTTTGAATTGATGGATGAAGTAGAAGTAGTAATTTTGTTAGGTCTGTATATAGGAACAGTGTAAGCAGACATAGAAAAAGAAGACCAAACCCTGACTTTTTTGGGAATGGAACTGCAGTATCGTGAACTATGTCAATGATTTTCCACTGACTCCCAAATCGGTTGACATGGTTGGGTGGTTGTTGATCGTCTTATGAAAATAGCTCATTCCATTGCTATACGACCTTGGTATGCTTTGGAGCGGCTAAATAAGCTATATGTGGATAATATTGCCAGATTGAATGGTATGCATGAGAGCTTAGTGTCGGTCAGAGGCTTATGCCTTATCTCGAAGTTTTGGAAGGATCTACAAAAATAATGGGGACAAAGTTGAAGTTTAGTACCGTACTTTACCTCAAACCGACGGACAGTCAGAGCGGACTATACAGATCCTAAGAGATATGCCCCGAGCTTGTAAAATTGATTTCAAGGAGCTTGAGTTGAAAAGTTAACCATGAATCGAAGTTGCTACCAAGCTACTATGTAGATGTCACCTATGAAGCATGGTTAGGTAGAAATGTCAAATCCCTTTATTTTGGAATAAAGTTGGTGAATGAAGAATTTTGAGACCTAAGTCTAATGAAGAAAACTATCGAGTGACAGACAAGATCAAAGAAAAAGGGGCAGGATAGCTCAGGATGTGAGAAGAGACACCAAGACCTTGAGTTCGCCATAAGGGACAAAGTGTTTTTGAAGATATCACTTATGCACAGTTTGAAATGATTCAACAAGAAGGGAAAGTCATATTTTATATATGTGTTGGATCTTATAAACTTTGGAGAGACGTGGAAAAGTTACATATCAATTAGTGTTACCTCTATCCATGTCTAGTGTACATGATGTATTTCATGTGTCTCTATTGAAAAAAAAGTACATTGGAGATCCATATCAAAGGTATTGACCATGGAATCATTGGATTAGATAGAATGTTTTAACTATTGAAGTGGTACCAGCCTAGTTCACTAGTGGAAACGTACAATATTTCCAAAGACAGGAAAATTATTTTATGAAGCTAACCTGGCAAAGGCAAGACGTGGAGAAGAGTGCATAGGAGGAAGTAGATGCAATGCGGAAATAGAATTCCACCTATTGACTACGAAGTAAATTCAAAATTTTGAGGACAAAATTTATTTTAAGGATGGGGGAGTTGTAAGATTCATACGTTTAAATTTTGGGGACAAAATAAATTTAAGGATGTGGGAGTTGTAAGATCTGTACTTTCAAATTTCGAGGACGAAATTTCTTTTAAGGGTGGTGGAGTTGTAAGACCCGCACGCCATGAACCCGGCCTAAACTTACATTTCGTGTCGGGACCCGTCTACATATCATGGTCGAGCCAAGTGGACCAAGTGTGTGAAGAAACCCATGACCCAATATGAAAATTTACCCAAAAATAGTCAAAATGAGGGTAGGGTCATAGGTTTTAACAGGCAGGTCTGACCCTCCCATCGACCCTCACCATCGACCCTCAACCATGGGTCGCAGTGTCTATGAGTTGTCCGACCCTCCCATCGACCCTCACCATCGACCATCGGCATTCGGGAAAAATAGCACGAACCAAAAATTGAGAAACCTTCCTAATTTCAATTGGAACCTTTCCTAAACTCAATGAGACTTAATTTGGGAGGTTTTACCCTATAAATAGGACGTCCCTAAGCCTCTTTCACTCCTTTTAGAACCCTAATTGGATTGAGAGAAAGAGAAGAGAGGGAAGAGAAGAAGAGAAGGAAAACTTGAAGAAAAGGCTAAGGAAGAAGAGGAAATTCAGAGGAACTCCGAATCTCAGCAAAACTAAGGTATGGATACATTCCCCATGATTTATTTAAGACTTTAGAATGGTTTATGAAGAGGATATAACTTAGAAGAAACCCAAATCATCCATCCATGGTTAGGTTTTCATGGAAAACCATGGAGGAGATCATTAAAACCATGTAGGTAAATAAAGTATAGTTCTAAACCATAGAACATGTATAGAATGGATTGTGGAAGTAAGCCATAGGACCCAACCATGAAAGAGAGAATAAAATATGATATTTTTGACTCAAACCATGGAGGGTCGCACCTAGGGTCGGTGACAGATCCGACCCTAGCATCGACCCTCAATGTTCGGGAAGTTCAGATTAGGGGGAGGGTCGCACCCAGGGTCGATCATGACTCCGACCCTACCTCCGACTCTCAGTTAACAGAATGCTTTTTAAATTCTGAATAAATTCTAATTAAATTTTATCGACTTTGTTAGGTCTTCTAGCAATATCATAACATTATAAAGGTGATTCTAAAGCTTGGAAGAGGATCTATTAACAAGCTAAGGTGAGGGAACAAGACCTAAACTAATTGGTTAATAACAAACTGTTTTTATTTCTCGAGTCCAATACCATGATTGTGATATGCGTGTGTGCTTGTAATGTGCATTCAACATGTCATCCAATATTTATATTATTACTATTCATGCATATTTAAATTTATTGATTATAACATGGTGATGTTGATGATGGTAGGAATAGGCATGTGAATGTTTGTGTTTGGCTGGTGTACATGGTGCGGGTAGGGATTGTATCAACTGGTACAACCATGACCGTTCTTCAGGGGGTGTATACTGTGCCATGGTCTATTCAAGTCATGTCCACTAAGCAAGTGTTAGTGTGCTTGATGCGAGTGGAGCATCAGGGGGAGGACGTGACATTGTGGTTCAGCCTGGTCACCAGACTCTAGCTCTATCTTTATTCAAGTCTTGTCCACTAACATCGTCGTATCGCCATTACCTTAGTGAAACTAAAATGTCGTAGGGCATCAGGGGGGGACGTGGCATTGTGGTTCAGCCTGGTCACCAGAACCTAGCTCTATCTCTATGGATATATTGAGGGATGCTGGGGTGAGGCCTTGGATACATGGTTTGACATTAGTGTTGGTTAGTTGCGAGCCCAGTTTGCAAGCCCTCGCTAACAGGGGCTTACATGTTGGTATGGGCAACCGGTACAGCCATGCCATTTTCATGGGGTGTGTTTTGTCCATGGTGGGTGCATGTGGGGCGACGGTGCCATTTTCATTGGGCGTTTGCACACACTCGTGTATAGAGGTGCGGCGGGCACCAATCCTTTCTATAGCACCTTGCAAACTTTAAACCAGACCAAAGATATGAATTGATTGCATGCATATGTATTGTTGCATTGTTTTGTTTGCTCACTGAGTCGTGATGTGTGCTCACCCTTTCGAATTTGAATACTTTTAGTTGATGATGCAGGTACCACCGTTGAAGATTACATGAACGCTCCTATGTACGGGCATGTGGCGACAATGGAAGCTGAAGACATAGTGGATACGCATGACTCCTCTTGCGAGTGCAACTCATGCGTATTCGATTAGATTTTGTTTTATTTATTTGGATTTAGTTAAGACATGTATTCGATATTTTATTTATGTCTCGGTTAAAACAACATAATTGGATATTTTATTTATGAGTATCACAGTTAGAATTTCTCAGTTCATTATCTGTAAGACTTCCGCTATTTATTTTATTACCTTTGATTAATGTGGAATGTGTTTTGGTTTATCATATGTGGGATAGCCTATTTTGAGATCCTGGTTGAACCGTTGGTTTATTGACGGTTCATCACACTATTCCGAATGGTGCGGAATTGGGGTGTGACATTTGTCCATGATATAAACTCAGGAATTCCTTCTCCATCAAATCTCTGAAGCTTCGGGGAAATTACTTCTCGAAGAACGCTTCCTTATATATGGCCCACGTCAATAGGGCGTGCTTGGTCAGTAGGTAAGCCCTAGTCGATTTCCACCAATGATGTGCATCACCTTTTAGCATAAAGGTGGCACATAGTACTTTTTCTTCTTCCGTGATAGTCATCATAAGAAAGTTTCTCTCCATCTCGTCGATACAATGTGCTGGCCATAATGGATCCGATGGTTTACCATTAAATTCCTTGGGCTTCATCTTCAGAAATTTCTCAACCAGTCGAGAGTGATCCACCTGATTTTGGGGTTATGCCCCAAACATGGGTTGTGGATACTGAGTTAACTTGAGCTGCTTTAGGTCCTGGTACTGGAATCTGTGCAGCTGGTGGTTGAGGTGTTTGAGGTGCTGGGTGATTACCAACTAGTGCTGCACTGGCTTGTCCCCTCTGCATGGGTGTAGCATGTGCGGCTTGGAACATAATTCCCATTGCCACTTGCATCTGAGCATGTGCGTGTTGCATCTGTTGCAGCTGCTGTGCTAAATTCATCACCACTGTGGCTAACTCTGGTGGTGGAGGTGGCAAGTTTGTAGGATTTTCCTGATCTGGGTTTCCTGGTACATATGTATTCTCCTGATTAGTTTCCTCCACAGGTGGTGGTGGTGGAACTGCATTTTGTCTCTGTCTCATTACTCTCCGTCCAGACATAATTTCTTCTGAGATTGGTGGTGCCTGAAAATCATCAAAATAGATGAGACAATCATTTATGCTTCATGTAGGCACGCTAACCGATGTAAAATTTCAAATTTCAGCTCATTTATAAAAAATCCTGTCTTTTCTATGCAGGGTCGATGGTATGTCCGACCCTCAGTATCCGACCCTGGGAATGACCTGTTCTTCCCGAGAGCTGAGGGTCGATGTGAGGGTCGATGGGTATCCGACCTTTAGTATCCGACCCTGGGTTTTCTGTCAAATTCCCAAGAGCCGAGGGTCGATGGGAGGGTCGATCCGAGGGTCGATGGTCCTGGTCGAATTGTCCGACCCTCAGACCAAAAATCAGACTTTTAAAATCCGATTTTAGGTTCATTCTCTGTTATTTCCCTCCCATTTTGACTCGCCTCTCACCTCTGAGTTGCTACAGTGCCACTCCGCTATTTCGATCAATTTGGATCCGTGTTTCAACATCCACATCATCTCTACAGGTATGCTTTCTCTTTTCTACCTATTTTTGGGTTTACGTTTCTAAATTTTGGTTCAATTAACTCGTATTTTTCAAATTAAACTTTTTTCAACCGTAAAAATTTGATTTTTATTGGGAGCTTTTGTTATTGGTGTCTCGAGGAACGAAATCCCTCAAAAAATTTTGAGTTTCATCAGTTGGTTATCGAGAAACTTGGATTTTTGCTCTTTTGCCCTAATTTGTCTAAATTTTCGACTTCTTGAAATTTCTTCAAATTGGACCTCATTGATTAAAATTTCCTACTGTATGTGTATTGTAGGATACGTTAGAACCTACGTAAGTCCTCCTGCCCACGTGTATGGGTGACAAGTGAGGCTTTTGGTCACTTATGTCGTTATAATGTCAAATTTTGGATTTTATCCTATGAACTCATTATCTGTTTTTCTTTGCAGATACCATGGCTCGTACTAAGGTTACCCAGAGTTCGTGATCCGCTTCGCTTCCACTCTAATGAAGCCGAGGCACAGTATGCCCACTACACTCGTAAGAAGGTAGAGGGTGGTCGTTTGGTGAACTTGGCTGAGCTAGCCCTGTTAAATGTGGAGAGAGCATTTGGTGATATGGGGTGGCTCCCCGTCATCACTTACGACGCGTACACCTACCCGGATTTAGTGCGACAGTTTTATTGTAATCTCCAAGTGGTGGGGGATTACAATGATGTGGATAGGGGTCACGAGCTACGCATCACCAGCTATGTAAAGGGAGTGAACATTTCATTTGACTATCGACAGCTGGCCGATCTACTGGGCATTCCCTATAATGGCCCTATGGTGTACTGTGCGCCTGGAGAGCCCCAGTTTGTTTCCATGGAGATGAGGGCAGAGATTGACAGTCAGCTGCTACGACCTGATCGCTAGCAGATGAGAGCTTGTTACATGCGTCCGGCTCCACGGGTCTTCTGCAAGATTATCCAGCATAATCTGATTCCGCAGAGTAGCCATTACGAGAGGGTTTCTCAGTTGACCCAGTATCTACTATACAGTATCTGCACTAGACAGCCCGTCTGCCTGCCATACATCATCATGCGGACTATGATTAGTGCCACATTGCCCAGTCATAGGGGTAATCTACCCTATGGACGTATGTTCACATTCCTTCTTACCTACCTGGGGGTTGATTTGGTGGATGAGAAGATTCAGGAGAAAACCTTCTCGTCTCCTCTAGATTGGTAGGCTATCTGCAAGATGGGCATGCAGGATGCCTAAGTTAGTGATGAGGAGAGGAACGAGATGGTGCGCCCTCACACTCGCATCGAGATGGCTGACGCTGAGGCTGCTGCTGCCGCTGCTAGAGCTCATGCGGATCCTATCGATGATGATCACCGCATATATATGGATGTCGACTCGATACCACCGCCTTCACCTATGCATGCGGCTAGAGTTGGTACTTCTTCTGCGGCGGATCCTACACCTGAGACTGGTCCTTCTCATGCGGCTGGTCCTTCACACCCACCTTCTGATATGATGGAGATGTTGCATGAGATCGGAGAGGCTCAGCGCAGATATGATCTGAGGATGGATGAGTTACTGAACGCCCAGCGTCGGACTGATCAGCGGGTGGCTGATCATACAGCTAGTCTTCAGGTGACTCAGACCCAGGTAGCCTGGTTGACCAGAGTCTATGCCGAGGACTATGACAAAGACCGCGAGCCTCCTCCTTCACCTCCAGCTTCTTGATTGTATTTATTTTCTTGTACTACAGAGTAACTGTCCGGGTTGTGGATTGTACTCTGTTTTAGTTATGTATATACATTTGTGTCTCTCATATTGTAAAATTATTTCCCCTTTAATAGATGCATTATTCTCTTTTAATTTGGTCTCAACCATCACTTGTGCTTTTAGTGTGTTTGTATTAATGTTTTTACTTTTATCCTATCTCAGTTCACAATAGTCTTGAATGTATGCTAGTTCAGCGGACAAGGACTGAGATGCTCTGATACCAAGTTGTCACACCCCAATTCCATACTATTCAGAATGGTGTGATGAACCGCTAACAAACCAACGGTTCAACCAGGATCTCAAGTAGGCTATATCCGTGTTATCTAAATCCCATACATCCATAATCACAATCAGAGTAAATACACAATAACGGAAGTCTTATAATAGAATGAACTGAGAATCTATTGTGATATCAATATTTAAACAACCAATTATTCTGTATCAACTAAGACATAAATAAATATCAAATACATGTCTTTAATAAATCCAAATAAAGAAAAATACAAAAAAAATATCTAATCGAATACACATGAGTTGTACTCGCAAGAGATGTCATGTGTATCCACTTCACCTTCAGCTACCATCGCTGTGACGTTCCCGTACGCTGGAGCATTCATATAATCTTCAATAGTACAACCTGCATCATCAACTAAAATATTCGACGTCGAAATTGGTGAGCACACATCATGGCTCAGTGAGCAAACAAAACAATGCAACAATACACATGCATGCAATCAATTCATATCTTTGGTCTGGTTTTACGTTTGCATTGTGCTATAGAAAGGATAGGTGGCCACCGCACCTCTATGCACGAGAGTGTGGATACGCCCGATGACTCTCACCGTCGCCCACAACACCCAAATGAACATTGTACAATGAAGGTCACATTCATCGATGCACAACTCCATACCAATAAATAAACCCCTAATGGCTAGGGCTGCAAACGGGGCTCGCTACTAACCAATCCTAATGTCAAACAGTGTATCCAAGGCCTCACCCCAGCATCCCTCAGAGCACCCGTAGAGATAGAGCTAAAGCCCCCCGATAGAGTATAGGACTCAAGGACCAAGACCCTCCTTGATGCCCTACGTCACAATAGTTCTGCTAAGGTAACGGCGATACGACGATGCCAATGCACAAGACTTGAGTCAGAGATAGAGCTAAAGTGTCCGTATCAAACACCGCATAACACCTCCCCTGATGCCCTACTCGCATCAAGCACACTAACCACACACAAAAATTCACATGCCTATTCCTAGCATCAATCATCATCATGTTATAAGTAAACAAAATTAAATATGCATGAACAATAATAGTAGGAATATTGGATGACATGTTGAATGCACATTACAAGCATATACGCATAGAATCAAGCATGACATTGGACTCAAGAAAATAAAAATAGTTTATTATTAACCAATCAGTTTAGGTTTTGTTCCCTCACCTTAGCTTGTTATTAGATCCTCTTCCAAGCTTTAGAATCACCTTTATACTGTTATTACATTGCTAGAAGACCTAACAAAGCCGATAAAATTTAATTAGAATTTATTCAGAATTTAAAAACCATTCTGTTAACTGAGGGTCGGAGGTAGAGTCGGAGTCATGATCGACCCTGGGTGCGACCCTCCCCAATATGGCCTTCCCGAACACTGAGGGTCGATATTCAGGATCACATAGGGTCGGATGGTCGTCGACCCTCTGTGCGACCCTCAATGTATTTTGGTCAATTTCCTTCCTTTTAATCCATTCTTCGTATTTGGGGTCCTATGGCTTGCTCCTACATTCCATTCAACATTCATTCTATGGTCTAGAACCATGAATCATCTAGCTGAATAGCTTTCAAATAATATCCCATGGTTTCCCATGAAAACCAGCCATGGGTTGATGGTTTGGGTTTCTCCGAGATCATACTCTCATCATTATCAAACCTAAGGTCTATAGAAACTCATGGAATTAATATCCATACCTGAGAATATTACTCTTTCTCTGCAACTCTTCTTCTTCCTTAGCATTTCTTTCGAGTTTTCCTTCTCTTCTTCTCTTCCTTCTCTTCTCTTTCTCTCAATCCAATTAGGATTGTAAAAGGAGTGGAAGAGGCTTAGGGATGTCCTTTAAAAAGAGTAGAAGCATCCTAAAATACGTCCCTTTGAGATTAGGAAAGAATCCAACTCAAAAATTAGGAAATTTCTTATTTTCAATTTCGGCGGCAACTGAGGGTCGATGGGATGGTCGATGATCACGTCGACCCTAGGTTCTTTATATGTCCGACCCTCCCTGTAAAATAGAGGGTCTTACTTTCTGTTTTGGGGGGTCCGACCCTCCTTAGCTGGGTATGCGTCCCTCCCCTTAAATTGAGTGTTTTAGGGTCGATTTGATACCTGGGATCTCGATCTCCTTCACGCCCTTGGTCCATTTGACTCGGCCATGATGGGTAAACCTGGTTCAATGTGATAAGACCGGGTTAGATTGACACGGGTCTTACAGTTGATGTAGCATCAGCAATTTGGGTAGTGATTTACATAGCAACTTACATAGTCGATCTCCTCTGTTGTTGCTCTTGTATTTTATTGGGTCAAATTTATGACAACCATAACCAAGGTACTTAATAGTCCAGGTGGTTGGCTGGAGTGGTCTAGTTGTTCACTTCCTTTGATTCGCTCTAATCTAATTATCAACTCAGATGAGTTTTTCAATACTCGTTCTCGACCCAGATAGTGGTGGGGTCAAGTTGTAACCTCATCTTAATGCTCAGTGGGTAATGGATCAGCGTGTAGTGGATTTCACTCTGAGTCTCCATGTCACCCAGGGGTATAGTTTTATCTTCTTATAGTTGCTCTTATTCTTAATGTGTGGCCATTATTCTCCTATCTCTATTGGATTCAGCCCGAGATCATCCCCTTTACATCTACAGGGATTTAGGCGTTACTAGCCATTTTTCTTCTTTCTCTGTTATACATCGAGATTCACATCTTCTGAGTACCAACTCGGTATTCCAACTTTTCTGCTTTACAGAAGCACCCTTCTTGCTACTGTACTATATCCTTGTATACTTGGATAACTACCCAACTTATAGATAATACCCTATATTATTTATTTATTAGGATAATTTTTTTTTGGTCTTCTCTTTCTGTTTGAGTGTATATATATGGTTCCACCTTTTATATATACATTATCATCTTGTTTAATTTCTGTCTCATCCAACACAGGTGCTTATGGTTTGTTTGTATTAAAGCTTTTAATTTATCCTAACTCAGTTCATGGACTCTAGTGGAAGTATTCAGTTTTAATGGGTAAGGCCTATGAGAGCTCTGATACCAAGTTGTCACACCCCAATTCTGCACCAACCAGAATGGTGTGATGAACCGTCAATAAACCAACGGTTCAACTAGGATCTCGAATAGGCTATCCCACATATGATAAACCCAAACATATTCCACATTAGTCAGAGATAATAAAGTAAATAGAAGAAGTCTTATAGACAATGAACTGAGGTCTAATCATGATGAATAATTAATATTCTATTTATTTCCAAGTAACCAAAACATAATTTAAGACATATTACAATATCCGAATATGAAAACTAAACACTAAACGTGTCCACCGCTGAAACGCTCGCTTAACGAACCATCTTCGTCCCCAACAACTTGCTCACCATGGCCGCCACATGTTCATTTGTTGGCGTGTTGACATAATTTTCAATCATAATACCTGCAACATCAGAAAACTAAAAGAATTGTGCGCACTAGGGTCAGCTCTCCAACTCGAGCTCAGTGAGAAAACAAAACAATGCAACAAACATATGCATGCATCAATTCATATCTTTGGTCTGGTATATAAGTTTGCAATGTGCTATAGAAAGGATAGGTGGCCGCCACACCTCTATACACGAGTGTGTGGAAATGCCCAATGAAAACGGCACTGTCGCCCCACATGCACACCCCATGAAAATGGCATGGCTGTACCGGTTGCCCATACCAACACGTAAGCCCCTGTTGGCGAGGGCTTACAAACTGGGATCGCAACTAACCAACCCTAATGTCAAACAATGTATCCAAGGCCTCACCCCAGCATCCCTCAATACATCCATAGAGATAGAGCTAGGGTGCCGTGACCGAGCTGAACCACAATGCCACGTCCCCCCCTGATGCCCTACGACATATTAGTTCCGCTAAGGTAATAGCGATACGACGATGTTAGTGGACAATACTTGAATAGAGATAGAGCTAGAGTCTGGTGACCAGGCTGAACTACAATGTCACGTCCTCCCCCTGATGCTCCACTCGCATCAAGTACACTAACACTTTCTTAGTGGACATGACTTGAATAGACCATGGCACAATATACCCCGATGAGAACGGCATCGAAGTACCGGTTGACACCATCCCTACCCGCACCATGTACACCATCCAAACACAAACATTCACATGCCTATTCCTAGCATCATCAACATCATCATGTTATAATCAATAAATTTAAATATGCATGAACAGTAATAATAGAAATATTGGATGACATGTTGAATGCACATTACATGCACATACGCATATCACAATCATGGTATTGGACTCAAGAAATAAAAATAGTTTGTTATTAACCAATTAGTTTAGGTCTTGTTCCCTCACCTTTGTTTGTTTGTAGATCCTCTTTCCAAGCCTTAAGAATCACTTTTATATCAATATTATACTGCTAGAAGACCTAACAAAGTCGATAGAATTTAATTCGAATTTATTCTAATTTTTACAGCTTGTTGTTAACTGTAAGGTCACAGGATGGGTCGCAGGTAGGGTAGCAGTATACTGCGACCCCCTGTAATAGGGTCGATATCAGGGTCGATGGGTCTATCGACCCTATGTACGACCACGTCTGGTTTTGGTCGATATTCTCATGTTTTGATCCATTATTCCTTATTTAACTCCTATGGATTCTTCCATAGTCCATTCCACATACTTTCTATGGATTAGAACTTCTTTTCACCCAATATATAGTCTAATTGATATCCTCCATGGTTATCATTGAAACCTAACCATGGATGGATGGATTGAGTTTTTCCTACATCTTCCTTCAACTATTCTAAGTCTCACGAAATTCATAGGATTAGTATTCTTACCTGAGAAGAACACTCCTTCTCTGCAACTCTTCTCCTTTTTATTCTTCTCACATTTCCTTCTCTTCTTCCTCTCTTCCATTTCTTCTCTTTCTCTCAATTCAATTAGGGTTCTAAAAGGAGTGAAAGAGGCCTAGGGACATCCTTAAAATAGAGTAGAAACATCCTAAATATAAGTCCCTTTGAGATTAGGAAAGATCCCCAACTGAAATTATGGAAATTTCTTAATTCTATTTTCGGCGGCAACTGAGGGTCGATGAGGGGGTCGATGATCCCGTCGACCCCTAAATCCTAAAGTGTCTGACCCCCTCTGTAAAACAGGGGGTTTGACTTTCTATCTTGGGGGGTCCGACCCTCCCTTGCTGGGTATGCGACCCTCCCCATTAATTTAAGTGTTTTGGGGTCGATTTGATACCTGGGATCACGATCTCCTTCACACCCTTGGTCCATATGGCTCAACCATGATGGGTAAACCTGATTCAAGGTGGTAAGCCCGGGTTAGTTTGATACGGGTCTTACAACCCCACCACCCTTAAAAGAAATTTTGTCCTCGAAATTTGAAAGTACGGATCTTTCATGTGGTACATCTTGGTACTTCCTGGGTGAGCCGAGCATGGTGAGTTATGGCCTTCTTTCAAAATCTTCTCCTTAATGCCCTCGGCTGTTGCTAGGATGTAGAGTCTTCCTTGAAATCTAAGTATACCATCATTTTAGAGGGTAAAGTTAGGATCTACTCTCCCCTTCTGTAGGTCTTCTTTCAGTATCCTAAGGTAAGGGCCTGTTGGTAGTTTTCTAACCACTTCCGTCACTAGTTTTGCTTTTATTTATAATACTATGAATAAGCTTGCAAGTTTACATAAGACCTCGTTTCCTAGAGATCCTTCTAACACATCTAGCTCCTCATGTTCCTTCTTACTAGTGTTGGTTTGTACTGTTCCCCTTGGAACTGGTTCATTCCCTTCCTCAATTCTTGTTAGGCTCTTTCCGCTCGAGGTGTCAACAACTACGTTCACCTTGCCTGGGTGGTTTGATATCTCAATCGTAGTCTTTTAGCAGTTCCACCCATCTCTGTTGTCTCACATTCAAGTCCTTTTGAGTGAACAAGTACGTAAGGCTCTTGTAATTGGACTTAATCTAAGACTTCTCACCATATAAATAATGTCTCCATGCCTTAAGGGTGAAAGCTACAGCTGCTAGCTCCAAGTCATGAGTAGAGTAGTTTTCCTCATGTTTCATTAGTTGGCGAGAGGCATATGCTATGACCTGGTCTCCTTGCATAAGCACACATCCCAAGCAGGCATTAGTGTATAAGGTAAAGGGTTCACCTGGCCTTGCGATGGTCATTATAGGAGTTGAGACTAACCTTTCCTTTAAGGTTTGAAAGCTTCTCTCACATTGGATTGACCAAATAAAATTTCCCCCTTCTTAGTTAGCTTTGTTAGAGGTACTGTGATCCTAGAGTAATCTTTCACAAACCTACGGTAGTACCCAACTAAACCTAATAAACTATGAATCTCCGTAATGGTCTTGGGTGCTTCCCAATTTATGATAGCCTCAATTTTACTAGGATCGACTTTGATTCCTTCGGCTGATACTACGAGCCCAAGGAATGCTACTTCATTCAGCCAAAGGTCACACTTTTTAAATTTGGCGTAGAGATTCTTCTCCCTTAAATCTTTGTAAAGCTTGTCGTGAGTGCACTTTATGCTCCTCTTAATTGCGAGAGTATATTAGAATGTCATCAATGAAGACTATTACTAAGGTGTCTAGCATATCATGAAACTCTCGGTTCATGAGTTCCATGAATGATGCTAGAGCATTCATCAGTCTAAAGGACATGACTAAGAATTCCTAATGCCCATACATAGTTCGGAAGGCTGTCATAGGTATGTCACTCTCCTTAATCTTCAATTGATGGTAACTTAACCTGAGATCAATCTTTAAGAATATTGTAGCACCCTATAGCTGGTCAAATAAGTCATCTATTATTGGTAGTGGATATTGATTCTTAATGGTGAGCTTGTTTACCATACGGTAGTCAATGCATAATCGCACACTATTATCCTTCTTTTTCACGAACAGTATAGGTGCACCCATTGGACAAATGCTAGGTGTGAGGAAGCCTTTATCCAATAGTTCTTGTAGGTGCACCTTTAACTCCTTCAATTCCATAGGTGCCATTCGGTATTGGGCCTTTGATATTGATGTCGATCGTGGTAGTAGGTTTATCACAAATTATGTTGCTTGATTTGGTGGTAATCCTAGTAGATCCTTAGGGAACACATCGAGAAATTCCTTCACCACCTCAAGGTCTTCTAACCATGGCCTTTTTGCAATTACATTGAGAGCATACACTAGGAATCTTATTCCCCATTTCTATAGACACTTAATTTCCTTAAGTGCCCAGAGAAATAGTTTCCTCTTCTTAGGCTTCCTGTCCCCAATGAATTCGAACATTAACCCATTACCTTTATCGAACAATAATTTCTTCTCCGCACATTGGAGGCTCGCCTTGTGTAGAGGCAACCAATCCAAACCTAAGATCACATCACAGTCTGACATGTGTAGTTGAATTAGATTGGCCTCTAGACTTCTACCATCTTTTAGGACTGTGTATGGCCAATCATCGAGGATAACTTCCGCTCCAAGAGGCGATCAGATAATCAATGGCGCCTCGAGGGGTTTAGTTTTAGCTCTTATACTCTCTCCAAAGGATGGAGATATAAAGGAGTGGGTGGCTCCCGAATCAAAGAGTACCTTTGCCCGGACTCTAGCTATAGTTACCGTACCTAAGGTAATTTATCATGTTTTAGTTTATGCATGCAAACAATAATGTAACAACTGTAAATACATACCTATCACCATATCAAAGGAAACCTCTACTTCTTCAACTGAAACAGCATACACCTTTCCCATTTGAGCTGCTTTAGGAGGGTGAGGACAAACTCTGGAGAAATGTCTTATCTCTCTACAATGGAAACACTTGAGATCAACGGCAGGTGAGACAGTTGGACAGTTTCCTACTGATGTCGTCTTAGCTGTGGTAGACTTTTTTTTATAGTATGAGTTGCATGGAAGGTTTTATTTGTTTCCCTCCCACCTAAAAAGTTGGTTGTCTGCTTATTAGTCCTTTTTTGAGTGAAATAGCTATCTCTTAGACTAGATTTTATGATCTTGGCCGTCTGTATCATGTTAGACTACACTTTCTACGCCAGTGCATCCACAGTAGCTCAGATGTTACCTCATAATCTTTTTATGAACCGGCGAGCCTTGGTCGCTTCTTCTTTCATGATAGCTGGGGAGAACTTGAATAGTTCTTCAAATTTTTGCTGATACTCTCCACAGTCCTAGATGGTTGGGGCTGTGGTGGCACTCGTACAACTTGATGTTGAGTTTGAATGGTTGGTATGTTGTGATTTGTCTCATTCGCAACCCTATCTTGAGTTGTTGATGTTCTAACAATGTTGGTAGCATTAGTTCCAGGTAATGGAATATTGGTAGTATTGTTCCCTTGAGGGGCTGTCCCTGGAGGTGCCAGTGCTGGCCTCTGTATGTCTCTAAGGTAGGCCAAAAACTGCTACTGCTGGGCCTGACTCTCCTGGTGCTGCTCTCTCAACAGATCCTGCTGTTCCTGGCCCATAGTATGAGCTAGGTTCCTCATAATTGCCTAGAGATTCTTAGCAGTAGGTTAGGGTGGTGGCGGCAACGAGTTTTCCCCTTAGGTGCCATCACCGAGAGGCAGAGTAGGTGGTCGCACATCATTCGGGTCAGAATCATCGCCATCCCGACTATTATTGTGTGAACCTGCGCGGGTATTGGGTTGCATTCGTGACCAGAAATGACTCCGGAAACGTTTCATAACACAGATAGTGACACGTTCTATGACAACGGTATAAGGGTAACATGGGAGTAGAACATGTACGAAACGACACTAATACACTACAAGTAACTAAACATTTTAATCAAATTTTCACTTATCAGGTCGTAGCATCCGATTTTGAAGAATCATGAACAGTACTCGTGATAGTAATCAATTTTGTCTCTTTGGGAACTATCCGGTCACTATATCTGGTTGCGATAGTGGTGCGACCAGTAGTCTAGACCCTTACCATTACTGAGAGCAAATTTCCCATCCGGTGGGGATAACCCATTGCGATAACCGGTTGCAATTTCCATCGGGAATTGTTACCTGCTAAGGAAATTTTCCCTCCCTATAAATCCCACGTGGGATTTATACTTTGCTGTTCATTTTATTTTATTTTCTCCATCAGTGTAGATTTTCTTTGTCATCTCCGAACACTCCATTTTCTCATCTTGTGGACTTCCAACCTTCAGTAATCCATTCAAACTTCTCCCAACTAAACCAAAGGTAAGATTCTTGATCCTAATCACTCTTTTCTCGTCTCTAGGGTTTGAGATTCTTGTTTTCAAACCCTAATGTCTTATTTCTTGAGTTCTTTCATTCTAAGTTTGTACTAATCATGTCTTTGCTCATTTTAATTCTCTCTTGATGCATTTCTAATGGTTTTCATTGCTCACATGTTATTCTACATTACATGTTGCATAAAAATCATATCCATTTGTTATTTTTCCTTTTGGTTTGGATTTTCCTTCATTCCTATGCAACTTTCTCCTAGAACTTATTCATATATATGCTAACTAGTTTGTTCGAGTTTTAAATCATTTCCAAATGACTTTGTGCATGTTTCTTCCATGGTTTCCATGGTTGTTATCATTGGAGCATGGGGCTTACAACCTCAATTTGGGATTTTTTTTCTCCAAATTTCCCATATTCTTTTTATTTTCCACCCCTTATGGAAATTTTGCACTGATGACCATTACTCACTACTTTGTAACTCAATTAACTGCTATCTTACTTATTCTCCTTTTCTAGAAAAATGTTTAAACTTTTTTTTTGCTATTTTTTTCTTTTGTAGACAATGGCTCTAAGAAAGAGTTCCAGAGTCTCTACTCCCCCAGTGTTTGACAATATATGATTTCGCTCACTGGAAGAATAGGAGTCATACCGCTAGTTTAAGAACAGACTTGTTGAGGCGGGTGAATGGGTGGTGTTTGAGGACTTGGAGCATTTCTATGTCTAGGTGACCTTTGACGCTATGGGCTGGTCACACGTAATATGCTACAACATCATTACCAGACCGAAGTTGGTGAGACAGTTTTACTGCAACCTTCAGGTGGAAGGTTTTAGGCAAAATACCATGGTGTATAATCTATGCATTACCAGCCGAGTGATGGATGTTGACATGTCTTTTAACATCGAGCAATTGGCGGGTCTCTTGGGGATTTCGATGAGCAGTGAGGTAGTTTTTTGCGGTCCCAACGAGAAGGACTTTCTGACTGAGGGTATGAGTGTAGAAATTTGGAGTCAGATCCTTATGCCAGGCTACAGGCATCAGTGTGCCAATTACTATCCTCTTCCCCGAGTATATTGTAGAATTGTCCAATACAACATTGTTCCTCAAGGCGGCCACTACAATGAAGTGTCATCCTTCTGCCAGTTCCTCACATATCGTTTGGTGCCTTGCAATCCCATCTGCTTGCTCTACATCTTGATGCAGACTATGATCATGGCTACAGAGAGTATTAGTTCTTCGTGCCTGCCGTATGGGAGGCTTCTCACACACCTCTTTACATTGAATGATAATGACGTAAATGGGGCACTCACCATTGACTAGACGGTGGCTACAAACATTGACTGGTATGCCATCAAGAAGATGGAGTTACATGAGGTAGTCCTTTCTGATGATGAGTTACAGGCTAGACCACCATCCCCACCCAGACGGTGAGAGGCTCCAACAGTGGTGGATGTAGATGAAACAGATGATAGCAAAGATGAGGATGTGCCAGTGGAGATACTGAGAGACAATGATCTTCTCACTATAGGTTCTGCACCGGCTCCTACTACCTTGGAAGATGTCATGAAAGAGATTCATGATATGCAGGCTAATCAGAGAGAACAGGCTCACATGGTGGAGAACCAGATTCGGCGGATGTCATTTGCCCATTCTTTCTCCACTCGACTTGATAGCATATAGGTGGCATTGATGAGAGACAACTTGCTATCTCTAGAGGGCATGGGGTAGAGTTCGGTTGTGGGTATGGAACTGAGGCAGACTTTCCAGTGGGTTCGTGGGTCTGCACCTGCCCCCATCAGACACTTAGACATTTTATCATTTCATCTTGATATCATTTTGAGCAAATAATGATTCCACTTGTGAACCATACTCATTATGGACATCAAACTACTACTTTTTTTTATACTTCATTGATATTTCCTTTTATGAAAATATGTTTCATTCCATAATTCTTGGTTTGCAATAATTTCTAGTCTTTCCCTAGCACATTATGCTTTTTGGTTGTTTAGCATATAGCAACAAATTTCTTAGTTTCATAACTACCAATTATGGTGTTTCAAGTTTTTTATTAAAACCTAATGCTCAGTGGATTAAAATACATTGACATTGTTTAGGTTGAGTGGAATACAGAGCTTACAGTTCTGATACAAATCTGTCACACCCCAAGTTTATGATATGTAAAATTTTAGAGCTGACAAACTGATACATATTTACATTCGGTCCAACCAAGAATCACATAAGCAGTGCCATGCCTGTCTCAACTACTTAACGACCAATGTCATAATTTAATAAATCAGAGTAATATAACTAGCAGAAATAACTAAATCAACTAAGCTTCTATTGATACCATAAATAAATTAGATAACATTGTACTAAATTTATTCGAGTTTAACCATTCACAACCATCAAATAAAACCATTCATAATTCAGCCCTATAACATTGGGCAATAAACTAGTACTCGTAAAAGTAAAGTAATACTAAAATAAACAAACTAATCTAAACTTTAGCTTTCTTCATCAATTGACACAACGTACATTTCTTCTTCTACTCGTACATGCAGACATTACACTCATAGTTCTCATCATGTTCATTTCCCTCTAGACCTTGCGCATCTACATACAACATAGAAGAGACAGTCAACGCATTCACAAAATCAGCTATAGTGTTACCTGCAACATCCACTAAAAATTATATACAAAAAGGGTGAGCTCACCATCTTGAGCTCAGTAAGAAAACAGAGAAGCAAATGGCAATATGCATGATAATATTATTACTCCTAGTTTACACTATTGGTCAGGTATAATGTATGCTATAGCTATGTGAAGGCTTGCCCACGCTCACCAAAGCTGGCTATAACCTCCATGCATAGGAGAGAATGGGTATTCACCAGCTTATGCCAATAGCCCTGGTGCTCCCACACATCATCCCAGTGACAGACAATACTAGGGCAAAGGCATAGACAATGACGCGGTGATGACTATCCCAACACCTCCCCCTTTCCCCTATCTATACCAATACCTAACCCCCTGTTGGCCAAGGTCACATACATGAGTTATTTATTAGCCATCAATCTAGACGTTATCCCTTGTAGTTTCCTCACACACACCGAGAAGGAGTCCCTGCCCATCCATTTTGCTCCCACCCGAAAGATGCTGTCATCCTGCTAGGGGTGTGAAGACATCACAAGCCAAACAAATCAGTGAGTTGGATCCCTTGGTCATCGACCATTTCACCACAGCTCGCAAGCTCATTCATATCCATACACATTCAGAGTATTCATAATAAAGAGATGCAAATGCATGCAAGCATAATAAAGACGATGACATGTTATCATAATCAATCCAGCATTCACATTCGTAATCAAGATAGAAATCATTTCAACTATGGGATGGGGGTTCTATTTCCTTACCTGATATGGGTAGAAATTTTTTATTCCCAACAATTGGGTCACTCTCGATTACGTACAAGTCACCTACAGTGTGTAAATCTCATTAGTTATTTCGTATGTTTAATTCAGCCTTAAATAGGGGTTTCTAGGGCTAATCAATTGCGACTGACCGATTTTGATTATCGAGACGGATGTTCAGGACCGGATGCTCTTTGGAACCTTCCATAATCCCAACCCATCGCTAGTACTGTCACAGATGGTGTGACCATATGTCAGGACAAGTAACTTCCCAGAGGCTTCCCAAATGTACCTGGTTACAAATCTAGTTGTGTATTTCACGACCAGTATGCCACGACTGGACACTCATTAAACTCTCAATCTTAATATGTTTTATGCCTTATTAAATTGAATAGGATGAATTTTATTAATTTGACATATTTTAGAGACATTGAAATTCTAGCATTTTTAATATTGACGTTCTGAGCTTCATTTAGGTTTTTAATGTAAAAAGAATTCCCTAATTAAAAAGTTGTCTTCAGTAAAGCTGTAGAGCATGTCTCAAGCTTTTCAGAATGATATTATGGAACAAAATCCGAGTTTGTTTGGGCCTTCAAATATTGCCTCAAAATCTGACACAAAAATCTAATCCGAATCCAAATCAGAGCAACTGTACAATTTGATTAGAGCATTCAACGGTGGATGAAATTTCCATAAAGAGTCTCTTAATCAAGTTAGAAAACCTACAATAGAAGCTGTTGAATTAATTCGGTAATGGAGTTAAATAGGAAAACTACCATTATAGAAATGTAAGACCCGTGTCAATCTAACCCGGTTTTACCACCTTGAACCAGATTTACCTATCATGGTCAAGTCAAATGGACCAAGGGCGTGAAGGAGATCGAGATCCCAAGTATCAAATCGACCCAAAAACACTTAATTTAAGGGGAGGGTCGCATACCCAGTCAAGGAGGGTCGGACCTCCCAAAACAGAAAGTGAGACCCTCAGTTTTGAATGGAGCGTCGGCACCTTAGGAACCCTAGGGTCGACGGGATCATCGACCCTCCCATCGACCCTCGGTCGCCTCCGAAATTGAAATTAGGAAATTTACTAATTTTCGATTTGGATTCTTTCCTAATCTCAAAGGGACTTATTTTAGGATGTTCCTACTCTATTTAAAGGACGTTCCTAAGCCTCTTTCATTCCTTTCACAACCCTAATTGAATTGAGAGAAAGAGAAGAGAAGGAAAAGGAGAAGAAGAGAATTTAGCCAAAAGAGAAGAGTTGCAGAGAAGGAGTATTCTTCTCAGGTATGGATACTAATTCCATGAGCTTCTACAGACAATAGGTTAGATATTGATGAGAGTGTGATCTCGGAGAAACCCAAACCATCAACCCATGGTTAGGTTTTCATGGAAAACCATTGGAGAATGCAAGAAAGCTATTTAGGTAGATGATGCATGGTTCCAGACCATGGAATGAATGTTGAATGGAATGTAGGAGCAAGCCGTAGGATACCAAGCACGAAGAATGGACTAAAAGAGGGAAATTGACCAAAGTACACCGACGGTCGCAACGAGGGTCGATGACCATCCGACCCTAGGTGATCCTAACTATCGACCCTCAGTGTTCGGGAAGTTCAGAGTTTGGGGAGGGTCGCACCCAGGGTCGATCAGGACTCCGACCCTACCTCCGACCCTCAGTTAACAGAATGGTTTTTAAATTCAGAATTAATTTTAATTAAATTTTATCGACTTTGTTTGGTCTTCTAGCAATATAATAATATTATAAAGGTGATTCTAAAGCTTGAAAAAGTATCTATTAGCAAGCTAAGGTGAGGAAACAGAACTCTAAATTAATTGGTTAATAACAATCTGTTTTCCTTTTCTTGAGTCCAATGCCATGCTTGATTCTATGTGAATATGTTTGTAATGTGCATACAACATATCATCCAATATTTCTATTATTTGTCCATGCGTATTTACTTTATTGTTTATAACATGATGATGATGATGATAGGAATAGGCATGTGATTGTATGTGTATGGTTGGTGTACTTGATGAGAGCGAGTATCAGGGGAGGTGTGATGAGAACGTCAATAAACGTTAACCTTTGGCGGGCCTCAGCAATTTAGCTCTATCTCTAACTCAAGTCTTGTGCATTAGCACCGTCGTATCGCCATTACTTTAGCAGAACTATTATGTCATAGAGTATCAGGGGAGGTGGTCTCGGTCCTTGTAGTCTCTGACTCTACCGGCAGGCCTTAGCTCTATCTCTATGGATATTCTGAGGGATGCTGGGGTGAGGCCTTGGATACACTATTTGGCATTAGGATTGGTTAGTTGCGAGCCCAGTTTGCAAGCCCTCGCTAACAGGGGCTTACGTGTTGGTATGGCACTATATAGCAATAAACGTTAACATTTGTTATATAATGTTCATGATTAGGGTGGATGGGGACGACGATAAACGTTAACCTTCAGGCGGACTTCCACACCCTGTGAATAGAGGCGGGGTCAATAAACATTAACCTTTGACCACCCAACCTTTCTATTGCATATTGCAAACTATAAATCAGACCAAAGATATGAATTGATTGCATGCATATGTACTGTTGCTTTGTTTTGTCTACACACTGAGCCGTGATGTGTGCTCACCCCATCGACGTTGAATATTTTTAGTTGATGATGCAGGTTATATCGTTGAAGATTATATGAATGCTCCAGCATACGGGAACGTAGCGGCGGTGGAAGCTGAAGCTGAAGTAGATACACATGACTCCTCTTGCGAGTGCAACTCATGTGTATTTGATTAGATGTTTTCTAGATTTTCATTATTTGGATTTAATAAAGACATGTATTTGATAATTATTTATGTCTCAGTTGATATAGAATAATTTGCTATTTAAATATTAATATTACAGTAGATTCTCAGTTCATTTTATTATAAGACTTCCGCTATTGTGTATTTACTCTGATTATGATTATGGATGTATGGGAGTTTAAATAACACGGATATAGCTACTCGAGATCCTGGTTGAACCGTTAATTTGCTAGCGGTTCATCACACCATTCTGAATAGTACGGAATTGGGGTGTGACAACTTGGTATCAGAGCGTCTCAGGCCTTGTCCGCTGAACTAACATACATTCGAGAAAATTTTGAACTGAGATAGTATAAAAGTAAAAACCGTAATATTAACACACTATAAGCACCAGTGATGGTTGAGACCAAATTTAAAAAGAGAATAATGCATCTATTAAAGGGAAAACAAGATACATAAAATGAGAGAGAGAAACAAAACGTATATAATTAACTAAAGCAGAGTACAGTCCACAACCCGGACAGTTACTCCATAGTACAAGGAAAATAAAGTAAAATCAAGAAGTTGGAGGTGAAGGAGGAGGCGGGGCCTCACGATCTCTGCCATAGTCCTCAGCATAGACTCTAGTCAAGCAGGCTATCTGAGTCTGGGTCGTCTGTAGACTAGCTGTGAGATCGGCTACCCTCCGATCAGTCGCACGCTGAACCTCTATGAGCTCTCCCATCCGTGTGTCTGATATGTGTTGGGCGGCTAACAGCTCATCCACTCTCACACGCTGAGCGTCTAGCAACTCCTCCATCCTCAGATCAAATCTGCCTTGAGCCTCCCTGATCCCCTGCAACATCTCCATCAGGTCAGGAGGTGGGCGTGAAGGACCAGCTGCATGAGAAGGACCAGTCTCAGGTACATGATCCACCGCAGAAGAAGTACCAACTCCAGCCGCATGGGTAGGTGATGGCGGTGGTATCGAGTCGACATCCATATACATACGATCGTATCGACAGGATCCACATGAGCTCTAGCAGCGGCCTCAGCTTCAGCCATCTCGATACGAGTGTGAGGGCGTACCATCTCGTTCCTCTCCTCGTCACTAACTTGGGCATCCCGTAGTCCCATATTGCAGATAGCCTCCCAATCTAAAGGCGACGAGAAGGTCTTCTCCTGAATCTTCTCATCCGCTAAGTCAACCCCCAGGCGGGTCAGTAGAATAGTAATCATACGTCCATAGGGTAGATTACCCCTATGACCGGACAATGTAGAACTAATCATGGTCCGCATGATGATGTAGGGAAGGCAGACTGGTTGTCCAGTGCAGATACTATATATCAGAAACTGGGTTAGCTGAGAAACCCTCTCATAATGCCCACTCTGCGGAATCAGATTATGCTGGATAATCTTACAGAAGACCCGTGAAGCTGGACGCAGGTAACAAGCTCTCATCTGCCAGTGATCAGGTTGTAGCAGCTGATTGTCGATCTCTGCCCTCATCTCCATGGAAACAAACTGGGGCTCTCTAGGCACACAGTACACCATGGGGCTGTCATAAGGAATGCCCAGCAGATCGGCCACTTGCCGATAGTCAAATGAAATGTGCACCCCTTTAACATAGCTGGTGATGCGCAACTCTTGACCACGCTCAACGTCATTGTAATTCCCCACCACTTGGAGATTACAATAGAACTGTCGCACCAAATCCGGACATGTGCACGCGTCGTAAGTGATGACAGGGAGCCACCCCATGTCACCGAATGCTCTCTCTACGTTGAACAAGGCTAGCTCAGCCAAGTTCACCATACGACCACCCTCCACTTTCTTACGAGCATAGTCGGCATACTATGCCTCGGCTTCATTGGAGCGGAAGCGAAGCGGATCTCAAACTCTGGGTATCTTGGCATGAGCCATGGAATCTGCAAACAAGAATGAAAAAAAAATAGATAAGGAGTTAGTAGGATAAAACTCTGAAATTTAGCATTAACGACGTAAATTGGCCAAAAGCCTCGCTTTTCACCCGTACACGCGGGCAGGAGGACTTATGTAGGTTCCAACACATCCTACAACACTCACACAGTAGGAATTTGTAACTAATGAAGTCCAATTTGAAGGAATTTCAAGAAATCGAAATTTTTTTGACAAATTAGGGCAAACGAGCAAAAATCCAAGTTTCTCGATAACCAACCGATGAAACTCAAAAATTTTTTGAGGGCTTTCGTTCCTTGAGACACCAATAACAAAAGCCCCCAATAAAAATCAAATTTTTACGGTTGGAAAAAGTTTAATTTGAAGAATACCAGTTAAATGAGCAAAAACCTAGAAATGGAAACCTGAAAACAGGTAAAAATGAGAAAACATACCTGTAGGGATGATGTGGACGTCGAAACCCGGACTCAAACTGGCCAAAACTAGTGGAATGGCACTGTAGTAACTCAGAAGGGAGAGACGAGTCAAAACGGGAGGGAAATAATAAAATAATGACCCAAAATCGGATCTTAAAAATTTGATTTTTGGTCTGAGGGTCGGACATTTCGACCAGAACCATTGACCTTCGGATCGACCCTCCCATCGACCCCCGGCTCTCGGGAATCTGACAGAAAACTAAGGGTCGGAACTGAGGGTCAGACACCTATCGACCCTCACATCGACCCTCAGCTCTCGGGAAGAACAGGTTATTCCCAGGGTCGGATACTAAGGGTCGGACATACCATCGACCCTCACCATCGACCCTGCATAGAAAAGACAGTATTTTTTTCATAAAATGAATGGAAATTTGAAACTTTACATCGGTTAACATGCCTACATGGAGTATCAATGATTTTCTCACTTATTTTGATGATTTTCAGGCACCACCCATCTCATAAGGAAAATATGTCTGGAAGAAGAGTAACCAGACAGAGCCGAAATGCAGTTCCACCACCACCACCTGTGGAGGAAACTAGCTAGGAGAATGTATATGTCCCAGGAAATCCAGATCAGGCAAATCCTACAAATTTGCCACCTCCACCATCGGAACTAGCAACCGTAGTTATGAACCTAGCTCAGCAGCTACAACAGATGCAACACGCACATGCTCAAATGCAGGTTGCAATGGGAATCATGTTCCAGGCTGCTCATGCTACACCCATGCAGACGGGACAAGCCAGTGCAGCACCGGTGGGTAACCACCCAGCACCTCAAACACCTCAACAACCTGCTGCACAAATTCCAGTACCCGGTCCGGAAGCAGCTCAGGTTAATTATCAGTATCCACCCCCTATGTTTGGGGCATACCCCCAAAATCAGATGGATCACTCTCAACTGGTTGAGAGATTTTTGAAGATGAAGCCCAGGGAATTTAACGGCAAACCGTCTGATCCATTATGGCCAGCACACTGGGTAGACGAGATGGAGAGAAATTTCCTCATGATGACTATTACAGAGGAAGAAAAAGTATTATGTACCACCTTCATGCTAAAGGGTGACGCACATCATTGGTGGAAATCAGCTAGGGCTTACTTATTGACCAAGCACGCCCTACTGACTTGGGCTGTTTATAAAGAAGCTTTCTTTGAGAAATATTTTCCACGAAGCTTCAGAGATTCTATGGAGAAGCAATTCATGAGTCTATATCAGGGACAGATGTCAGTGGATGCATATCAACAGTGTTATGAAGAGTTGTTTTTCTTCGCACCACTTAGTATGCAGGAAAAAGACACCAAAACCCATAGGTTCGTCACGGGACTGAGAGGAAGCATCAAAGAGCACATTCTGGGCTTAGAAAATAAGATTTGTAATGAAGCTGTCCAAATCGCTCGAGTTATTGAATCGAGCCAGAAGGAGAGTTATTTCACATAGAACCGGGGTATCAAAAGGCCAGCGTGAAATTCTTACAACGGAGGCAATAACAGGACATATAAGCCTTTCTGCCCTCAGAATTTTACTGCTGCAATTAAGACTACTCCAGTAGCTCAACCTCAGCCAAAGCCAAATTCTGAAAACCCGAAGTGTTATAACTACGACCAACCGGGACATATGGCAAGGGAGTGCCCTAAGCCCAAGAAGCAGTTCCATCAGGGACGGGTATATGTTGTTACATCCGAGGATGCTGCCGCATCACCCAATGTGGTCACAGGTATGACTGAAACCTTTTAAAGTTGTAATTACATTGTATGAGCATGTAGACTAAGTAAAATAAATCACAGGCATCGTACCGATAAATGGCGTACCCGCCAGAGTACTCTTTGATTCAGGAGCTACTCATTCCTTTATATCTGTGTCATTCGGAAAGAAGATAAACTTACCCATCAAAACATTACACTATAAATTACTTGTACGGTCACCGATGGGGTTAGAAGTGGAATTAGAGAAAGGCTATGGACCATGTCCAGTTCTCATTGGCGAGAAAACCTTAGATGCAACCTTGATACAACTTGAGAAGGCAGACTTTGACGTCATCTTGGGAATGGACTGGTTAGCTCGGCATTCTGCAAACCTATTATGGGCCGAAAAGAAGCTAACATTTAAAGACAAAGGAGCAGAATTTAGTTTTTCGGGAACCAAACTTCCCCGTAGACACAAGCTCATACTCTCAGCATTCAAGGCTAAGAAGTGCCTTGAGAAGGGGGCAGTCGGGTATATAGTATCAGTGGTCGACCTAACCAAAGAAGCACCACAAATGGAAGATATTGAAGTCGTGTGGGACTATCCCGACGTATTTTCGGAGGAACTACCAGGATTACCACCCAACCGAGCCACAGAGTTTAAAATAGACCTTGTACCTGGAGCCGCACCAGTATCAAAAGCACCTTATAGAATGGCTCCTACTGAACTGAAGGAACTGAAAGTGCAACTACAGGAACTGCAGGACAAGGGTTATATTCGACCCAGTATATCACCATGGGGAGCGCCAGTGTTATTTGTGAAGAAGAAGGACGGTAGCATTCGATTATACATCGACTATCGGGAGCTAAATAAATTGACAATCAAGAATCGATATCCACTACCTTGGATCGATGACTTGTTCGATCAGTTACAAGGAGCAAAGGTATTTTCTAAGATCGATCTTCGATCGGGCTATCATCAATTGAAGATTAAAGAGGGTGATATTCCTAAGACAGCTTTCAGGACCAGATACGGACATTATGAGTTCTTGGTCATGTCTTTTGGATTAACAAACGCACCAGCAATTTTTATGGAACTAATGAACCGGGTCTTCCATGATATGTTGGATACGTCGGTTATAGTATTTATTGATGATATATTGGTATACTCCAAGGACGAAGAAACTCATATCAAGAACCTAAACGCCGCCCTATAGCGATTAAGGAAAGAGAAACTATATGCCAAATTCTCCAAGTGTGAGTTTTGGCTAAGTGAAGTCCCCTTCTTAGGGCATGTAGTATCTGCTGAAGGAATCAAAGTAGACCCCAGCAAGATTGAGGCTATTGTAAAGTGGGAAGCACCAAAGAGCGTTTCAGAAATTAGAAGTTTTCTGGGTCTCGCTGGATATTATCGGATATTTGTGGAAGACTATTCTTGGATTCTCGTACCTCTCTCCAGTGTTCTGGACTTCCCGAACACTGAGGGTCGATACTCAGGATCACATAGGGTCGGATGGTCATCGACCCTCTGTGCGACCCTCAGTGTATTTTGGTCAATTTCCTTCCTTTTAATCCATTCTTTATATTTGGGGTCCTATGGCTTGCTCCTACATTGCATTCAACATTCATTCTATGGTCTAGAACCATGAATCATCTACCTGAATAGCTTTCAAATAATCTCCCATGGTTTCCCATGAAAACCTAACCATGGGTTGATGGTTTGGGTTTCTCCGAGATCATACTATCATCATTATCTAACCTAAGGTCTATAGAAACTCATGGAATTAATATCCATACCTGAGAAGGTTACTCCTTCTCTACAACTCTTCTTCTTCCTTTGCCTTTCCTTCAAGTTTTCCTTTTCTTCTTCTCTTCCTTCTCTTCTCTTTCTCTCATTCCAATTAGGGTTGTAAAAGGAGTGAAAGAGGCTTAGGGATGTCCTTTAAATTGAGTAGAAACATCCTAAAATATGTCCCTTTGAGATTAGGAAAGAATCCAACTCAAAAATTAGGAAATTTCATAATTTCAATTTCGGCGGCAACTGAGGGTCAATGGGAGGGTCGATGAACCCGTCGACCCTAGGTTCTTAATATGTCCGACCCTCCTTGTAAAACAGAGGGTCTAACTTCCTATTTTGGGGGGCCCGACCCCCCTTATGTCACACCCCAATTCCGCACTGTTCAGAATGGTGTAATGAACTGCTAGCAAACCAACGGTTCAATTAGGATTTCAAGTAGGCTCTCCCCGCGTTATCTAAACTCCCACACATCCGTAATCATAATTAGAGTAAATACACAATAGCAGAAATCTTATAAATAAATGAACTGAGAGTCTACTATGATATAAATATTAAATAGAAAATTATTCTGTATCAACTGGGACAAATAATTACCAAATACATGTCTTTATTAAATTCAAATAAAGAAACCTAAGAAAAATCTAGTCGAATACACATGAGTTGCACTCGCAAGAGGAGTCATGTGTATCTACTTCAGCTTCAGCTTCCATCGCCGCCAAGTTCCCGTATGCTGGAGCATTCATATAATCTTCAACCTTATAACCTGCATCATCAACTAAAAATATTGGACGTCGAGGGGGTGAGCACACATCACGGCTCAGTGAGTAGACAAAGCAATGCAACATTACATATGCATGCAATCAATTCATATCTTTGGTCTGGTTTTATAGTTTGCAATGCGCAATAGAAAGTTTGGGTGGTCAAAGGTTAACGTTTATTGACCCCGCCTCTATACACAGGGTGTGGAAGTCCGCCCGAAGGTTAACGTTTATCGTCATCCCCATCCACCCAAATCATGACATTATACAACAAAGGTTAACGTTTATTGCTATATAATACCATACCAACACATAAGCCCCTATTAGCGAGGGCTTGCAAGCTGGGCTCGCAACTAACCAATCCTAATGCCAAACAGTGTAACCAAGGCCTCACCCCAGCATCCCTCAGAATGTCCATAGAGATAGAGCTAAGGCCCCCCGGTAGAGTCAGAGACTACAAGGACCGAGACCACCTCCCCTGATACTCTACGACATAATAGTTTTGCTAAAGTAATGGCGATACGGCAATACTATTGCACAAGACTTGAGTTTGAGATAGAAATAAAGTGCTGAGACCCGCCAAAGGTTAACGTTTATTGACGTTCTCATCACACCTCCCCTGATACTCGCTCGCATCAAGTACACCAACCACACACATACAATCACATGCCTATTCCTATCATCATCATCATCATGTTACAAACAATAAAGTAAATATGCATGAACAAATAATAGAAATATTGGATGACATGTTGTATGCACATTACAAACATATTCGCATAGAATCAATCATGGCATTGGACTTAAGAAATAGAAAATAATTTGTTATTAACCAATTAGTTTAGAGTTCCATTTCCTCACCTTAGATTGCTAATAGATACTTTTCCAAGCTTTAGAATCACCTTTATAATGTTATTATATTGCTAAAAGACCTAACAAAGTCGATAGAATTTAATTAGAATTAATTCTGAATTTAAAAACCATTCTGTCAACTGAGGGTCGGAGGTAGGATCGGAGTCATGATCGACCCTGGGTGCGACCCTCCCCAAACTCTGAACTTCCCGAACACTGAAGGTCGATGGTCAGGATCACCTAGGGTCGGATGGTCATCGACCCTCGGTGCGACCCTCGGTGCACTTTGGTCCAATTCCCTCTTATAGTCCATTTTTCGTGCTTGGGATCCTATGTCTTGCTCCTACTTTCCATTCTAAATTCATTCCATGGTCTGAAACCATGTATAACCCACCTAGATAGCTTTCATGCATTCTCCTATGGTTTTCCATGAAAACCTAACCATGGGTTGATGGTTTGGGTTTCTTTGAGATCACACTCTCATCAATAGCTAACCTAAGGTCTGTAGAAACTCATGGAATTAGTATCCATACCTGAGAAGATACTCCTTCTCTGCAAATCATCTCTTTTGGCTAAATTCTCTTCCTTGTTTCTCTTCTTCCTCTTCTCCTTCTCTTCTCTTTCTCTCAATTCAATTAGGGTTGTAAAAGGAGTGAAAGAGGCTTAGGGACGTTCTTTAAATAGAGTAGGAACATCCTAAAATAAGTCCCTTTGAGATTAGGAAAGAATCCCTATAAAAATTTGGAAATTTTCTAATTCTATTTCCTACGGTAACCGAGGGTCGATGATCCCGTCGACCCTAGGGTTCAAGATGTCCATCCCTCCATTCAAAATTGAGGGTCTGACTTTCTGCTTTGGGAGGTGCGACCCTGCTTAGCTGGGTATGCGACCCTCCCCTTAAATTAAGTATTTTTGGGTCGATTTGATACTTGGGATCTCGATCTTCCTCACACCCTTGGTCTACTTGACTCGACCATGATAGGTAAACCTGGTTCAAGGTGGTAAGACCGGGTTAGATTGACACGGGTCTTACAACTCCCCCCAACTTATAAAAATTTTGTCCTCAAAATTGTACGTACCTTCTGAATCAAATAAGTTAGGGTATTGCTCTCGCATAGCATTTTCTTCTTCCCAAGTAATTTCTTCCATGTCTCTACTTTTCCATGTGACCTTAACATAATAGATATCTCGGTTGCGTAGTCATTGAACCTTTCGACTGGTGATTTCAGTTGGCGTTACTTCAAAGGCCAAATCTTCAGTCAAATAAGGTAAGTCTTCGGTCAAAATGTGCATTGGATCCTTGACATATTTCTTCAATAGGGAAATGTGAAATACGTCATGCACACATGACATAGATGGTGGTAGTGCTAACTGATAAGCCACTTTTCCACGCTTAGATAGAATTTTGTACGGCCCGACATATCTTGGACTCAGTTTCCCTTTCTGCCCGAACCTTTTCAATCCTCGCATAGGTGATACTTTCAAGACTACTTTATCACCTACGGCGAACTCAAGATCTCTGCGTCGAGTATCTGCATATTGCTTCTGACGGTTCTGAGCTGTTCTTACTCTTTTCTTGATAATATCAACCACTCGGCAAGTCTCTTCAACAAATTCTGGCCCAACAGTACTACGTTCTCCAACTTCATTCCAAAACAAAGGAGTTCGACACTTTCTGCCATACAGTGCTTCATAAGGTTACATCTATATAGTAGCCTGATAGGTATTGTTATTAGTGAACTCGATCAATGGTAACTTTTCGTCCCATGATCCTTTGAAATCAATTACACATGCTCGTAGCATATCTTCTAGAATCTGGATTGTACGCTCTGACTGTCCGTCTGTCTGTGGGTGGAATGCAGTATTGAACTTCAACGTTGTACCCATAGCCTTTTGCAATCCTTCCCAAAACCTGGAAGTAAATCGTGGATCTCTATCAAACACAATGCTTTCTGGAACACCATGTAATCAAACAATATTATCCACATATAGCTTTGCTAACCTTTCCAGTGTATACTGAGGTTGTATCAGTATGAAGTGAGCTGTTTTAGTCAGACGGTCCACAATCACCCAAACTACGTCAACTACTCGAGGAGTCAGTGGTAGTCCCGTGATGAAGTCCATAGTGATGCAGTCCCATTTCCATGCTGGTTCCGGTTATGGCTGTAATAGTCCTACGGGTCTTTGTCGTTCAGCCTTTACTTTCTAACAATTCAGGCATTGAGACATGAACTTGGCTATATTTGCTTTCATTCCCCTCCACCAATATAGTTTCTTTAGATCATGATACATTTTTGTACTTCCAGGCTGTATCGAATAGATGGTGATATGGGCTTCCTTCATCAGTCGGTGTCTAATGTCAATACTTTCTGTTTCAGGTACACATATTCTTCCATTGTATTTCAGTACCTTCTCTTCGTCCAAGGTGAACTCAGGGTTAGTCCTACCTTTCTTGATATCTTCTTGTACTGTTCTCAAATAAGGATCCGATTTGATAGCTGTCTTTACTTCCTCCATTATGTCCGGTATAATCTTCAATGCAGCGAACATATTTGAAAACCAATGAATAAACCCTTGGTTGGCCGATTCATCCGTTGCGTCTATCACATACTGCTCATTTCCGTGATTGAATACCATTCCGGTAGTACACATTGCTGCAGTTGTGCTAATCTCTCCTTGCGATTTTATCATTGCGTTTCTTCTTAACGCATCCGCTACTACGTTCGCTTTTCCCGGATGATACTGGATATCACAATCATTGTCTTTCAATAGTTCCAGCCATCTTCTTTGTCTCATATTCAACTCCTTCTGATTAAATAAATAAGTAAGACTTTTATGTTCCGACTTAATCTGGAATTTCTCCCCGTATAGGTAATGTCTCCAATCTTGACCGCATGTACTACTGCCGCTAGCACCAGATCGTGAGTGGGATAATTTTTCTCATGTACCTTTAACTGTCTTGAAGCATAAGCAATCACTTGCTCTCCTTGCATAAGCACACATCCCAATCCCAGTCCCGACGCATCAGTTAATAAATTAAATGTCAGTCCTAGAACGGGAATAGTCAAAATTGGAGCGGATATCAATCTGGTCTTCAGCGTTTGGAAACTCTTCTCACATTTATCGGTCCACATGAACTTTTCACCTTTCTTAGTCAAATTGGTGAGAGGTACGGCAATCCAGGAATAGTCTTCTACGAATCTCCGATAATAACCAGCTAGACCCAGAAAACTTCTGATTTCTGAAATGGTCTTTGGTGCTTCCCACTTTACAATAGCCTCGATCTTGCTGGGGTCCACTTTGATTCCTTCAGCGGATACTACATGGCCTAAGAAGGCGATTTCACTTAGCCAAAACTCACACTTTGAAAATTTGGCATATAGCATCTCTTTCCTTAAACGCTGTAGGACAGCATTTAGGTTCTTGATATGAGTTTCTTCGTCCTTGGAGTATACCAATATATCATCAATAAATACTATAACTGACGTATCCAACATGTCGTGGAAAACCCGGTTCATTAGTTCCATAAAAGTTGCTGGTGCGTTTGTTAATCCAAAAGACATGACCAAAAATTCATAATGTCCATATCTGGTCCTAAAAGCTGTCTTAGGAATATCACCCTCTTTAATCTTCAATTGATGATAGCCCGATCGAAGATCGATCTTAGAAAATACCTTTCCTCCTTGCAACTGATCGAACAAGTCATCGATCCGTGGTAGTGGATATCGATTCTTGATTGTCAATTTGTTCAACACCTGATAGTCGATGCATAATCGAACACTACCGTCCTTCTTCTTCACGAATAACACCAGCCCTCCCCATGGTGATATACTGGGTCGAATATAACCCCTGTCTAGTAGTTCTTGTAGTTGCACCTTCAGTTCCTTCAGTTCCATAGGAGCCATTCTTTAAGGTGCTTTTGATACTGGTGCGGCTCCAGGTATCAGATCTATCACAAACTCTGTGGCTCGGTCGGGTGGTAATCCTGGTAGTTCCTCTGGAAATACGTCGGGATAGTCCCGCATGACTTCAATATCTTCCATTTGTGGTGCTTCCTTAGTTAGGTCGACCACTGATACTAGATATCCGACTGCCCCTTTCTCAAGGCATCTCTTAGACTTTAGTGCTGAGAGTATGAGCTTGCGTCTACGGGGAAGTTTGGTTCCCGTAAAACTGAATTTTGCTCCTGCTTGGTCTTTAAATGTTAGCTTCTTTTCGGTGCATAGTAGGTTCGTAGAATGCCGAGCTAACCAGTCCATTCCCAAGATGACGTCAATGTCTGCCATCTCAAGTTGTATCAAGGTTGCATCTATGGTTTTCTCACCAATGTGGACTGGACATGGTCCATATCCTTTCTCTAATTCCACTTCTAACCCCATTGGTGACCGTACAAGTAATTTGTAGTCTAATGTTTTGATGGGTAAGTTTATCTTCTTTCCGAATGACGCAGATATAAATGAACGAGTAGCTCCTGAATCAAAGAGTACTCTGGCGGGTGTGCCATTTATAGGTAGGATACCTGTGATTTATTTTAACTTAGTCTACATGCTCACACAATGTAATTACAACTTCAAAAAGTTTCAGTCATACCTGTGATCACATCGGGTGATGCGGCCGCATCCCCAGATGTAACAGCATATACCCGTCCCTGATGGAATTGCTTATTGGGCTTAGGGCACTCTCTTGCCATATGTCCTGGTTGGTTGCAGTTATAACACTTCGGACTTTCGGAATGTCGCTTTGGCTGAGGTTGTGTCCGTGGAGTAGTCTTGGTTGCAGCATTAAAATTCTGAGGGCGGAAAGGCTTATATGTCTTGTTATTGCCTCCGTTATAATAACTTCCAGCTGGCCTTTTTATATCCCAGTTCTGTGTGAAATAACTCTCCTTCTGGCTCGATTCAATAACTCGAGCTATTTGGACAGCTTCATTATAAATCTTCTTTTCTTAGCCCAGAACATGCTCTCTTATGCGTCCTCTCAGTCCCGTGACGAACCTATGGGTTTTGGTTTCTTCTTCCTGCATACTCAGTGGTGCGAAGAAAAACAGCTCCTCATAACGCTGTTGGTATGCATCCACTGACATTTGTCCCTGATATAAACTCAGGAACTCCTTCTCCATAGAATCTCTGAAGCTTCGTGGAAAATACTTCTCAAAGAAATCTTCTTTATATATTGCCCAAATCAATAGGGCGTGCTTGGTCTATAGATAGGCCCGGGTAGATTTCCACCAGTGATGTGCATCGCCTTTGAGCATGAAGGTGGCACATAATACTTTCTCTTCTTCTGTAATAGTCATCATAAGAAAATTTCTCTCCATCTCGTCTATCCAGTGTGCTGGCCATAATGGATCAGACGGCTTGCCATTAAATTCCCTAGGCTTCATCTTCAAAAACCTCTCAACCAGTTGAGAGTGTTCCATCTGATTTTGGTATGCCCCAAACATATGGGGTGGATACTGGTAATTAACCTGAGTTGATTCCGAAGCCTGTACTGGAATCTGTGCAGCAGGTTGTTGAGGTGTCTGAGGTGCTGGGTGGTTACCCACCGGTGCTGCACTGGCTTGTCCTGTCTGCATAGGTACAGCTTGCGTGGCTTGGAACATAATACCTATCGCAACTTGCATCTAAGCCTGTGCTTGTTGCATCTGTTGCAGCTGCTGAGCCAGATTCATCACCACGGTTGTTTGCTCTGGTGGTGGAGGTGGCAAATTTGTAGGGTTTGCCTGTTCTGTATTACCCGGTGCATAATTATTTTCCTGACTGGTCTCCTCCACGGGTGGTGGTGGTGGAACTGCATTTCGGTTCTGTCAAGTTACCCTACGTCCAGACATAATTCCTTCTGTTATTGGTGGTGCCTGAAATCATCAATTAGGTGAGACAATCATTTATACTTCATTTATGCACGGTAACTGATATAAAATTTCAATTTCCAGCTCATTTTTAAAGAAAAATATTGTCTTTTCTATGCAGGGTCGATGGTGAGGGTCGATGGTTTGTCCGACCCTTAGTATCCGACCCTGGGAATAACCTGTTCTTCTCGAGAGCTGAGGGTCGATGTGAGGGTCGATGGATGTCCGACCCTTAGTTCCGACCCTTAGTTTTCTGTCAGATTCCCGAGAGCCGAGGGTCGATGGGAGGGTCGATTCGAGGGTCGATGGTTCTACTCGAATTATCCGACCCTTAGACTAAAAATCAGATTTTTAAGATCCGATTTTGAGTCATTTCCTATTATTTCTCCTCCGTTTCGACTCGTCTCTCCTCTCTGAGTTGCTACAGTGCTACTCCACTGTTTTTGATCAGTTTGACTCCGGGTTTCGACGTCCACGTCATCCATACAGGTATGTTCTCTCATTTTTACCTGTTTTTAGGTTTTCTTTTCTAGGTTTTTGTCCATTTAACTTGTATTTTTCAAATTAAACTTTTTCCAACCGTAAAAATTTGATTTTTATTGGGGGCTTTTGTTATTGGTATCTCGAGGAACAAAAGCCCTAAAAAAAATTTACTTTCATCGGTTGGTTATCGAGAAACTCGAAAATTTGTCATTTTTACCATAATTTGTCAAAATTTTTGATTTCTTGAAATTTCTTCAAATTGGTCTTCGTGGGTTTCCATTTCCTACTGTGTGAGTGTCGTAGGGTGTGTTGCAACCTAAGTCCTCCCGCCCACGTGTATGGTGAAAAGTGAGCCTTTTGGGCAACTTACCACATAAATTTTAGATTTTCGCCCTATTAACCCCTTGTCTCCCTTTCTCTTTCTTATCTGTAGATACCATGGCTCGTACCAAGATACCCAGAGTGCGTGATCCACTTCGCTTCCGTTCTAATGAAGCCGAGGCACAATATGCCGACTATGCCTGTAAGAAAGTAGAGGGTGGTCGTATGGTGAACTTGGCTGAGCTAGACTTGTTCAACGTAGAGAGGGCATTTGGTAATATGGGGTGGCTCCTTGTCATCACCTACGACGCGTGCACATGTTCGGATTTGGTGCGCCAGTTCTATTGTATTCTCCAGGTGGTGGGGAATTACAATGACGTTGAGCATTGTCAGGAGTTGCGCATCACCAGTTACGTTAAAGGGGTGAACAATTCTTTTAATTATTGGCAACTGGCCGATCTATTGGGCATACCTTATGACGGCCCCATGGTGTCTCGTCTTTGGAGAGCCACGCTTTGTTTCTATGGAGATGAGGGCGAGATCGACAACCGGGTGTTATGACTTAATCTGGGCGGATGAGAGCCCGTTACTGCGCCCAGCTCCACGGGTCTTCCGTAAGATTATCCAGCATAATCTGATCCCACGCAGTGGGCACTATGAGAGGGTTTCTCGACTGACCTAGTTTTTGATATACCGTATCTGCACCAGACAGCCGGTCTGCCTTCCTTACATCATCATGCGGACCATGATTAGTGCTACAGTGTCCGGTCATAGGGGTAATCTACCCTATGGATGCATGATTACAGTTCTACTAACCCGTCTGGGGGTTGACCTAGTAGATGAGAAGATCCAGGAGAAGACCTTCTCGTCGCCTCTAGATTGGGAGGCTATCTACAAGATGGGTATGCGGGATGCCCAGGTTAGTGATGAGGAGAGGAACGCGATGGTGCGCCCTCACACTTGCATTGAGATGGCTGACGCTGAGGCCGCTACTGCCGGTGCTAGAGCTCCTGCGGATCCTGTCGATGATGACGATCGTATGTATATGGATGTCGACTCGATACCATCGCCTTCACCTACGCATGCGGCTGGAGTTGGTACTTCTTCTGTGGCGGATCCAGTACCTGAGACTGGTCCTTCTCATGCGGTTGGTCCTTTACTCCCACCTTCTGACATGATGGAGATGTTGCAAGAGATCAGGGAGGCTCAGCACAGATCTGATCTGAGGTTGGAGGAGTTGCTAGACGCTCAGCGTGTGAGAGTGGATGAGCTGTTAGCCGCCTAGCGCATATCAGATACACGAATGGGAGAGCTTATAGAGGTACAGCGTGCGACTGATCGGAGGGTAGCCGATCTCACAGCTAGTCTACAGACGACCCTGACTCAGATAGCCTGGTTGACTAGAGTCTATGCTGAGGACTATGACAGAGATCGTGAGGCCCCGCCTCCTCCTTCACCTCCAGCTTATTGATTGTACTTTATTTTCTTGAACTACAGAGTAACCGTCCGGGTTGTGGATTGTACTCTGCTTTATTTATGTATATACATTTTGTTTCCCTCACTCATAGTATGTAATTTGTTTCCCCTTTAATAGATGCATTATTCTCTTTTTTTAAATTTGGTCTCAACCATCACTTGTGCTTACGGTGTGTTTATATTACTGTTTTTTTTTACTTTTATCATATCTCAGTTCACAATTGTCTCGAATGTATGTTAGTTTAGCGAACAAGGCCTGAGATGCTCTGATACCAAGTTATCACACCCCAATTCCGCACTCTTCAGAATGGTGTGACGAACCTCTAGCAAACCAACGGTTCAACCAGGATCTCAAGTAGGCTATCCCCACGTTATCTAAACTCCCACACATCCGTAATCATAATCAGAGTAAATACACAATAGCGAAAATCATATAAATAAATGAACTGAGAATCTACTATGATATAAATATTAAATAGAAAATTATTCTGTATCAACTGGGACATAAATAATTATCAAATACATGTCTTTATTAAATTCAAATAAAGAAACCTAAGAAAAAGCTAGTCGAATACACATGAGTTGCACTCGCAAGAGGAGTCATGTATATCTACTTCAGCTTTAGCTTCCATCGCCACCAAGTTCCCGTATGCTGGAGCATTCATATAATCTTCAACCGTATAACCTGCATCATCAACTAAAAATATTCGACATCGAGGGGGTGAGCACACATCACGGCTTAGTGAGTAGACAAAACAATGCAATATTACATACGCATGCAATCAATTCATATCTTTGGTCTGGTTTATAGTTTGCAATGCGCAATTGAAAGGTTGGGTGGTCAAAGGTTAACGCTTATTGACCTCGCCTCTATACACAGGGTGTGGAAGTCTGCCCGAAGGTTAACGTTTATCGTCGTCCCCATCCACCCTAATCAAGACATTATACAACAAAGGTTAACGTTTACTGCTATATAATACCATACCAACACGTAAGCCCTTGTTAGCGAGGGCTTGCAAACTGGGCTCGCAACTAACCAATCCTAATGCCAAACAGTGTATCCAAGGCCTCACCCCAACATCCCTCAGAATGTCCATAGAGATAGAGCTAAGGCCCCCCGGTAGAGTCAGAGACTACAACGACCGAGACCACCTCCCCTGATACTCTACGACATAATAGTTCTGCTAAAGTAATGGCGATACGACAATACTAATGCACAAGACTTGAGTTTGAGATAGAAATAAAGTGCTGAGACCCGCCAAAGATTAACGTTTATTGACGTTCTCATCACACCTCCTCTGATACTCGCTCGCATCAAGTACACCAACCACACACATACAATCACATGCCTATTCCTATCATCATCATCATCATGTTACAAACAATAAAGTAAATATGCATGAACAAGTAATAGAAATATTGGATGACATGTTGTATGGACATTACAAACATATTCACATAGAATCAATCATGGCATTGGACTCAAGAAATAGAAAACAATTTGTTATTAACCAATTAGTTTAGAGTTCCGTTTCCTCACCTTAGCTTGCTAATAGATACTTTTCCAAGCTTTAGAATCACCTTTATAATGTTATTATATTCCTAGAAGACCTAACAAAGTCGATAGAATTTAATTAGAATTAATTCTGAATTTAAAAACCATTCTATCAACTGAGGGTCGGAGGTAGGGTCGGAGTCATGATCGACCCTGGGTGGGACCCTCCCCAAACTTTGAACTTTCCAAACACTAAGGGTCGATGGTCAGGATCACCTAGGGTCGGATGGTCATCTACCCTCGGTGCGACCCTCGGTGCACTTTGGTCCAATTCCCTCTTTTAGTCCATTCTTCGTGCTTGGGATCCTATGTCTTGCTCCTACTTTCCATTCTACTTTCATTCTATGGTTTGAAACCATGTATAACCCACCTAGATAGCTTTCATGCATTCTCCTATGGTTTTCTATGAAAACCTTATCATGGGTTGATGGTTTGGGTTTCTTCGAGATCACACTCTCATCAATAGCTAACCTAAGGTCTATAGAAACCCATGGAATTAGTATCCATACCTAAGAAGAATACTCCTTCTCTGCAAATCTTCTCTTTTGGATAAATTCTCTTCCTTGTTTCTCTTCTTCCTCTTCTCCTTCTCTTCTCTTTCTCTCAATTCAATTAGGGTTGTAAAAGGAGTGAAAGAGGCTTAGGGACGCCCTTAAATAGAGTAGGAACATCCTAAAATATGTCCCTTGGAGATTAGGAAAGAATCCCAATCGAAAATTAGGAAATTTCCAAATTCTATTTCCTACGGTAACCGAGGGTCGATGGGAGGGTCGATGATCCCGTCGACCCTAGGGTTCAAGATGTCTGACCCTCCCTTCAAAATTGAGGGTCTGACTTTCTGCTTTGGGAGGTCCGACCCTGCTTAGCTGGGTATGCGACCCTCCCCTTAAATTAAGTGTTTTTGGGTCGATTTGATACCTGGGATCTCGATCTTCCTCACGCCCTTGGTCCATTTGACTCGACCATGATAGGTAAACCTGGTTCAAGGTGGTAAGACCGGGTTAGATTGACACGGGTCTTACTCCTTAGCTGGGTATGCGACCCTCCCCTTAAATTGAGTGTTTTAGGGTCGATTTGATACCTGGGATCTCGATCTCCTTCACACCCTTGGTCCATTTGAATAGGCCCTGATGGGTTAACCTGGTTCAATGTGATAAGACCAGGTTAGATTGACACGGGTCTTACAGTTGATGTAGCATCAGCAATTTGGGTAGTGATTTACGTAGCAACTTACATAGTCGATCTCCTCTGTTGTTGCTCTTGTATTTTATTGGGTCAAATTTATGACAACCATAACCAAGGTACTTAATAGTCCAGGTGGTTGGCTGAAGTGGTCTGGTTGTTCACATCCTTTGATTCGCTCTAATCTGATTATCAACTCTGATGAGTTTTTCATTACTCGTTCTCGACCCAGATAGTGATGGGGTCAAGTTGTAACCTCATCTTAATGCTCAGCGGGTAATGGATTAGCGTGTAGTGGATTTCACTCTGAGTCTCCATGTCACCCAGGGGTATAGCTTTATCTTCTTGTAGTTGCTCTTATTCTTAATGTGTGGCCATTATTCTCCTATCTCTATTGGATTCAGCCCGAGATCATTCCCTTTACATCTACAGGGATTTAGGCGTTACTAGCCATTTTTCTTCTTTCTCTGTTATACATCGAGATTCACATATTATGAGTACCAACTCGGTATTCCAACTTTTCTGCTTTACAGAAGCTCCCTTCTTGCTACTGTACTATATCCTTGTATACTTGGATAACTACCCAACTTATAGATAATACCCTATATTATTTATTTATTAGGATAATTTTTTTTTTGGTCTTCTCTTTCTGTTTGAGTGTATATATATGGTTCTACCTTTTATATATACATTATCATCTTGTTTAATTTTTGTCTCATCCAACACAGGTGCTTATGGTTTGTTTGTATTAAAGCTTTTAATTTATCCTAACTCAGTTCATGGACTCCCGTGGAAGTATTCAGTTTTAATGGGTAAGGCCTACGAGAGCTCTGATACCAAGTTGTTACACCCCAATTCTGCACCAACCAGAATGGTGTGATGAACCGTCAATAAACCAACGGTTCAACCAGGATCTCGAATAGGCTATCCCACGTATGATAAACCAAAACATATTCCACATTAATCAGAGGTAATAAAGTAAATAGCAGAAGTCTTACAGATAATGAACTGAGGTCTAATTATGATAAATAATTAATATTCCATTTATTTCCAAGTAACCAAAACATAATTTAATACATATTACAATATCCAAATATGAAAACTAAACACTAAACGTGTCCACCGCTGAAACGCTCGCATAACGAACCATCTTCATCCTCCACAGCTTGCTCACCATGGCCGCCACATGTTCATTTGTTGGCGTGTTGACATAATTTTCAATCATAATACCTGCTACATCAGAAACTAATAGAATTATGCGTACAAGGGTCAGCTCTCCAACTTGAGCTCAGTGAGAAAACAAAACAATGCAACAAACATATGCATGCATCAATTTATATCTTTGGTCTGCTATATAAGTTTGCAATGTTCTATAGAAAGGATAGGTGGCCGCTGCACCTCTATACACGAGTGTGTGGAAACGCCCAATGAAAATGGCACTGTCGCCCCACATGCACACACCCCATGAAAATGGCATGGCTGTACCGGTTGCCCATACCAACATGTAAGCCCCTGTTGGCGAGGGCTTGCAAACTGGGCTCGCAACTAACCAACCCTAATGTCAAACAATGTATCCAAGGCCTCACCCCAGCATCCCTCAATACATCCATAGAGATAGAGCTAGGGTCTGGTGACCAGGCTGAACCACAATGCCACGTCCCCCCTGATGCCCTACGACATATTAGTTCCGCTAAGGTAATGGCGATACGATGATGTTAGTGGACAATACTTGAGTAGAGATAGAGCTAGAGTCTGGTGACCAGGCTGAACCAAAATGTCACGTCCTCCCCCTGATGCTCCAATCGCATCAAGTACACTAACACTTACATGACTTGAATAGACCATGGCACAATATACCCCGATGAGAACGGCATCGAAGTACCGGTTGACACCATCCCTACCCGCACCATGTACACCTGCCAAACACAAACATTCACATGCCTATTCCTACCATCATCAACATCATCATGTTATAATCAATAAATTTAAATATGCATGAACAGTAATAGTAGAAATATTGGATGACATGTTGAATGCACATTACAAGCACACACGCATATCACAATAATGGTATTGGACTCAAGAAATAAAAACAGTTTGTTATTAACCAATTAGTTTAGGTCTTGTTCCCTCACCTTTGCTTGTTTGTAGATCCTCTTTTCAAGCCTTAAGAATCACTTTTATATCAATATAATACTGCTAGAAGACCTAACAAAGTCGATAGAATTTAATTAGAATTTATTCTAATTTTTACAGCTTGCTGTTAACTGTAAGGTCGCAGGATGGGTCGCAGGTAGGGTAGCAGTATACTGCGACCCCCTGTAACAGGGTCGATATCAGGGTCGATGGGTCTATCGACCCTATATGGGACCACCTCTGGTTTTGGTCGATATTTTCATGTTTTGATCCATTCTTCCTTGTTTAACTCCTATGGCTTCTTCCATAGTCCATTCCACATACTTTCTATGGATTAGAACTTCTTTTCACCCAATATATAGTCTAATTGATATCCTCCATGGTTATCATTGATACCTAACCATGGATGGATGGATTGTGTTTCTCCTCCATCTTCCTTCAACTATTCTAAGTCTCACGAAATTCATAGGATTAGTATTCTTACCTGAGAAGAACACTCTTTCTCTGCAACTCTTCTCCTTTTTCTTCTTCTCACCTTTCCTTCTCTTCTTCCTCTCTTCCTTCTCTTCTCTTTCACTCAATTCAATTAGGGTTCTAAAAGGAGTGAAAGAGGCCTAGGGACATCCTTAAAATAGAGTAGAAATATCCTAAAATAAGTCCCTTTGAGATTAGGAAGAGCCCCAACTGAAATTATGGAAATTTCCTAATTCTATTTTCGGCGGCAACTGAGGGTCGATGAGGGGGTCGATGATCCCGTCGACCCCTAAATCCTAAAGTTTCCGACCCCCTCTGTAAAACAGGGGGTTTGACTTTCTGTCTTGGGGGGTCTAACCCTCCCATGCGGGGTATGCGACCCTCCCTGTAATTTAAGTGTTTTTGGGTCGATTTGATACCTAGGATCACGATCTCCTTCATGCCCTTGGTCAATTTGGCTCGACCATGATGGGTAAACCTGATTCAAGGTGGTAAGACCGAGATAGTTTGATATGGGTCTTACAACTCCACCACCCTTAAAAGAAATTTCGTCCTCGAAATTTGAAAGTACGGATCTTACATGTGGTACATCTTGGTACTTCCTGGGTGAGCCGAGCATGGCGAGTTATGGGCTTCTTTCAAAATCTTCTCCTTAATGCCCTCAGCTGTTGCTGGGATGTAGAGTCTTCCTTGAAATCTATGTACACCATCATTTGAGAGGGTGAAGTTAGGATCTACTCTCCCCTTCTATAGGTCTTCTTTCAGTGTCCTAATGTAAGGGCCTATTGGTAGTTTTCTAACCAATTCCATCACTAGTTTTGCTTTTATTTATAATACTATGAATAAGCTTGCAAGTTTAAATAAGACCTCGTTTCCTAGAGATCCTTCTAACACATCTAGCTCTTCATGTGCCTTCTTATTAGTGTTGGTTTGTACTGTTCCCCTTAGAACTGGTTCATTCCCTTCCTCAATTCTTGTTAGGCTCTTTCTGCTCAAGGTGTCAACTACTACGTTCACCTTTCCTGGGTGGTTTGATATCTCACAATCGTAGTCTTTTAGCAGTTCCACCCATCTCTGTTGTCTCACATTCAAGTCCTTTTGAGTGAACAAGGACGTAAGGATCTTGTGATCGGACTTAATCTAAGAATTTTCACTATATAAATAATGTCTCCATGCCTTAAGGGTGAAAACTATAGCTGCTTGCTCCAAGTCATGAGTAGAGTAGTTTTCCTCATGTTTCATTAGTTGGTGTGAGGCATATGCTATGACCTGGTCTCCTTGCATAAGCACACATCCCAAACAGCCATCAGTGTATAAGGTAAAGGGTTCACCTGGCCTTGCGATGGTCATTATAGGAGCTGAGACTAACCTTTACTTTAAGGTTTGAAAGCTTCTCTCACATTGGATTGACCAAATAAAATTTCCCCCTTCTTAGTTAGCTTTGTTAAAGGTACTGTGATCCTAGAGTAATCTTTCACAAACCTACGGTAGTACCCAACTAAACCTAATAAACTATGAATCTTCGTAATGGTCTTGGGTGCTTCCCAATTTATGATAGCCTCAATTTTACTAGGATCGACTTTGATTCCTTCGGTTGATACTACGAGCCCAAGGAATGCTACTTCATTCAGCCAAAGGTCACACTTTTTAAATTTGGCGTAGAGATTCTTCTCCCTTAATCTTTGAAAAGCTTGTCGTGAGTGCACTTTATGCTCCTCTTCATTGCGAGAGTATATTAGAATGTCATCAATGAAGACTATTACTAAGGTGTCTAGCATATCATGAAACTCTCGGTTCATGAGTTCCATGAATGATGTTAGAGCATTCATCAGTCTAAAGGACATGACTAAGAATTCATAATGCCCATACCTAGTTCGGAAGGCTGTCATAGGTATGTCACTCTCCTTAATCTTCAATTAATGGTAACTTAACCTGAGATCTATCTTTAAGAATACTGTAGCACCCTTTAGCTGGTCAAATAAGTCATCTATTATTGGTAGTGGATATTGATTCTTAATGGTGAGCTTGTTTAACACACGGTAGTCAATGCATAATCGCACACTATTATCCTTCTTTTTCACGAACAGTATAGGTGCACCCATTGGAAAAATGCTAGGTGTGATGAAGCCTTTATCCAATAGTTCTTGTAGGTGCACCTTTAACTCCTTCAATTCCATAGGTGCCATTCGGTATTGGGCCTTTGATATTGATGTCGATCGTGGTAGTAGGTTTATCACAAATTCTGTTGCCCGATTTGGTGGCAATCCTAGTAGATCCTTAGGGAACACATCGAGAAATTCCTTCACCACCTTGAGGTCTTCTAACCATGGCCTTTCTGCAATTACATTGAGAGCATACACTAGGAATCTTATTCCCCATTTCTATTGACACTTAATTGCCTTAAGTGCCGAGAGAAATAGTTTCCTCTTCTTAGGCTTCCTGTCCCCTATGAATTCAAACATCAACCCATTACCTTTATCGAACAATAATTTCTTTTCCGCACATTGGAGGCTCGCCTTGTGTAGAGACAACCAATCCATACCTAAGATCACATCAGAGTCTGACATGTGTAGTTGAATTAGATTGGCCTCTAGACTTCTACCATCTTTTAGGACTGGGTATGGCCAATCAACGAGGATCAGTTCCGCTCCAAGAGGCGATCAGATAATCAATGGCGCCTCGAGGGGTTTAGTTTTAGCTCTGATACTCTCTCCAAAGGATGGAGATATAAAGGAGTGGGTGGCTCCCGAATCAAATAGTACCTTTGCCCGTACAATGGTATAGTTACCGTACCTAAGGTAATTTATCATGTTTTAGTTTATGCATGCAAACAATAATGTAACAACTGTAAATGCATACCTATCACCATATCAAAGGAATCCTCGGCTTCTTCAGCTGAAATAGCATACACCTTTCCCGTTTGAGCTGCTTTAGGAGGGTGAGGACAAACTCTGGAGAAATGTCCTATCTCCCTACAATGGAAACACTTGAGATCGACGGCAGGTGAGACAGCTGGACAGTTTCCTACGGATGTCGTCTTAGCTGTGGTAGACTTTTTTTTTATAGTCTGGGTTGCATGGAAGGTTTTATTTGTTTCCCTCCCACCTAAAAAGTTGGTTGTCTGCTTATTAGTCCTTTTTTGAGTGAAATAGCTCTTAGACTAGATTTTATGATCTTGGCCGTCTGTACCATGTTAGAGTACACTTTCTTCGCCAGTGCATCCACAGTAGCTCAAATGTTACCTCATAATGTTTTTATGAACCGGCGAGCCTTGGTCGCCTCTTCTTTCATGCTAGCTGGGGAGAACTAGAATAATTCTTCAAATTTTTGCTGATACTCATCCATAGACAGTTGTCCCTAGGATACATTCAGATACTCGACTTCCTTCCTGTCTTTGAAGCTTCTTGAGAAGTATTTGCCAAAGAAGGCCTCATTAAAGATTACCTAAGTGATTTGGGGATGTTTGGCGGCTAGGAGTGGCTGTGTGGACTCTCACTACGTATTTGGTTCACCTTTGAGCATGCAGGTGGTGCACAAGATCTTCTCGTCTTCATTATATGTCATCATTTGTAGAATCTTTTCGATAGACTTAATCCAAACTACTGGTTGCAAGGGATTAGTCCCAATTCTAGTGAATTTCAGAGGGTTCATTTTCATGAACCTCTGCACAGTCCTAGATGGTTGGTGTTGTGGTGGCACTCGTACAACATGATGTTGAGTTTGAATGGTTGGTATGTTGTGATTTGTCTCATTCGCAACCCTATCTTGAGTTGTTGATGTTCTAACAATGTTGGTAGCATTAGTTCTAGGTAATGGAACATTGATAGTATTGTTCCCTTGAGGGGCTGTCCCTGGAGGTGCCAGTGCTGGCCTCAGTATGTAAGACCCGTGTCAATCTAACCCGGTCTTACCACCTTGAACCTGCTTTACCCATCATGGTCGAGTCAAATGGACCTAGGGCGTGAAGGAGATCGAGATCCCAGGAATCAAATCGACCCAGAAACACTTAAAATAGGAGAAGGGTCGCATACCCAGCTAAGCAGGGTCGGACCTCCCAAAATAGAAAGTCAGACCCTCAGTTTTGAAGGGAGGGTCCGACACCCTAGGGTCGACTGGATCATCGACCCTCCCATCGACCCTCAGTTTCTACCGAATATAGAAATTAGGAAATTTCTATATTTTTCGATTGGGATTCTTTCCAAATCTCAGAGGGACTTATTTAGGATTTTCCTACTCTATTTAAAGGACGTTCCTAAGCCACTTTCACTCCTTTCACAACCCTAATCGAATTGAGAGAAAGAGAGGAGAAGGAAAAGAGGAAGAAGAAAGGGAAGGAAGAGAACTTAGCACAAAGGGGAATAATTTCAGAGAAAAAGTTATCTTCTCAGGTATGGATACTAATTCCATGAGTTTCTACAGACCTTAGGTTAGTAATTGTTGAGAGTGTGATATCGGAGAAACCCAAACCATTAACCTATGGTTAGGTTTCCATGGAAAACCATAGAAGAATGGGTGAAAGCTATCTAGGTGGGTTATACATGGTTTGAGACCATGGAATGAATGTAGAATGGAATGTAGGAGCAAACCATAGGATCCCAAACACGAGGAATGGATTAAAAGAGGGAATTAGACCAAAGTACACCAAGGGTTGCACCCAGGGTCGATGACCATCCGACCCTAGGTATTCCTGACCAACGACCCTCAGCATTTGGAAAGTCCAGAAAGAGGGAAGGGTCGATAGACCCATCGACCCTAGCATCGACCCTACCTCCGACCCTGAATTGACAAAATAGTTTTTAAATTAGGAATTAATTCTAATTAAATTCAATCGACTTTGTTAGGTCTTCTAGCAATATAATAACATTGTAAAGGTGATTTTAAAGCTTGGAGAAACATCTTATAGCAAGCTAAGGTGTGGAACCTTAACTCCAAACTAAATTGGTTAATAATAAACTGTTTTCTATTTTCTTGAGTCCTATGCTATGCTTGATTCTATGTGAATATGTTTGTAATGTGCATACATCATGCCATCCAATATTTCTATTACTTGTTCATGCATATTTACTTTATTGCTTATAACATAATGATGATGATGATGATAGGAATAGGCATGTGCTTGTATGCGTGTGGTTGATGTACTTGATAAGAGCGAGTATCAGGGGAGGTGTGATGAGAACGTCAATAAACGTTAACCTTTGGCGGGTCTCAGCACTTTAGCTCTATCTCTAACTCAAGTCTTGTGCATTAGCATCGTCTTATCGGCATTACTTTAGCAGAACTATTATGTGGTAGAGTATCAGGGGAGGTGGTCTCGGTCCTTGTAGTTTCTGACTCTACCGGGGGGCCTTAGTTCTATCTCTATGGACATTCTGAGGGATGCTGGGGTGAGGCCTTGGATACACTGTTTGTCATTAGGATTGGTTAGTTGCGAGCCCAGTTTGCTGCCCTCGCTAACAGGGGCTTACGTGTTGGCATGGCACTATATAGCAATAAACGTAACCTTTGTTATATAATGTTCATGGTTGGGTGCATGTGAGTTGACGATAAACGTGATCTTCGGGTAACGTCACACACTCGTGTATAGAGGTGGAGTCAATAAACGCGACCTTTGGCTACCTAAACCTTTCTATTGCATACTGCAAACTTTAAACCGGACCAAAGATATAAATTGACTTTTGCATGCATATGTATTGTTGCATTGTTTTGGCTACTCACTGAGCCGTGATGTGTGCTCACCCCTCGACGTCGAATATTTTTAGTTGATGATGCAGGTTATACCGTTGAAGACTACATGAACGCGTCTGCGTACGGAAATGTGGCAGCAATGGAAGCTGGAGCTGAAGAGGATACACATGACTACTCTTGCGAGTGCAACTCGTGTGTATTTGATTAGATATTTTATAGGTTTCTTTATTGGATTTATTAAGACATGTATTTGGTATTTAAATATTTATGTCTCAGTTGAAAACACAATAATTTGCTATTAAATTATTAATATCATCTTAGATTCTCAGATCATTTATTTACAAGATTTCCGCTATTGTGTATTTACTCTGATTATGATTACGGATGTGTGTAAGTTTGGATAACGCGGGGATAGCCTATTTGAGATCCTGGTTGAACCATTGGTTTATTCGTGGTTCATCATATCATTCTGAATAGTGCAGAATTGGGGTGTGATAACTTGGTATCAGAGCTTCTCAGGCCTTGCCCGCTGAACTAACGTACATTCAATACAATTGTGAACTGAGATAGGATAAAAGTAAAACAGAAATATTAACACATTATAAGCACAAGTGATGTTTGAGACCAAATTTAAAAAGATAATAATACGTCTATTGAAGGGAAACAGGTTACATACAATTAAAGAGAGAAATAAGAGGTATATACATAATGAAAGCAGAGTACAGTCCACAACCCAGACTGTTACTCTGTAGTACAAGGATATAAATGTACACTCAAGAAGCTGGAGGCGAAGGAGGAGGCGGTGCCTCATGGTCTCTGTCGTAGTCCTCAGCATAAACTCTAGTCAACCAGGCTATCTGAGTCTGGGTCGTCTGTAGACTAGCTGTGAGACCGACTATCCTCTGATCAGTCGCACGCTGCACCTCTAGGAGCTCTCCCATCCGCGCATCTGATGCGTGCTGAGCAGCCAACAGCTCATCCATCCTCAGATCAGATCTGCGTTGAGCATCCCTGATCTCCTGCAGCATCTCCATCATGGCTGAAGGTGGAAGTGAAGGATCAGCCGACTGGGAAGGACCAGCCTCAGGTGCAGGAGCCGCCACAGAAGAAGTACCCACTCCAGCCGCATGTGTAGGTGAACGCGGTGGTATCGAGTCGACGTCCATATACATATGATCGTCATCGTCGACCGGATCCACACGAGCTCTAGCAGCAGCGGCAGCAGCCTCAGCATCAGCCATCTCGACCCGAGTATGAGGGCTCACCATCGCGTTCCTCTCCTCATCACTAACCTCAGCATCTCACAGCCCCATCTTGCAGATAGCCTCCCAATCTAGAGGCGACGAGAAGGTCTTCTCCTGGATTCTCATCTACCAGATCCACCCCCAGACAGGTTAGTAGCACAGTAATCATGCGTCCATAGGGTAGATTACCCCTATGACCGGACAATGTGGCACTAATCATCGTCTGCATGATGATGTAAGGAAGAAAGACCGGCTGGCGAGTGCAGATGTTGTAGATCAAAAACTGGGTCAGCTGAGACACCCTCTCATAGTGCCCACTCTGTGGGATAAGATTATGCTGGATAATCTTACAGAAGACCCGTGGAGCTAGACGCAGATAACAAGCTCTCATCTGCCAACGATCAGGACAGAGCAATTGGTTGTCAATCTCTGCCCTCATCTCCATCTCAACAAACTGTGGCTCTCCCAACGCACAGTACACCATGGGGCCATCATAGGGAATGCCTAACAGATCGGCCAGCTGCCGATAATCAAAGGAAATGTGCACCCCCTTGACGTAACTGGTGATGCGCAACTCCTGACCATGCTCAACGTTATTGTAATTCCCCACCACCTGGAGATTACAATAGAACTGTCGTACCAAATCTGGACATGTGCACGCATCGTATGCGATGACAGGGAGCCACCCCATGTCACCAAATGCTCCCTCTACATTGAACAAGGCTAGCTCAACCAAGTTCACCATGCGACCCCCTTCCACTTTCTTACTGGAATAGTCAGCATACTGTGCCTCAGCTTCATTCGAAAGGAAGCGAAGTGGATCACGCACTCTGGGTACTTTGGTACGATCCATAGTATCTATAAACAAGAAAGAGAGAGGAAACAAGGAGTTAATAGGATAAAAATCTGAAATTTGATGTAATCACGACGTAAGTTAACCATAAAGCCCATTTCTCACCATTCAAGTGGGCATGAGAACTTACATAGGTTTAAACATACCCTACAACCCACATGTAGTAGGAAATTTTAACTGACGATGTCCAATTTGAAGAAATTCAAGAAAAATCGAAAATGTCGACAAATTAGGGCAAAAAGAGAAAACTTCAAGTTTCTCGATAACCAACCGATGAAACTCAAAAAAATTTGAGGGCTTTCGTTACTCGAGACACCAATAACAAAAGCCCCCAATAAAAATCGAATTTTTACGGTTGGAAAAAGTTTTATTTGGAAAATTAAAGTTAAATGTGCAAAAACCTAGAAAAGAAAACCTAAAAACAGGTGAAGATGAGTGGACATACCTGTACTGATGACGTGGACGTCGAAACCCGGAGTTAAACCGATCCAAAGCAATAGAGTAGCACTGTAGAAACTCAGAGAGGAGAGACGAGTCGAAACGGAAGAGGAATAGTGAGAAATGACCCAAAATCGGACCTTAAAAATCTGATTTTTGGTCCTAGGGTCGGACAATTCGACTAGCACAATCGACCCTCCCATCGACCCTCGGCTCTCGGGAATCTGACAGAAAACTAAAGGTCGGAACTAAGGGTCGGATACCCATCGACCATCGAATCGACCCTCAGCTCTCGGGAAGAACAAGTCATTCCCAGTGTCGGAAACTAAGGGTCGGACATACCAGCGACCCTCACCATCGACCCTGCATAGAAAAGACAGCATTTTTTTTTATAAAATGAGCTAGAATTGGAATCGATTGTTGGTTAGCATGCCTACATGAAATATAAATGATTTCTAACCTATTTGATGATTTTCAGGCACCACCAATCACCGAAAAGAAATATGTCTGGACGTAGAGTGACCCGACAGACCCGAAACACAGTCCCACCACCACCACCAGTGGAGGAGACTAGTCAAGAGAATAACTACGCACCGGAAAATCCAGAACCGGCAAACCCTACAAATTTGCCACCTCCACCACCAGAGCTAGCAACAGTGGTGATGAATCTGGCATAGCAGCTGCAGCAGATGCAACACGGACAGGCTCAGATGCAGGTTGCCAGGGGAATTATGTTCCAAGCCACTCAGGCTGCACCCATGCACACCGGACAAGCTAGTGCAGCACCAGTAGGTAACCACCCAGCCCCTCAGACACCTCAACAACCGGCTGCACCGATTCCAGTGCAGGTACCAGAAGCAGCTCAAGGGAATTACCAGTATCCACCCTATATGTTTGGGGCAAAACCCCAAAATTAGCTGGACCACTCCCGGTTAGTGGAGGGAGTTTTGAAGATGAAACCCAGAGAATTCAACGGCAAGCCATCTGATCCATTGTGGCCAGCACACTGGATAGACGAGATGGAGAGAAACTTCCTCATGATGACTATTACAGAGGAAGAGAAAGTACTATGTGCCACCTTCATGCTCAAGGGCGACGCACATCATTGGTGGAAATCCACGAAAACATACTTACTGACCAAGCACGCCCTACTGACATGGGCTATATATAAAGAAGCATTCTTCGAGAAATATTTTCCACGAAGCTTCAGAGATTCGATGGAGAAGGAGTTCCTGAGTTTTTATCAGGGACAGATGTCAGTGGATGCGTACCAATAGCGTTATGAAGAGCTGTTTTTCTTCGCACCACTGAGTATGCAAGAAGAAGAAACCAAAACCCGTAGGTTTGTCACGGGACTAAGAGCAAGCATCAGAGAAAATGTTCTGGGCTTAGAGAAGAAAATTTACAACGAAGCTGTCCAAATTGCTCGAGTGATTGAATCGAGCTAGAAGGAGAGTTATTTTACTCAGAACAAAGTCATCAAAAGGCCAGCTGGAAACTCCTACAACGGAGGCAATAACAGGACGTATAAGCCTTTCCGTCCTTAGAACTTTACTACTGCACCCAAGACCACTTCAGCAGTGTAACCTCAGTCAAAGCCAAATTCTGAAGTCCTGAGGTGTTTTAACTACAACCAACCCGGGCATATGGCAAGGGAGTGCCCAAAGCCCAAGAAGCAGTTACATCAAGGACGGGTATATGCCATTACATCCGAGGATGCGACCGCATCACCCGTGTGGTCAGAGGTATGACTGAAACTTTTAAAGTTGTAATTACATTGAATGAGCATGTAGACTAAGTAAAGATAAATCACAGGTATTGTACCTATAAATGGCATACCCGCCAGAGTACTCTTCGATTCCGGAGCTACTCATTCATTTATATCTGTGTCATTTGGAAAGAGGACAAAATTACCCATCAAAACATTAGACTACAAATTACTTGTACGGTCATCGATGGGGTTAGAAGTGGAACTAGAGAAGGGTTATGGACCATGTCCAGTTCTCATTGGAGAGCAGACCTTAGATGCAACCTTGATACAACTTGAGATGGCAGACTTTATTGTTTATAACATGATGATGATGATGATGATAGGAATAGGCATGTGCTTGAATGTGTGTGGTTGATGTACTTGATGCGAGCAAGTATCAGGGGAGTTGTGATGAGAACGTCAATAAACGTTAACCTTTGGCGGGTCTCAGCAATTTAGCTCTATCTCTAACTCAAGTCTTGTGCATTAGCATCGTCGTATCGCCATTACTTTAGCAGAACTATTATGTTGTAGAGTATCAGGGGAGGTGGTCTCGGTCCTTGTAGTCTCTGACTCTACCGGGGGGCCTTAGTTCTATCTCTATGGACATTTTGACGGATCCTAGGGTGAGGCCGTGGATACACTGTTTGGCATTAGGATTGGTTAGTTGCGAGCCCAGTTTGCTGCCCTCGCTAACAGGGGCTTACGTGTTGGTATGGCACTATATAGCAATAAACGTAACCTTTTTTATATAATGTTCATGGTTGGGTGCATGTGAGTTGATGATAAACGTGATCTTCGAGTAACGTCACACACTCGTGTATAGAGGCGGAGTCAATAAACGCGACCTTTGGCTACCTAAACCTTTCTATTGCATACTGTAAACATTAAACCGGACCAAAGATATAAATTGACTTTTTGCATGCATAAGTATTGTTGCATTATTTTGGCTACTCACTGAGCCGTGATGTGTGCTCACCCCTCGACGTCGAATATTTTTAGTTGATGATGCAGGCTATACCGTTGAAGACTACATGAACGCGTCTGCGTACGGAAACGTGGCAGCAATGGAAGCTGGAGCTGAAGAGGATACACATGACTCCTCTTGCGAGTGCAACTCGTGTGTATTTGATTAGATATTTTATAGGTTTCTTTATTGGATTTATTAAGACATGTATTTGGTATTTAAATATTTATGTCTCAGTTGAAAACAGAATAATTTGCTATTAAATTATTAATGTCATCTTAGATTCTCAGTTCATTTATTTACAAGATTTCCGCTATTGTGTATTTACTCTGATTATGATTACGGATGTGTGTAAGTTTGGATAATGCGAGGATAGCCTATTTGAGATCCTGGTTGAACCGTTGGTTTATTCGTGGTTCATCACATCATTCTGAATAGTGCAGAATTGGGGTGTGACACAATATGTCTCTAAGGTAGGCCAAAAACTGCTATTGCTGGGCCTGACTCTCCTGGTGCTACTCTCTCAACAGATCCTGTTGTTCCTGGCCCATTGTATGAGCTAGGTTCCTCATAATTTCCTAGAGATTCTTAGCAGTAGGTTAGGGTGGTGGTGGCAACGAGTTTTCCCCTTAGGTGCCATCACTGAGAGGCAGAGTAGGTGGCCGCACATCATTCGGGTCAGAATCATCGCCATCCTGACTATTATTGTGTGAACCTGCGCGGGTATTGGGTTGCATTCGTGACCAGTAATGACTCCGGAAACATTTCATAACACAGTTAGTGACACGTTCTATGACAACAGTATAAGGGTAACATGGGAGTAGAACATGTACGAAACGACACTAATACACTACAAGTAACTAAACATTTTAATCAAATTTTCACTTATCAGATCGTAGCATCCGATTTTGAAGAATCATGAACAGTACTCATGATAGTAATCAATTTTGTCTCTTTGGGAACTATCCGGTCACTATATCTGGTTGCGATAGTGGTGCGACCAGTAGTCCAAACCCTTACCATTATTGAGAGCAAATTTCCCATCCGGTGGGGATAACCCATTGCGATAACCGGTTGCAATTTCCATCGGGAATTGTTACCTGCTAAGGAAATTTTCCCTCCCTATAAATCCCACGTGGGATTTATACTTTGTTGTTCATTTTATTTTATTTTCTCCATTGGTGTAGACTTTCTTTGTCATCTCCGAACACTCCATTTTCTCATCTTGTGGACTTCCAACCTTCAGTAATCCATTCAAACTTCTCCCAACTAAACCAAAGGTAAGATTCTTGATCCTAATCACTCTTTTCTCGTCTCTTGGGTTTGAGATTCTTGTTTTCAAACCCTAACGTCTTATTTCTTGAGTTCTTTCATTCTAAGTTTGTACTAATCATGTCTTTGCTCATTTTAGTTCTCTCTTGATGCATTTCTAATGGTTTTCATTGCTCACATGTTATTCAACATTACATGTTGCATAAAAATCATATCCATTTGTTATTTTTCCTTTTGGTTTGGATTTTCCTTCATTCCTATGCAACTTTCTCCTAGAACTTATTCATATATATGCTAACTAGTTTGTTCGAGTTTTAAATCATTTCCAAATGACTTTGTGCATGTTTCTTCCATGGTTTCCATGGTTGTTATCATTGGAGCATGGGGCTTACAACCTCAATTTGGGATTTTTTTTCTCTCCAAATTTCCCATATTCTTTTTATTTTCCACCCCTTGTGGAAATTTTGCACTGATGACCATTACTCACTACTTTGTAACTCAATTAACTGTTGTCTTACTTATTCGCCTTTTCTGGAAAAATGTTTAAACTTTTTTTTTTGCTATTTTTTTCTTTTGCAGACAAATGGCTCTAAGAAAGAGTTCCAGAGTCTCTACTCCCCCAGTGTTTGACAATATATGATTTCACTCACTGGAAGCATAGGTGTCATACCGCTAGTTTAAGAACAGACTTGTTGAGGCGGGTGAATGGGTGGTGATTGAGGACATGGAGCATTTCTATGTCTAGGTGACCTTTGACACTATGGGCTGGTCACACGTAATATGCTACAACATCATTACCAAACCGAGGTTGGTGAGACAGTTTTACTACAACCTTCAGGTGGAAGGTTTTAGGGAAAATACCATGGTGTATAATCTATGCATTACCAGCCGAGTGATGGATGTTGACATGTCTTTTAACATCGAGCAATTGGCAGGTCTCTTGGGGATTTTGATGAGCAGTGAGGTAGTTTTTTGCGGTCCCAACGAGAAGGACTTTCTGACTGAGGGTATGAGGGTAGAAATTTGGAGTCAGATCCTTATGCCAGGCTATAGGCATCAGTGTGCCAACTACTATCCTCTTCCCCAAGTATATTGTAGAATTGTCCAATACAACATTGTTTCCTCAAGGCGGCCACTACAATAAAGTGTCATCCTTCTGCCAGTTCCTCACATATCGTTTGGTGACTTGCAATCCCATCTGCTTGCTCTACATCTTGATGCAGACTATGATCAAGGCTACAGAGAGTATTATTTCTTCGTGCCAACCGTATGGGAGGCTTCTCACACACCTCTTTACATTGAATGATACTGACGTGAATGGGGCACTCGCCATTGACTAGACGGTGGCTACAAATATTGACTGGTATGCCATCAAGAAGATGGAGTTACATGAGGTAGTCCTTTCTAATGATGAGTTATAGGCTAGACCACCATCCCTACCCAGACGGTGAGAGGCTCCAACAGTGGTGGATGTAGATGAAACAAATGATAGCAAAGATGAGGATGTGCCAGTGGAGATACTGAGAGACAATGATCTTATCACTATAGGTTCTGCACTGGCTCCTACTACCTTGGAAGATGTCATGAAAGAGATTCATGATATCCAGGCTAATCAGTGAGAACAGACTCACATGGTGCAGAACCAGATTCGGCGGATGTCATTTTCCCATTCTTTCTCCACTCGACTTGATAGCATACAGGTGGCGTTGATGAGAGCCAACTTGCTATCTCTAGAGGGCATGAGGTAGAGTTCGGTTGTAGGTATGGAACTGAGGCAGACTTTCCAATGGGTTTGTGGGTCTGCACCTCCCCCCATCAGATACTTAGACATTTTATCATTTCATCTTGATATCATTTTGAGCAAATAATGATTCCACTTGTGAACCATAGTCATTATGGACATCAAACTACTACTTTTTTTTTATACTTCATTGATATTCCTTTTATGAAAATATGTTTCATTTGCATAATTCTTGGTTTGCAATAATTTCTAGTCTTTCCCTAGCACATTATGCTTTTTGGTTGTTTAGCATATAGCAACAAATTTCTTAGTTTCATAACTACCAATTATGGGGTTTCAATTTTTTTATTAAAACCTAATGCTCAGTCAATTAAAATACATTGACATTGTTTAGGTTGAGTGGAATATAAAGCTTACAGTTCTGATACCAAATATGTCACACCCCAAGTTTATGATATGTAAAATTTTAGAGCTGACTAACTGATACATATTTACATTCGGTCCAACCAAGAATCACATAAGCAGTGCCATGCCTGTCTCAACTACTTCACGACCAATGTCATAATTTAATAAATCAGAGTAATATAACTAGCAGAAATAACTAAATCAACTGAGCTTCTATTGATACCATAAATAAATTAGATAACATTGTACTAAAGTTATTCGAGTTTAACCATTCACAACCATCAAATAATACCATTCATAATTCAACCCTATAACATTGGGCAATAAACTAGTACTCGTAAAAGTAAAGTAAGACTAAAATAAACAAACTAATCTAAACTTTAGCTTTTTTCCGCAATTGACACAACGTACATTTCTTCTTCTACTCGTACATGCAGACATTACACTCATAGTCCTCATCATGTTCGTTTCCCTCTAGACCTTGCGCATCTACATACAACGTAGAAGAGACAGTCAACGCATTCACAAAATCAGCTACAGTGTTACCCGCAACATCCACTAAAAATTATATACAAAAAGGGTGAGCTCACCATCTTGAGCTCAGTAAGAAAACAGAGAAGCAAATGGCAATATGCATGATCATATTATTACTCCTAGTTTACACTATTGGTCAGGTATAATGTATGCTATAGCTATGTGAAGGCTTGCCCACGCTCACCAAAGCTGGCTATAACCTCCATGCATAGGAGAGAATGGGTACTCACCAGCTTACGCCAATAGCCCTGGTGCACTTGGCCCAGTAGGTGGCACTAGTAGGTTGGTTGGGTTGGCTTGGGTGTGCACATTCTGAGGTGCAACATTTTGAGTTCTAAATGGTACAGTTGCACTGATTTGTAGAGTTCTGATGTATCTCTATTCCATGGTAAGTGCATATGGGACGGCAATGGTATTTGGTCCATTGGGTTGATTCACACACTCGTGGATAGAGGTGCGGTGACCACCAAACCTTTCTATAGCATATTGCAAACTTAAAAACCATACCAAAGATATGAATTGAATGCATGCATATGTTTGCTGTATTGTTTTGTTTGCTCACTGAGACGTGATGTGTGCTCACCCTTTCGACGTCGAATATTTTTAGTTGATGATGCAAGTCAAACTCGTGAAGAATATATGAATGCACCGACATATAGACACGTTGCTGCGATGGACGTAGAAGCTGATGAAGATGAACATGATTTATCATGCGAGTGCAACCAATGTGTTTTTGCTTAAGTTTAGTTTTAATTTAAACATCAGATATGTAATTGATTATTTATTTTTATTTCTTGTGGTTTAGAGATAATTAGATTAAATACTTATTTATCACTGTTAGACTCTCAGTTCCTTATTTGTAAGACTTCCGCTTATTTGTTTATTACCTCTGATTATTAATGTGGATTGTGTGTTTTGTTTGATATGATGGGTACGACCTACATGAGATCCTGGGTAAACTATTGGTTTATTGGCGGTTCATCACACCATTCTGGTTAGGCCAGAATTGGGGTTTGACAATCAGACTCTAGCTCTATCTCCACACAAGTCTTGTTCACTGACATCGTCGTATTGTTATTACCTTATCAGAACTATTACGTCGTAGGGAATCAGGGGAGGTGGTCTCAGACCGTGTAGTCTTCGACTCTACTGGGGGGCCTTAGCTCTATCTCTATGGATGTATTGAGGGATGCTAGGGTGAGGTCTTGAATGCTGTTTTGGGAGGTCTGACCCTCCTTGACTGGGTATGCGACCCTCCCCTTAAATTAAGTGTTTTTGGGTCGATTTGATACCTGGGATCTCAATCTCCTTCAAGCCCTTGGTCCATTTGACTCGACCATGGTAAGTAAACCTGGTTCAAGTTGGTAAGACCGGGTTAGATTGATACGGGTCTTATATTTCTATAATGGTAGTTTTCCTATTTAACTCCAATACCAAATTAATTCAACAGCTTCTATTGTAGGTTTTCTAACTTGATTAAGAGACTCTTTATGGAAATTTCATCCACCGTTGAATGCTCTAATCAAATTGTACAGTTGCTCTGATTTGGATTCGGATTAGATTTTTGTGTCAGATTTTGAGGCAATATTTGAAGGCCCAAACGAACTCGGATTTTGTTCCATAATATCATTCTGAAAAGCTTGAGACATGCTCTACAGCTTTACTGAAGACAACTTTTTAATTAGGGAATTCTTTTTACATTAAAAACCTAAATGAAGCTCAGAATGTTAATATTAAAAATGCTAGAATTTCAATGTCTCTAAAATATGTCAAATTAATAAAATTCATCCTCTCAATTTAATAAGGCATAAAACATATTAACATTGAGAGTTTAATGAGTGTCCAGTCGTGGCATACTGGTCGTGAAATACACAACTAGATTTGTAACCAGATACATTTGGGAAGCCTCTGGGAAGTTACTGGTCCTGACATACGGTCACACCATCCGTGACAGTACTAGCGATGGGTTGGGATTATGGAAGGTTCCAGAGAGCATCCAGTCCTGAACATCGGTCTCGATAATCAAAATCGATCAGTCGCAATTGATTAGCCCTAGAAACCCCTATTTAAGGCTGAATTAAACATACGAAATAACTAATGAGATTTACACACTGTAGGTGACTTGTATGTAATCGAGAGTGACCCAATTGTTGGGAATAAAAATTTTCTGCCCATATCAGGTAAGGAAACAAAACCCCCACCCCATAGTTGAAATGATTTCTATCTTGATTACGAATGTGCATGCTGGATTGATTATGATAACATGTCATCATCTTTATTATGCTTGCATGCATTTGCATCTCTTTATTATGAATACTCTGAATGTGTATGGATATGAATGAGCTCGCGAGCTGTGGTGAAATGGTCGATGACCAAGGGATCCAACTCACTGATTTGTTTGGCTTGTGATGTCTTCACACCCCTAGCAGGATGACAGTAGATAATCCTAAATGCATATGTAAAACTTCTATTTTCTTAGTCGCTGCTTGAGGTACAATGTTGTGCGACCATAGGTTCGACCTTCAAAATCCAGAAAACTTACCGAGACCCTATGGTCGATCATACGGTTGATCATACGGTCGATGGTTTTGGTCAAATTGTGCGATCGTATGATTCAAAATCAGGTTTTTAAACCTATTTTTTAAAAAAATTTCCCACTCATTCTCCTTCTTCCTCCTACAGTCTCTGCTCAACTTGCCACCAGTGAGTTACTACAATGTCGACCATACAAACTTGGTGATTTTTCCATCGATCAACATCTGTCACTCCATTCCATGAGGTATGTTCTCTACTTTTCTCCATTTTTAAGCTTTCATACCTAGGGTTTTTTTTACTATTTCTAGGGTTTTCCTTTAATTAATATTTTTCTGATCGTAAAAATTTAATTTTTATTGGGGGCTTTTGTTATTGGCCACCAAATGGATGAAAGCCCACAAGAAAATTTGAGTTTCATCGTTAGTTTAATAGAAACTTGAAAATTCCCATTTTTTACCTAAATTTTGGGGTTTTTCCCAATTACCAAAATTTCTTTAAATTCGACCTACCTAGTTTAAATTTTCGATTGTATGAGCCTTGTAGGATGGTTTGGGACCTATGTAAGTCCTCCTACCCAAATGTCTGGGTGAAAGTGAGGCTTTTTCCATTTTACGTCGTTATGCTATCAAATTTTTTAAATTAATCTAACTTGTTTTCTTATTTTCTTCTCTTACAGTTATCATGGTTCGCACTAAGGTTCCTCGAGTTCATGACCCACGATGCTTCAGGTCCGTTGAAATAGAGGTGTGATATCCTTGGTTTGATCGGAAGAAAGTTGAAGGGGGTCGGTATGTGAACCTAGCCCATTTAGCTCTGTTTGATGTGGAAAAGGGCGTTTGATGACATGGGTTGGCTTCCAGTGATATTGTACGAGGCTTGCACTCGTTCGGACTTGGTCAAACAGTTCTATTGTCACCTACAGGTAGAGGGTGACTTAGAAGATGTTGACAGGGGTAGAGAGCTTCGTATCACCAGCTGGGTGAAAGGAGTTTAGATCTCTTTCAATTGTCAGGAGTTGGCTGTTCTCCTAGGCATTTCCAACAATGGCCAGTTGGTTTACTGTGCACCTAGGGATCCACAGTTTCTATCTACGCAGGTGTGTGCAGAAATAGATAACCAGATTCTTCAGGATGACCAGTGGGAGATGAAAGCAGTCAACCTGCGTCTAGAGCCACGGGTCTACTGTAAGATTATCCAGCATAATCTTATTCCCCAGGGTGGACACTACGAGATGGTCTCATAGCTAACTCAGTACCTGTTGTACTGTATCTGTACTAGGTAGCTTGTCTGCCTCCCATATATTAATCTTTATACTATGCACAGAGCTATGTTTCCTGAATCGAGAGGTAACTTGCCCTATGGGTGGCTGATCTCCACCTTGCTCGCTCGTCTACAGGTGGACCTAGTGGATGAGAGGATCCTTAAGGGTACATTCTCAGCTGACCTTGATTGGGAGGCCATCAGCAGGATGGGCATTAGAGAGATACAGGTCAGTGATTATGAGAGGAATGCTATGATACGTCCTCTCACTCGGGTAACGATAGCAGATGCAGAGGCGACAGCAGCAGCAGCAGAGGTAGCAGCAGAGGCACATGAGGGTGATGATGATCGGATGTACATGGATGTGGATGCCATCCCTCCTTTATCGCCACAACATTCTACTAGAGCTGGCCCTTCTAGGGCTTCTCATTTACCTTGCCCTTCATGCCCACCACCAGATGACATGATGGGGCTGTTACGTGAGATTCGAGAGGCTCAGCACATGACTGATTGGAGAGTAGGAGAGCTTCTAGATCCCCAGTGCTCTACAGACCAGCGGGTAGCAGATCTGACAACTAGTCTCCGAGCGACTCAGACTCAGGTGGCCTGGCTCGCGAGAGTATATGCTGAGGACCACGACAGAGATAGTGAGGCACCTCCTCCTCCAGCACCTCCAGCTCCATGATATCATTTATTTCTTTTTCCCTTTTATACTACAGAGTAACTGTCTGGATTGTGGACTGTACTCTGTTTTGGATGTATATTTATCTTATTCACATTTGGATATATATAAAATTGGTTTCCCATTTACATATGTGCATTATTTTCTTTCTTAGTTTATGTCGCATACAACACAGATGCTTATGGTGTGTTCTTATTACAGCTTTTAAATTTTATCCTAACTCAGTTCATGACTCATGTGAAAGTAGTTAGGTCAATGGTTAGAACCTAAGATGCTTTGATACCAAGTTGTCACACCTCAATTCTGGTCTAACCAGAATGGTGTGATGAACCACCAATAGACCAATCTCGTATAGATTGTACCTACCATATCAAACCAAACACACATTTCACATTAATAATCAAAGGAAATAAATAAATAAGCAAAACTCTTACAGATAATGAATTGAGAGTCTAACAGTGATAAATAAGTATTTAATCCAATTATCACCAAACTACAAGACATAAAAATAAATAATCAATTACATATCTGATGCTCAAATTATAACTAAACTTAAACAAAAACACATTAGTTGCACTCGCATGATAAATCATGTGCATCTTCTTCAGCTTCTACGTCTATTGCAACAACATGTCCATACATCGGCGCATTCATATATTCTTTAACAGTAGGACCTGCATCATCAACTAAAAATATTCAACGTCAAAAGGGTGACCACACATCACGGCTTAGTGAGCAAAGAAAACAATGCAACAAACATATGCATACATTCAATTCATATCTTTGGTCTGGTTTTTAAGTTTATAATATGCTATAGAAAGGTTTGGTGGCCGCCGCACCTCTATACACAAGTGTGTGAATCTACCCAATGAATCAAACACCATCGCGTCCCACATACATCTACCAAGGAATAAATATAGAGCTACAGTGTTCGGATCAAATACCGCCAACACTTCCCCTGATGCCCTACACATACGAATACGTAAGCCCCTATTGGCAAGGGCTTGAAAACTGGACTCACAACTAACCAATCCTAATGCCAAACAGTGTATCCAAGGCCTCACCATAGCATCCCTCAATATGTCCATAGAGATAGAGCTAAGGCCCCCTAGCAGAGTCAGAGACCACGCGGTCTGAGACCACCTCCCCTGATGCCCTACGACGTAATAGTTCTGCTAAGATAATGGCGATACGACGATGTTAGTGGGCAAGACATGAGTAGAGATAGAACTAGAGTCTAGTGATGAGGTTGAAGACCACCATGCCACGTCCTCCCCCTGATGCTCCACTCGGATCTAACACACCAACCACACACATACATTCACATGCCTATTCTTAGCATCATTATCATCATCATCATGTCATAAATAAATGAAATTAAATATGCATAAATAGTAATATCAGGAATATTGGATGACATGTGAGAAGCACATTATAAGCATACACACATAGAATCAATCCTGGCATTGGAATTAATAAAAATAAATGGTTTGTTATTATCCAGTTAGTTTAGGTATTGTTTCCTCACCTGTTAGCAATACTCAATGTCCTTCGAAGCCTTGAAATTTTTTTTGAATTGATTTAACAGCCTAAAAGTTATATGATTTTAAGTTAGGGTTCATATGTGACATGTTATAGTAGTCGAAAATCAAAATAGAGCACTGATAGGTGTTTGATTAGTCCTACGGTCTCATACTGTGTCGACCTCACTGCCTACGATCGATACCCTATGGTCACATATGGTGCGACCGTAACTGCGACCATATGATTTCTAAAATCCTTCCGAATGCCAATGGTCGATCCTCTGGTCATACTGGTCATGCTATGGTCGACCGTAGCTGTGACGTTGAGATTTTTGGTCACAGTCTACATGAAATTCGTGTTCTTCCTGGGTCAATTCTTTTGTTCTTCAATAGGGTTTATTCTAAGGTCATCCTATGGCCATCATTAGTACTTTCTTATCAACACTAACCATCAAACTCATCCCTTGTTGAACCTCTCGTAGATTAAAATGCATACATGAAGGTCTCTTTGGAAGGTTTTGTGCTTTATAGCAGGCAAAAGATGGAAATCAGGGTCACAGCTGCAGCCCCATTCCCTCTCAACAATGTCTGCAGCGAATCTAGAAATCGAGTGGACTTTAACAAAAAAAATGGAGCAGCTTTATATCTATATTGCACAGCTGTCCATGTCACACCCCAATTCTGCACTATTCAGAATGGTGTGATGAACCGCTAATAAACCAACGGTTCAACCAGGATCTCAAATAGGCTATCCCCGCGTTATCTAAACTTACACACATCCGTAATCATAATGAGAGTAAATACACAATAGCGGAAGTCTTATAATAAGAAGAACTGAGAATCTATGTGATATTAAAATTTAAATAACAATTTATTCTGTTTCAACTAAGACATAAATATTTAAATACCAAATACATGTCTTAATAAATCCAAATAAAGAATCCTATAAAATATCTAATCAAATACACACGAGTTGCACTCGCAAGAGGAGTCGTGTGTATCCACTTCAGCTTCAGCTTCGATTGCTGCCACGTTCCCGTACACAGACGCATTCATATAGTCTTCAATGGTATAACCTGCATCATCAACAAAAAATATTCGACGTCGAGGGGTGAGCACACATCACGGCTCAGTGAGTAGCCAAAACAATGCAACAATACATATGCATCTAAGAGCCGCTCTGCAAGGACTAAGAAAATAGAAGTTTTACGCAAAATTTATAAAGTGTGAGTTTTGGCTAAATGAAGTTGCTTTCTTAGGCGAAGTTGTATCCATTGAAGGAATTAAAGTTGATCATAGCAAGATTAAGGCCAATGTAAAATGGGAAGCACCTAAGAATGTTGTAGAAATCAGAAGCTTCTTAGGTTTAGCTGGTTACTATTGATGATTCATGGAAGATTACTCTAGAATCATGTACCTCTCACCAATCTGACAAAGAAAGGAGAAAAGTTTGTTTGAATCGATAAATGTGAAGAATGCTTTCAAACATTGAGGGATAAATTGATATCAGCTCCCATCAGGACTATTCCAATCCCAGGACAACCATTTACCTTGTATACTGATGCGTCTGGGTTAGGTTTAGGATGTGTGCTTATGCAAGGAGAACAAGTAATTGCGTATGCCTCAAGACAACTGAAGACACATGAGAAGAACTATCCCACTCATGACTTGGAATTAGCAGCAGTAGTACATGCTATTAAGATATGGAGATATTATTTGGATAGGGATAAATTTCAGATTAAATCAGATCATAAGAGTCTCACTCATCTTTTTAATCAGAAGGAGTTGAACATGAGACAAAGAAGATGGCTGGAATTATTGAAGGAGTTGAACATGAGTCTCACTCATCTTTTGCTACATTGAAGATTGTACCTGATCTATTAGACGAAGTGAAAGCTGCTATTAAATCAGACCCTTATCTGAAAACTATACAAGAAGACCTCAAAAAAGGTAAGACTACTCTTGAGTTCACCTTGGACATTGAAAGGGTACTAAGATACAAAGGAAGGGTTTGTGTTCCTAAAAATGAAGATTTGGATATTAGACAGAGACTAATGAAGGAAGCTCACACCACCGCTTATTTGGTACATCTTGAAAGTTTGAAAATATATCATGATCTGAAGAAACTATATTGGTGGAGAGGAATCAAAGTGGATGTAGCTAAATTTGTGTCTCAATGCTTGAATTGTCAGCAAGTAAAGGCTGAAAGGAAAAGACCTACAGGATTGTTGTAGCCACTGCCAGAACCAGCATGGAAATTGGACTGCAACACTATGGACTTCGTCACCGGGTTACCATTGACTCCCTAAGTAGTTGACGCGGTCTGGGTGATTGTGGATCGTTTGACCAAGATAGCTCGTTTTATAGCTATACGACCTCATTATACCGTAGAGAGGTTAGCTAAGCTTTATAGATAATATTTCCCGATTACATGGTATACCTAAAAGCATTTTGTCCGACAGAAACCCACGCTTTACCTTAAAGTTTTGGGAAAGATTAGAGAAGGCTATGGGTACAACATTGAAGTTTAGTACTGGATTCCATCCTCAAACAGCTGGACAGTCAGAACATACCATTCAGATTTTAAAAAACATGCTTGTGTCATTGATTTCAAAGGATCATGGGATAAGAAATTACCATTGATTGAGTTTGCATAAAACAACAGCTATCAACCGACTATACAGATGTCACCCTATGAAGCACTGTATGGTAGGAAATGTTGAACTCCTTTGTTTTGGAAAAAAGTTAGAGAACAGAGTATTGTTGGACCAGAGTTTGTTGAAGAGACTTGTCGAGTAGTAGACATTATCAAGGAAAGAGTCCAAATAGCTAGAGTCTGATTGTCAAACCCCAATTCTGGCCTAACCAGAATTGGGGTTTGACAATCAGACTCTAGCTCTATCTCCACACAAGTCTTGTTCACTGACATCGTCGTATCGTTATTATCTTATCAGAACTATTACGTCGTAGGGCATCAGGGGAGGTGGTCTCAGACCGTGTAGTCTTCGACTCTACTGGGGGGCCTTAGCTCTATCTCTATGGATGTATTGAGGGATGCTGGGGTGAGGTCTTGAATACACTGGATGACATTTAGGATTGGTTAGTTGCGAGCCCTATTTGCAAGCCTCGCTAATAAGGGTTAGGTGTTGGCATGGGTAGGGCATCAAGGGAAGTGTTGTCGGTGTTTGATCCGGACACTTTAGCTCTATCTCTCTTTCCATGGTAGGTGTATGTGGGATGACAATGGTGTTTGATCCATCGGAAAATTCATACACTCGTGTATAGAGGTGTAGGGGCAACCGCCACCAAACCTTTCTGTAGCACATTGTAAACTTATAAACCAGACCAAAGATATGAATTGAATGCATGCATATGTTTGTTGCATTGTTTTGTTTGCTCACTGAGCCATGATGTGTGCTCACCCTTTTGATGGCAAATATTTTAGTTGATGATGCAGGTTCTACTGTTGAAGATTATGTGAATGCACCGTTGTATGGACAAGTTGCGGCCATGGACGTAGAAGCTATTGGAGATGTGCATGATCCTTCATGCGAGTATAACCAGTACTTTTTTTTATTAGTTTAGCTATATTTGGTTATTGGGACATGTAACGGATTACTTACCTTTATGTCTTGAGTTTTTAGAAAATAATTGGATTAGATAATTATTATATCATTGTTAGACACTCAATTCGTTATTGATGATGTTACAAAGGCGATTCAACATTTTTTCAGGTCTGGTAAGCTGCTCTCTGAAGTAAACTCTACTACAATCTCTTTGGTCCCGTAGGTGCCTAACCCTACCTCCTTGAATGATTTTCGACCTATATCTTGCTGCAACACCAACTGAAAAGATTCTTCCAGAGTCTCAGGTCCGAGAAGTGCATGATAAATACCGCCAAAGCCCAATACTGTAGAGGAAATTACGTGAAGTATACCAGATACAAAGTTTGGAAAGGTGTCTATAACTTCCCCACTAGGACCTACCCCCCATTGATAGTAGAAGGCGCTGTAAGTGAGGCCCTTCTACCGAAGCCCCTCCCTTGTCTTCTTTCAATGCTTTGGGAACCAGGCACAGTGAGAAGCTGCACTTTCTCTGCTCAACTATCCCTTGCAGGGACGCCATCCAGCCCTGGAAGGGTCTTCAAAGAGACTACATTAATTGCTTTTCGATGGTCTTATGTTTCGGTTTTATGATCTCGTATGGACTCAGAGCGCGCCGCAGCCTTTAGGTGCTAGCGCAGTGCGAGTTACGTTCGATGTGGTGTCCTGTAGACTTTGGACTCTTTTAAGTAAGCTTTGACTTGCAATACATTTTCAAAAAAGCAATAAGTAGCAAGGTCAGTTTTTCTTTTTTGGTTATATAATGGAGCTAATTGATCTATTTCTTTACGAATCTGTCTTTTGTGTTCTGTATTGGCAGGGGATTTTCAAGGTTCTTTGTTTTTATATTCATTCATTTGAGTGGCGCATTAAGGCATCTATGGAAAAAATAATTCCTAAAGTAAAGTGGTCGTAGATCAGCTCGAGTGAAGATCGTCATTGTGATTTCAAGCTGGAGTTGAACCATGAATTCCTTTTTTGTAGATTGCACTATATCTATATATCTAGGAATCCAGGCTTGATAGCCAAGAGTAAGTCATCTGCGTATCGTGCATATCTTATATGAGTTACAATTCTAATTCACTTTGTTTTTTACTTTACAGTTCGTAGGCCGGGATGGGGTGCATGGCCAAGGCTCCAGGTATAAGATCTATAACGAACTCTATCGCTCGGTCGGGTGGTAGTCCTGGTAGTTCCTCAGGAAATACATCTGAAAATTCACGCACAACTTCAGTATCCTCCTTTCGTGGTGCTTCCTTGGTGTGGTCGACCACGGATACTAGATACCCAATTCCTCCTTTCTCGAGGCATTTTCTAGCCTTCAATGCAGAAATAATGAGTTTTCGTTTATGGGGAAGTTTGGTTCCCCTAAAACTAAACTCTGCTCCTTCTTTGTCTTTAAATGTTAATTTTTTTTTTGTACATAATAAGTTTGCAGAGTGTCGAGCTAACCAATCCATTCCCAAGATAACGTCAAAGTCTACCATCTCGAGTTGAATTAAGGTTGCGTCCAAAATCTTCTCGTTGATAAGAATTGGACATGGTCCATAACCTTTGTCTAGTTCCACTTCTAATCCCATAGGTAATCGTACAAGCAGTGTAGTCTAAAGGTCTGAGGGATAGATTTCACTTCTTTTCAAATGACACAGATATAAAAGAATGAGTAGCTCCAGAGTCAAAGAATACTCTGACAGGTAAGCCATTAATAGGTACGATACCTGTGATTTGATTTAATTTAGTCTACATGCTTACACAGGGTAGTACAAAATGAACAGTTTAGGTCATACCTGTGACCACATCAGGTGATGCAGTAGCATCCTCAGATGTAACTGCATAAACCTTTCCTTGCTGTAGCTGCTTCCTTGGCTTAGGACACTCTCTTGAATAATGTCCTACTTGATCGTAATTGAAGTATTTGACTCTAGCATTACTTTGCTTCTGTTGAGGTTGGGCTATCGATGTAGTCTTGGCTGCAGCATTGAAGCCTTGAGTACGAAAAGGTTTAAATGTGTTTGAGTTCCCTCCGTTGTATGAGTTTCTATTGGGCCTTTTAATACCTCTGTTCTAAGAAAAATAACTTTTCCTCTGGCTCGATTCCAGTACTCGAGCAATCTGTACAGCTTCATTATAAATCTTCTTTTTCAGTCCCAATACATGCTCACGGATGATTCCCCTAAGTCCCATGATGAACCTTCAGATTTTGATATTTTCCTCCTGTATGCTAGAGGGAGTAAAGAAAAATAGTTCTTCATAACGCTATCGATATGCGTCTACAATCATCTGTCCCTGATACAGACTCAGAAACTCCTTTTCCATTTGTTCTCTAAAACTCCTAGGAAAATACTTCTAAAATAAAGCTTCTTTATAGATAGCCCATGTCAGCTTGGTGTTCTTTGTCAACAGATAACTCCGAGTAGATTTCCAGTAATGGTGCACATCACCTTTCAGCGTAAAAGTGGTACATAATACCTTCTCTTCTTTATTTATAGTCATCAATAATGTTTCTTTTCATCTCATCGATCTAGTATGCTGGCCATAACGGATGTGATGGCTTGCTTGTAAATTCCTTCGTCTTCAACTCAGGAAACGCTCGATCAGTCTGGAGTGATCAAGCTGATACTGTGCATATGCTCCATACATAAGTGGTTGGTACTGATAATTACCTTGGTGATACCCGCCTTGCGGTGCTTTAGAGTTTTGCACTTGGCCTTGTACTGCTTGAGGTATATTTTTGGTTATATAATGGAGCTAATTGATCTATTTCTTTATGAATCTGTCTTTTGTGTTCTGTATTGGCAGGGGATTTTCAAGGTTCTTTGTTTTTATATTCATTTGTTTGAGTGGCGCATTAAGGCATCTATGGAAAAAATAATTCCTAAAGTAAAGTGGTCGTAGATCAGCTCGAGTGAAGGTCGTCATTGTGATTTCAAGCCGGAGTTGAACCATGAATTCCTTTTTTGTAGATTGCACTATATCTATATATCTAGGAATCCAGGCTTGATAGCCAAGAGTAAGTCATCTGCGTATCGTGCATATCTTATATGAGTTACAATTCTAATTCACTTCGTTTTTTACTTTACGGTTCGTAGGCCGGGACGGGGTGCGTGGCCAAGTGATCGGCGATGGCTTGTCCCTTGATGGATTTCTGAGTGACATAAGTTCAAACTCGGACAGTATTCACTGCCATCATGAATTCTAGAAACAATATGCATCCCTCAATACGTCCATAGAGATAGAGCTAAGGGCCCCTGACAGAGTCAGAGACAACACGGTCCAAGACCACCTCCCCTGATGCGGTACGACGTAATAGTTCTACTAAGGTAATGGCTATATGACGATGTTAGTGGGCAAGACTTGAGTAGAGATAGAGCTAGAGTCTAGTGACGAGGTCGAAGACCACCATGCCACACCCTCCCCCTGATGCTCCACTCGCATCCAACACACCAACCACACACATACATTCACATGCCTATTCCTAGCATCATCATCATAATCATGTTATAAATAAATGGAATTAAATATGCATGAATAGTAATAGCAGGATTATTGGATGACATGTGAGATGCACATTACAAGAATACACACATAGAATCAATCATGGCATTGGACTCAATAAAATAAATAGTTTATTATTATCCAATTATTTTAGGTCTTGTTTCCTCACCTGTTAGCAATACTCGATGTCCTTTCAAACCTTGAAATTTTTTTTGAAATGATTTAACAACCTAATAGTTATATGATTTTAAGTTAGGCATCATATGTGACATGTTACGATAGTCGAAAATCAAAATAGAGCACTGATAGGTGTTTGATTAGTCATATGGTCTCATGCTGTATCGACTTTACTGTCTACGATCAATACGCTTCGGTCACATATGGTGGGACCGTAGCTACAACCATATGATTTCTGAAATCTTTCTGAATGCCTATGGTCGATCCTCTGGTCATACTGGTCATGCTATGGTCAAATGTAGTAGCGACATTGAGATTTCTAGTCACAGTCTACATGAAATTCGAGTTCTTCCTGGGTTAATTCTTCTGTTTTCAATGGGGTTTATTCTAAGGTCATCATTAGGCCATCGTTTGTAATTTCTTATCAACCCTAATCATCAAATTCACTTCTTATGGTTCTCCTTGGGATTTTCTCAAGGAAATCACATAGATCATAATAGGTTGATATTGCCTATCTTTCATAGAAGTCTTATTCCTTCGAGTTTACATCTCCAAAGATTCGTATCATAACTTTGCCTGTGATAAAGAGCCAATCTCTTCTCAGTAAATTCTTCTCCTTAGCTTTTTCTTCTTCTCCTTCTCTTCCTTCTCTTCCTTCTCTTCCTTCTCTTTCTCTAGGGTTCACTAATGTTCTAAAAGAGTGAAAAAGGGCTGAGGGATGTCCTTTATATAGAGGAAAACTCTCCATATAAAGTCCTCTTTCAATTAGGAAAGCAATCCCTTAGTTTAGGAAAGTTTCCAAAACTCAGAGTCAGATCTGGGTTCTCACGGTCTATCATACGGTCACCTAAACTGTCGATCGTAAGGTCGAAATCATTGACCTTGGGGTTCTGGATTTGAGATTTTGGTTCCCTTCCTTATGGTCGACCATACCTACCCAGGCATGTCACACCCCAATTCTGAACCAACCAGAATGGTGTGAGTGAACCGTCATTGAACCAACGGTTCACACCAGGATCTCAATAAGACCATCTCCACTCATACAAACCATTGCACATAACCACAATCAGAATATGATAAATACAGCGGAAGTCTTTAAATAAGTAAACTGAGTATTCTATTGATAAAATTAAATAAGTATCCAATTATCCAAATTTCAAACGTAGTTAAATATCTTTACATCACTTTAATAAAATAAATGAAATAAATAAAATAAAGTCAACGGTACACGCAGAAAGGGCACTCGCATGAAGCGTCATACTCGTCCTCTCTTGCCTGTACGTCCAGAGCAGCAACACCTCCATACGTCAGAGCGTTCATATAATCGTCCACCGTGTAACCTGCATCAACATCTAAAAACAATGTATATACAAAGGGTGAGCTCACAACTTAGCTCAGTAAGACAATCAGACAGTGTATCAATATTATATGCATGAGTAACAATCATTTTATGTTGTAGTCTGGTTCAAGTTTGCAATGTGCTATAGAAAGGTTCGGAGGCTGCTTCACCTCTATACACGAGTGTGTAGCATCGCACAGTAGACCACACTACCACCGACCCACATGCACCCATCATGGAATAGAGATAGAGCTAAGGCATCCATTACCTCCCCTGATACTCCACCCATACCAATACATAAGCCCCTACTGGCTAGGGCTTACAAACTGGGCTCGGAACTAACCAATCTTATATGTCATACTATAGGCTCCATTCTAGTACAGCTCACTACGACATAGAGATAGAGCTAGAGCGTGGTGGCCGGGCTGGAGACCACAATGCCACACCTCCCCCTGATGCCCTACCCGCATCAAGCATACTAAGACAGAACAATACGTAAGTAGACCCTATCCCAACATAACTCCCTACAGCATAGAGATAGAGCTAAAGCATCGTGGCCAGGCCGGAGACCACATGTCAGAGACCACAGTGCCACCACATCGTGGCCAGGCCAACGACCACATGCCAGAGACCACAGTACCATGACCTTCCCCTGATGCCCTACCCGCACCAAGCATGCTAAGATAGAATACTACAAAAAAGTACCAGTGTGAGGAATGATCCCAGGCCCCAGGCCCTTCCCATTCCACACACCAACGAAAACAACCACATGCCTAACAATCACATCCTATCATATGGAATATGCATGAACAATAATAATAACTAGAAATAAAAGATGACATGTAAATATGCACAACCATCTCATCATATATTCAGGGTTATTATTAACAACTTTTTACTATCCTTTATTTATTAGGGTTTAGGTCAGATTCCCTTACCTGACGCTCGTTTGATAGCTTGATCCACGTCGCAAGATCCAAATGTGCTATCACAGAGTCCTATATTATATTAGGATTCAATTAGAATATTTTCTTAGGGTTTCACGTTGGTCGAAAAACCAACTGAGTTCAAAACCAGCCTTTCAGAGCTGGCCGGTCGCAACATACCGATCGCATCCCTATGGGAAAACTAGCGACCGATATGGTCGACTGGTATTTCTCCGGAAGACCATACATTAGGTTTTTCAACTGCCGTCGATCAATCTCCATGGATTTTTAGGGTTTCTCCTATCCATTCTAAGTCTGAACTTTGGGTTAGAGTTATCTCCAACTCATTCAAGTCTAGTTTTGATGATAATCATCCTAGAACTCGAATCTTGGTTTGATGGCAAATTAGGGTTTAATGGCCAATTAGGGTTTAGATCAATACCTGCTTTGCATGGTATTGATCCAACCATATTAACTATCCTATAGTCACAATATAAGAGGAATGATTCAAAACACTTACCATCGACTGGCGTAAGGTGAGCATCGTCGAACGGTAATGGCGGCACTTCCTTCATCTTCCTAGCTCCTTCCCCTTCTCCAATCTCCTTCTCCTCTCTAGGGTTTGTGAGGATCAATGGAAGGGATTCTAGGAGGCTTAGAGGGGTTTAAATAGGCTAGGAATTAGGTTTAGGAAGCCTCTTAGGATTAGGAAAGTCTTAGGATTTGGAATTGGGAAAGTGGGACCCACAGAGATCCAATTCTGGATCTTGGTAGTCTGTTGCGCAGACCATACCGGTTGACCAGTACCATAGACCGGTACCATCAACCGGTATGAATGAAATTCATACTTAAGTTGGTCTGGTTGGTCCAATTTCGTACCTGATTGTCATCTTCTCGTCCCATCTGACCCGGTGATGATCGAAAGACCTGTTACGACATGAAATCAAGGTTTAGATTGGGTTCACGGAGTGCGGGTCATACAACTCCCCCACCCTTAAAAGAAATTTTGTCCCCAAAATTTGCATGTAGGTCTCACAAGGCATGTGACCTTAGGTATGTTTTTAGTGTTTTTAACTCAATTCTCATACCTAGTTTGTTATTTATCTTCACACGCTCGCTCCACTTGGTCCAGGAATGATGGAAAGACCTGGCATGACACGATTAGACCAAGTTAGTGGAGTGCGGGTCTAACAACTCCCCCACTTATATAAATTTGATCATCGAAATTTACACATACCTTTCGAGTCGAATAGGTGAGGATATTGCTTTCGCATAGCATTATCTTCTTCCCATGTAACTTCTTCTACATTTTGGCTTCTCCAAGTAACCTTAACATAGTAAATGTGACGGTTGAGAAGACGTTGCACCTTCTGGCTAGTGATCTAAAAAGGTACTACTTCGAACGTCAAATCTTCAGTTAAATCAGGTGGATCCGTTGTTAACACATGCGTTGGATCTCTGACGTACTACTTCAGTAATGAGATATGAAATACATCATGCACACTTGACATGGATGGTGGTAGTGCAAAAGGATATGCTATGCTATTTTTCTACGTCTATCTAGAACTTCATAAGGTCCAATATATCTGGGACACAGCTTTTCCTTCTGTCCAAACCTTTTCAAACCATGCATAGGAGAAATTTTAGAAATACCTTATCACCTATGGTGAATTCAAGATCTCTATGTCGATTATCTGCATATTGCTATTTGGACTCTTTCCTTGATAATGTCGACTACTCGACAAGTCTCTTCAACAAACTCTGGTCCAACAATACTCTGTTCTCCAACTTTTTTCCAAAACAAAGGAGTTCAACATTTCCTACCATACAGTGCTTCATAGGGTGACATCTGTATAGTCGGTTGATAGCTGTTGTTTTAAGCAAACTCAATCAATGGTAATTTCTTATCCCATGATCCTTTGAAATCAATGACACAAGCATGTCTTCTAAAATCTGAATGGTATGTTCTGACTGTCCAGCTGTTTGAGGATGGAATCCAGTACTAAACTTCAATGTTGTACCCATAGCCTTCTGTAATCCTTCCCAAAACTTTGAGGTAAAGCGTGGGTTTCTGTCGGACACAATGCTTTCAGGTACACCGTGTAATCAGACAATATTATCTACATAAAGCTTAGCTAACCTCTCTAGGGTATAATGAGGTCGTATAGCTATAAAACGAGTTATCTTGGTCAAACGATCTAAAATCACCCAGACCGCGTCAAGTACTTAGGGAGTCAATGGTAACCCGGTGACGAAGTCCATAGTGTTGCAGTCCAATTTCCATGCTGGTTCTGGCAGTGGCTACAACAATCCTGTAGGTCTTTGCCTTTTAGCCTTTACTTGCTGACAATTCAAGCATTGAGACACAAATTTAGCTACATCCACTTTGATTCCTCTCCACCAATATAGTTTCTTCAGATCATGATATATTTTCATACTTTCAAGATCTAAGGATGAGACCTAAATTCCTACCATTTTTATTTGGGATGTGTACCAAATTCTTCTATTTTGTTAATAGGATACAGGGATGAGACCTAAATTCCTACCATTTTTATTTGGGATATGTACCAAATTCTTTATATTTTTGTCAATAGGATCTAGGGATGAGAAAAAAAAAAAAAAAAAAAAAAAAAAAAAAAAAAAAAAAAAAAAAAAAAAAAAAAAAAAAAAAAAAAAAAAAAAAAAAAAAAATAAATAATATATAAAAAATATAATAAAAAATATAAATAAAATAATAAATTCATAAAAAATATTAAAATTAAAAAAAAATATTAATTATAAAAATATAAATTCAATTATAAGTGTAAATTAATTATAATAATATATAATAAAAATAAAATAGATAAAAATATAAATATATAAGAAAAAAATATAAAAATAAAAAAAAAAAAAAAAAAAAAAAAAAAAAAAAAAAAAAAAAAAAAAAAAAAAAAAAAAAAAAAAAAAAAAAAAAAATAAAAAAAAAAAAAAAAAAAAAAAAAAAAAAAAAAAAAAAAAAAAAAAAAAAAAAAAAAAAAAAAAAAAAAAAAAAAAAAAAAAAAAAAAAAAAAAATTAAAAAAAAAAATAAAAAAAATTTTTATATATTTAATTCAAATAAAAAAAATTTTAAATATCTTATATCATATCAAAAAAAAATAAAATTTTAAATTAAAATTTAAAAAAAATAAATAATTATCCTAAATTTAAACCTAAATTAAAATTTAATCAAAAAATCACTTTATAAAATTTAAAAAAACATCAAACATCATTGTATATCAATAAAAAATTCATCATTGAAAAGCTTAAACAAATTATCATTCATGAAAAATGATAGACATAGGAATCCTAACATTAACAAGCATGTAATAGAGCATTCATGATTGAAATTTCATGAAAATTAGCCTTTTCAAGCAAAATTGACATTTGGGCATTATAACGACCTCTAAATTTGTTTAGAGTACTAACCTTAGCTCAAATCAACAAAACCATTAATGAAGGTAATTAGGAGGTTGTATCAATTCCCTTTAAATGAATCCTCCTTCTCCTCTCTTCCACTTCTTTTTCTCTTCTCTTTCTCTCTTTTCTTCTTCTCTTTTCTTTCTTTTCTCCTTTTCTCTCTCTTTCTTTCTTCCCCTCTCACATTTCTCTCTCTCACTCCCTTTCTCTCTCTCACCCACGTTTCCCTCTCTCTACGCTATGGAAAGGATCCCTCCTCTCTCCATATTTATAATTTTCATATTTTCTAAAAAATCCTTTTTTTTTTTTTAAAAAATTTTTTTTATTTTTTTTTTTTTTTTTTTTCCTTCTAATTTTTTTTTTTTTTTTTAATTATTTTCTAAAAAATTTTACATCTCCCTCTCCCTTATTTTTCTAAAATTTTTAAATTTATCTAATAAAATTCTCTTTCAATCTCTCTCTCTTTTCTTTTTTTAAAATTTTAAATTTATTAATAAAATTTTTTTAATTTTTTTTTTTTTTCTTTCCAAAATTTTTAAATTTAACAATAAAACTCTTACTCTTTACATCTCCTCTCTCTCTTTTTTTTTTTTAAAAAATTTTTAAAATTTAATTTATATATAATAATATATATTATATAAATATATTTAATAAATAATATATATATAATATAAAATATATATAATATATAAAATACTATACACATAAATAAGCAGTTAAAAAAGCAGGTTAAGGCAACTTTGGATTGAAAGTTAAAACTGATAGGTTAAGCTAGGTTGAAAAAGCGGCTTAAAGAAGTTTGGCCAAATTAATTAGAATACTTGGGTTTCTCTCCATATCATTTCATGGGTCATTTAATTATCATCACACTTGGAATTTTCCAATGGCCTCTATTCCAAATTTTTACGTTCAATTTTATAAAACATCAAAAATAAGGAATATAGAAACTGAAAATCACTAAATCAATATAAAAACGGAAAAAATATACGACTTTAAAAGTATAAAAATAATTTTAATACAAACTTAATAGAACCTTAATAACTTTAAAAAATTTTTCATCCATTTTGTAAAAATCATAAATAAAGAATAATGGTCTTGGGATCATACAAATAAAATGTCGAATAATTAAGATATAATAATTTAAAATTAAAGCAATCCAACTTAAAATAATTTACCAAAGGCCCCTAGAATTATTTATTATAACTTCATAAACCTCCTTATATATATCATCCAACTAAAATGGTATATCTTCTTATTTAATATAAAAAATTAAACAATTTGGTCTCATTCAAAAAATAATTCTATACCCTATAATCCATACAAAATTATAACCCATAACCTTCTTTATAAACCCATTAAAAACTTCCTCCAATTCAAACCCATTAAAAACTTCCTCAAATTCACAAATAAAAAATCCAAACTTTTCAATCATCTTTCTCCCTTTTGTTATCCATACGCCGGCGAGGATTTGTTTAAGTGGGATGGCGAAAATAAAGTTCTGAATGCCCCTCTTCGACCAAGATTGTGGGCAATTGAGGCGAAGATAAAAATAGACCATTTTTGCATTATTACTTTGCACTTAATCCGATTCTACCATTGCTCTCTTGAGCCCGATGTAACTACTCTCCTCCCCACCTTTTTTTTTTTTTTTTTTTTTTGTTCACCTTTATACAACAAAAAAGCTGTGGATGTCAAGCTCCTTAAGTAAGCGACCTCATCAGTGTGTGACTTTGGCTCAAGACCGCTCATGATGCTTCATAGCATTGTCAAAGCTTCTTGAGTAGCGACCCCTATCAGTCTGTGACTTTGGCTCAAGACCGCTCGTGATGTATCGTAGCATCAAGCTTCTTAGTAGCGACCTTATCAGTCTGTGACTTTGGCTCAAGACCGCTCATGATGTAGCTATAGCGTGCTTTGTGCTCACAGAATTTGCTAACCTATAAAATGTATAGCCTTTGGTAGTGTAGCCTTTGGATGTGTAGCCTTTAGATGTGTAGCCTTTTTGGATGTTAGCCTTTGAATGTTAGCCTTTTTGGGTGCAGTGTAGCCTTTGGATGTGTATCCTTTTGGATGTGTATCCTTTGGATGTGTAGCCCCTTTGGATGTGTATCCTTTGGATGTGTATCCTTTGGACGAATTTGAGGTGTCCCAAATTGCCTCGTATCCTTTGGGTTTGTCCTCGATCGGGTTGCGTAGTTGGGCTGGTTTTCCCTCCTTCTTCTTCCCCTGCTTGCATCTGTTCCTTTCATCATTTGTATTAATATTCTTCTCCCGTATTCTTTCTTCTCTGTTTTCATTCTCCACTCCATCAAAATGGGTTGAATTCCATAAATATTAGGTAGCCAAATAGGCTAGATCTGCATGTCTATAACATTTCAAACAAAGGAACTAGAGTATTTAAATCTAACAATCAGCAAGAAAATTTTCAAAAATTTATATAAAATATATGGTAAAGGGAATCGGAAGAATAAAAAAAAAAAAAAAAAAAAAAAAAAGAAAAAAAAAAAAAAATTTTTAGGAACACATACCCTTCCTTTGTATCTTAGTACCCTTTCAATGTCCAAGGTGAACTCAAGAGTAGTCCTACCTTTTTTGAGGTCTTCATGTACAGTTTTCAGATAAGGGTCTGATTAAATAGCAGCTTTCACTTCGTCTAATAGATCAGGTACAATCTTTAATGTAGCAAAAATGAGTGAAACTCATGTTCAACTCCTTCAATAATTCCAGCCATCTTCTTTGTCTCATGTTCAACTCCTTCTGATTAAAAAGATGAGTGAGACTCTTATGATCTGATTTAATCTGAAATTTATCTCTATCCAAATAATATCTCCATATCTTAATAGCATGTACTACTGCTGCTAATTCCAAGTCATGAGTGGGATAGTTCTTCTCATGTGTCTTCGGTTGTCTTAAGGCATACGCAATTACTTGTTAGGGTCTAGTAGGGTCGATTGGCCATCGACACCCGTGCGACCCCCTGTGGGTTTAGTCAATTATTCATCCTACAGTCCATTCCTTCTTGTTTGGGCCCTATGGCTTACTTCTACAATCCATTACATACATGTTCTATGGCTTAGAACCATAGTTTATTCACCTACATGGTTTTTATGATCTCCCCCATGGTTTTCCATGAAAACCTAATCATGGATGGATGATTTGGGTTTCTCCTAGATCATTCCCCCTTCACTATCTATTCTAAGGTCTGTAGAATCACATGGAGATAGTATCCATACCTGAGAATTGGGCTTGTTTCTCTGAACCCTTCCCTTTGATCTTCTTCTCCACTTTCCTTCTCTTTTCTTTCTCTTCTCCTTCTCTTCTCTTTCTCTCAATCCAATTAGGGTTCTAAAAGGAGTAAAAGAGGCTTAGGGACATCCTATTTATAGAGTGGAAACTCCCAAAATAAGTCCCATTGAGATTAGGAAAGAATCCCATTGAAAATTGGAAAGTTCTTAATTCACAGTTTCTGTTGGCAGACTGGGGGTCGATGAGGGGGTCGGAGATCTCGTCGACCCCTGGTTCTAAAATGTCTGACCCCCGATTAAAAACTCAGGGTCTAACTTTTATACTGGGGGGGTCCGACCCTGCCTTGCTGGGTATGACCCTGCCTTGCTGGGTATGCGACCCTCCTCCTTATCTTAGTATTTTTGGGTCAGTTTAATACCTGGGATTGTGATCTCCCTCACGCACTTGATCCATTTGGCTCGACCATGATGGGTAGACCTGGTTCAAGGTGGTCAGACCGGGTTAGTCGATACGGGTCTTACAACTCCCCCTACTTATAAAAATTCCGTCCTCAAAATTAGACATACCTTCCGAGTCAAATAAATGAGGATATAGATTTCGCATAGCATTCTCTTCTTCCCATGTGATTTCTTCCATATCTCTACTTCTCCAGGTGACCTTAACATAATAGATATCACGGTTGCATAGTCGTTGAACCTTTCGGTTGGTGATTTCTATTGGTGTTACTTCAAATGTCAAATCATCAATCAAATCAGGTAGATCTACTGTCAAAACGTATGTTGGATCCTTGACATACTTCTTCAATAAGGAAATATGAAATACGTCATGCACACTTGACATAATTGGTGGTAGTGCTAACTGGTAAGCCACTTTTCCACGTTCGGTTAGAATCTCATATGGCCCGACATATCTTGGACTTAGTTTCCCTTTCTGTCTGAACCGTTTCAATCCTCGCATAGGCGATACTTTTAAGAATACTTTATCACCCACGACAAACTCAAGGTCTCGGCGTCGGGTATCGGCATATTGCTTCTGACGATTCTGAGCTATTCTCACTCTTTCTTTGATAATGTCGACCACTCGACAAGTCTCTTCAACAAATTCTGGTCCAACAATACTATGTTCCCCAACTTTATTCCAAAACAAGGGAGTTCGACACTTTCTGCCATATAGTGCTTCATAGGGTGACATTTGTATAGTAGCCTGATAGCTATTATTATAAGCGAACTCAATCAGTGGTAACTTTGCATCCCATGATCCTTTAAAATCAATTACGCATGCTCGAAGCATATCTTCTAGAATCTGAATTGTATGCTCTGACTGTCCATCTGTGTGTGTGTGGAATACAGTACTAAACTTCAATGTTGTACCCATAGCCTTTTGCAATCCTTCCCAAAACTTTGAAGTAAATCGTGGATCTCTATCGGACACAATGCTTTCAGGTACACCATGTAATCGCACAATGTTATCCACATACAGCTTAGCTAACCTCTCAAGTGTATACTGAGGTCGTATAGATATAAAGCGAGCTGTTTTAGTCCGGTGGTCTACAATCACCCAAATTGAGTCAACTACTCGATGAGTCAATGGTAATCCTATGACGAAGTCCATAGGGATGCAGTCCTATTTCCATGCTGGTTCCCGCAACGGCTGTAACAGTCCTGCCGGTCTTTGTCATTCAGCCTTTACTTTCTAACAATTTAGGCATTCAGACACAAACTTAGCTACATCTGCTTTCATTCCTCTCCACCAATATAATTTCTTTAGATCATGATACATTTTTGTACTTCCAAGATGTATCGAATAGATGGTGGTATGGGCTTCTCTCATCAATCGGTGTCTAATGTCCAAGCTTTCTGTTTCGGGTACACATATTCTCCCTTTGTACTTCAGTACCTTTTCTTCGTCCAAGGTAAACTCATGGTTAGTCCAAGGTAAACTCATGGTTAGTTCTACCTTTTTCGATGTCCTCTTATACCGTTCTTAGGTAAGGGTCTGATTTGATAACTGTCTTCACTTCATCAACTATATCCGGTATAATCTTCAATGTGGCAAACATATTTGAAAATCGATGAATAAACCCTTGGTTGGCTGATCCATCTGGTGCATCTATCACAAACTGCTCATTACCATGCTTGAATATTTTTCTAGTAGTACACATTGCGGCAGTTGTGCTAACCTCTCCCTGAGATTTTATCATTGTCTTTCTACTCAACACATCGACTACTACATTAGCTTTCCCTGGATGATACTAGATATCACAATCATAGTCTTTAAATAGTTCCATCCATCTTCTTTGTCTCATATTCAGCTCTTTCTGATTAAATAGATAAGTAAAACTTTTATGGTTTGATTTACTCTGAAACTTCTCCCCGTACAGATAATGTCTCCATATTTTGATAGCATGTACTACTGTCGCTAGTTCCAAATCATGTGTAGGATAGTTCTTCTCATGTGTCTTCAATTGTCTTGAGGCATAATAAATTACTTGTTCTCCTTGCATAAGCACACATCCTAATCCCAGTCCTAACGCATCGGTGTACAAGATAAATGGTTGTCCTGGAATCGGGATGGTCAAAATTGGAGCTGATATCAATCTAGCCTATAAGGTTTGAAAACTCTTCTCGCATTTATCCGTCCAGATAAACTTCTCACCCTTCTTAGTCAAACTGGTAGGAGGTAAGGCAATTCGGGAATAGTCTTCCACAACTCGTCGATAATATCCAGCTAGACCCAGAAAACATCTAATTTTGGCAACGCTCTTCGGTGCTTCCCACTTTACAATAGCCTTGATCATGCTGGGATCCACTTTAATTCCTTCAGCGGATACTACATGGCCTAGAAATGTGACTTCCCTTAGCCAAAACTCACACTTTGAAAATTTGGCATAGAGCTTCTCCTTACGTAGTCGCTGCAGAGCGGCGTTTAGATTCTTAACATGAGTTTCCTCGTATTTGGAGTAGACTAATATATCATCAATGAATACAATAACCGAAGTATCCAACATGTCATGGAAAACCTGGTTCATAAGTTCCATAAAGGTTGCTGGTGCGTTTGTCAATCCAAAAGACATGACCAAAAATTCATAATGTTCATATTTGGTCCTGAATGCTATCTTGGGAATATCACAATCCTTAATCTTCAACTGATGGTAGCCTGACCGAAGATCGATCTTGGAGAACACTTTGGCACCATGCAACTGATCGAACAAGTCATCGATCCGAGACAATGGATACCGATTCTTGATTGTTAGTTTATTCAGTTCTCAGTAGTCTATACACAAGCAAACGCTACCGTCCTTCTTCTTCACAAATAATACTGGCGCTCCCCATGGTGATATACTAGGGCGAATATAACCCTTGTCCAGCAGTTCTTGTAGTTGTACTTTTAATTTCTTCAGTTTAGTAGGAGCCATTCGATAAGGTGCATTCGATACTGGTGTGGCTCCAGTATAAGATCTATAACAAACTCTGTAGCTCGGTCAGGTGGTAACCCTGGTAATTCTTCCAGAAATACGTTTGGATAGTCCCACATGACATCAATATCTTCCATTCGTGGTGCTTCCTTGGTAAGGTCGACCACACATACTAAATATGTAAGACCCGTGTCAATCTAACCCGGTCTTACCACCTTGAACCAGGTTCACCCATCATGGTCGAGTCAAATGGACCAAGGGCGTGAAGGAGATTGAGATCCCAGGTATCAAATCGACCCAAACACACTTAAAATAGGGGAAGGGTCGCACACCCAGCTAAGCAGGGTCGGACCTCCCAAAACAGAAAGTCAGACCCTCGGTTTTGGAGGGAGGGTCGGACAGCTTAAGACCCTAGGGTCGACGGGATCATCGACCCTCCCATCGACCCTCGGATTCTGCCGAATATAGAAATTAGGAAATTTCTATATTTTTTGATTGGGACCCAGTTGACCCAGTTTTTGTTGTATTGTATCTGCACTCGGCAGCCAGGCTGCCTCCCTTACATCATTATGCAGACGATGATCAATGCCACATTACCCGGTCATACTGGAAACCTACCTTATGGATGCATGATCTCTATGCTGCTTACCCGCCTGGGTGTTGACATGGTGGATGATAGGATTCAGGAGAAATCCTTCTCATCACCTCTGGATTGGGAGGCCATCTGTAAGATGGGCCTATGGGATGCCCAAGTCAGCGACGATGAGAGGAACGCTCTGGTGCGTCCACGTACTCGAGTGGAGATGGCTGACGCTGAGGCAGCAGCAGCAGCCGCTGGAGCAGGGGTTCATGGGGGTGATGATGATCGTTTATACATGGATGTGGATTCCATACCTCCTCCATCACCTACTCATGCTACGGGAGCTGGTCCTTCTTATGCAGCTGGTCCTTCACATGTAGCTGGTCCTTCACACCCTCCTTCTGATGACATGATGGGGATATTGCATGAGATCAGAGAGGCTCAGCGCATGTCTGATATGAGGATGGGAGAGCTTATAGATTCTCAGCGCAAGTCCGATCAGCGGGTGGGAGAGCTTCTGGATGCTCAGTGCATGTCCGATCAGCGGGTGGGAGAGCTTCTGGATGCTCAGCGCATGTCAGATCAGTAGGTGGGAGAGCTTCTGGATGCTCAGCGCGTGACTGACCAGCGGGTGGCTGATCTCCCACCTAGTCTCCAGATGACCCAGACTCAGATAGCTTGGTTGACTAGAGTCTATGCTGAGGATTATGACAGAGACCGCGAGGTACCCCCTCCCCCATGACCTCCAGCTTCCTGATGTATTTTCTTTTTATCTTTCTTTTGTACTTCAGAGTAACTATCCGGGTTGTGGGCTGTACTCTGCTTAGACTTGTATATATATACATTTGTTCTTCCTTTGAATGTATATAAATTTGTTTCTCATTTAATAGATGCATTATTCTCTTTCAATTTTGTCTCAAACAACACATATGCTTATGGTGTGTTATTATTACAGCTTTTAAATTTTTTTTTCCTATCTCAGTCCACAACTTTTGTGGTAGTATATGGGTTTAAAAGACAGGGCCTGAGAGCTCTAATACCAAGTTGTCACACCCCAATTCTGCATTATTCAGAACGGTGTGATGAACCGCTAAAAAACCAACGGTTCAACCAGGATCTCTAATAGGTTGTGTCCTTGTAAACTAAACCATACACATCCACAACCATAATCAGAATAAATACACAATAGTAGAAGTCTTAATATTAAATGAACTGAGGAATCTAACTGATATAATCTGTAAGCACCCCATTTTTGCCACCATCTGTGTAAGTGAACCAATATGGCAGGTTTTCAGCCTTTAATCCAAAGATTTGTGATTTTTCACTGAATCCCACAGTAGGGTCATGGGCTATTATCTACATGGATGCATAAGTCATAAAATTATCTTCGAAATGTGACCAGAATTGCTTAATTCTGAAATCAAATTAAGAAGATATGACCATTTTAGTTAGATGATACATATAAGGGAGGTTTCTGAAATTATTATAATTAATCCCAGGGGCTTTCATGCAAATTATCATAAGTTGGATTGTTTGAATTTCAAATCATCATATCTTGATCATCCGACATCTGAATCATATGATTTAAGTATCATTATTCCTTATTTTTAGTCCTCTTCAAAGTGAACGTAAAGGATTTCCGGTAGAAGTCACCAGTGGGCCCCATGCAAGCATGCATGCGAATTTATCGTTAGAACTTCAAAGCTTCATATCTTTTCCGTTCTACATTGGATTCAGATGATCCCAAGGCCATTATTCTTCATTTGTGATGTACTACAAAGTGGACGTGGAAAATCTCGGGTAAAAGTCCCCGGAAGGTCCCATGCAAAATTACACATGGAAATGACCATTTAACCTTTGGAAATTCATATTTTTGGTCATCCCATATCCAAATCAGGTGATTTTAGTTTCATTATGTTCCATTTTTAGTACTCTACAAAGTGGACATAAAGGATTTTTGGTAGAAGTCTCTGAAGGATCCCATACAGAATGGTCAACCAAATTATCGAAATTGGCCTGCTTAAACTTCAAAAATTCATAAGTTGGCCATTTTATTTCCAAATGAGGTGATTCAAGCTCCAATATTCCTTATTTTTAATGTTATACAAAGTGAATATAGAAAATTTGGAATAAAGATCATCGAAAAATTCCATGCGGGATGACAGCGGAAATGACCCATGAAATGATAAGGAGAGAAAACCCAGTTAATTCTAGTCAATCCAGTCAACTCAGCTCAACCCAAGCCAATCTTGGCCCAACCCAGTCAATCCAATCAATTCAGCTCAACCCAAGCCAGTCTTGGCCCAACCCAGTCAATCCGGACCAATTCATGTCGGCGCTTATGCATGTAGTTCTTTTATATATTATTTATATGTTTGTATAATATATAATATATTATAATATATCATATAATATATACATATGTCTTATATGTATATTATATTATATATATTAATATATTAATATATTATATACTTATATGTTTTATATAAAAAGGAAGTTGGATCCGAATAAAATCTAAAAAGGAAGGAAGAAGGAAAGATTGAGTTGAGAGAAGAATGAGAGTGATAGAGAGAATCTGGAGAATTTGAGGACTCAAATAGGAGAAGATCTAGGAGGAGAAATCCGAACCAAGATGAAAAGGAAAGAAAGATTGGAAAATCTATGAGAGAGAGATGAGATATCTGAAAAAAAAAAGAGAGAGAGATATGGGCGAGATCTAAAGAGAGAGAGTAGAGAGAAAAAAATATAAAAAAATATAAGGGAGGATCCGAGAAGATTGAGAAGAAGAAATCGAGGAGAATAAAAAAAGAAAGAAAAGGAGAATAGAAAAGGAAGAAAAGAGAGAATCCGAAGGGAGAAGAATAAGGGAGAGAATAAAAAAATAAAAAATAAAAAGAAGAGACCGAGATCGAATAGAAAAGGGAAAAAAGAGTGAATCCGAAGGGAGAAGATTAGAGAGAGGGAAGAGAGAGACCGAATCGAGAAAGGGGAGAGAGAGAGAGTCGAGAAGATAAGAAGAAAGGGAAGAGGGCGGAGGATTGGAAGGAGAATAAAAAATAAAAAATCAGAATCGAGAAGAGGAGAAGGAGGAGGGCGGTGAGAGAAGAATAAAAGAAGAAAAAAAACAGAAAAGAAGTGGGAAGACCGAGAAGAAGGAGGAGGTGGAGTGGAGATGAAAAAAAAATCAGAAAAGGAGAATCGACAAAGTGAGGAAAACTGAGAAGAAGAAGGACGAAGGGGGCGGTAGAGAAAAAAAAAGAAAAAAAAATGGAGAAGAGAGAACCGAGATAAGAAAAAAGGCGAGATAAAAAATAGAGAGAATAAGAAGAAAATCGAGAGAATCGAGGGGAGGAGGGAGATAAAAGAAGGAAGAAGAAGAGTGGAGCAAAAGACGCAGAGGAAGAAAAAGAAGAAGAAGATCAAAAGCAGCGAAGCTTTTCATCCTTATTTATTATTTTTAATCTATGACACCATCTACGATCATCACCTCATCTTCTCCATCGACAATCTAATTTCTCCAATTCACCATCCCTGCTCCCTGCTCTTTATCTATTAGCTGCACTATCACCAAGACCCACTAGGTAACCACTCACCTTGCACCTGTCCAAAACCATTCTACTCGCATCCACCTGTGCAGCCATCTGCATCACCTTCCTATGAACTACATCAGTTCCTCATCCCTCCACTGCAACCCTCACACCTGTCCACCCCACTTCATCACTCGCCACTCGCCATCACACCTACACATGCCCTCATCTCTCTCACACATCTCCATTATCCCTTTCCCCGATTATTCCCTGCAGCTATCATTAAAAATCCATAGACCAGCAGCCATTAACCGCCATCACTTACTGTACTCCATATCCATTGCAACCCCCCTTGATCTGTAAATTTATCACCTAATCCTCTCTCCCAGAAATTGAGCTATTGGAAGATTAATTTTGGTAGATCATGTGATGCCAAGAAATTGAACCTTTGGATGATTAATTTTGTTTGATCATTTAATGCCATGAAATTGAGCCACTGATTATAATCTAATAATGATGTGATGTTAAATTTAATTTGAGCCATTGATATTGAGTGAATTTTAATTTGATTAATTGTGAGAAATATGATTCAAAATTTTATTGTGATTGATCTAGCCTTTGATTTAGTTTTTTTTAAGTGATTGATATTGGCCTTTTATTATGAATTTTTATGAGATAAAATCTGGCCATCGATTTTGGATGCTTTAATGATAAAATCGGGCCATTGATCTTGGATGTTTGAATGATCAAATCTGAACCATTAATTTTAGATATGTTGATGCTTGATCCAAACCATTGGATCTTCATTATGAGTGTCTTAAATGAATCTGAATCGTTGGATTTTCACTATGAATGTTTTAAATACATCTAAACCATTAGATTATCATCATGGTTGATTTCGATGCATCTGAACGGTTGGACTTTCATCTTGAGTGATTTGAACCGTTGGATTATATTTGGGAATGTTTTAAATGAATCTGAACGGTTAAATTACCATCAATAGTGATGTATACCATTGAATTTTTCATCATGAGTGTTTTTAGATGCACTGTCATATTTGGATGCTCATTGCCATGTCTAAATGCTCATTGCAATATTAGGTCTTGCCATTCTTAGAATTAGCATATTAGATCTTACTATATAGGCTCTTGCCTTATTTGCAGTGCATGCCATATTAGGGAGATTTTCACAATCTTGCTATATGTGTATTTCTTGCCAGAAATGTATTATATGTCATATTTAAATGAATAATTTAATTTTGGTAATAATTTAATTTATGCAACACCCTAATCAAACTGCCATATCTGCACACTTCTAGAAGACAATCTAGGCATGGGGACGTGCATTTAAGCACCCACATTCTTGAGAAGAGCATAATGGGAATAATAAAAACCTTAATAAAGAAAGAAAAATGCTTTGCCAAACCTTCCAAAATTAGAATTCAGGATGAAAAGGGTAATTTAGGACGATTTTGCCCTCGGCCAACCCTAAACCTAGAATAGGTTCTAAACACTAAACCTAGAATAGGTTCTCAATCCCAAACCTAAAATAGGTTCTCAATCCCAAACCTAGAACAGGTTCTCACTTTATAACCTAGAATAGGTTATTTTCGAACTATGTAGATTCTGATTCCTAGGGCAAACCCTAGGATACATAGGCCATTTGGGACAATCCTAAATTCGGATCCAAACCTCAGTCCACTTAGACTATCAATAGATCCACTAGGACATTCAACCATTTCAATCCAAACCTCAGTCCACTTGGATTATCCATAGATCTACTAGGATATTCAACCATTTCGATCCAAGCCTCATTTTGACCCAAATAGGGTTATCCTTCCCGAACTACGCGGATTCTGATTCCTAGGTCAAACCTTAGGATACGTAGGCCATTTGGGAGAAACCCAAATTTGGATCCACAATGTAGTCCACTCGGACTATACATAGATCCACTAGGATATCTCCCATATTTTAACCCAAATAGGGTTATCCATACCTTAGTCCACTTGGACTATCCATAAATCCACTAGGATACCCAATCATTGCAACCCAGTTTCAAACTATGTGGATTCTGATCCCTAGGGCAAACCCTAGGATACGTAGGCCATTTGGGAGAATCCCAAATTCGGATCCACACCTTAGTCCACTCGGACTATCCATAGATCCACTAGGATATTTATCCACACCTTAGTCCACTCGGACTATCCATAGATCCACTAGGATATCTATCCATATTCTAACCCAAAAGGGTTATCCAAACCTTAGTCCACTCAGACTATCCATAGATCCACTAGGATACTTACCCACATTTTGACCCAAATAGGATTATCCCGTTGAACTATGTGGATTCTGATTCCTAGGGCAAACCCTACGATACGTAGGCCATTTGGGAGAAACCCAAATTCGGATCCACAATTTAGTCTACTCGGACTATCCATAGATCTACTAGGATATTTATCCACATTTCAACCCAGATAGGGCTATCCACATTCCAACCCCGATAGGGTTATCCATTGACCCAAATAGGGTTATTCTTAGATCCACTAGGACTATCTATCAGTCCACATGGACTATCCAGATCCTAACCCATAGGGTTTCTCAACCTTTCAAGCATAAACTTTAATTTGAACAATGAACTTAATCATGCACAAGCATAAATCACATCCATAAACTTTAATCACACCTGAACTACGATGGTGAACTTAATTTTCGGAATAATTCTGTAATACGTAGGCAATCTGATGGATACAGATTCGGTTCAATGATATCAAACCACTTGGTTTGGTTTGGTTTGACAAATATAGTCTAGCATAGGAAAGGTATAGGAGACCGATTTCGATCGGGCGGTTTGGGTGCCTAACCGCTTCCCATAACCGTACCCTGATGCTTACCCAATCTCTGATGGACCAGAAATCCATCTAAGGGTCATGAGACAATCGAAGTCTTACCTTAGGGTGAGATCTCACATTTTCCAAGGTCCTAGACCTAAATCTAGGTGGCGACTTCCAAAAGATTTCCATCTTTGTCCTCACAGTGGCGACTTCACTGGGGACATAAAAGTCAAACTCCTAAATGAAATCTTTCTTTGAGTGAATTGGATGCTAGATTTTAGGATACTATATTTATGCTTGTATATTATTGCTTTGGGGGAATGGGTTCTGTCACACATTCGTGCGAGTAGCCGAACCGGGTCCCATGCATATGGGGCAGCCCACTAGGCGAACATACAGCCTTGGCATGTACTTTGTGAGACAACGATCGGCGAGCAGCCTCTAACGAGTGTGTCTTGGGTCCGCCTGGGAATGCGTTATGCTACTCCATGTCGCTTGGATCCTTGCAACATAGTATATAAAAGGAATGGGGCCCATTATTCATCGAGCATTCGGTGATAGATTATCCCATCCTCGTCATGGTGACCTTTTCTGTCCTAACCCAGATTGTAGCCCAATTTGTTATTTTTGGTTCATCCCTGAACCGACCCAGTAAAGTCTGCTTAACCATGACATCCATGTTTGAGACGTCGAAGTTCTACCCGTTTTTGTCCTCGATTGGTCAACATGTTAGAATCTACACGATGAGCATCTTAAACTCTCACCCATTAGGAGTATGAGGTATGTATACACCTGTTCTACATCATAGTAGACGGTCACTATACACCCTCTATTAAATAGGCTCGATGTGTCGAATCTCTCATTATTAACACGGCGATTTCAAAAAACCAACTGAAAATCCCTGTCAAGACATAGATACCATGGTCAAGAAGAAATTTACTAGTTTGTTCATCTATAAACCTCTTTTGTTAACCATCCCTAATAAGGACAATGGATTAATATATCCATTTCAATTTAATCGAATTCGGTAATCCAATTGGCCAGACCTTGGTACCACTGATTATCCATTTTGGAATCACGAGGTCCCAAGACTGAACACATGGCTTAATCAAATTCAATTAAATTGACTTGGATAATGTTTACCCAATTGCCCTTATGAGGGAGCTAACTTTGTTTGGTTAAGTCATCTTTGATTGTGCATATGACTTCTTCCACTCCTCTAGATGTCTAGAATCTCGATATTCCTCCATTGGGAATCAAACTGCAACCATATCCACCCTTTTAGGGTGAGAGGCCCCTACAACTAAGAAATTGTCTTGATCTCCCACCTTGAGATCCATCCATATTATCTTTCTAAATGAATCAATGGAAGTCACGAATCTAGATCTTGATTGACCATTAAATTTTGTAAGAAAGAAGGAAAGATTCAGCCCCTAGGCAAATCCAATCATAGTTCTCAATGTACCTCAGAATTAAGGAAAGATTCAGCCCATAGGCAAATCCAATCATAGTTCTCGATTCATCTCAGAATTAAGGAAAGATTCAGCCCCTAGGAAAATTCAATTATCGTTCTCGATTCATCTCTGAATTAAGGAAAGATTCAGCACCTAGGAAAATCCAATCATAGTTCTCAATGTACCTTTGAATTAAGGAATGATTCAGCCCCTAGGCAAATCCAATCATAGTTCTCAATGTACCTCAGAATTAAAGAAAGATTCAGCCCTTAGGCAAATCCAATCATAGTTCTTTATTCACCTCAGAATTAAGGAAAGATTCATCCCCTAGGCAAATCCAATCACCGTTCTCGATTCATCTTTGAATTAAGGAAAGATTCAGCCCCTAGGCAAATCCAATCATATTTCATGATTCATCTTTGAATTAAAGAATGATTCAGCCCCTAGGCAAATCCAATCATACTTCTCAATTCATCTCATAATTAAGGAATGATTTAATCCCTAGGCAAATCAAATCATCATTCTCCATTCACCCCATAATTAAGGAAAGATTTAGCCCCTAGGCAAATCCAATCATTAAGGAAAGATTCAGCCCCTAGGCAAATCCAATCACCGTTCTCAATGTACCTTAGAATTAAGGAATGATTCAACCCCTAGGAAAATCCAACCAATATTCCCTATTCACCTTTGAATTAAGGAAAGATTTCAGCCCCTAGGCAGGTCCAATCATCATTTTGGTTCATCCAGAATTAAGAAAAGATTCAGCCCCTAGGTAGATTCAATCACATCCAGTTCATCTCAGAATAAAAATATATTCAGCCCCTAGGCAGGTCCAATCATTATTTTGGTTCATCCAGAATTAAGGAAAGATTCAGCCCATAGGTAGATACAATCACATCCAGTTCATCTCAGAATCAAAAAAATATTCAGCCCCTAGGCAGGTCCAACTACCATTTCTGGTTCATCTCAGAACTGATGGAATGATTCAGCCCCTAGGCAGGTCCAATCATCATTTGATTCATCTAGAATTACGGAAAGATTCAGCCTCTAGGCAGATTCAATCACATCCAGTTCATCTCAGAATCAAAGAAATATTCAACCCTAGATTCAACCACCATTTATGGGTCATCTCAGAATTAAAGAATGGTTTAACCTTTAGTCAGGTTCAATCATCACTCCCAGATCATGCTAAAATGAATAAGGCATTCGGCCCCTAGGCTTTTTCCCCCTTCACCTCCTGTTTAGATTCTGATTCATGTTGGAACTAGGAAAAATTTCATTCATCTGAATTCAATTAGGCACTAGGCTTATCCAACCATCAACTTTGGTTATGGTTCCAGTTCATGTCGGAACTAGGAAAAGTTTCATTCATCTGAATTCAATTAGCCACTAGGCTTATCCAACCATCAACTTTGGTTAGGGTTCCAGTTCATGTCCAAACTAGGAAAAGTTCCATTTATCTGAATTTATTTAGCCCCTAGGCTTGTCCAACCATCAACTTTGGTTCAGGTTCTGATTCATGTTGGAACTAAGAAGAGTTCCATTCATCTGAATTCAATCAGGCACTAGGCTTATTCAACCATCAACCGTGAGTCAAGTTCTATTCATGTTGGAACAAAGAAGAGTTTCATTCATTTGAATTTAATTAGCCCCTAGGCTTGTCTAACCATCAACTTCGGTTCAGGTTCCGATTTATGTTGGAACTAAGAAAGGTTCCATTCATATGAACTCAATGTGAGCATGAGTTATCCTCTAGGCCTGTTCAACCATTACCTCTGGTTCATATTCCATTTCATGAAGGAATCAAAGAGAGTTTCAATCATTTAAACTCTATCAATCCACCATCCCTAGCAATTAGAGTCCAATCCATGATTGTCATCCTTGGCCTCTATCAATCGGAGCCCAACTCAAGTAATCCTTGCCTCTAGCAATTAGAGCCCAGTCCATGACTGTCAATCTTGATCTATATCAATCAGAGATCAATATAAAGTCAATCTTGATCTCTATCAAACAGAGACCAATTCAAAGTCAATCTTGATCTCTATCAATCAGAGACCAGTTTAAAGTTAACTCTGTCTCTATCAATCAGAGACCAATTTAAAGTCAACTCTGTCTCTATCAATCAAAGACGGATTGAAAGTATACTCTGTCTCTATCAATTAGAGACCAATTCAAAGTCAATCTTGTCTCTATCAATCGGAGACCGATTCAAAATCAATCTCTGGCTCTATCATTTAGAGCCCGATCCATGTCTATCATAGCCCAGTGCTACAAGTTAGGATAGCTCGTCAAGAAGGGTGAATGAGAAGCATTCCTCATTGCTTGTCAGTAAAGATCAATTCCAGATTCTGGAGTCATCAAGAAATCATGAACCTTCAGCTATGATAGTGCTGTCCCATCTTGGGCATTTCTGCCCCATTGGCCAAGGAAATACTAGAATCCAAAGAGTTGCCCTCATATTTCTCATTGTTCAAAGAGAGGGAATGGAATTTTCCCGAGCAGTAGGGTTGACCAAAGATGAGATTCGATATGCCCCAGGCTAGGATTGGAACCAGAATCACAGCTAGGGAATGGTCCAATCATGAAACCCTTAATCCATAAACTGAAGCATGAACCAGATTGACCTTGGACCCAAATTGAATGCGGTCTAATGAGGAAAGACATTATGCCCTAAACTGGGGCATTGATCAAATTGACCTTAGACCCAAATTGAGAGTGGTCTAACAAAGAAATCCATTGAACCCCCCAAGCTAAGGCATAAATTAGTCCAATCTTGGACTCAAAATGGTGTAGTACAATGGCGATACCCCTTGCTCCATAAGCTGGGGCATAAGCTAGAATGATTTTGAACTCAACTAGAAGTGCTCCATTGATGAATCCATCAAACCCCAAATTAGGGCATGAACCAGAGTAACCTTGAGCTTAAAAAGCAGTAGTTCGATTTTGAATGGATCCCAAACTGAAAAAAAAAAGAGCGAGAATTATATGGAAAAGGTAGGTATCTTGCACCTATTAATAGAGGGGCATGAAGAGTCTTGCTATTAAAGATCTGAAGGAAGACTTATTCTCGCAACGACTGAAGGTGGTCGTCGAAGGCGTTATACCCAACTGGAGCCGCTTGGACGAACTAGTTGTTTCAACTTTCTATTATCGATATTTGATAGGTCATCCATGTCTGGGTCCAAGATCAATATGCTTGTTGACAAGTCTAGTCTAATCTGTCCTGCAAGAAAAAGAAAATCATCCCATTTGGGATTTCAATCTCTCTGCTTTGTCTCTTCCATACATTTCCTTCCAGTTTCATACATCCTCCTATTTTACGTGCGCAGTCAATTCTGACTCTGAAGATGATTGAAATGATGAGCCGTCTCCTGAACTTCTACGCCACCTGGCCTCTTGAGAAAGAAAGGTCCAACCCGTCTGGGAAAATTTCAAATGATCAATTAGGAGACACAAGAGTAGTCTCAAGAAACATGTATTGGAAAAGCTGTCATTTGTTCTATCTGTGAAAAGATTCCAAGGAAAGCATTACATAATAACATATCATATCAACAGGTCAGCCAATCAGTACAAATGAGTGGAGGACAAATGTGCCTCCAGAAAGATGGAAATACCAAAGTTCTTACAAAGTACATCATCTGCAAGCAAGAGATACATGATGAATGATCAATCTCAAAATCAAAGAATGAGGTCATTGGGATACCCAAAAAAAAATAAAAAAAGAAAAAAGAAAATTCAAACCTATGTTTTACCTTCATCAACAATGGGAGGCAGTCACATCAGATAGAAGGTGATGAGTAACTTCTAGAAGACAGCATAAGGATTCACCGTTTAGAAAAAATCAGATACTAGATGAGCAGTCACAAAATGCTCATAAAGTTTACAGAAGATCCAAGTACTAACTGGGGCAATGATGTTTTATCTGATTGGAAACATTTGGAAGAAGAAGATTCAAATCCAATATTGAAAGTCATGATTCAATTTTGCGATCAAGCAAAGCACTGCATTATGTGGCCTTCACATCTAAAAATAAAAAAATAAAAAAAAGAGAAGAAAAGAAAATAGTTAGATGTTGAATGGGATTGGAGTTCAATAATAAGCCAATTGTCCCTCTCACTTCAAGAGCTTGATAGTTCCAACCAAAGCCTGATAGCAAGTTCTATCATTCGTCGAGATTCATAGCATGTTGGACCGAACTTTTGATTTTGGCCAATTACATCCCGCCTTTACAGGAGACGATCTCATCACTTCTTCATCATCAGAGAATGATTTCTCATCGGCATTAGACTCTCTCTCCCGTCTATCAATTTGACAGCCTTCCAAGGAGTCTCTATCACAAGCCTTTCTTTTGATTATCAATTTTTATGGCATTGTATCTCATGATCATGTCATCATCTTATGTACAAATTCATGAATCTGGCTAGAACTCTCATCTGTCGTTCATTACATCCAACGACTTCCCAAGGTTCTTATAAGCCCTTCATTTCTCAAGCCAATAAAATGGGATCTTCTCGGTAAGATAAACCCATTCTATATAAATAACCAAACACTCTCCCAATGGTAGACCCATGTGGATAGTTTCACATCAGTCCTCTTAGACCTTCAACATTAGTACTTGTCAACAAACCTAAAGGTTTCAGGCCTAGATATGATCATGACTGATTCGACATCTCAATATAGCTTGTTGGGACACGTGTTCCATCTGAACATCTCCAAGAAAGGAAAACATAATTCGGCACCATTTTTCATTTTGATGTGGGATTGTATTTCCCTAAGATCGCTTTTAGTGATGATTCAAATAGCTGCCCGCCTATCAATGCGTGCAGGTGTTAACTTAAATAGTGGGGCAAGGCTACCCATTTGTCATGAAAGTAATGCCATTCGGATTTTCCCTAAGGGTTTCAGACCATTGGATAAGACCATAGTTTTGGCAATATCCTCACCGTATCAGGACTCTTTATTCTACCCAAGATGGCTTTTGTAAAAAGAAAAAAATAAAAAAATAAAGGGAAGAAAAGAAACCTCAGCAAGGGAAAGGTAACCCGAGAAACCTCAATGGGCAACTGATAATATCTCAGTGGGGATAGGCGACCTGATACAACCCTAATGCATTGCCCTCTTTGGCCCTTCATAGAAAAATTCAGTGGTTCATGTGGACAAGTGTCATACCCAGTCTACCCTCCATATGGAAATGAACCCCTCTTGCTCTCCAATGAATCATACTCAGAGGAGTTCAACAAACCATCATCTGTTTACCTTTTGGGCTCCATAGCAGTGCCTTTCAACAGAATTCTATCTTTAAATCCTTTTGTCATGAGAGTAAATTCACATGGCTTGGTTACGGATGTAGCCAAATTCTTCAAATCATCAGTTCCCTCATTTTTAAAGATTCAAGAATGGCTTATCTAAGAAGTCACTTTATGCAATCAATCTGTCAATCTTCCCTTGACCTTGGAAGCATGGTCAATTTTGGATGCAATCCAGATTCAACCTAGTTCTAACTCTGTTAGATTGCCTGTTTCCTTCTATCTTGCCCTAGCACACTACAGTAGGGGTCTGTCACAACATGCAGACACTGGGGCATAGATATACCCTATGTAGAGGAATTGAACTTGATCATGTGCATTACATCTAGGATCCATTGTCTAGTCCGAAGTCACTGACTTTCCTAGTCAATTGAAGTAGGTCCGTCCAAGTTGGTTTTTACCAATTTCTCAGTTCTCCCAATCCTGTTGATGAAGAAGATCCATCGTGGTCACTCACCTGTTAGGAGTTGGTCACCAAATTCTCTAAAGGAACACGTCAAATCCTTTGCTCCTCATGCCTACTTTGGGGCCATGATTCATTAATCTTTCAAAATTGGCACAACAATATTGCAAAGCCCTGAGCTTTTCATGAGCCTAGATCAAGGGCCAAACCCGTGTCACATTTCATCGCCGCTTGGCTATTCTACCAATTTGGTCTACCATAGTGCACAGTCAAAGAACTTAGTTTACTAGATGCCCCTTGATAGTTACACCAAGGTCAATCAATAAAATCACTTTAGTTAGAGACTGGCAAGCTCCCCTCATTCTTGTCCAAAGTCCTCGCTAGAGTTTCTTTCAATTCAAATCCAACAACACCAATGTTGGCTGAAGAAAATCATCACTTTCAAATTACATGGAACCCTTCCAAGGGAGCAATCAAGTCATCCCTACCATACTGAAATTGAGTCAAACTTTCAATACCAGGTATCATGCTAGCAAAGTGCATGACACCATTTCCATTGATGCCATGTTTTATGCCTTCACCAATAAAGCAGGGGCAAAAACCTTGGAAAACTGCCAAGGAATTCACCATCATTTCAAATATGTCCAGTACTCTATAGGTTCAAAGTCAAGAAACTTCCAAGATGGGTCAGATTTCAACCCTAAAGGTTCAAAGTCAACAAAGACTTCCTGTGTGGGTTACTTTCGAGCATCCTAAAGGATCAAAGCAATAAAGCTACTTAATTGGATATTCAAGTTTCCATTCCCGAAGGTTCATAGCGATAGAGCTTCCAAGAAGGATATTCCAATTTTTCAATCCTAAAGGTCCAAAGCTGGTGGAACTTCAAAGATGAGTCATTCAGTATCACCCTATAAGTGACCTTCTGAGTTCTTACTCATTTCAGAATCAAATGTGGAGCCCCAGCTCATCCAAGGTTCAAATCAGTCTCAGTCTATAAATGAATCAAATGTAGAGCCTTAGCTCATCCAAAGATCAAATCAATCTCAGATTATTAGTAAATCAAATGTAGAGCCCTAGTTCATCCAAAGTTCAAATCAATCTCAGTCTATAAGTGAATCAAATGCAGATCCCTAGCTCATCCAAAGTTCAAATAAATCTCAGTCTATAAGTGAATCAAATGCAGAGCCCTAGCTCATCTAGAGTACAAATCAATCTCAGACTATTAGTGAATCAAATGTAGAGTCAAAGCTCATCCAAAGATCATGTCATTCTCAGCCTATAAGTGAATCAAATGCAGAGCCCTAGCTTATTCAGGAAGTCAATCTCAGAATCTCAATCAAAAGAGCCTCAGTTCAATCAAAGAAAAGACATCAAGTCTTCTATACAGAAAAATCAAAGCCGAGCTCAAGCTTGTGCAATCAGCCTTGTATTCACAGCCTAGCTCCATACAAGAAGAGGTTTATCAGCCTACAAATGGATCAAGCCAGGTTCAAGCCCGCACATACTTTGCATCATGAGTTCCTCCTCAGCAAGAAGTGGTTCCCAGCCTACAAATGAGCCTTGTATTCACAGCCAAGCTTCATAGAAGAAGAGGTTTATCAGCCTACAAATGGATCAAGCCGGGTCCAAGCCCGCACGTACCTTGCATTGAGTTCCACCTCAGCAAAAAGAGGTTCCCAGCCTAAAAATGAGCCTTGTATTCATAGCCTAGCATCGTACAAGAAGAGGTTTATTAGCCTATAAATGGATCAAGCCGGGTCCAAGCCCGCACATACCTTGCATCATGAGTTCCAACTCAGCAAGAAGAGGTTCCCAGCCTACAAATGAGCCTTGTATTCACAACCTAGCTTCATACAAGAAGAGGTTTATCAGCCTACAAATGGTTCAAGCCAGGTTCAAGCCGGCACGTACCTTGCATCAAGAGTCTCACCTCAGTAAGAAATGATTCCAGCCAACAAATGATCCTTGTATTCACAGCTAGCTTCATACATGAAGAACAGTCATCAATTTTCCAAGTAGAGCAAATCTTCTTTCCAGTCGAACTACATTCTGCGCTTGATTTCTAGGACACCCTTAGAATACATAGGAAGTTTAGGATGAATTACCCTAAGTGCAGCCCAATAAACAATCTCCCTCAATTTCCAAAAATGTGGTTCTTTTATCTTCAGCCTTCATTTGGAAACAATCTCGGCTAAAGAGGGGCATCTGTAAGCACTCCATTTTTGCCACCCTCTGTGTAAGTGAACCAATATGGTAGGTTTTCGACCTTTAATCCAAATGTTTGTGAGTTTTCACTGAATCCCACAGCAGGGTCATGGAATATTATCTGCATGGATGCATAGGTCATAAAATTATCTTCGAAATGAGACCAGAATTGCTTAATTCTGATATCAAATGAAGATGATATGGCCATTTTAGTCGGATGATACATATAAGGGAGGTTTATGAAATTATTATAACTAATCCCAGGGGCTTTCATGCAAATTATCGTAAGTTGGAATGTTTGAATTTCAAATCATCATATCTTGATCATCCGACATCTGAATCATATGATTTAAGTATCATTATAACTTATTTTTAGTCCTCTTTATAGTGGACATAAAGGATTTCCAGTAGAAGTCACCAGTGGGCCCCATGAAAGCTTACATGCGAACTTATCGTTAGAACTTCAAAGCTTCATATCTTTTCCGTTCTACATTGGATTCAGATGATTCCAAGGCCATTATTCGTCATTTGTGATGTACTACAAAGTGGACATGGAAAATCTCGGGTAAAAGTCTCTGGAAGGTCCCATGCAAAATTACACAAGAAAATGACCATTTAACCTTTGGAAATTCATATTTTTGGTCATCCCATATCCAAATCAGGTGATTTCAGTTTCATTATGTTCCATTTTTAGTACTCTATAAAGTGGACGTAAAGGATTTCTGGTAGAAGTTTCCGAAGGATCCCATGCAAAATGGTCAACTAAATTATCGATAATTGGCCTGCTTAAACTTAAAAAATTCATAAGTTGGTCATTTTATTTCCAAATGAGGTGATTCAAGCTCCAATATTCCTTATTTTTAATGTTTTACAAAGTGAACGTAGAAAATTTGGAATAAAGATCATCGGAAAATTCCATGCGAGATGACAGCAGAAATGACCCATGAAATGATAAGGAGAGAAAACCCAGTTAATTCCAGTCAATCCAGTCAACTCAGCTCAACCCAAGCCAATCTTGGCCCAACCCAGTCAATCCAATCAATTTAGCTCAACCCAAGCCAGTCTTGGCCCAACCCAGTCAATCCTTGTCAATCCGGACCAATTCATGTCGGCGCTTATGCAAGTAGTTCTTTTATATATTATTTATATGTTTTTATAATATATAATATATTATAATATATCATATAATATTTACATATGTCTTATATGTATATTATATTATATATATTAATATATTAATATAATATATACTTATATGTTTTATATAAAAAGAAAGTTGGATCCGAATAAAATCTAAAAAGGAAGGAAGAAGGAAAGATTGAGTTGAGAGAAGAATGAGAGTGATAGAGAGGACTCAAATAGGAGAAGATCTAGGAGGAGAAATCAGAACCAAGATGAAAAGGAAATAAAGATTGGAAAATCTATGAGAGAGAGATGAGAGATCTGAAAAAAAAAAAAAAGAGAGAGATATGGGCGAAACCTAAAGAGAGAGAGAGTAGTGAGAAAAAAATATAAAAAAAAATATAAGGGAGGATCCGAGAAGATTGAGAAGAAGAAATCGAGGAGAATAAAAAAAGAAAGAAAAGGAGAATAGAAAAGGAAGAAAAGAGAGAATCCGAAGGGAGAAGAATAAGGGAGAGAATAAAAAACTAAATAAAAAAAAGAAAGAGAGACCGAGATCGAATAGAAAAGGAAAAAAAAGAGAGAATCCGAAGGGAGAAGATTGGAGAGAGGGAAGAGAGAGACCGAATCGAGAAAAGGGGAGAGAGAGAGAGTCGAGAAGATAAGAAGAAAGAGAGGAGGGCGGTGGATTGGAAGGAGAATAAAAAATAAAAAAAATCAGAATCGAGAAGAGGAGAAGGAGGAGGGCGGTGAGAGAAGAATAAAAAAAAAAAAAAACGAAAAAGAAGGGGGAAGACCGAGAAGAAGGAGGAGGTGGAGAGGAGAAGAAAAAACAAAAAAAATCAGAAAAGGAGAATCGAGAAAGTGAGAGAGGGCGTGGAGAGGAAGAAAAAACAAAAGAAAAAAAAAACAGAATGGAAGGAAAACCAAGAAGAAGAAGGACGAAGGGGGCGGTAGAGAAAAAAAAAAGAAAAAAAATGGAGAAGAGAGAACCGAGATAAGAAAAAAGGCGAGATAAAAAATAGAGAGAATAAGAAGAAAATCGAGAGAATTGAGGGGAGGAGGGAGAGAAAAGAAGGAAGAAGAAGAGTGGAGCAAAAGACGCAGAGGAAGAGAAAGAAGAAGAAGATCAAAAGCAGGTAAGCTTTTCTTCCTTATTTATTATTTTTATTCTATGACACCATCTACGATCATCACCTCATCTTCTCCATCGACAATCTAATTTCTGTAATTTACCATCCCTGCTCCCTGCTCTTTATCTATTAGCTGCACTATCACCAAGACCCACTAGGTAACCACTCACCTTGCACCTGTCCAAAACCATTCTACCCGCATCCACCTGTGTAGCCATCTGCATCACCCTCCTATGAACTACATCAGTTATCATCCCTCCACTGCGACCCTCACACCTGTCCACCCCACTTCATCACTAGCCACTCGCCATCACACCTACACATGCCCTCATCTCTCTCACACATCTCCATTATCCCTTTCCCCATTATTCCCTGCAGCTATCATTAAAAATCCAAAGATCAGCAGCCATTAACCGCCACCACTTACTGTACTCCATATCCATTGCAACCCCCCTTGATCGGTAAATTTATCACCTAATCCTCTCTCCCAGAAATTGAGCTATTGGATGATAAATTTTGGTAGATCATGTGATGCCTGGAAATTGAACCGTTGGATGATTAATTTTTTTTGATCATTTAATGCCATGAAATTGAGCCTCTGATGTTAATCTGATAATGATGTGATGTTAAATTTAATTTGAGCCATTGATATTGAGTGAATTTTAATTTGATTAATTGTGAGCAATATGATTCAAAATTTTAATGTAATTGATCTAGCCTTTGATTTAGTTTTTTTTAACTGATTGATCATGTCCTTTGATTATGAATTTTTATGAGATAAAATCTGGCCATCGATTTTGTATGCTTTATTGATAAAATCGGGCCATTGATCTTGGATGTTTGAATGATCAAATCTGGACCATTGATTTTAGATATGTTGATGCTTGATCCAAGCCAATGGATCTTGATTATGAGTGTCTTAAATGAATCAGAATCATTGGATCTTCACTATGAATGTTTTAAATACATCTAAACCATTAGATTATCATCATGGTTGATTTCGATGCATCAGAACGGTTGGACTTCCATCTTGAGTGATTTGAACCGTTGGATTATATTTGGGAATGTTTTAAATGAATCTGAACGGTTAAATTACCATCAATAGTGATGTATACCATTGAATTTTTCATCATGAGTGTTTTTAGATGCACTGCCATATTTGGGTGGTCATTTCCATGTCTAAATGCTCATTGCCATATTAGGTCTTGCCATGCTTTGAATTAGCATATTAGATCTTACCATATAGGCTCTTGCCTTATTTTCAGTGCATGCCATATTAGGGAGATTTTCACAATCTTGTTATATGTGTATTTCTTGCCATAAATGTATTATATGCCATATTTAGATGAATAATTCAATTTTGGTAATAATTTAATTTATGCAACACCCTAATCAAACTGCCATATCTGCACACTTCTAGAAGACAATCTAGGTGTGGGGACGTGCATTTAAGCACCCACATTCTTGGGAAGGGCATAATGGGAATTTTGAAAACCTTAATAAAGAAAGAAAAATGCTTTGCCAAACCTTCCAAAATTAGAATTCAGGTTGAAAAGGGTAATTTAGGACGATTTTACCCCAACCCTAACCTAGAAAAGGTTCTAAACACTAAACCTAGAATAGGTTCTCAATCCCAAACCTAGAATAGGTTCTCAATCCCAAACCTAGAATAGGTTCTCACTTTATAACCTAGAACAGGTTATTTTCGAACTACGTGGATTCTGATTCCTGGGGCAAACCCTAGGATACGTAGGCCATTTGGGACAATCTCAAATTCGGATCCAAACCTCAGTCCACTTGGACTATCCATAGATCTACTAGGACATTCAACCATTTCAATCCAAACCCCAGTCCACTTGGACTATCCATAGATCCACTAGGACATTCAACCATTTTAATCCAAACCTCAGTCCACTTGGACTATCCGTAGATCCATTAGGATATTCAACCATTTTAATCCAAGCCCCATTTTGACCCAAATAGGGTTATCCATCCTGAACTACGCGGATTCTGATTCCTAGGTCAAACCCTAGGATACGTAGGTCATTTGGGATAAACTCAAATTCGGATCCACAATTTAGTCCACTCGGACTATCCATAGATCCACTAGGATATCCCCCATATTTTAACCCAAATAGGGTTATCCATACCTTAGTCCACTCGGACTACCCATAGATCCACTAGGATACCCAATCATTGGAACCCAGTTTCGAACTACGCGGATTCTGATTCCTAGGGCGAACCCTATGATACGTAGGCCATTTGGGAGAATCCCAAATTCGGATCCACACCTTAGTCCACTCAGACTATCCATAGATCTACTGGGATATTTATCCACACCTTAGTCCACTCGGACTATCCATAGATCCACTAGGATATCTATCCATATTCCAACCCAAAAGGGGTTATCCAAACCTTATTCCACTCGGACTATCCATAGATCCACTAGGATACTTATCCACATTTTGACCCAAATAGGGTAATCCAGTTTGAACTACGTTGGTTCTGATTCCTAGGGCAAACCCTAGGATACGTAGGCCATTTGGGAGAAATCCAAATTCGGATCCACAATTTAGTCCCCTCGGACTATCCATAGATCTACTAGGATATTTATCCACATTTCAACCCAGATAAGGCTATCCACATTCCAACCCAAATAGGGTTATCCAAATTTGACCCAAATAGGGTTATTCTTAGATTCACTAGGACTATCTATTAGTCCACATGGACTATCCAGATCCAAACCCATAGGGTTTCTCAACCTTTCAAGCATAAACTTCAATTTGAACAATGAACTTAATCATGCACAAGCATAAATCACATTCATAAACTTTAATCATACCTGAACTACGATGGTGCACCTGATTTTTGGAATAATTCTGTAATAGGTAGGCAATCTGATGGATACAGATTCGGTTCAATGATATCAAACCACTTGGTTTGGTTTGGTTTGACAAATAGAGTCTGGCATAGGAAAGGTATAGGAGACCGATTTCGATCGGGCGGTTTGGGTGCCTAACCCCTTCCCATAACCGTAACCTGTGGCTTACCCAATCTCTGATGGACCAGAAATCCAATCTAAGGGTCATGAGTCAATCGAAGTCTTACCTTAGGGTGAGATCTCACATTTTCCAAGGTCCTAGACCTAAATCTAGGTGGCGACTGCCAAAAGATTTCCATCTTTGTCCTCACAGTAGCGACTTCACTGGGGACATAAATTTCAAATTCCTAAATGAAAACTTTCCTTGTGTGAATTGGATGCTAGATTTTAGGATACTATATTTATGCTTGTATATTATTGCTTTGGGGGGAATAGGTTCTGTCACACATTCGTACGAGTAGCCGAACCGGGTCCCATGCATATGGGACAGCCCATTAGGTTAAACACACAGCCTTGGCCTGTACTTTGTGAGACCATGATCGGCGAGCAGCCTCTAACTAGCGTTTCTTGGGTCCGCCTGGGAATGCGTTATGCTACTCCACGTCGCTTGGATCCTTGCAACATAGTATATAAATGGAATGGGGGCCCATTATTCATCGAGCATTCGGTGATAGGTTACCCCATCTTTGTCAAGGTGACCTTTTCTGTCCTAACCCAGATTGTAGCCCAATGTTTGTTATTTTTGGTTCATCCCTGAACCGACCCAGTAAAGTCTGCTTAACCATGACATCCATGTTCGAGACGTCGAAGTTCTGCCCGTGTTTGTCTTCGATTGGTCAACATGTTAAAATCTACACGATGAGCATCTTGAACTCTCACCCATTGGGAGTATGAGGTATGTATACACCTGTTTTACATCAAAGTAGACGGTCACTATACACCCTCCATTAAGTAAGCTCGATGTGTCGAATCTCTCATTATTAATACGTCGATTTCAAAAAACGAACAGAAAATCCCTGTCAAGACATCGATACCATGGTCAAGAAGAAATTTACTAGTTTGTTCATCTATGAACCTCTTTTGTTAACCGTCCCTAATAAGGACGATGGATTAATATATCCATTTCAATTTAATCGAATTCGGTAATCCAATTGGCCAGACCTTGGTACCACTGATTGTCCATTTTGGAATCACGAGGTCCCAAGACTGAACACATGGCTTAATCAAATTCAATTAAATTGACTTGGATAATGTTTACCCAATTTCCCTTATGAGGGAGCTAACTTTGTTTTGTTAAGTCATCTTTGATTGTGCATGTGACTTCTTCCACTCCTCTAGATGTCTAGAATCTCGATATTCTTCCATTGGGAATCAAACTGCAACCATATCCACCCTTTTAGGGTGAGAGGCCCCTACAACTAAGAAATTGTTTTGATCTCCCACCTTGAGATCCATCAATATTATCTTTCTAAATGAATCAATGGAAGTCAGGAATCTAGATCTTGATTGAACATCAAATTTTGTAAGAAAGAAGGAAAGATTCAGCCCTAGGCAAATCCAATCATAGTTCTCAATGTACCTTTGAATTAAGGAAAGATTCAGCCCCTAGGCAAATCCAATCATAGTTCTCAATGTACCTTTGAATTAAGGAAAGATTCTGCCCCTAGGCAAATCCAATCATAGTTCTCAATGTACCTCAGAATTAAGGAAAGATTCAGCCCTTAGGCAAATCTAATCATAGTTCTCGATTCACCTCAGAATTAAGGAAAGATTCAACCCCTAGGCAAATTCAATCACCGTTCTCGATTCATCTCTGAATTAAGGAAATATTCATCCCCTAGGCAAATCCAATCATAGTTCTCAATGTACCTTTGAATTAAGGAAAGATTTAACCTCCAGGCAAATCCAATCATAGTTCTCAATGTACCTCAGAATTAAGGAAAGATTCAGCCCTTAGGAAAATCAAATCATAGTTCTCGATTCACCTCAGAATTAGGGAAAGATTCAGCCCCTAGGCAAATCCTATCACCGTTCTCGATTCATCTCTGAATTAAGGAAAGATTCAACCCCTAGGCAAATCCAATCATATTTCGCGATTCATCTTTGAATTTAAGAATGATTCAGCCCCTAGGAAAATCCAATCATACTTCTCAATTCATCTCATAATTAAAGAATGATTTAATCCCTAGGCAAATCAAATCATCATTCTCCATTCACCCCAGAATTAAGGAAAGATTTAGCCCCTAGGCAAATCCAATCATTAAGGAAAGATTCAGCCCCTAGGCAAATCCAATCACCGTTCTCAATGTACCTTAGAATTAAGGAAAGATTCAACCCCTAGGAAAATCCAACCAATATTCCCTATTCACCTTTGAATTAAGGAAAGATTTCAGCCCCTAGGCAGGTCCAATCATCATTTCGGTTCATCCAGAATTAACTAAAGATTCAGCCCCTAGGTAGATTCAATCACATCCAGTTCATCTCAGAATAAAAATATATTCAGCCCCTAGGCAGGTCCAATCATTATTTTGGTTCATCCAGAATTAAGGAAAGATTCAGCCCCTAGGTAGATTCAATCACATCCAGTTCATCTCATAATCAAAAAAATATTCAGCCCCTACGCAGGTCCAACTACCATTTCTGGTTCATCTCAGAACTGATGGAATGATTCAGCCCCTAGGCAGGTCCAATCATCATTTTGATTCCTCTAGAATTACGGAAAGATTCAGCCTCTAGGCAGATTCAATCACATCCAGTTCATCTCAGAATCAAAGAAATATTCAGCCCTAGATTCAACCACCATTTATGGGTCATGTCAGAATTAAAGAATGTTTTAACCTTTAGTCAGGTCCAATCATCACTCCCAGATCATGCTAAAATGAAGAAGGCATTCGGCCCCTAAGCTTTTTCACCCTTTACCTCCTGTTTAGGTTCTGATTCATGTCGGAACTAGGAAAAATTTCATTCATCTGAATTCAATTAGCCACTAGGATTATCCAACCATCAACTTTGGTTATGGTTCCAGTTCATGTCGGAACTAGGAAAAGTTCCATTCATCTGAATTCAATTAGCCACTATGCTTATCCAACCATCAACTTTGGTTAGGGTTCCAGTTCATGTCGAAACTAGGAAAAGTTCCATTTATCTGAATTTATTTAGCCCCTAGGCTTGCCCAACCATCAACTTTGGTTCAGGTTCTGATTCATGTTGGAACTAAGAAGAGTTCCATTCATCTGAATTCAATCAGCCACTAGGCTTATTCAACCATCAACCGTGAGTCAAGTTCTATTCATGTTGGAACTAAGAAGATTCATTTGAATTTAATTAGCCCCTAGGCTTGTCTAACCATCAACTCCGGTTCAGGTTTCGAATTATGTTGGAACTAAGAAAGGTTCCATGCATATGAACTCAATGTGAGCATGAGTTAGTGTAAGACCCGCACTCCGTAAACCCGGTCTAAACCTTGGTTTTGTGTCGTAGCAGGTCTTCCGATCATCACCGGGCTAGACGGGACAAGCGAAAGACAAACAGGTATGAAATCGGACCAAAGATGATCAAATCAACATGATTTTATTTTGACCGGTCGATGGTACCGGTCTTGGTACCGGTCGACCGGTCAGTTCTGCGCAGCTGAGTGTGGAAATTCGGAAATTGACTTCTGAGGGTACCACTTTCCTGATTTCGAATCCTAAGACTTTCCTAATCTTAATAGGATTACTAAACCCTAATTTTAGCCTATAAATACACCCTTAAACATCCTCAAATCCTTTCCATTGTCTCTCACAAACCCTAAAGAAGAGAAAGAGGTTGGAAAGGCGAAGGAGCTAGGAAGAAGAAGGAGGTGCCGCCATTGCCATTCGACGAAGCTCACTCTACGCCAGTCAACGGTAAGTGTTTGAATCAATCTTCTTACCCTATGTTAGTTGTGTGGGTGGATCAATACCATGCAAAGTAGGTATTGATCTAAACCCTTAAATTGGCCGATAAACCCTAAGTTGCCGTCAAACCCTAGATTCGAGTTCCGAGATGATATTCATCGAAATAAGACTTGAATGAGTTGGGGATAACTCTAACTCAAAGATTAGACTTAGAATGGACAGGAGAAACCTTGGAAATCCACGGAGGATGATCGACGGCAGTCAAAAAACCTAAGTATGGTCTTCCAGAGACATACCGATCGACTATACCGGTTGCACACAGTGCGACCGGTATGTTGCCACCGGTATCCCTTGGAGGCTGGTCTGTAGGGACCGGCTGACCATACCGGTCGCCAGTCTTTCCCACAGAGCTACGACCGATACATGCCACCGGTCAGCTCTGTGAGGGTATTTTGTAACCATGTTGGTTTCCGACCAACATGAAACCCTAAGAAATATATTCTAATGAAATCCTAATAATATTGTAGGACTTTATGACTTTCTGTTTGGATCTTGAGACATGGAGCAAGCAAACAAACGAGCGTCATGTAAGGGAATCTAACTTAAACCTAATAATTAATGGACAGTAAGTTGTTGTTAATCACCTGAATATCTATGATGTGATGTTTGTGCGTATTCACATGCCATCCTTTACTTTCAGTTATTATTATTGTTCATCCATTTATAGGATGTGATTATTAAGCATGTGATTGTTTTCGTTAGTGTGTGGGGTGGGGCATGGGCCTGGGATCGCTCCTCACACTGGCACCTTTTGTAGTATTCTGTCTTAACATGCTTGGTATGGGTGGGGCATCAGGGGAAGGTCGTGCTACGGTGGTCTCCGATGTTGATGCTGGCCTGGCCATGGTTATGTGGCATTGTGGTCTCTGAGGTTGACGCCGGCTTGTCCATGATGCTTTAGCTCTATCTCTATATGCCGTAGGGAGTTATGTTGGGATAGGGTCTACCTGCGTATTGTTTCTATCCTAGTGGGTTAGTTGCGGATAGGGCATCAGAGGAGGTGTGGGAATGCCTGAGCTCTATCTCTATGCCGTAGACGGCTGTGCTGGGATAGAGCATACATTGATGACATATAGGATTGGTTAGTTGCGAGCCTAGTTTGCGAGCCTTGGCCAGTAGGGGCTTAGGTACTGGTATGGGTAGAGCATCAGGGGAGGTACGGGGGTATCTTAGCTCTATCTCTATTCCATGATGGGTGCATGTGGGACAATGGGGGTGTGATCCATGAGGTGCCACACACTCGTGTATAGAGGTGCGGGGGCCACCAAACCTTTCTATAGCACATTGCAAACTTAAAACCAGACCACAACATAAAATGATTGTTACTCATGCATAATATTGTGAAATTGTCTGATTGTCTTACTGAGCTAAGTTGTGAGCTCACCCTTTGTACGTACATTATTTTTAGATGTTGATGCAGGTTACACTGTTGACGACTATATGAATGCTCCGGTGTATGGTGGTGTTGCGGCGTTGGACGTACAGGCAGGAGAGGACGAGCATGACGCTTCATGCAAGTGCCCTTTCTACGTGTACCTTTGGTTGGTTTTATTATTTATTTCAGTTATTTTCTGTTGGACTAAATGGATGTAAGGATATTATATTATATGTTTGAATTTGAATAATTGGATATTTTATTTAAAGTTATTAATAGATTCTCAGTTCATTTATTTAAAAACTTCCGCTGTACTATTTATATTCTCATTGTGGTTATTTGTAATGGTTTGTATGGGTGGACACGGCCTATTCGAGATCCTGGTGTGAACCGTTGGTTCAATGACGGTTCACTCACACCATTCTGGTTGGATCAAAATTGGGGTGTGACAACTTGGTATCAGAGCCCTCGGGCTCTGTCCAACAAACCATATTGCACTTAACTAAGTCGATGAACTGAGTTAGGAAATATTAAAATTTTTTAATACAAACACACCTAAGCATTGTTTGATACCTGAGACTGATTAAGAAAGAGAATAATGTATTATTCTAAATATGAAACTTTACATGTGCACATACACTAGTTAGGTGAAACATAAAAATTTTCACTAAGCAAGTAAATGGGTATCAGATAAAATAGTGCTACAGGGTACAGTCCACAAACCGGACAGTTACCCTGTTATATGAGCAATCAAAAGTAAAGAAAATAAAGGGGGACAATCATGGGGTAGGGGGCCTAGGAGGAATAGGGTTTGCTATATCATAATCTCGCTCGTAAGCGACCCTAAGCCAATGTACCTGGTCCTGAGTCACCCGTAGGCTACGAACCAAACGTCCCAACTCCTGACCCATCTCTCGCTGAGATTCTAGGATGATCCTCTGGGTGTCCCTGATCTCAGTGAACATACTCAACACCGGGTCTGGGGAAGGATGAGACGGTCTGGCGGTAGAGGTAGATGGTTGTGCTATAGGTGTAGGCTGTGGAGCCGGTGCTGGTACACCCTCGGCCCTATCCTCGTCATCATCTCGCTCTAGCTCGGCTGCATAGGCTGCATTGGCTGCTACTGCTGCTGCCGCCGCGGCTGCTACCCTCCCAAGTGGGCGAGGGCGAGCCTCTAACTCGTCATCGCTAACAGGCAGATCAACCATCTGCATCCTCTGAATGGCATCCCAGTCTATGTCGAAGGTCATAGTATCCTCAACGGTCACCTCGCCTCTCATGCTCACGCCCAGACGACGTAGCAGAAAGGTAATGAGACGACCGTATGGAAGGTTACTGGCCTGATCGGCCAGGGTCACCTGATGCATGGTCCTAATGATGAGGTATGGGTGAGACCTGCTCCCCAGTGCAAACACAATATGTAAGGTACTGATTGAGTTGGGATAACTCACTATAATGGCCACTCTGGGGCACGATGTTGTGCTGAATGATGCGACTGTATACCCGAGGTACAGGTCTCAAGCTAGCCGCCTTCATAGGAGCTCCAGGGTTTAGTATCTGATCTGCTATCTCCCGGCGCAGATCCTCAGTCAGATAGCCCTTCTCTTTGGGAGGGAAATACACTAGGTCTCCATCATTAGGAACCCCTAGAAGGTCGGCCAGATGGTGGGTGTTGAACGAGATAGGTACACCCCTGACATAGCTAGTGATGCGTAAATCTCTACCCTGGTTGGGATCGTTAACATCTCCGTGTAGCTCCAGGTTAGCATAGAAATGCTTAACCAGATTGGGACGGGTGGTATCAGTATAAGATATTACCAGTACCCACCCGAGCGCGTTGAAGGCAGCTCGCACGTCGAATCTCTCCAACTGATCCAGGTTAACCCGGCGTCCAGATTCAATGCTCTTGTTGTCAAAGCAGGGGAACCGAGCCTGTGCTTCTATAGAACAAAACCAGTGCGTCAAGTTGGGGAACTGGTGGCTGGGGAGCACATGAGCTCGAGCCATGAGGACGTTTCCCAAGAGCACGTCGGGGAGCCATTTTAACTGCAAAATAATAGAAAGCAAGATGAAAATGTTAGAAATTATTGAAATTTAGGCAGCATAACGACAGTAAATTGGGAAAAAGCCTCAAACTCACCCAAAAACATGGGGAGGAGGACTTACGTAACCCCCACACTCTTCAACAAACCAATCACAGGCAATTACAATAAGAAATTTCAGAAAATTTAAGAAAAATCAGAAATTTTGAATTTTTTTGAAAACCTAGGTCAAAACATGTAAAAATTTGATTTTTATGAAAACTGTTCGGTGAAACCCCAAATTGGTTGAGGGCTTTTTCTCTTGGGGGTCCCTAAACCCTTTCCAAGCCGAAGGAAAAGAGTTCCTACGGTTGGAACATCTCAATCAATGAAAAACCTAAATTTCTAGATATAGACGATATGAAAAATTTGTAAAAACATGAGAAAGAGGGAAGAGACCTACCTGGAGACGATGTTCTATGCTTTGAACGGAAGGAATCGGCTTCTATGGTCACCGGCCGGATTGTAGCAACTCGGATTGGCAGAGAGGAATCGCCACCGGAGAGAAAAGAGAAAGAAAAGTGAGAAAAATTCTCACTTTTCGCGATTTTAAAGCCAATTCTGGGCATACCGATCGATGGTTTTGCCTATACCGGTCGACCGGTATCTCCCCAGGTGTGCGACCGCTATTTCTCGGTCAGAATTCTAATTCTGACCGGTCAACTATACCGGTCGCAACCCTGTATACAGAGTGTCGATCGGTATGTTGCGACCGGTCAACACCTGAAAAGCTAGAAAAACCCTGAAAAATTTTAAAAATTGGTAGACTTAATTACTTCTTTTTATGACTGTTTCGCCTTATATTGTTCAAGGCTAACACCTCTATTGCTTCAAATCTCATGTGTTTTGTCTCCTTCTCAGATTCAAACATAATAGTCTGAGATGGTAGGCGGAAATGGTAGTAGGGGTCGGAAGCGTCACCAGGCCTGGATGCGCCTCGAAGAAGAAGAGCAGGTTGAACAAGGCCATGTTAGAGAGCCAAGTCCAGAAGTGGAGGAGGAGCAGGTTCCAGAAGTACCGACAAATTTACCTGGCCCACCTTACAGGAATTCTGAGACCATTGTTACAAACCTGGTCTATCAGATGCAAGCTCAGCAGAAAGAATTCCTGAGCGAGATACTGAAGATGCTCAGGCCACCGGGTTCTGTTCCCACTGGAGATACGCCTGAGTCTGGAGAGAAAAATACTTCACAGCGATGTAGGGTAGCCCAAGGGCGATGGGCCAAGCACAGAATGTACCACCACCGCATCAGTTTTCGTTGCCTTCTGCGTACCCGGGAGCCTATCCGTATCCACCACCATGGTACGGAATGAACACTCAGGGACAGCATGATCTGAGCAGGGCAGTGGACAGATTCCTGAAGTTGAAGCCTTCATCATTCACTGGTAGGACAGGGAAACCATTGTGGCCAGCACAGTGGGTTGCAGAGATGGAGAAGAATTTCCGTCTAATGACATGTACAAAGGAGGAAAAGGTTTTATTTGCCACTCACATGCTGAAAGAAGATGCAAATGCTTGGTGGAATTCTACACGGGCATATCTGGAGACTAAGTATACAATGGTGGATTGGGAAGTGTTTAAAGCTGCCTTCTTCGATAAATACTTTTCGAAGAGTTTCAGAGATCAAATGGAGAAGGAGTTCCTCAATCTACAGCAATCTCAGTCGACCGTGGATGCTTATCAGCAGAGGTACGAAGAGCTATTCTACTTCGCACCGGAAAGTATGCAAGAGGAAGAGACCAAGACACGTAGGTTCACCATGGGACTACGTGGAAGCATCAGAGAGCACCTATTGGGTCTGGACAAGAAAATCTATAATGAGGTTGTGCAGGTTGCAAGGGTGATAGAGTCCAGTCAGAGGGACAGCTTCTTCGCTCAGAACAGGGGAGTGAAGAGACCCGCTATTGAGAGTTCGGGTGGCGGTAACAATGTACCCTTCCGCCCATACAGGGCTCAGACCGTTGCAGTGCCTGGAAGGAACAATGCGGCACCACCTGTGCCACCGAATGCTGGATTCAACCCAAATATCAAATGTTTCAACTGCCAGCAAGTTGGTCATATTGCAAGGACCTGTACCCTACCTAAGAAACAACCTCCCCAGCAAGGAAGAGTTTATGCGGTCACCACTGAAGAGGCAGCTGCATCACCTGATGTGGTCACTGGTATGACTCTATCCCTTACTATTTGGCTTATCATTATCATTTGTGTGTATGCGCATATAGAACTAAGGGATGATAAAAATATTAGGAATTATAAATGTAGCTGGTATACCTGCCAGAGTACTATTTGACTCTGGGGCCACGCACTCCTTTGTTTCTATTTCTTTTGGGAAGCGAATGGAGTTACCAATCAAGCACTTGAACCCAAGCTTGATAGTTTGCTCTCCACTAGGAGTCGAAGTGGCTTTTATCGAATATTATGGACCATGTACTATATGTATTGAGGGCCGAGACTTAGAAGCAAGCCTAGTACTACTTGAGATGGCAGACTTTGATGTCATTTTGCGAATGGATTGGCTAGGCTATCATTCGGCCGTCCTATTATGTGGTGAAAGAAGCTGATAGTTACTGACAAAAAGGGAAGGGAATATAGCTTCACTGGGATTAGGCTATCTAGAAAGCGGAAGCTGATTCTCTCTGCCCTAAAAGCTAAGAGATGCTTAGAGAAGGGGGGAGTGGGGTACCTAGTATCGGTACTTGACATCATGGCGGATTCACACAAGATGGAAGATATAGATGTGGTTCGAGAGTTCCCAGATGTATTTCTTGAGGAGCTTCCAGGTCTACCGTCGGACAGGGCTACAGAGTTTGTAATAGACCTTATGCCAGGTTCAGCGCCGGTGTCCAAAGCACCATACAGGATGGCCCCTACCGAGTTAAAGGAGTTGAAGACCCAGTTACAAGAATTGTTGGATAAGGGTTTCATACGACCTAGCATATCGCCTTGGGGAGCACCGGTATTATTCGTCAAGAAGAAGGACAGAAGTGTAAGGCTATGCATTGACTACCGTGAACTGAACAAGTTGACGATTAATAATCGGTATCCTTTGCCTAGAATCGATGATCTGTTCGATCAGCAGCAGGGTGCAAAGGTTTTCTCGAAGATATCTCCGATCGGGGTATCACCAACTGAAGATCAAGGCCGGAGATATTTCGAAGACTGCTTTCAGGACAAGGTATGGCCATTATGAGTTTCTAGTTATGTCTTTCGGGTTGACCAATGCTCCAGCGTCGTTTATGGAACTGATGAACCGAGTGTTTCATGATATGTTGGACACTTCGGTCATCGTATTCATCGATGACATATTGATCTACTCTAAGGACATGGAGACTCATACAACACATTTGAGGGCAGCCCTACAACGGCTGAGGCAAGAGAAGCTTTATGCTAAGTTCAAGAAGTGCGAGTTTTGGCTGAAGGAAGTGGCTTTCTTGGGCCATGTTGTATTTGAAGACGGTATCAAGGTTGATCCAAGTAAGATAGCTGCTATAGTAGGATGGGAAGCACCAAAATCTATTGCGGAAATTCGTAGTTTTCTTGGGTTGGCTGGTTATTATAGAAGATTCGTGGAAGATTACTCCAGGATCGTTGTTCCACTCACCAGATTGACCAAGAAGGGAGAGAAATTCATATGGACAGATGAGTGTAAAAAGTGCTTTCAGACTTTGAATTCAAGACTAGTCTCTGTACCAATCTTGACCATCCCAGAACCAAGTGTACCATTTACTTTATATACGGATGCTTCAGGGTTGGGTATTGGGTGTGTATTGATGCAAGGAGAACAGGTGATTGCTTACGCATCAAGACAGTTAAAGGAGCATGAGAAGAACTATCCTACGCATGATTTGGAGCTAGCAGCGGTTATACATGCAATAAAGACTTGGAGACACTACTTGTACGGTGAGAAGTTTCAGATCAAGTCAGATCACAAGAGCTTAACTTATCTTTTCACTCAGAAGGATCTGAATATGAGACAGAGGAGATGGCTGGAATTGTTGAAAGATTATGATTGTGACATCCAGTACCATCCGGGTAAAGCAAATGTGGTGGCCGACGCCTTAAGCAGAAAGTGGGCATCGAAACCTGAGGCAGGACCAAGTACAAATGCTGCATTATGTGTCGCAGCTTCAAGTTCAATCGAAGGTGATGAAGAGTATATAATTGGAACTGCAGAAGATCCAGTCGAGCAAGGCTTAATTCATAAGTTCACCATGATGTTCGCAGCTTTGAAGATCTCACCGGATCTAGTTGATGAAGTCAAGGTAGCAATCCTACAGGATCCTCATCCCAAGACAGTGCAAGAAGACTTAGAGAAGGGTATGAGCAATCCTGACTTTACATTGGATTCAGACAAGGTACTCAGGTATCGTGGACGGTTATGTATACCTGAGAGTGAAGACTGCAATATCAGAGATCGAGTTATGATTGAAGCTCATTACACTCCATATTCGGTACATCCAGGAAGTACCAAAATGTACCATGATTTAAGAAGACTATATTGGTGGAGGGGTATGAAAGCTGATATAGCTCGTTTCGTGTTCCAGTGTCTGAATTGTCAACAAGTTAAAGCAGAAAGGCAGCGACCCACAGGTTTACTACAACCATTACCAGAACCTGCATGGATGTGGGATTGCATTACTATGGATTTCATCACTGGCTTACCATTGACACCAAGGTCAGTGGATGCAGTTTGGGTTATAGTAGATTGACTCACCAAGACAGCTCGATTTATTGCGGTCAGACCTCAGTATACCATGGAGAAACTGGCCAAGTTATATGTTGATAATATAGTCAGACTTCATGGCGTTCCAGAGAGTATAGTATCTGACAGAGATCCCCGTTTTACATCAAAGTTCTGGGAAGGATTACAGAAAGCTATGGGAACAAAGTTGAAGTTCAGTACAGCTTTTCACCCTCAGACGGACGGACAGTCAGAGCGAACTATTCAAATTTTAGAAGATATGCTCCGAGCTTGTGCAATAAATTTCAAGGGAGATTGGGATGAGAAGCTATCACTTATCGAGTTTGCTTATAACAATTGTTATCAGGCTACAATTCAGATGGCCCCATATGAAGCACTCTATGGGAAGAAGTGTCGTACACCTCTATTATGGAACGAGCTGGGAGAAAGAAGAATTGTAGGACCGGAGTTTGTTGAAGAAACTTGCCGAGTGATTGATCAGATCAAGGAGAGAGTAAAGACAGCTCAAGTTCGACAGAAGCACTATGCGGATAATCGACGTCGAGATCTGGAGTTTGCAGTGGGTGACAAAGTATTCTTGAAGGTATCACCGGTGTGAGGTTTGAAATGGTTTGGTAAGAAGGGGAAGCTTTTCCCCAGGTATGTGGGACCGTATGAGATATTGACCCGACGTGGTAATGTAGCATATCAATTGGCTCTACCACCATCTATGTCTAGTGTTCATAATGTGTTCCACGTATCATTACTGAAGAAGTATGTCAGAGATCCATCGCACATCTTGATTGCTGATCCCCCAGACTTGACTGAAGACTTAACATTCGAAGTGGTGCCTGTCATGCTCTCAAGTCAAAAAGTCCAGCAACTTTGAACCAAGGGTATCCATTATGTGAAGGTGCATTGGAGAAGCCAAAATGTGGAGGAAACTACTTGGGAAGAGGAGAGCGCGACGAGGAAGGAGTACCCTAACCTTTTCGACGATCAAGGTATGTTCAAATTTTGGGGCCAAAATTTCTTTTAAGGGTGGGGGAGTTGTGAAACCTACATGCAAATTTCGGGACGAAATTTCTTTTAAGGGTGGGAGAGTTGTAAGACCCGCACTCCGTAAACCCGGTTTAAACCTTGGTTTTGTGTCGTAGCAGGTCTTTCGATCATCACCGGGCCAGACGGGACGAGCGGATGACAAACAGGTATGAAATCGGACCAAAGACGATCAAATCAACATGATTTTATGTTGACCGGTCGATGGTACCGGTCTTGGTACCGGTCGACCGGTTAGCTCTGCGCAGCTGAGTGAGGAAATCCGGAAATTGACTTCTGAGGGTCCCACTTTCCTGATTTCGAATCCTAAGACATTCCTAATCTTAATAGGATTACTAAACCCTAATTCTAGCCTATAAATACACCCTTAAACCTCCTCAAATCCTTTCCATTGTCTCTCACAAACCCTAGAGAAGATAAAGAGGTTGGAAAGGAGAAGGAGCTAGGAAGAAGAAGGAGGTGCCGCCATTGCCGTTCGACGAAGCTCACTCTACGCCAGTCAACGGTAAGTGTTTGAATCAATCTTCTTACCCTATGTTAGTTGTGTGGGTGGATCAATACCATGCAAAGTAGGTATTGATCTAAAACCCTAAATTGGCCAATAAACCCTAAGTTGCCGTCAAACCCTATATTCGAGTTCCGAGATAATATTCATCGAAATAAGATTTGAATGAGTTGGGGATAACTCTAACTCAAAGATTAGACTTAGAATGGATAGGAGAAACCTTGGAAATCCATGGAGGATGATCGACGGTAGTCGAAAAACCCAAGTATGGTCTTTCGGAGACATACCGATCGACTATACCGGTTCCACACAGTGCGACCGGTATGTTGCCACCGGTATCCCTCGAGAGGCTGGTCTGTGGGGACCGGCTGACCATACCGGTCGCCAGTCTTTCCCACAGGGCTGCGACCGGTACATGCCATCGGTCAGCTCCGTGAGGGTATTTTGTAATCATGTTGGTTTCCGACCAACATGAAACCCTAAGCAATATATTCTAATGAAACCCTAATAATATTGTAGGACTTTGTGACTTTCCATTTGGATCTTGCGATGTGGAGCAAGCTAACAAACGAGCGTCAGGTAAGGGAATCTGACCTAAACCTAATAATTAATGGACAGTAAGTTGTTGTTAATCACCTGAATATCTATGATGTGATGTTTGTGCATATTCACATGCCATCCTTTACTTTCAGTTATTATTATTGTTCATGCATTGATAAGATGTGATTGTTAAGCATGTGATTGTTTTCGTTAGTGTGTGGAGTGGGGCATGGGCCTGGGATCGCTCCTCACACTAGCACCTTTTGTAGTATTCTGTCTTAACATGCTTGGTACGGGTGGGGCATCAGGGGAAGGTCATGGTACGGTGGTCTCCGATGTTGATGCTGGCCTGGCCATGGTTATGTGGCATTGTGGTCTCCGAGGTCGACGCTGGCTTGTCCACGATGCTTTAGCTCTATCTCTATGCCATAGGGAGTTATGTTGGGATAGGGTCTACTTGCGTATTGTTTCTATCCTAGTGGGTTAGTTGCGGATAGGACATCTAGGGAGGTGTGAGAATGCCTTAGCTCTATCTCTATGCCGTAGACGGTTGTGCTGGGATAGAGCATACATTGATGACATATAGGATTGGTTAGTTGCGAGCCCAGTTTGCGAGCCCTGGCTAGGGGCTTAGGTACTGGTATGGGTAGAGCATCAGGGGAGGTACGGGGGTATCTTTGCTCTATCTCTATTCCATGATGGGTGCATATGGGCCAATGGGGGTGTGATCCATGAGGTGCCACATACTCGTGTATAGAGGTACGGGGGCCACCAAATCTTTCTATAGCACATTGCAAACTTAAAACCAGACCACAGCATGAAATGATTGTTACTCTTGCATAATAATGTGAAATTGTCTGATTGTCTTACTGAGCTACGTTGTGAGCTCACCCTTGTACGTATATTGTTTTTAGATTTTGATGCAGGTTACACTATTGACGACTATATGAATGTTCCGGTGTATGGTGGTGTAGCGGCGTTGGACGTACAGGCAAGAGAGGACGAGCATGACGCTTCATGCGAGTGCCCTTTCTGCGTGTACCTTTGATTGGTTTTATTATTTATTTCAGTTATTTTCAGTTGGACTAAATGGATGTAAGGATATTATATTATATGTTTGAATTTGAATAATTAGATATTTTATTTAAAGTTATCAATAGATTCTTAGTTCATTTATTTAAAGACTTCCGCTGTACTATTTATATTCTGATTGTGGTTATCTATAATGGTTTGTATGGGTGGACACGGCCTATTCGAGATCCTGGTGTGAACCATTGGTTCAATGACGGTTCACTCACACCATTCTGGTTGGATTAGAATTGGGGTGTGACAGTTAGCCTCTAGGCCTGTTCAACCATTACCTCTGGTCCATATTCTATTTCATGAAGGAATCAAAGAGAGTTTCAATCATTTCAACTCAATCAATCCACCATCTGTAGCAATTAGAGTCCAATCCATGATTGTCATCCTTGGACCTCTATCAATCGGAGCCCAACTCAAGCAATCCTTGCCTCTAGCAATTAGAGCCCAGTCCATGACTGTCAATCTTGATCTCTATCAATCATAGATCAATTCAAAGTCAATCTTGATTTCTATCAATCAGAGACCAATTTAAAGTCAATCTTGATCTCTATCAAACATAGATCAGTTTAAAGTCAACTCTGTCTCTATCAATCAGAGAAACCAATTTAAAGTCAACTCTGTCTCTATCAATCAAAGTACGATTCAAATCCAACTCTGTCTCTATCAATCAGAGACCAATTCAAAGTCAATCTTGTCTCTATCAATCGGAGACCGATTCAAAATCAATCTCTGGCTCTATCAATTAGAGCTCGATCCATGTCTATCATAGCCCAGTGCTACAAGTTAGGATAGCTCGTCAAGAATGGTGAATGAGAAGCATTCCTCATTGCTTGTTAGTAAAGATCAATTCTAGATTCTGGAGTCATCAAGAAATCATGAACCTTCAACTATGATAGTGCTATCCCAACTTGGGCATTTCTGCCCCTTTGGCCATGGAAATACTAGAATCCAAAGAGTTGCCCTCATATTTCTCATTGTTCAAAGAGAGGGAATGGAATATTCCCGAGTAGTAGGGTTGACCAAAGATGAGATTCGATATGCCCTAGGCTAGGATCGGAACCAAACACACAGCTAGGGAATGGTCCAATCATGAAACCCTTAATCCATAAACTGAAGCATGAACCAGATTGACCTTGGACCCAAATTGAATGCGGTCTAATGAGGAAAGCCATTATGCCCTAAACTGGGGCATGGATCAAATTGACCTGAGACCCAAATTGAGAGTGGTCTAACAAAGAAATCCGTTGAACCCCCCAAGCCAAGGCATATATTAGTCCAATCTTGGACTCAAAATGGTGTAGTACAATGGCGATACCCCTTGCTCCATAAGCTGGGGCATAAGCTAGAATGATTTTGAACTCAACTAAAAATGGTCCATTGATGAATCCATCAAACCCCAAACTGGGGCATGAACCAGAGTAACCTTGAGCTTAAAAAGCAATAGTCCGATTTTGACTGGATCCCAAACTGAATAAAAAGAGGGAGAATTATATGGAAAAGGTAGGTATCTTGCACCTATTGATAGAGGGGCATGATGAGTCCTGCTATTAGAGATCTGAAGGAAGACTTATTCCCGCAACGACTGAAGGTGGTCGTCGAAGGCGTTATACCCAACTGGAGCTGCTTGGACGAACTAGTTGTTTCAACTTTCTATTATCGATATTTGATAGGTCATCCATGTCTGGGTCCAAGATCAATATGCTTGTTGACAAGTCTAGTCTAATCTGTCCTGCAAGAAAAAGAAAATCATCCCATTTGGGATTTCAATCTCTCTGCTTTGTCTCTTCCATACATTTCCTTCTAGTTTCATACATCCTCCTATTTTACGTGCGCAGTCAATTCTGACTCTGAAGATGATTGAAATGATGAGCCGTCTCCTGAACTTCTACGCCACCCAGCCTCTTGAGAAAGAAAGGTCTAACCCGTCTGGGAAAACTTTAAATGATCAATTAGGAGACACAAGAGTAGTCTCAGAAACATGTATTGGAGAAGCTGCCATTTGTTCTATCTGTGAAAAGATTCCAATGAAAGCATTACATAATAACAGATCATATCAACAGGTCAGCCAATCAGTACAAATGAGTGGAGGACAAATGTGCCACCAAAAATATGAAAATACCAAAGTTCTTACAAAGTACATCATCTGCAAGCAAAAGATACATGATGAATGATCAATCTCAAAATCAAAGAATGAGGTCATTGGGATATCCAAAAACAAAAAAAAAACAAAAAAATACAAGCCTATGTTTTTCCTACATCAACAATGGGACGCAGTCACATCAGATAGAAGGTGATGAGTAACTTCTAGAAGATAGCATACGGATTCACCATTCAAATAAAATCAGATACTAGATGAGCAGTCACAAAATGCTCATAATGTTTATAGAAGATCAATGTACTAACTGGGGCAAAGATGTTTTATCTGATTGGAAACGTTTGGAAGAAGAAGATTCAAATCCAATATTGAAAGTCATGATTCAATTCTGCGATCAAGCGAAGCACTGCATTATATGGCCTTCACATCCAGAAAAAAAAAAGAAGAAAAGAAAATAGTAAGATGTTGAATGGCATTGGAGTTCGACAATAAGCCAATTATCCCTTTCACTTCTGGAGCATGATAGTTCCAACCAAAGCCTGATAGCAAGTTCGATCATTCATCGAGATTCATAGCATGTTGGACCGGACTTTTGATTTTGGCCAATTACATCCCGCCTTTACAGGAGACGATCTCATCACTTCTTCATCATCAGAGAAAGATTTCTCATCGGCATTAGACTCTCTCTCTCGTCTATCAATCTAACAGCCTTCCAAGGAGTCTCTATCACAAGCCTTTCTTTTGATTATCAATTTTTATGGCATTGTATCTTATGATCATGTCATCATCTTATGTACAAATTCATGAATCTGGTTAGAACTCTCGTCTGTCGTTCATTACATCCAACGGCTTCCCAAGGTTCCTATAAGCCCTTCATTTCTCAAGCCAATAAAATGGGATCTTCTCGGAAAGATAAACCCATTCTACATAAATAACCAAACACTCTCCCAATGGTAGACCAATGTGGACAGTTTCACATCAGTCCTCTTGGACCTTCAACTTCAATACTTGTCAACAAAACTAAATGTTTCAGTCCTAGATATGATTGTGACTGATTCAACATCTCAATATAGCTTGTTGGGACACGTGTTCCATCGAAACATCTCCAAGAAAGGAAAACATAATTCGGTACCATTTTTAATTTTGATGTGGGACTGTATTTCCCTAAGATCGCTTTTAGTGATGATACAAATAGCTGCCCGCCTATCAATGCGTGTAGGTGTTAACTTAAATAGTGGGGCAAGGCTACCCATTTGTTATGAAAGTCATGCCATTCGAATTTTCCCTAAGGGTTTCAGACCATTGGATAAGACCATAGTTTTGGCAATATCCTCACCATATCAGGACTCTTTATTCAACCCAAGATGGGTTTGGCAAAAAGAAAAAAATAAAAAAATAATGGGAAGAAAAGAAACCTCAGCAAGGTAAAGGTAACCCAAGACACCTCAATGGGCAACCCATAATATCTCAGTGGGGATAGGTGACCTGATGCAACCCTACCTAATGCATTGCCCTCTTTGGCCCTTCATAGAAAAATTCAGTGGTTCATGTGGACAAGTGTCATACCTAGTCTACCCTCCATAGGGAAAGAAACCCCTCTTGCTCTCCAATGAATCATACTCAGAGGAGTTGAACAAACCATCATCTGTTTACCTTTTGGGCTCCATAGCAGTGCCTTTCAATAGAATTCTATCTTCAAATCTTTTTGTCATGAGAGTAAATTCTCATGGCTTGGTTACGGATGTAGCCAAATTCTTCAAATCATCAGTTCCCTCATTTTTCAAGATTCAAGAAGGGCTTATCTAAGAAGTCACTTTCTGCAATCAATCTGTCAATCTTCCCTTGACCTTGGAAGCATGGTCAATTCTGGATGCAATCCAGATTCAACCTACTTCTAACTCTGTTAGATTGCCTGTTTTCTTCTATCTGCCCTAGCACACTACAGTAGTGGTCTGTCGCAACATGCAGACACTGGGGCATAGATATACCCTATATAAAGGAATTGAACTTGATCGTGAGCATTACATCTAAGATCCATTGTCTAGTCTGAAGTCACTGACTTTCCTAGTCAATAGAAGTAGGTCCGTCCAAGTTGGTTTTTACCAATTTCTCAGTTCTCCCAATCCTGTTGATGAAGAAGATCCAACGTGGTCACTCACTTATTAGGAGTTGGTCACCAAATTCTCTGAAAGAACATGACAAATCCTTTGCTCCTCATGCCCTAAAGGTTCAAAGTCAACAAAGACTTCCTGTGTGGGTTACTTTCGAGCATCCTAAAGGATCAAAGCAACAAAGCTACTTAATAGGATATTCAAGTTTCCATTCTCGAAGGTTCATAGCCATAGAGCTTCCAAGAAGGATATTCCAATTTTTCAATCCTAAAGGTCCAAAGCTGGTAGGAACTTGAAAGATGAGTCATTCAGTATCACCCAATAAGTGACCTTCAGAGTTCTTACACATTTCAGAATCAAATGTGGAGCCCTAGCTCATCCAAGGTTCAAATCAGTCCCAGTCTATAAATGAATCAACTGTAGAGCCCTAGCTCATCCAAAGATCAAATCAATCTCAGATTATTAGTAAATCAAATGTAGAGCCCTAGCTCATCCAAAGTTCAAATCAATCTCAGTCTATAAGTGAATCAAATGCAGATCCCTAGCTCATCCAAAGTTCAAATAAATCTCAGTTTATAAGTGAATCAAATGCAGAGCCCTAGCTCATCCTGAGTACAAATCAATCTCAGCCTATTAGTGAATCAAATGTAGAGTCAAAGCTCATCCAAAGATCAAGTCATTCTCAGCCTATAAGTGAATCAAATGCAGAGCCTTAGCTTATTGAGAAAATCAATCTCAGAATCTCAATCAAAAGAGCCTCAGATCAATCAAAGAAAAGACATCAAGCCTTCTATACAGAAAAATCAAAGCCGAGCTCAAGCTTGTGCAATCAGGCTTGTATTCACAGCCTAGCTCCATATAAGAAGAGGTTTATCAGCCAACAAATGGATCAAGCCGGGTTCGAGCCCACACATACCTTGCATCATGAGTTCCCCCACAGCAAGAAGAGGTTCCCAGCCTGCAAATGAGCCTTGTATTCACAGCCAAGTTTCATACAAGAAGAGGTTTATCAGCCTACAAGTGGATCAATCCGGGTCCAAGCCCACACGTACCTTGCATTGAGTTCCACCTCAGCAAGAAGAGGTTCCCTGCCTACAAATGAGCCTTGTATTCACAGCCTAGCTTCGTACAAGAAGAGGTTTATCAGCCTACAAATGGATCTAGCCGGGTCCAACCCGCACATACCTTGCATCATGAGTTCCAGCTCAGCAAGAAGAGGTTCCCAACCTACAAATGAGCCTTGTATTCGCAGCCTAGCTTCATACAAGAAGAGGTTTATCAGCCTACAAATGGTTCAAGCCGGGTTCAAGCCCGCACGTACCTTGCATCATGAGTCTCACCTCAGCAAGAAATGGTTCCAGCCAACAAATGAGCCATGTATTCACAGCTTGCTTCATACATGAAGAACAGTCATCAATTTTCCAAGTAGAGCAAATCTTCTTGCCAGTCGAACTACGTTCTGGGCTTGATTTCTAGGACACCCTTAGAATACATAGGCAGTTTAGGATGAATTACCCTAAGTGCAGCCCAATAAACAATCTCCCTCAATTTCCAAAAATATGGTTCTTTTATCTTCAGCCTTCAATTGGTAACAATCTCGGCTAAAGAGGGGCATCTGTAAGCACCCCATTTTTGCCACCCTCTGTGTAAGTGAACCAATATGGCAGGTTTTCTGCCTTTAATCTAAAGATTTGTGATTTTTCACCGAATCCCACAGCAGGGTCATGGGCTATTATCTGCATGGATGCATAGGTCATAAAATTATCTTCGAAATGAGACCAGAATTGCTTAATTCTGATATCAAATGAAGAATATATAACCATTTTAGTCGGATGATACATATAAGCGAGGTTTCTGAAATTATTATCATTAATCCCAGGGGCTTTCATCCAAATTATCGTAAGTTGGATTGTTTGAATTTCAAATCATCATATCTTGATCATCCGACATCTGAATCATATGATTTAATTATCATTATTCCTTATTTTTAGTCCTCTTCAAACTGGACGTAACGGATTTTCGGTAGAAGTCACCAGTGGCTCCCATGCAAGTTTGCATGCGGACTTATCGTTAGAACTTCAAAGCTTCATATTTTTTCCGTTCTACATTAGATTCAGATGATTCCAACGCCATTATTCTTCATTTGGGATGTACTACAAAGTGGACGTGGAAAATCTCGGGTAAAAGTCTCTGGAAGGTCCCATGAAAAATTACACATGGAAATGACCATTTAACCTTTGGAAATTAAAATTTTGGTTATCCCATATCCAAATCAGGTGATTTCAGTTTCATTATGTTCCAATTTTAGTACTCTACAAAGTGGACGTAAAGGATTTATGGTAGAAGTCTCCGAAGGATCCCATGCAGAATGGTCAACCAAATTATCGATAATTGGCCTGCTTAAACTTCAAAAATTCATAAGTTGGCCATTTTATTTCCAAATGAGGTGATTCAAGCTCCAATATTCATTATTTTTAATGTTTTACAAAGTGAACGTAGAAAATTTGAAATAAAGATCATCGAAAAATTTCATGCGGGATGACAGCGGAAATGACCCATGAAATGATAAGGAGAGAAAACCCAGTTAATTCCAGTCAATCCAGTCAACTCAGCTCAACCCAAGCCAATCTTGGCCCAACCCAGTCAATCCAATCAATTCAGCTCAACCCAAGCCAGTCTTGGCCCAACCCAGTCAATCCTTGTCAATCCGGACCAATTCATGTCGACGCTTATTCATGTAGTTCTTTTATATATTATTTATATGTTTGTATAATATATAATATATTATAATATATTATATAATATATACATATGTCTTATATGTAAATTATATTATATATATTAATATATTAATATATTATATACTTATATGTTTTATATAAAAAAGAAGTTGGATCCGAATAAAATCTAAAAAGGAAGGAAGAAGGAAAGATTGACTTGAGAGAAGAATGAGAGTGATCGAGAGAATCTGGAGAATTTGAGGACTCAAATAGGAGAAGATCTAGGAGGAGAAATCCAAACCAAGATGAAAAGGAAAGAAAGATTGGAAAATCTATGAGAGAGAGATGAGATATCTGAAAAAAAAAAAAGAGATATGGATGAGATCTAAAGAGAGAGAGAGTGGAGAGAAAAAAATATAAAAAAAAATATAAGGGTGGATCCGAGAAGATTGAGAAGAAGAAATCGAGGAGAATTAAAAAAGAAAGAAAAGGAGAATAGAAAAGGAAGAAAAGTGAGAATCCGAAGGGAGAAGAATAAGGGAGAGAATAAAAAAATCAAAAAAAAAAGAGAGACCGAGATCGAATAGAAAAGGAAAAAATGAGAGAATCCAAAGGGAGAAGATTGGAGAGAGGGAAGAGAGAGACCGAATCGAGAAAGGGGGAGAGAGAGAGAGTCAAGAAGATAAGGAGAAAGAGAGGAGGGTGGTGGATTGGAATGAGAATAAAAAAAAAATCAGAATCAAGAAGAGGAGAAGGAGGAGGGTGGTGAGAGAAGAATAAAAAAAGAAAAAAAAAACAGAAAAGAAGGGGGAAGACCGAGAAGAAGGAGGAGGTGGAGAGGAGAAGAAAAAAAAATCAGAAAAGGAGAATCGAGAAAGTGAGAGAGGGGGGTGGAGAGGAAGAAAAAACAAAAGAAAAAAAACAGAAAGGAAGGAAAACCGAGAAGAAGAAGGACGAAGGGGGCGGTAGAGAAAAAAAAAGAAAAAAAAATGGAGAAGAGAGAACCGAGATAAGAAAAAAGGCGAGATAAAAAATAGAGAGAATAAGAAGAAAATCGAGAGAATCGAGGGGAGGAGGGAGAGAAAAGAAGGAAGAAGAAGAGTGGAGCAAAAGATGCAGAGGAAGAGAAAGAAGAAGAAGATCAAAAGCAGGTAAGCTTTTCTTCCTTAATTACTATTTTTAATCTGTGACACCATCGATGATCATCACCTCATCTTCTCCATCGACAATCTAGTTTCTGCAATTCACCATCCCTGCTCCCTGCTGTTTGTCTATTAGCTGCATTATCACAAAGACCCACTAGGTAACCACTCACCTTGCACCTGTCCAAAACCATTCTACCCGCATCCACCTGTGCAGCCATCTGCATCACCCTCCTATGAACTACATCAGTTCCTCATCCCTCCACTGCAATCCTCACACCTGTCCACCCCACTTCATTACTAGCCACTCGCCATCACACCTGCACATGCCCTCATCTCTCTCACACATCTCCATTATCCCTTTCTCCGATTATTCCCTGCAGCTATCATTAAAAATCCATAGACCAGCAGCCATTAACTGCCACCACTTACTGTACTCCATATCCATTGCAACCCCCCTTGATCCATAAATTTATCACCTAATCCTCTCTCCCTGAAATTGAGCAATTGGATGATTAATTTTGGTAGATCATGTGATGCCAGGAAATTGAACCGTTGGATGATTAATTTTGTTTGATCATTTAATGCCATGAAATTGAGCCACTGATGTTAATCTGATAATGATGTGATGTTAAATTTAATTTGAGCCATTGATATTGAGTGAATTTTAATTTGATTAATTGTGAGAAATATGATTAGAAATTTTAATGTGATTGATCTAGCCTTTGATTTAGTTTTTTTTTAAGTGATTGATCATGGCCTTTGATTATGAATTTTTATGAGATAAAATCTGGCCATCGATTTTGGATGCTTTAATGATAAAATCGGGCCATTGATCTTGGATGTTTGAATGATCAAATCTGGACCATTGATTTTAGATATGTTGATGCTTCATCCAAACCATTGGATCTTCATTATGAGTGTCTTAAATGAATCTGAATCGTTGGATCTTCAATGTGAATGTTTTAAATACATCTGAACCATTAGATTATCATCATGGTTGATTTCAATGCATCTGAACGGTTGGACTTTCATCTTGAGTGACTTGAACCGTTGGATTATATTTGGGAATATTTTAAATGAATCTGAACGGTTAGATTACCATCAATAGTGATGTATACCAATGAATTTTTTATCATGAGTGTTTTTAGATGCACTGCCATATTTGGATGCTCATTGCCATGTCTAAATGCTCATTTCCATATTAGGTCTTGCCATGCTTAGAATTAGCATATTAGATCTTGCCATATAGGCTCTTGCCTTATTTGCAGTGCATGTCATATTAGGGAGATTTTCACAATCTTGCTATATGTGTATTTCATGCCATAAATGTATTATATGCCATATTTAGATGAATAATTTAATTTTGGTAATAATTTAATTTATGCAACACCCTAATCAAACTGCCATTCTACACACTTCTAGAAGACAATCTAGGCATTGGGACGTGCATTTAGGCACCCACATTCTTGGGAAGGGCATAATGGGAATAATAAAAACCTTAATAAAGAAAGAAAAATGCTTTGCCAAACCTTCCAAAATTAGAATTCAGGATGAAAAGGGTAATTTAGGATGATTTTGCCCCTCGGCAAACCCTAAACCTAGAATAGGTTCTAAACACTAAACCTAGAATAGGTTCTCAATCCCAAACCTAGAATAGGTTCTCAATCCCAAACCCAGAACAGGTTCTCACTTTATAACCTAGAACAGGTTATTTTCGAAATACGTGGATTTTGATTCCTGGGGCAAACCCTACGATACGTAGGCCATTTGGGACAATCCCAAATTTGGATCCAAACCTCAGTCTACTTAGACTATCCATAGATCCACTAGGACATTCAACCATTTCAATCCAAACCTCAGTCCACTTGGACTATCCATAGATCCACTAGGACATTCAACCATTTCAATCCAAACCTCAGTCCACTTGGACTATCCATAGATCCACTAGGAAATTTAACCATTTCAATCCAAGCCCCATTTTGGCCCAAATAGGGTTATCCATCCCGAACTATGCGGATTCTGATTTCTAGGTCAAACCCTAGGATACGTAGGCCATTTGGGAGAACCAAATTTGGATCCACAATTTAGTCCACTCGGACTATCCATAGATCCACTAGGATATCCCCCATATTTTAACACAAATAGGGTTATCCATAGCTTAGTCCACTCGGACTATCCATAGATCCACTAGGATCCCCAATCATTGCAACCCAGTTTTGAACTACGTGGATTTTGATTCCTAGGGCAAACCCTAGGATACGTAGGTCATTTGGGAGGATCCCAAATTTGGATCCACACCTTAGTCCACTCGGACTATCCATAGATCCACTAGGATATTTATCCACACCTTAGTCCACTCGGACGATCCAAAGATCCACTAGGATATCTATCCATATTCCAACCTAAAAGGGGTTATCCAAACCATAGTCCACTCGGACTATCCATAGATCCACTAGGATACTTACCCATATTTTGACCCAAATAGGGTTATCCAGTTTGAACTACGTGGATTCTGATTCCTAGGGCAAACCCTAGGATACATAGGCCATTTGGGAGAAACCCAAATTCGGATCCATAATTTAGTCCACTCGGACTATCCATAGATCTACTAGGATATTTATCCACATTTCAGCCCAGATAGGGCTATCCACATTCCAACCTAGATAGGGTTATCCTTATTTGACCCAAATAGGCTTATTCTTAGATCCACTAGGACTATCTATCAGTCCACATGGACTATCCAGATCTTAACCCATAGGGTTTCTCAACCTTTCGAGCATAAACTTCAATTTGAACAATGAACTTAATCATGCACAAGCATAAATCACATCCATAAACTTTAATCACACCTGAACTACGATGGTGAACCTGATTTTTGGAATAATTCTGTAATACGTAGGCAATCAAATGGATACAGATTCGGTTCAATGATATCAAACCACTTGGATTGGTTTGGTTTGACAAATAGAATCTAGCATAGTAAAGGTATAGGAGACCGATTTCGATCGGGCGGTTTGGGTGCCTAACCCCTTCCCATAACCGTAACCTAATGCTTACCCAATCTCTGATGGACCAGAAATCCAATCTAAGGGTCATGAGTCATTCAAAGTCTTACCTTAGGGTGAGATCTCACATTTTCCAAGGTCCTAGACCTAAATCTAGGTGGTGACTTCCAAAAGATTTCCATCTTTGTCCTCACAGTGGCGACTTCACTGGGGACATAAATTTCAAACTCCTAAATGAAAACTTTCCTTGTGTGAATTGGATGCTAGATTTTAGGATACTATATTTATGCTTATATATTATTGCTTCGGGGGGAATGGGTTCTATCACACATTCGTGAGAGTAGTCGAACCGGGTCCCATGCATATGGGGCAGCCTACTAGGCGAAACACACAGCCTTGGCCTGTACTTTGTGAGACCATGATCCGCGAGCAGCCTCTAACGAGCATTTCTTGGGTCCGCCTGGGAATGCGTTATGCTACTCCACGTCGCTTGGATCCTTGCAACATAGTATATAAAGGGAATGGGGGCCCATTATTCATTGAGCATTCGGTGATAGGTTACCCCATCTTTGTCAAGGTGACCTTTTCTATCCTAACCCAGATTGTAGCCCAATGTTTGTTATTTTTGGTTCATCCCTGAACTGACCCAGTAAAGTCTGCTTAACCATGACATCCATGTTCGAGACGTTGAAGTTCTGCCCGTTTTTATCCTCGATTGGTCAACATGTTAGAATCTACACGATGAGCATCTTGAACTCTCACCCATTGGGAGTATGAGGTATGTATACACCTGTTCTACATCACAGTAGACGGTCATTATACACCCTCCATTGAGTAAGCTCGATGTGTCGAATCTCTCATTATTAATACATCGATTTCAAAAAACGAACAGAAAATCCCTGTCAAGACATAGATACCATGGTCAAGAAGAAATTTACTAGTTTGTTCATCTATGAACCTCTTTTGTTAACCATCCCTAATAAGGACGATGGATTAATATATCCATTTCAATTTAATCGAATTCGGTAATCCAATTGGCCAGACCTTGGTACCACTGATTATCCATTTTGGAATCACGAGGTCCCAAGACTGAACACATGGCTTAATCAAATTCAATTAAATTGACTTGGATAATGTTTACCCAATTGACCTTGTGAGGGAGCTAACTTTGTTTGGTTAAGTCATCTTTGCTTGTGCATGTGACTTCGTCCACTCCTCTAGATGTCCAGAATCTTGATATTCTTCCTTTGGGAAACAAACTGCAACCATATCCACCATTTTAGGGTGAGAGGCCCCTACAACTAAGAAATTGTCTTGATCTCCCACCTTGAGATCCGTCCATATTATCTTTCTAAATGAATCAATGGAAGTCATGAATCTAGATCTTGATTGAACATCAAATTTTGTAAGAAAGAAGGAAAGAGTCAGCCTCTAGACAAATCCATTCATAGTTCTCAATGTACCTTTAAATTAAGGAATGATTGAGCCCCTAGGCAAATCCAATTATAGTTCTCAATGTACCTTTGAATTAAGGAAAGCTTCAGCCCCTAGGAAAATCCAATCATAGTTCTCAATGTACCTCAGAATTAAGGAAAGATTCAGCCCTTAAGCAAATCCAATCATAGTTCTTGATTCACCTCAGAATTAAGGAAAGATTCAGCCCCTAGGCAAATTCAATCACCGTTCTCGATTCATCTTTGAATTAAAGAAAGATTCAGCCCCTAGGCAAATCCAATCATAGTTCTCAATGTACCTTTGAATTAAGGAATGATTCAGCCCCTAGGCAAATCCAATCATTGTTCTCAATGTACCTCAGAATTAAAGTAAGATTCAGCCCTTAGGCAAATCCAATCATAGTTCTCGATTCACCTCAGAATTAAGGAAAGATTCAGCCCCTAGGCAAATCCAATCACCGTTCTCGATTCATTTCTGAATTAAGGAAAGATTCAGCCTCTAGGAAAATCCAATCATATTTCACGATTCATCTTTGAATTAAAGAATGATTTAGCCCCTAGGCAAATCCAATCATACTTCTTAATTCATCTCATAATTAAGGAATGATTTAATCCCTAGGAAAATCAAATCATCATTCTCCATTAACCCCAGAATTAAGGAATGATTCAACCCCTAGGCAAATTTAAGCATTATGGAAAGATTCAGCCCCTAGGCAAATCCAATCACCATTCTCAATGTACCTTAGAATTAAGGAAAGATTCAGCCCCTAGGCAAATCCAATCAATATTCCCTATTCACCTTTGAATTAAGGAAAGATTTCAGCCCCTAGGAAGGTCCAATCATCATTTTGGTTCATCTAGAATTAAGGAAAGATTCAGCCCCTAAGCAGATTCAATTACATCCAATTCATCTCAGAATCAAAAAATATTCAGCACCTAGGCAGGTCCAATCATTATTTCGATTCATCCAAAATTAAGGAAAGATTTAGCCCCTAGGCAGATTCAATCACATCCAGTTCATCTCAGAATCAAAAAAATATTCAGCCCCTAGGTAGGTCCAACCACCATTTCTGGTTCATCTCAGAACTGAAGGAAAGATTCAGCCCCTAGGCAGGTCCAATCATCATTTCGGTTCATCCAGAATTATGGAAAGATTCAGCCTCTAGGTAGATTCAATCACATCCAGTTCATCTCAGAATCAAAGAAATATTCAGCCCTAGATTCAACCACCATTTATGGGTCATCTCAGAATTGAAGAAGGGTTTAACCTTTAGGCAGGTTCAATCATCACTCCCAGGTCATGCTAAAATGAAGAAAGCATTCGGCCCCTAGGCTTTTTCACCCTTCACCTCCTGTTTAGGTTCTGATTCATGTCGGAACTAGGAAAAATTCCATTCATCTGAATTCAATTAGCCACTAGGCTTATCCAACCATCAACTTTGGTTATGGTTCCAGTTCATGTCGGAACTAGGAAAAGTTCCATTCATCTGAAGTCAATTAGCCACTAGGCTTATCCAACCATCAACTTTGGTTAGGGTTCCAGTTCATGTCGAAACTAGGAAAAGTTCCATTTATCTGAATTTATTTAGCCCCTAGGCTTGTCCAACCATCAACTTTGGTTCAGGTTCTGATTCATGTTGGAACTAAGAAGAGTTCCATTCATCTGAATTCAATCAGCCACTAGGCTTATTCAACCATCAATCGTGAGTCAAGTTCTATTCATGTTGGAACTAAGAAGTGTTTCATTCATTTGAATTTAATTAGCCCCTAGGCTTGTCTAACCATCAACTCCGGTTCAGGTTTCGATTTATGTTGGAACTAAGAAAGGTTCCATTCATATGAACTCAATGTGAGCATGAGTTAGCCTCTAGGCCTGTTCAACCATTCCCTCTGGTCCATATTCCATTTCACGAAGGAATCAAAGAGAGTTTCAATCATTTCAACTCAATCAATCCACCATCTGTAGCAATTAGAGTCCAATCCATGATTGTCATCCTTGGCCTCTATCAATCGGAGCCCAACTCAAGTAATCCTTGCCTCTAGCAATTAGAGCCCAGTCCATGACTGTCAATCTTGATCTCTATCAATCAGAGATCAATTCAAAGTCAATCTTGATCTCTATCAATCAGAGACCAATTCAAAGTCAATCTTGATCTCTATCAATCAGAGACCAGTTTAAAGTCAACTCTGTCTCTATCAATCAGAGACCAATTTAAAGTCAACTCTGTCTCTATCAATCAAAGACCGATTCAAAGCCAACTCTGTCTCTATCAATCAGAGACCAATTCAAAGTCAATCTTGTCTCTATCAATCGGAGACAGATTCAAAATTAATCTCTGGCTTTATCAATTAGAGCCCGATCCATGTCTATCATAGACCCGTGCTAAAAGTTAGGATAGCTCGTCAAGAATGGTGAATGAGAAGAATTCCTCATTGCTTGTCATTAAAGATCAATTCCTGATTTTGAAGTCATCAAGAAATCATGAACCTTCAGCTATGATAGTGCTGTCCCATCTTGAGCATTTCTGCCCCATTAGCCAAGGAAATACTAGAATCCAAAGAGTTGCCCTCATATTTCTCATTGTTCAAAGAGAGGGAATGGAATTTTCCCGAGCAGTAGGGTTGACCAAAGATGAGATTCGATATGCCCCAAGCTAGGATAGGAACCAGAATCACAGCTAGGGAATGGTTCAATCATGAAACCCTTAATCCATAAACTGAAGCATGAACCAGATTGACCTTGGACCCAAATTGAATGCGGTCTAATGAGGAAAGCAATTATGCCCTAAACTGGGGCATGGATCAAATTGACCTTAGACCCAAATTGAGAGTGGTCTAACAAAGAAATCCATTGAACCCCCTAAGCCAAGGCATATATTAGTCCAATCTTGGACTCAAAATGGTGTAGTACAATGGCGATACCCCTTGCTCCATAAGCTGGGGCATAAGCTAGAATGATTTTGAACTCAACTAAAAGTGGTCCATTGATGAATCCATCAAACCCCAAACTGGGGCATGGACCAGAGTAACCTTGAGCTTAAAAAGCAATAGTCCAATTTTGACTGGATCCCAAACTGAAAAAAAAAGAGGAAGAATTATATGAAAAAGGTAGGTATCTTGCACCTATTAATAGAGGGGCATGATGAGTCCTGCTATTAGAGATCTGAAGGAAGACTTATTCGCAACGACTGAAGGTGGTCATCGAAGGCGTTATACCCAACTTGAGCTGCTTGGACGAACTAGTTGTTTCAACTTTCTATTATCGATATTTGATAGGTCATCCATGTCTGGGTCCAAGATCAATATGCTTGTTGACAAGTCTAGTCTAATCTGTCCTGCAAGTAAAAGAAAATCATCCCATTTGGGATTTCAATCTCTCTGCTTTGTCTCTTCCATACATTTCCTTCCAGTTTCATACATCCTCCTATTTTACGTGCGCAGTCAATTCTGACTCTGAAGATGATTGAAATGATGAGCCGTCTCCTGAACTTCTACGCTACCCGGCCTCTTGAGGAAGAAAGGTCCAACCCGTCTGGGAAAACTTTAAATAATCAATTAGGAGACACAAGAGTAGTCACAAAAACATGTATTGGAGAAGCTGCCATTTGTTCTATCTGTGAAAAGATTCTAAGGAAAACATTACATAATAACAGATCATATCAACAGGTCAGCCAATCAGTACAAATGAGTGGAGGACAAATATGCCACCAAAAAGATGGAAATACCAAAGTTCTTACAAAGTACATCATCTGTAAGCAAAAGATACATGGTGAATGATCAATCTCAAAATCAAAGAATGAGGTCATTGGGATACCCAAAAACAAAACAAAAAAACAAAAAAATACAAGCCTATGTTTTTCCTACATCTCAATGGGGATAGGCGACCTGATGCAACCCTAATGCATTGCCCTCTTTGGCCCTTCATAGAAAAATTCAGTGGTTCATGTGGACAAGTGTCATACCCAGTCTACCCTCCATCGGGAAAGGAACCCCTCTTGCTCTCCAATGAATTATACTCAGAGGAGTTGAACAAACCATCATCTGTTTACCTTTTGGGCTCCATAGCAGTGCCTTTCAACAGAATTCTATCTTCAAATCTTTTTGTCATGAGAGCAAATTCTCATGGCTTGGTTACGGATGTAGCCAAATTCATCAAATCATCAGTTTCCTCTTTTTTCAAGATTCAAGAAGGGCTTATCTAAGAAGTCATTTTCTGCAATCAATCTGTCAATCTTCCCTTGACCTTGGAAGCATGGTCAATTCTGGATGCAATCCAGATTCAACCTAGTTCTAACTCTGTTAGATTGCCTGTTTCCTTCTATCTGCCCTAGCAAACTACAGTAGTGGTCTGTCGCAACATGCAGACACTGGGGCATAGATATACCCTATGTAGAGGAATTGAACTCGATCATGAGCATTACATCTAGGATCCATTGTCTAGTCTGAAGTCACTGACTTTCCTAATCAATTGAAGTAGGTCCGTCCAAGTTGGTTTTTACCAATTTCTCAGTTCTCCCAATCCTATTGATGAAGAAGATCCAACGTGGTCACTCACCTGTTAGGAGTTGGTCACCAAATTCTCTGAAGGAACACGACAAATCCTTTGTTCCTCATGCCTACTTTGGGGCCATGATTCATTAATCTTTCAAAATTGGCACAACAATATTGCAAAGCCCTGAGCTTTTCATGAGCCTAGATCAAGGGCCAAACCCGTGTCACATTTCATCGCCGCTTGGCTGTTATACCAATTTGGTCTACCATAGTGCACAGTCAAAGAACATAGTTAACTAGATGCCCCTTGATAGTTACACCAAGGTCAATCAATAAAATCACTTTGGTTAGAGACTGCCAAGCTCCCCTCATTCTTGTCCAAAATCCTCGCTAGAGTTTCTTTCATTTCAAATCCATCGACACCAATGTTGGTTAAAGAAAATCATCACTTTCAAATTACATGGAACCCTTCCAAGGGAGCAATCAAGTCATCCCTACCATACTGAAATTGAGTCAAACTTTCAATACCAGGTATCATGCTAGCAAAGTGCATGACACCATTTCCATTGATGCCATGTTTTATGCCTTCACCAATAAAGCAGGGGCAAAAACCTTGGAAAACTGCCAAGGAATTCACCATCATTTCAAATATGTCCAGCACTCTATAGGTTCAAAGTCAAGAGACTTCCAAGATGGGTCAGATTTCAACCCTAAAGGTTCAAAGTCAACAAAGACTTCCTGTGTGGGTTACTTTCGAGCATCCTAAAGGATCAAAGCAACAAAGCTACTTAATAAGATATTCAAGTTTCCATTCCCGAAGGTTCATAGCTATAGAGCTTCCAAGAAGGATATTCCAATTTTTCAATCCTAAAGGTCTAAAGCTGGTAGGAACTTCAAAGATGAGTCATTCAGTATCACCCTATAAGTGACCTTCTGAGTTCTAACTCATTTTAGAATCAAATGTGGAGCCCCAGCTCATCCAAGGTTCAAATCAGTTTCAGTCTTTAAATGAATCAAATGTAGAGCCCTAGCTCATCCAAAGATCAAATGAATCTCAGATTATTAGTAAATCAAATGTAGGACCCTAGCTCATCCAAAGTTCAAATCAATCTCAGTCTATAAGTGAATCAAATACAGAGCCCTAGCACATCCAAAGTTCAAATAAATCTCAGTCTATAACTGAATCAAATGCAGTGCCCTAGCTCATCCAGAGTACAAATCAATCTCAGCATATTAGTGAATCAAATATAGAGTTAAAGCTCATCCAAAGATCAAGTCAATCTCAGCCTATAAGTGAATCAAATGCAGAGCCCTAGCTTATTCAGAAAATCAATCTCAGAATCTCAATCAAAAGAGCCTCAGTTCAATCAAAGAAAGGACATCAAGTCTTCCATACAAAAAAATCGAAGCCGAGCTCAAGCTTGTGCAATCAGCCTTGTATTCACAGCCTATCTCCATACAAGAAGAGGTTTATCAGCCCACAAATGGATCAAGCCGGGTTCGAGCCCGCACATACCTTGCATCATGAGTTCCTCCCCAGCAAGAAGAGGTTCCGAGCCTACAAATGAGCCTTGTATTCACAGCCAAGCTTCATACAAGAAGAGGTTTATCAGCCTACAAATGGATCAAGACAGGTCCAAGCCCGCACGTACCTTGCATTGAGTTCCACCTCAGCATGAAGATGTTCCCAGCCTACAAATGAGCCTTGTATTCACAGCCTAGCTTCGTACAAGAAGAGGTTTATCAGCCTACAAATGGATCAAGCCGGGTCCGAGCCCACACATACCTTGCATCATGAGTTCCAGCTCAGCAAGAAGAGGTTTCTAGCCTACAAATGAGCATTGTATTCATAGCCTAGTTTCATACAAGAAGAGGTTTATCAGCCTACAAATGGTTCAAGCCGGGATTAAGCCCGCACGTACCTTGCGTCATGAGTCTCACCTCAGCAAGAAATGGTTCCAGCCAACAAATGAGCCTTGTATTCACAGCTAGCTTCATACAAGAACAACAGTCATCAATTTTCCAAGAAGAGCAAATCTTCTTTCCAGTCGAACTACGTTCGGGGCTTGATTTCTAGGACACCCTTAGAATACATAGGCAGTTTAGGATGAATTACCCTAAGTGCAGCCCAATAAACAATCTCCCTCAATTTCCAAAAATATGGTTCTTTTATCTTCAGCCTTCAATGTGTAACAATCTCGGCTAAAGAGGGGCAGATGTAAGCACCCCATTTTTGCCACCCTCTGTGTAAGTGAACCAATGTGGCAGATTTTCAGCCTTTAATCCAAAGATTTGTGATTTTTCATTGAATTCCACAGCAGGGTCATGGGCTATTATCTGCATGGATGCATAGGTCATAAAATTATCTTCGAAATGAGACCAGAATTGCTTAATTCTGATATCAAATGAAGAAGATATGACCATTTTAGTCGGATGATACATATAAGGGAGGTTTCTGAAATTATTATAATTAATCCCAGGGGCTTTCATGCAAATTATCGTAAGTTGGATTGTTTGAATTTCAAATCATCATATCTTGATCATCCGACATCTGAATCATATGATTTAAGTATCATTATTCCTTATTTTTAGTCCTCTTCAAAGTGGACGTAAAGGATTTCCGGTAGATGTCACCAGTGGGCCCCATGCAAGCTTGCATGCGAACTTATCGTTAGAACATCAAAGCTTCATATTTTTTCCATTCTACATTGGATTCAGATGATTCCAAGGCCATTATTCTTCATTTGTGATGTACTACAAAGTGGATGTGGAAAATCTCGGGTAAAAGTTTCCTAAAGGTCCCATGCAAAATTACACATGGAAATGACCATTTAACTTATGGAAATTCAAATTTTTGGTCATCCCATATCCAAATCAGGTGATTTCAGTTTCATTATGTTCCATTTTTAGTATTCTACAAAGTTGACGTAAAGGATTTCTGGTAGAAGTCTCCGAAGGATCCCATGCAGAATGGTCAACCAAATTATCGATAATTGGCCTGCTTAAACTTCAAAAATTCATAAGTTGGCCATTTTATTTCCAAATGAGGTGATTCAAGCTCCAATATTCGTTATTTTTAATGTTTTACAAAGTGAACGTAGAAAATTTGGAATAAAGATCATCTGAAATTTCCATGAGGGATGACAGCGGAAATGACCCATGAAATGATAAGGAGAGAAAACCCAGTTAATTCTAGTCAATCCAGTTAACTCAGCTCAACCGAAGCCAATCTTGGCCCAACCCAGTCAATCCAATCAATTCAGCTCAACCCAAGCCAGTCTTGGCCCAACCCAGTCAATCCTTGTCAATCCGGACCAATTCATGTCGGCGTGGAGTTCTGGCGGTTAAAGTAGTCAAGAAAGAATTACTAGACAGAAAAGCCCAATGCTCTACCAACTGAGCTATACACCCGAAAAAAGATGTAGTAGTTTTTAAGGATTGGTGCGGAATGCATGTAGTTCTTTTATATATTATTTATATGTTTGTATAATATATAATATATTATAATATATCATATAATATATACATATGTCTTATATGTATATTATATTATATATTATATACTTATATGTTTTATATAAAAAGGAAGTAGGATCCGAATAAAATCTAAAAAGGAAGGAAGAAGGAAAGATTGAGTTGAGAAAAGATTGAGAGTGATAGAGAGAATCTGGAGAATTTGAGGACTCAAATAGGAGAAGATCTAGGAGGAGAAATCCAAACCCAGGAGAAAAGGAAAGAAAGATTGGAAAATCTATGAGAGAGAGATGAGAGATATGAAAAAAAAGAGAGAGAGATATGGGCGAGATCTAAAGAGAGAGAGAGAGAGTGGTGAGTGAAAAAAATATAAAAAAAAATATAAGGGAGGATCCGAGAAGATTGAGAAGAAGAAATCGAGGAGAATAAAAAAAGAAAGAAAAGGAGAATAGAAAAGGAAAAAAAGAGAGAATCCGAAGGGAGAAGAATAAGGGAGAGAATAAAAAAATAAAAAGAAAAAGAAAAAGAGACCGAGATCGAATAGAAAAGGAAAAAAAGAGAGAATCCGATGGGAGAAGATTGGAGAGAGGGAAGAGAGAGACCGAATCGAGAAAGGGGGAGAGAGAGAGAGTCGAGAAGATAAGGAGAAAGGGAGGAGGGCGGTGGATTGGAAGGAGAATAAAAAATAAAAAAAATCAGAATTGAGAAGAGGAGAAGGAGGAGGGCGGTGAGAGAAGAATAAATAAAGAAAAAAAAGAAAAGAAGGGGGAAGACCAAGAAGAAGGAGGAGGTGGAGAGGAGAAGAAAAAACAAAAAAAAAAATCAGAAAAGGAGAATCGAGAAAGTGAGAGAGGGGGGTGGAGAGAAAGAAAAAACAAAAGAAAAAAAAACTGAAAGGAAGGAAAACCAAGAAGAAGAAGGATGAAGGGGGCGGTAGAGAAAAAAAAAGAAAAAAAATGGGGTAGAGAGAACCGAGATAAGAAAAAAGGCGAGATAAAAAATAGGGAGAATATGAAGAAAATTGAGAGAATCGAGGGGAGGAGGGAGAGAAAAGAAGGAAGAAGAAGAGTGGAGCAAAAAACGCAGAGGAAGAGAAAGAAGAAGAAGATCAAAAGTAGGTAAGCTTTTCTTCCTTATTTATTATTTTTAATCTGTGACACCATCTACGATCATCACCTCATCTTCTCCATCGAAAATATAATTTCTGCAATTCACCATCCCTGCTCCCTGCTCTATATCGATTAGCTGCACTATCACCAAGACCCACTAACCACTCACCTTGCACCTGTCCAAAACCATTCTACCCGCATCCACCAGTGCAGCCATCTGCATCACCCTCCTATGAACTACATCAGTTCCTCATCCCTCCACTACAACCCTCACACCTGTCCACCCCACCTCATCACTAGCCACTCGCCATCACACCTGTACATGCCCTCATCTCTCTCACACATCTCCATTATCCCTTTCCCCGATTATTCCCAGCAGCTATCATTAAAAATCCATAGACCAGCAACCATTTGTAAGACCCGTGTCAATCTAACCCGGTCTTACCACCTTGAACCAGGTTTACCCATCATGGTCGAGTCAAATGGACCAAGGGCGTGAAGGAGAGCGAGATCCCAGGTATCAAATCGACCCAAAAACACTTAAAATAGGGGAAGGGTCGCATACCCAGCTAAGCAGGGTCGGACCTCCGAAAACAGAAAGTCAGACCCTCAGTTTTGAAGGGAGGGTCGGACAGCTTAAGACCCTAGGGTCGATGGGATCATCGACCCTCCCATCGACCCTCTGTTTCTGTCGAATATAGAAATTAGGAAATTTTTATATTTTTCGATTGGGATTCTTTCCAAATCTCAGAGGGACTTATTTAGGATGTTCTTACTCTATTTAAAGGATGTTCCTAAGCCACTTTCACTCCTTTTACAACCCTAATCGAATTGAGAGAAAGAGAGGAGAAGGAAAAGAGGAAGAAGAAAGGGAAGGAAGAGAACTTAGCACAAAGGAGAAGAATTTCAGAGAAAAAGTTATCTTCTCAGGTATGGATACTAATTCCATGAGTTTCTACAGACCTTAGGTTAGTAATTGTTGAGAGTGTGATCTAGGAGAAACCCAAACCATCAACCTATGGTTAGGTTTCCATGGAAAACCATAGAAGAATGCGTGAAAGCTATCTAGGTGGGTTATACATGGTTTCAGACCATGGAATGAATGTAGAATGGAATGTAGGAGCAAGCCATAGGATCCTAAACATGAGGAATGGATTAAAAGAGGGAATTGGACCAAGGTGCACCAAGGGTCGCACCCAGGGTCGATGACCATCCGACCCTAAGTATTCCTGACCATCGACCCTCAGCATTCGGGAAGTCCAGAGAGAGGGAAGGACCGATAGACCCATCGACCCTAGCATCGACCCTACCTCCGACCCTCAGTTGACAGAATAGTTTTTAAATCTGGAATTAATTCTAATTAAATTTAATCGACTTTGTTAGGTCTTCTAGCAATACAATAACATTGTAAAGGTGATTTTAAAGCATGAAAAAATATCTTATTGCAAGCTAAGGTGAGGAACCTTAACTCCAAACTAAATTGATTAATAATAAACTGTTTTCTATTTTCTTGAGTCCTATGCTATGCTTGATTCTATGCGAATATGTTTGTAATGTGCATACAGCATGCCATCCAATATTTCTATTACTTGTTCATGCATATTTACATTATTGTTTATAACATGATGATGATGATGATGATAGGAATAGGCATGTGCTTGTATGTGTGTGGTTGATGTACTTGATGCGAGCGAGTATCAGGGGAGGTGTAATGAGAACGTCAATATACGTTAACCTTTGGCGGGTCTCAGCACTTTAGCTCTATCTCTAACTCAAGTCTTGTGCATTGGCATCGTCGTATCGCCATTACTTTAGCAGAACTATTATGTCGAAGAGTATCAGGGGAGGTGGTCTCGGTCCTTGTAGTCTCTGACTCTACCGGGGGGCCTTAGCTCTATCTCTATGGACATTCTGAGGGATGCTGGGGTGAGGCCTTGGATACACTGTTTGGCATTAGGATTGGTTAGTTGCGAGTCCAGTTTGCAGCCCTCGCTAACAGGGGCTTACGTGTTGGTATGGCACTATATAGCAATAAACGTAACCTTTGTTATATAATGTTCATGGTTGGGTGCATCTGAGTTGACGATAAACGTGATCTTTGGGTAACGTCACACACTTGTGTATAGAGGCGGAGTCAATAAACGTGACCATTGGCTACCTAAACCTTTCTATTGCATACTGCAAACTTTAAACCGAACCAAAAATATAAATTGACTTTTTACATGCATATGTATTGTTGCATTGTTTTGGCTACTCACTGAGCCGTGATGTGTGCTCACCCCTCGACATCAAATATTTTTAGTTGATGATGCAGGTTATACCGTTGAAGACTACATGAACGCGTCTGCGTATGGAAACGTGGCAGCAATGGAAGCTGGAGCTGAAGAGGATACACACGACTCCTCTTGCGAGTGCAACTCGTGTGTATTTGATTAGATATTTTATAGGTTTCTTTATTGGATTTATTAAGACATGTATTTGGTATTTAAATATTTATGTCTCAGTTGAAAAAAGAATAATTTGGTATTAAATTATTAATATCATCTTAGATTCTCAGTTCATTTATTTACAACATTTCCGCTATTGTGTAATTACTCTGATTATGATTACGGATGTGTGTAAGTTTGGATAACGCGGTTCATCACATCATTCTGAATAGTGCAGAAATGGGGTGTAACAACTTGGTATCAGAGCTTCTCAGGTCTTGCCCGCCAAACTAACATACATTCAACACAATTGTGAACTGAGGTAGGATAAAAGTAAAATAGTAATATTAACACATTATAAGCACAAGTGATGTTTGAGACCAAATTTAAAAAGAGAATAATACGTCTATTAAAGGGGAAACAAGTTACATACAATTAAAGAGAGAAACAAGAGGTATATACATAATGAAAGCAGAGTACGGTCCACAACCCGGACAGTTACTCTATAGTACAAGGAAATAAAAGTACACTTAAGAAGCTGGAGGCGAAGGAGGAGGCGGTGCCTCACGGTCTCTGTCGTAGTCCTCGGCATAAACTCTCATCAACCAGGCTATCTGAGTCTGGGTCGTCTGTAGACTAGCTGTGAGACCGGCTATCTTCGATCGGTCGCACGCCTGCACCTCTAGGAGCTCTCCCATCCGTGCGCTCGATGCGTGCTGAGCAGCCAACAGCTCTTCCATCCTCAGATCAGATCTGCGCTGAGCATCCCTGATCTCCTGCAGCATCTCCATCATGGCTGAAGGTGGAAGAGAAGGATCAGCCGAGTGGGAAGGACCAGCCTTAGGTGCAGGAGCTGCCGCAGAAGAAGTACCCACTCCAGGCGCATGTGTAGGTGAAGGCGGTGGTATCGCGTCAACATCTATATACATGCGGTCATCATCATCGACAGGATCCACATGGGCTCTAGCGGCGGCGGCGAGCAGCCTCAGCATCAGCCATCTCGACCCGAGTGTGAGGGCGCACCATCGCGTTCCTCTCGTCATCACTAACCTGGGCATCTCGCAGCCCCATCTTGCAGATAGCCTCCCAATCTAGAGGCGACGAGAAGGTCTTCTCCGGGATCTTTTCATCTACCAGATCCACCCCAGACGGGTCAGTAGCACTGTAATCAAGCGTCCATATGGTAGATTACCCCTATGACCGGACAATGTGGCATTAATCATCGTCCGCATGATGATGTAAGGAAGGCAGACCGGCTGGCGAGTGCAGATGCTGTAGATCAAAAACTGGGTCAGCTGAGACACCCTCTCATAGTGCCCACTCTGCGGGATAAGATTATGCAGGATAAACTTACAGAAGACCCGTGAAGCTGGACGCAGATAACAAGCTCTCATCTGCCAACGATCAGGACGGAGCAACTGGTTGTCAATCTCTGCCCTCATCTCCATCTCAACAAACTATGGCTTTCCCGGCGCACAGTACACCATGGGGCCATCATAGGGAATGCCCAACAGATCGGCCAGCTACCGATAATCAAAGGAAATGTGCACCCCTTTGAAGTAACTGGTGATGCGCAACTCCTGACCATGCTCAACGTCATTGTAATTCCCCACCACCTGGAGATTACAATAGAACTGGCGCACCAAATCTGGACATGGGCACGCGTCGTATGTGATGACAGGGAGCCACCCCATATCACCAAATGCTCCCTCTACATTGAACAAGGCTAACTCAGCCAAGTTCACCATGCGACCCCCTTCCACTTTCTTACGGGCATAGTCAGCATACTATGCCTCAGCTTCATTCGAACGGAAGCGAAGTGGATCACGCACTCTGGGTACTTTGGTACGAGCCATAGTATCTACAAACAAGAAAGAGAGAGGAAACAAGGAGTTAATAGGATAAAAATCTGAAATTTGATGTAATAACGACGCACCACCATTCACCAAAAAGAAATATGTCCGGACGTAGAGTGACCCGACAGACCTGGAACACAGTTCCACCACCACCACCAGTGGAGGAGACTAGTCAAGAGAATAACTATGCACCAAAAAATCCAGAACCGGCAAACCCTACAAATTTGCCACCTCCACCACCAGAGCTAGCAACAGTGGTGATGAATCTGGCACAACAGCTGCAGCAGATGCAACACGCCCAGGCTCAGATGCAGGTTGCCATGGGAATTATGTTCCAAGCCACTCAGGCTGCACCCATGCACACTGGACAAGCTAGTGCAGCCCCGATGGGTAACAACCCAGCTCATCAGACACCTCAACAACCGGCTGCACAGATTCCAGTGCAGGTACCGAAAGCAGCTCAAGGGAATTACCACAATCCACCCTATATGTTTGGGGCAAACCCCCAAAATTAGCTGGACCACTCCCGGTTAGTGGAGAGATTTTTGAAGATGAAACCCAAAGAATTCAACGGCAAGCTGTCTGATCCATTGTGGCCAGCACACTGGATAGACGAGATGGAGAGAAACTTCCTCATGATGACTATTACAGGAAGAGAAAGTACTATGTGCCACCTTCATGCTCAAAGGCGACGCACATCATTGGTGGAAATCCACGAAGACATACTTACTGACCAAGCACGCCCTATTGACATGGGCTATATATAAAGAAGCATTCTTCGAGAAATATTTTCCACGAAGCTTCAGAGATTCGATGGAGAAGGAGTTCCTGAGTCTTTATCAGGGATAGATGTCAGTGGATGCGTACCAACAGCATTATGAAGAGCTGTTTTTCTTCACACCACTGAGTATGCAAGAAGAAGAAACCAAAACCCGTAGGTTTGTCACGGGACTAAGAGGAAGCATCAGAGAAAATGTTCTGGGCTTAGAGAAGAAAATTTACAACGAAGCTGTCCAGATTGCTCGAGTGATTGAATCGAGCCAGAAGGAGAGTTATTTTACTCAGAACAAAGGCATCAAAAGGCCAGCCATAAACTCCTACAAAGGAGGCAATAATAGGACGTATAAACCTTTCCGTCCTCAGAATTTTACTGCTGCAACCAAGATTACTCCAGCAGCTCAACCTCAGCCAAAGCCAAATTCTGAAGTCCTGAAGTGTTTTAACTGCAACCAACCGGGACATATGGCAAGGGAGTGCCCTATGCCCAAGAAACAATTCCATCAGGGACGTGTATATGCTGTTACGTCCGAGGATGTGGCCGCATCACCCGATGTGGTCACAGGTATGACTGAAACTTTTAAAGTTAGAATTACATTGAATGAGCACGTAGACTAAGTAAAGATAAATCACAGGTATTGTACCTATAAATGGCGTACCCGCCAGAGTACTCTTCGATTCCGGAGCTACTCATTCCTTTATATCTGTGTCATTTGGAAAGAGGGCCAAATTACCCATCAAAACAATAGACTACAAATTACTTGTAGGGTCACTGATGGGGTTAGAAGTGGAACTAGAGAAAGGTTATGGACCATGACCAGTTCTCATTGGAGAGCTGACCTTAGATGCAACGTTGATACAACTTGAGATGGCAGACTTTGATGTCATCTTGGGAATGGACTGGTTAGCTCGGCATTCTGTAAATTTATTATGAGCCAAAAAGAAGCTAACATTCAAAGACAAGGAAGGGATAGAATTCAGTTTCTTGAGAACCAAACTTCCCCAGAGACGCAAGCTCATAATCTCAGCAGTAAAGGCTAAGAAGTGCCTTGACAAGGGAGCAGTCGGGTATCTAGTATCAGTGGTCGACCTAACCAAGGAAGCACCACGAATGGAAGACATTGATGTCGTGCGGGATTACCCTGACGTATTTTTGGAGGAACTACCCGGATTACTACCTGACCGGGCCACGGAGTTTGTAATAGACCAGATACCTGGAGCTGCACTCGTATCAAAAGCACCTTATATAATGGCTCCTACGGAACTGAAGGAACTGAAGGTGCAACTACAAGAATTGCTGGACAAGGGTTATATTCGACCCAGTATATCTCCATGGGGTGCATCGGTGTTGTTCGTAAAGAAGAAGGATGGTAGCGTTCGATTATGCATCGACTATCGTGAGTTGAATAAACTAACAATCAAGATTCGATATCCACTACCTCGGATCGATGACTTGTTCGATCAGTTACAAGGTGCAAAAGTATTTTCTAATATCGATCTTCGATCAGGCTATCATTAGCTGAAGATTAAAGAAGGTGATATTCCAAAGACAGCATTCAGGACCAGATATGGACATTATTAATTTTTGGTTATGTCTTTCGGATTAACTAATGCACGGGCAACGTTCATGGAACTTATGAACCGAGTTTTCCACGATATGTTGGATACGTCGGTTATAGTATTTATTGATGACATATTGGTATACTCCAAGGACAAGGAAACCCATATCAAGAACCTAAACGCAGCCCTACAGCGTTTAAGGAAAGAGAAGCTATATGCCAAATTTTTAAAGTGTGAGTTTTGGCTAAGTGAAGTCGCATTCCTAGGCCATGTAGAATCTGCTGAAGGAATCGAAGTGATTCCCAGCAAGATCGAGGCTATTGTGAAGTGGGAAGCACCAAAGAGCGTTTCAGAAATCAGAAGTTTTCTGGGTCTAGCTGGTTATTATCAGAGATTCGTAGAAGACTATTCTCGGATTGCCGTACCTCTCACCAGTTTGACTAAGAAAGGTGAAAAGTTTGTGTGGACCAATAAATATGAGAAGAGTTTCCAAACACTGAAAACCAGATTGATATCCGCCCCGATTTTGACCATCCCCGTTCCAGGACAGACGTTTACCTTATACACCGATGCATCGAAACTGGGATTAGGATGTGTGCTTATGCAAGGAGAGCAAGCGATTGCTTATGCTTCAAGACAGTTAAAGGTACATGAGAAAATTTATCCCACTCATGATTTGGAGTTAGCGGCAGTAGTACATGCTGTCAAGATATGGAGACATTACCTATACAGAGAGAAATTCCAGATTACGTCGGACCATAAAAGTTTTACTTATCTGTTTAATCAAAAGGAGTTGAATATGTAACAACGAAGATGGCTGGAATTATTGAAAGACTATGATTGTGATAGCCAGTATCATCCGGGAAAGGCGAACGTGGTAGCAGATGCATTGAGCAGAAAAACAATGATCAAATCTCAAGGAGAAGTCAGCACGACTGCAACAATGTGTACTAACGGAATGGTATTCAATCACAGCAACGAGCAGTATGTGATAGATACAACGGATGAATCAGCTAACCAAGGGTTTATTCATCGGTTTTCAAATATGTTCGCGGCATTGAAGATTATACCGGATATAGTGGATGAAGTGAAGACAGCTATCAAAGCAGATCCTTATCTGAAGACAGTACAAGAAGATATTGAGAAAGGTAGGACTAACCCTGAGTTCACCTTGGATGACGAGAAAGTACTGAGATACAAAGGAAGAATATGTGTACCTGAAACAGAAAGTATGGACATTAGACACCGACTGATGAAAGAAGCCCATACCACCATCTACTCGATACATCCTGGAAGTACAAAAATGTATCATGATCTAAAAAAATTATATTGGTGGAGGGGAATGAAAGTAGATGTAGCTAAGTTCGTGTCTCAATGCCTAAATTATCAGAAAGTAAAGGCTGAGCGACAAAGACCCGCTGGACTGTTGCAACCATTACCAGAACCAGCATGGAAATGGGACTGCATCACTATGGACTTCGTCACGGGACTACCATTGACTCCTCGAGTAGTTGACGCAGTTTGGGTGATTGTGGACCGTCTGACTAAAACAGCTCGCTCCATACCTATACGACCTCAGTATACACTGGAAAGGTTGGCAAGCTGTATGTGGATAATATTGTTCGGTTACACGGGGTACCAGAAAGTATTGTGTCCGATAGAGATCCACGATTTACTTCCAAATTTTGGGAAGGATTGCAAAAGGCTATGGGTACAACGTTGAAGTTCAGTACTGCATTCCACCCACAGACAGATTGACAGTCAGAGCGTACAATTCAGATTCTAGAAGACATGCTACGAGCATGTGTAATTGATTTCAAGGGATCAAGGGAAGAAAGATTACCATTGATCGAGTTCGCTTATAATAATAGCTATCAGGCTACTATACAGATGTCACCTTATGAAGCACTATATGGCAGAAAGTGTCGAACTCCCTTGTTTTGGAATGAACTTGGAGAACGTAGTATTGTTGGACTGGAATTTATTGAAGAGACTTGTCGAGTGGTCGACATCATCAAGGAAAGAGTGAGAACAGCTTAGAACCGTCAGAAGCAATATGCAGATACTCGACGTAGAGATCTGGAGTTCGCCGTAGGGGATAAAGTATTTTTGAAGGTATCGCCTATGCGAGGATTGAAGAGGTTTGGACAGAAAGGGAAGCTAAGTCCAAGATATGTCGGGCCGTATGAAATTTTAGCTAACTGTGGAAAGGTAGCTTATCGGTTAGCACTACCACCATCTATGTCAAGCGTGCATGACGTATTTCACATTTCCTTATTGGAGAAGTATGTCAAGGATCCAACGCATGTTTTGACAGTAGATTTGCCGAAATTGACTGATGATTTGACATTTGAAGTAACACCTACAAAAATCACTAGTCGAAAGGTTCAACGCTTACGCAACAGAGATATCTACTATGTTAAGGTCATATGGAAAAGTAGAGACATGGAAGAAATTACATGGGAAGAAGAGAATGCTATGCGAAAGCAATACCCTCACTTATTTGATTCAGAAGGTACGTACAATTTCGAGTATGAAATTTTTATAAGTTGGGGGGAGTTTTAAGACCCGTGTCAATCTAACCCAGTCTTACCACCTTGAACCAGGTTTACCCGTCATGGTCGAGTCAAATGGACCAAGGACGTGAATGAGAGCGAGATCCTAGGTATCAAATCGACCCAAAAACACTTAAAATAGGGGAAGGGTCACATACCCAACTAAACAGGGTCGGACCTCCCAAAACAGAAAGTCAGACCCTCAGTTTTGAAGGGAGGGTCGGACAGCTTAAGACCCTAGGGTCGACGGGATCATCGACCCTCCCATCGACCCTCGGTTTCGGCCGAATATAGAAATTAGGAAATTTCTATATTTTTCGATTGGGATTCTTTCCAAATCTCAGAGGGACTTATTTAGGATGTTTCTACTCTATTTAAAGGATGTTCCTAAGCCACATTCACTCCTTTCACAACCCTAATCGAATTGAGAGAAAGAGAGGAGAAGGAATAGAGGAAGAAGAAAGGGAAGGAAGAGAACTTAGCACAAAGGAGAAGAATTTCAGAGAAAAAGTTATCTTCTCAGGTATGGATACTAATTCCATGAGTTTCTACAGACCTTAGGTTAGTAATTGTTGAGAGTGTGATCTCGGAGAAACCCAAACCATTAACTTATGGTTAGGTTTCCATGGAAAACCATAGAGAATGCGTGAAAGCTATCTAGGTGGGTTATATATGGTATCAGACCACGGAATGAATGTATAATGGAATGTAGGAGCAAGCCATAGGATCCCAATCACGAGGAATGGATTAAAAGAGGGAATTGGACCAAAGTGCACCAAGGGTCGCACCCAGGGTCGATGACCATCTGACCCTAGGTATTCCTGACCATCGACACTCAGCATTCGGGAAGTCCAGAAAGAGGGAAGGGTCGATAGACCCATCGACCCTACCTCCGACCCCTAGTTCACAGAAAAGTTTTTAAATCCAAGATTAATTCTAATTAAATTCAATCGACTTTGTTAGGTCTTCTAGCAATACAATAACTTTGTAAAGGCGATTTTAAAGCTTGGAAAAATATCTTATAGCAAGCTAAGGTGAGGAACCATAACTCCAAACTAAATTGGTTAATAATAAACTGTTTTCTATTTTCTTGAGTCCTATGCTATGCTTGATTCTATGCGAATATGATTGTAATGTGCATACAGCATGCCATCCAATATTTCTATTAGTTGTTCATACATATTTACTTTATTGTTTATAACATGATGATGATGATGATGATAGGAATAGGCATGTGCTTGTATGTGTGTGGTTGATGTACTTGATGCGAGCGAGTATCAGGGGAGGTGTGATGAGAACGTCAATAAACGTTAACCTTTGGCGGGTCTCAGCACTTTAGCACTATCTCTAACTCAAGTCATGTGCATTGGCATCATCGTATCGCCATTACTTTAGCAGAACTATTATGTCGTAGAGTATCAGGGGCGGTGGTCTCGGTCCTTATAGTCTCTGAAATCTACCGGGGGGCCTTAGCTCTATCTCTATGGACATTCTGAGGGATGCTGGGGTGAGGCCTTGGATACACTTTTTGGCATTAGGATTGGTTAGTTGCGAGCCCAGTTTGCAGCCCTCGCTAACATGGGCTTACGTGTTGGTATGGCATTATATAGCAATAAACGTAACCTTTGTTATATAATGTCCATGGTTGGGTGCATGCGAGTTGACGATAAACGTGATCTTCGGGTAACTTCACACACTCGTGTATAGAGGCGGAGTCAATAAACGTGACCTTTGGCTACCTAAACCTTTCTATTGCATACTGCAAACTTTAAACCGGACCAAAGATATAAATTGACTTTTTGCATGCATATGTATTGTTGCATTGTTTTGGCTACTCACTGAGCCATGATGTGTGCTCGCCCCTCGACGTCAAATATTTTTACTTGATAATGCATGTTATACCGTTGAATACTACATGAACGTGTCTGCGTACGGAAACGTGGCAGCAATGGAAGCTGGAGCTGAAGAGGATACACACGACTCCTCTTGCGAGTGCAACTCGTGTGTATTTGATTAGATATTTTATAGGTTTCTTTATTGGATTTATTAAGACATGTATTTGGTATTTAAATATTTATGTCTCAGTTGAAAACAGAATAATTTTCTATTAAATTATTAATATCATCTTAGATTTTCAGTTCATTTATTTACAAGATTTTCGCTATTGTGTATTTACTATGATTATGATTACGGATGTGTGTAAGTTTGGATAACGCGGGGATAGCCTATTTGAGATCCTGGTTGAACCGTTGGTTTATTCACGGTTCATCACATCATTCTGAATAGTACAGAATTGGGGTGTGACAACTTGGTATCAGAGCTTCTCAGGCCTTGCCCGCCGAACTAACATACATTCAACACAATTGTGAACTGAGATAGGATAAAAGTAAAACAGTAATACTAACACATTATAAGCACAAGTGATGTTTGAGACCAAATTTAAAAAGAGAATAATACGTCTATTAAAGGGGAAACAAGTTACATACAATTGAAGAGAGAAATAAGAGGTATATACATAATGAAAGCAGAGTACAGTCCACAACTCGGACAGTTACGCCGTAGTACAAGGAAATTAAAGTACACTCAAGAAGCTGGAGGCGAAGGAGGAGGCGGTGCCTCACAGTCTCTGTCGTAGTCCTCAGCATAAACTCTAGTCAACCAGGCTATCTGAGTCTGGGTCGTCTGTAGACTAGCTGTGAGACCGGCTATCCTCTGATCAGTCGCACGCTGCATCTCTAAGAGCTCTCCCATGTGCGCGTCTGATGCGTGCCGAGCAGCCAACAGCTCATCCATCCTCAAATCAGATCTGCGCTGAGCATCCCTGTTCTCTTGCAGCATCTCCATCATGGCTGAAGGTGGAAGTGAAGGATCAGCCGAGTGGGAAGGACCAGCCTTAGGTGCAGGAGCCACCGCAGAAGAAGTACCCACTCCAGCCGCATGTGTAGGTGATGGCGGTGGTATCGAGTCGACGTCCATATACATACAATCGTCATCGTTGACCGGATCCATACGAGCTCTAGCAGCAGCGGCAGCAGCCTCAGCAACAGCCATCTCGACCCGAGTGTGAGGGCGCACCATCGCGTTCCTCTCCTCATCACTAACCTCAGCATCTCACAGCCCCATCTTGCAGATAGCCTCCCAATCTAGAGGCGACGAGAAGGTCTTCTCTTGGATATTTTCATCTACCAGATCCACCCCCAGACGGGTTAGTAGCACTGTAATCATGCGTCCCTAGGGTAGATTACCCCTATGACTGGACAATGTGGCACTAATCATCATCCGCATGATGTTGTAAGGAAGGCAGACCAGCTGGAGAGTGCAGATGTTGTAGATCAAAAACTGGGTCAGCTGAGACACCCTCTCATAGTGCCCAGTCTGCGGGATAAGATTATGCTGGATAATCTTACAGAAGACCCATGGAGCTGGACGCAGATAACAAGCTCTCATCTGCCAATGATCAGGACGGAGCAACTGGTTGTCAATCTCTGCCCTCATCTCCATCTCAACAAACTGTGGCTCTCCCGGTGCGCAATACACCATGGGGCCATCATAGGGAATGCCCAACAGATCGGCCAGCTGCCGATAATCAAAGGAAATGTGCACCCCCTTGACGTAACTGGTGATGCGCAACTCCTGACCATGCTCAATGTCATTGTAATTCCCCACCACCTGGAGATTACAATAAAACTGGCGCACTAAATCTGGACATGTGCACGCGTCGTATGTGATGACAGGGAGCCACCCCGTATCACCAAATGCTCCCTCTACATTGAACAAGGCTAACTCAGCCAAGTTCACCATGCGACCCCCTTCCACTTTCTTACGGGCATAGTCAGCATACTGTGCCTCAGCTTCATTCGAACGGAAGCGAAGTGGATCACGCACTCTGGGTACTTTGGTACGAGCCATAGTATCTGTAAACAAGAAAGAGAGAGGAAACAAAAAGTTAATAGGATAAAAATCCGAAATTTGATGTAATAACGACGCACCACCATTCACCGAAAAGAAATATGTCTGGACGTAGAGTGACCCGACAGACCCGAAACACAGTTCCACCACCACCACCAGTAGAGGAGACTAGTCAAGAGAATAACTACGCACCGGGAAATCCAGAACCGGCAAACCCTATAAATTTGCCACCTCCACCACCAGTGCTAGCAACAGTGGTTATGAATCTGGCACAGTAGCTGCAGTAGATGCAACACGCCCAGGCTCAGATGCAGGTTGCCATGGGAATTATGTTCCAAGCCACTCAGGCCGCACCCATGCATACTGGACAAGCTAGTGCAGCCCCGATGGGTAACCACCCAGCTCATCAGACACCTCAACAACCGGCTGCACAGATTCCAGTGCAGGTACCAGAAGCAGCTCAAGGGAATTACCACAATCCACCCTATATGTTTGGGGCAAACCCCCAAAATCAGCTGGACCACTCCCGATTAGTGGAGAAATTTTTGAAGATGAAACCCAGAGAATTCAACGGCAAGCTGTTTGATCCATTGTGTCCAGCACACTGGATAGACGAGATGGAGAGAAACTTCCTCATGATGACTATTACAGAGGAAGAGAAAGTACTATGTGCCACCTTCATGCTCAAGGGCGACGCACATCATTGGTGGAAATCCACGAAGACATACTTACTGACCAAGCACGCCCTATTGACACGGGCTATATATAAAGAAGCATTCTTTTTGAAATATTTTCCACGAAGCTTCAGAGATTCGATGGAGAAGGAGTTCCTGAGTCTTTATCAGGGATAGATGTCAGTGGATGCGTACCAACAGCGTTATGAAGATCTGTTTTTCTTCGCACCACTGAGTATGCTAGAAGAAGAAACCAAAACACGTAGGTTTGTCACGGGACTAAGAGGAAGCATCAGAGAAAATGTTCTGGGCTTAGAGAAGAAAATTTACAACGAAGCTGTCCAGATTGCTCGAGTGATTGAATCGATCCAGAAGGAGAGTTATTTTACTCAGAACAAAGGCATCAAAAGGCCAGCCAGAAACTCCTACGAAGGAGGCAATAACAGGACGTATAAACCTTTCCGCCCTCAGAATTTTACTGCTGCAACCAAGATTACTCCAGCAGCTCAACCTCAGCCAAAGCCAAATTCTGAAGTCCTGAAGTGTTTTAACTGCAACTAACCGGGACATATGGCAAGGGAGTGCCCTAAGCCCCGGAAACAATTCCATCAGGGACGTGTATATGCTGTTACGTCCAAGGATGTGGCTGCATCACCCGATGTGGTCACAAGTATGACTGAAACTTTTAAAGTTGGAATTACATTGAATGAGTACGTAGACTAAGAAAAGATAAATCACAGGTATTGTACCTATAAATGGCGTATCCGCCAGAGTACTCTTCGATTCCGGAGCTACTCATTCCTTTATATCTGTGTCATTCAGAAAGAGGACAAAATTACCCATCAAAACATTAGACTACAAATTACTTGTACGGTCACCGATGGGGTTAGAAGTGGAACTAGAGAAGGGTTATGGACCATGTCCAGTTCTCATTGGAGAGCAGACCTTAGATGCAACCTTGATACAACTTGAGATGGCAGACTTTGATGTCATCTTGGGAATGGACTGGTTAGCTCGGCATTCTGCAAATTTATTATGCGCCGAAAAGAAGCTAACATTCAAAGACAAGGAAGGGACAAAATTCAGTTTCTCGGGAACCAAACTTCCCCGGAGACGCAAGCTCATACTCTCAGCAGTAAAGGCTAAGAAGTGCCTTGACAAGGGAGTAGTCGGGTATCTAGTATTAGTGGTCGACCTAACCAAGGAAGCACCACGAATGGAAGACATTGATGTCGTGCGGGATTACCCTGACGTATTTTCGGAGGAACTACCCGGATTACCACCCGACCGGGCCACGGAGTTTGTAATAGACCTGATACCTGGAGCCGCACCCGTATCAAAAGCACCTTATAGAATGGCTCCTACGGAACTGAAGGAACTGAAGGTGCAACTACAAGAATTGCTGGACAAGGGTTATATTCGACCTAGTATATCTCCATGGGGTGCACCGGTGTTGTTCGTAAAGAAGAAGGATGGTAGCGTTCGATTATGCATCGACTATCGTGAGTTGAATAAACTGCCAATCAAGAATCGATATCCACTACCTCGGATCGATGACTTATTCGATCAGTTACATGGAGCAAAAGTATTTTCTAAGATCGATCTTCGATCAGGCTATCATCAGCTGAAGATTAAAGAAGGTGATATTCCAAAGACAGCATTCAGGACCAGATATGGACATTATGAATTTTTGGTTATGTCTTTCGGATTAACTAATGCACCGGCAACGTTCATGGAACTTATGAACCGAGTTTTCCATGATATGTTGGATACGTCGGTTATAGTATTTATTGATGACATATTGGTATACTCCAAGGACAAGGAAACCCATATCAAGAACCTAAACGCAGCCCTACATCGTTTAAGGAAAGAGAAGCTATATGCCAAATTTTCAAAGTGGTAGTTTTGGCTAAGTGAAGTCGCATTCCTAGGCCATGTAGTATCTGCTGAAGGAATCAAAGTGAATCCCAGCAAGATCGAGGCTATTGTGAAGTGGGAAGCACCAAAGAGCGTTTCAGAAATCAGAAGTTTTCTAGGTCTAGCTGGTTATTATCAGAGATTCGTAGAAGATAATTCTCGGATTGCCGTACCTCTCACCAGTTTGACTAAGAAAGGTGAAAATTTTGTGTGGACCGATAAATGTGAGAAGAGTTTCCAAACACTGAAGACCAGATTGATATCCACCCCGATTTTGACCATCCCCGTTCCAGGACAGACGTTTACCTTATACACCGATGCGTCGGGACTGGGATTAGGATGTGTGCTTATGTAAGGAGAGCAAGTGATTGCTTATGCTTCAAGACCATTAAAGGTACATGAGAAAAATTATCACGCTCATGATTTGGAGTTAGCGGCAATAGTACATGCTGTCAAGATATGGAAACATTACCTATACGGAGAGAAATTCCAGATTACGTCGGACCATAAAAGTCTTACTTATCTATTAAATCAGAAGGAGTTGAATATGAGACAACGAAGATGGCTGGAATTATTGAATGACTATGATTGTGATATCCAGTATCATCCGGGAAAGGCGAACGTGATAGCAGATGCATTGAGCAGGAAAGCAATGATCAAATCTCAAGGAGAAGTCAGCACGACTGCAGCAATGTGTACTACCAGAATGGTATTCAATCACGGCAACGAGCAGTATGTGATAGATACAACGGATGAATCAGCTAACCATGGGTTTATTCATCGGTTTTCAAATATGTTCGCGGTATTGAAGATTATACCGGATATAGTGGATGAAGTGAAGACAGCTATCAAAGTAGATCCTTATCTGAAGACAGTACAAGAAGATATTGAGAAAGGTAGGACTAACCCTGAGTTCACCTTGGATGACGAGAAAGTACTGAGATACAAAGGAAGAATATGTGTACCTGAAACAGAAAGTATGGACATTAGACACCGACTGATGAAAGAAGCCCATACCACCATCTACTCGATACATCCTGAAAGTACAAAAATGTATCATGATCTAAAGAAATTATATTGGTGGAGGGGAATGAAAGTAGATGTAGCTAAGTTCGTGTCTCAATGCCTAAATTATCAGAAAGTAAAGGCTGAGCGACAAAGACCCGCTGGACTGTTGCAGCCATTATCGGAACGAGCATGGAAATGGGACTGCATCACTATGGACTTCGTCATGGGACTACCATTGACTCCTCGAGTAGTTGACGCAGTTTGGGTGATTGTGGACCGTTTGACTAAAATAGCTCGCTTCATACCTATACGAGCTCAGTATACACTGGAAAGGTTAGCGAAGCTGTATGTGGATAATATTATTCGGTTACACGGGGTACAAGAAAGTATTGTGTCCGTTAGAGATCCACGATTTACTTCCAAATTTTGGGAAGGATTGCAAAAGGCTATGGGTACAACGTTGAAGTTCAGTACTACATTCCACCCACAGACAGATGGACAGTCAGAGCGTACAATTCAGATTCTAGAAGACATGCTACGAGCATGTGTAATTGATTTCAATGGATCATGGGATGAAAGATTACCATTGATCGAGTTCGCTTATAATAACAGCTATCAGGCCACTATACAGATGTCACCTTATGAAGCAGTGTATGGTAGAAAGTGTCGAACTCCCTTGTTTTGGAATGAAGTTGGAGAACGTAGTATTGTTGGACCGGAATTTGTTGAAGAGATTTGTCGAGTGGTCGACATCATCAAGAAAAGAGTGAGAACAGCTCAGAACCGTCCGAAGCAATATGCAGATACTCGACGCAGAGATCAGGAGTTCGCCGTAGGTGATAAAGTATTTTTGAAGGTATCGCCTATGCGAGGATTGAAGAGGTTCGGACAGAAAGAGAAGCTAAGTCCAAGATATGTCGGGCCGTATGAAATTTTAGCTAACTGTGGAAAGGTAGCTTATCAGTTAGCACTACCACCATCTATGTCAAGCATGCATGACGTATTTCACATTTCCTTATTGAAGAAGTATGTCAAGGATGCAACGCATGTTTTGACAGTGGATTTGCCAAAATTGACTGATGATTTGACATTTGAAGTAACACCAACAGAAATCACTAGTCGAAAGGTTCAACGCCTACGCAACAGAGATATCTACTATGTTAAGGTCATATGGAAAAGTAGATACATGGAAGAAATTACATGGGAAGAAGAGAATGCTATGCGAAAGCAATACCCTCACTTATTTGATTCAGAAGGTACGTACAATTTTGAGGATGAAATTTTTATAAGTTGGGGGGAGTTGTAAGACCCGTGTCAATCTAACCCGATCTCACCACCTTGAACCAGGTTTACCCGTCATGGTCGAGTCAAATGGACCAAGGACGTGAAGGAGAGCGAGATCCCAAGTATCAAATCGACCCAAAAACACTTAAAATAGGGGAAGGGTCGCATACCAAGCTAAGCAGGGTCGGACCTCCCAAAACAGAAAGTCAGACCCTCAGTTTTGAAGGGAGGGTCGGACAGCTTAAGACCCTAGGGTCGACGGGATCATCGACCCTCCCATCGACCCTCGGTTTCTGCCGAATATAGAAATTAGGAAATTTCTATATTTTTTGATTGGGATTCTGTCCAAATCTTAGAGGGACTTATTTTGGATGTTCCTACTCTATTTAAAGGATGTTCCTAAGCCACTTTCACTCCTTTCACAACCCTAATCGAATTGAGAGAAAGAGAGGAGAAGGAATAGAGGAAGAAGAAAGGGAAGGAAGAGAACTTAGCACAAAGGAGAAGAATTTCAGAGAAAAAGTTATCTTTCTCAGGTATGGATACTAATTCCATGAGTTTCTACAGACCTTAGGTTAGTAATTGTTGAGAGTGTGATCTCGGAGAAACCCAAACCATCAACCTATGGTTAGGTTTCCATGGAAAACCATAGAAGAATGCGTGAAAGCTATCTAGGTGGGTTATACATGGTTTCAGACCATGGAATGAATGTAGAATGGAATGTAGGAGCAAGCCATAGGATCCCAATCACGAGGAATGGATTAAAAGAGGGAATTGGACCAAAGTGCACCAAGGGTCGTACCCAGGGTCGATGACCATCCGACCCTAAGTATTCCTGACCATCGACTCTCAGCATTCGGGAAGTCCAGAAAGAGGGAAGGGTCGATAGACCCATCGACCCTAGCATCGACCCTACCTCCGACCCTAAGTTGACAGAATAGTTTTTAAATCTGGATTTAATTCTAATTAAATTCAATTGACTTTGTTAGGTCTTCTAGCAATACAATAACATTGTAAAGGTGATTTTAAAGCTTGGAAAAATATCTTATAGCAAGCTAAGGTGAGGAACCTTAACTCCAAACTAAATTATTTAATAATAAACTATTTTCTATTCTCTTGAGTCCTATGCTATGCTTGATTCTATGCGAATATGTTTGTAATGTGCATACAGCATGCCATCCAATATTTCTATTACTTGTTCATGCATATTTACTTTATTGTTTATAACATGATGATGATGATGATGATAGGAATAGGCATGTGCTTGTATGTGTATGGTTGATGTACTTGATGTGAGGGAGTATCAGGAGAGGTGTGATGAGAACGTCAATAAACGTTAACCTTTGGCGGGTCTCAGCACTTTAGCTCTATCTCTAACTCAAGTCATGTGCATTAGCATCGTCATATCGCCATTACTTTAGCAGAACTATTATGTCGTAGAGTATCAGGGGAGGTGGTCTCGGTCCTTGTAGTCTCTGACCCTATCGGGGGGCTTAGCTCTATCTCTATGGACATTCTGAGGGATGCTGGGGTGAGGCCTTGGATACACTGTTTGGCATTAGGATTGGTTAGTTGCGAGCCCAGTTTGCAGCCCTCGCAAACAGGGGCTTATGTGTTGGTATGGCACTATATAGCAATAAACGTAACCTTTGTTATATAATGTTCATGGTTGGGTGCATGTGAGTTGACGATAAACGTGATCTTCGGGTAACGTCACACACTCGTGTATAGAGGCGGAGTCAATAAACGTGACCTTTGGCTACCTAAACCTTTCTATTGCATACTGCAAACTTTAAACCGGACCAAAGATATAAATTAACTTTTTGCATGCATATGTATTGTTGCATTGTTTTGGCTACTCACTGAGCCATAATGTGTGCTCACCCCTCGACGTCGAATATTTTTAGTTGATGATGCAAGTTATACCGTTGAAGACTACATGAACGCTTCTGCGTATGGAAACGTGGCAGCAATGGAAGCTGGAGCTGAAGAGGATACACACGACTCCTCTTGCGAGTGCAACTCGTGTGTTTTGATTAGATATTTTATAGGTTTCTTTATTGGATTTATTAAGACATGTATTTGGTATTTAAATATTTATGTCTCAGTTGAAAACAGAATAATTTTCTATTAAATTATTAATATCATCTTAGATTCTCAGTTCATTTATTTACAAGATTTTCGCTATTGTGTATTTACTTTGATTATGATTACGGATGTGTGTAAGTTTAGATAACGCGGGGATAGCCTATTTGAGATCCTGGTTGAACCGTTGGTTTATTCGCGGTTCATCACATCATTCTGAATAGTACAGAATTGGGGTGTGACAACTTGGTATCAGAGCTTCTCAGGCCTTGCCCGCCGAACTAACATACATTCAACCCAATTGTGAACTGAGATAGGATAAAAGTAAAACGGTAATATTAACACATTATAAGCACAAGTGATGTTTGAGACCAAATTTAAAAAGAGAATAATACGTCTATTAAAGGGGAAACAAGTTACATACAATTAAAGAGAGAAACAAGAGGTATATACATAATGAAAGCAGAGTACAGTCCATAACCCGGACAGTTACTCTGTTGTACAAGGAAATAAAAGTACACTCAAGAAGCTGGAGGCGAAGGAGGAGGTGGTGCCTCACGGTCTCTGTCGTAGTCCTCAGCATAAACTCTAGTCAACTAGGCTATCTAAGTCTGGGTCGTCTATAGACTAGCTGTGAGACCGGCTATCCTCTGATCAGTCGCACGCTGCACCACTAGGAGCTCTCCCATTCGCACGTCTGATGCGTGCTGAGCAGCCAACAGCTCATCCATCCTCAGATCAGATCTGCGCTGAGCATCCCTGATCTCCTGCAGCATCTCCATCATGGCTGAAGGTGGAAGTGAAGGATCAGCCGAGTGGGAAGGACCAGCCTCAGGTGCAGGAGCCGCCGCAGAAGAAGTACCCACTCCAGCCGCATGTGTAGGTGAAGGCGGTGGTATCGAGTCGACGTCCATATACATACGATCGTCATCGTCGACCGGATCCACACGAGCTCTAGCAGCAGCGGCAGCAGCCTCAACATCTGCCATCTCGACCTGAGTGTGAGGGCGCACCATCGTTCTGACATACAGTCGATGGGACAAGCTGCATGAGTCAGTAAAACTCATAGTGGTTTGGAAGCGGGGTAGAATAGGACGCCTCGTAATCTCTCCACGAAAGGTAGACCTGGTCTTGATAAATCATGATATCTGGTTAAGTAGGTAAGGAGGAAGGTGGGTAGAATGGGATGCTTGCACCACTTCTTACTAGTGCTACTTTACATTGACCATATGTAACCTAGCTAAGTCACGATGTCCTAGGTGGGGGCTCAGACGAGGTCAGAAGCTTAGTGATATTACAGTACAGTAATGTGATCAATTAGGTGGACATGGCTAGTTGAACATAATTATCCCTATAGGTGTACCCCTAGCCATTAGGGGATAATGTAATGGCATGGGTGCAATAAAAAGGTGGTATGAAAATAGCTGCGATGCTCCCCATACCCAACATAGTATTGATGGCTCCTCAAGTGCCACGAGGTGGACTTGGTATGAGTTGCGATCATGTGAGGGCCAAAATGACATACCCATACTTAGGGGTGATATTGCACGCCGAGTGAGGTGGTATCATCTGATGGGAGAAGACCCATGTAGACTGGGGACTCCGTGTATGGTTTAACCTGAGCTAGCACTTACAGTTATATATCTGACCGTAGTTGATAGCTGCATGCATATTGTTTGTTACACGTTTGGTTTTCTTACTAAGATTCGTGGTTGATATAACCTTGTACACACAAACTCTTTTAAATATTGCAGGTACTTCACGTGACACTTCTAGGTGTAGTCCATCTGGTGTGGAGGAAGAAGACTCTGGACCTGAGGAGGAGCTCTCTGATTTTTGAGACTATTTGTAGTGCTATGCATGGGTTTAAGCTGTGCCCATGTTTGCTTTCTTTAGTTGGAATATTCTATTTTCTATTTTGGGTTTATGCTGAAGATAAACTTCGAACAATATTTATTTGGTTTGGAATAATTTCCTTTAGATTATTTACTTTGGAAAATTGATGAAGGGTTAAATTGAGAATTTGGGATTTAAATATCATAAGTTCTATTTAGTAATTCGTCAGCTTTAATAATTGGTTTTAAATTTAAAGTCTTCAACAAGTTTACTTTCTTTAGTATGAATGATTGTTTTAAAATAAGACGGTAAATTTTACTCTGGTAATTATTATGTCTGGATTGACTTGTGGTGTAAGATCCGCACTCCACTAACTTGGTCTAACCGTGTCGTGTCGGGTCTTCCCATCATTCCTGGACCAAGTGGACCGAGCATGTGAAGATAGATCACAAACCAGGTATGAGAATCAAGTTAAAAACACTACAAACATACCTAAGGCCGCATGCCTGGGTAGGTATGGTCAACCATAAGGAAGGAAACCAAAAATATCAAATCCAGAACCCCACGGTCGATGATTTTGACCTTACGATCGATGGTTTATGCGACCATATGGACGACCATGAGAATCCAGATCAGACTCCAAGTTTTGGAAGCTTTCCTAAACTAAGGGATTCCTTTCCTAATTGAAAGAGGACTCTATATGGAGAGTCTTAATCTATATAAAGGACGTCCCTCAGCCCTTTTTTACTCTTCACAAACATTAGTAAACCCTAGAGAAAGAGAAGGAAGAGAAGGAAGAGAAGGAGAAGAAGAAAAAGCTAAGGAGAAGAGTTTGCAGAGAAGTGATTGACGCTCTATCACAGGCAATGGTATAAAACAAATCTCTGGAGATGTAAACTCTAAGGAATAAGACTTCTATGGAGGATAGGCAATACCAACATATTATGATCTATGTGATTTTCATGAGAAAATCCCAAGGAAACATTGAAGTTTAGTACTGCATTCCATCCTCAGACAGACGGACAGTCAGAGCGTACTATTTAGATTTTAGAAGACATGCTTAAAGCTAGTGTTATTGGATTCAAAGGATCATGGGTCGAGAAATTATCATTGATTGAGTTCGCTTATAACAACAGCTATCAAGCGACTATATAGATGTCTCCTCATGAAGCACTGTATGGTAGGAAATTTCAAACTCCTTTGTTTTGGAATAAAGTTGGAGAACGGAGTATTGTTGGACCAGAGTTTGTTGAAGAGACTTGTCGAGTATTCGAGATTATTAAGGAAAGAGTCCGAATAGCTCAGAACCGTCAGAAGCATTATGCAGATAATCGATGCAGAGATCTCGAATTCACCATAGGTGATAAGGTATTTCTGAAAATATCTCATGGTTTGAAAAGATTTGTACAGATGGGAAAGCTGTGTCCCAGATATATTGGACCTTATGAAGTTCTAGATAGACGTAGAAAAATAACACATCAGTTAGCACTACCACCATCCATGTCAAGTGTGCATGATGTATTTCATATCTCATTACTAAAGAAGTACATTAGAGATCCAACACACGTGTTAACAACGGATTTATCGGATTTGACCAAAGATTTAATGTTTGAAGTAGTACCTTTTGAGATCACTAGCCGGAACGTGCAACGTCATCGCAACTGCGACATTTACTTGTTGAGGTTACTTGGAGAAGCCAAAATGTAGAAGAAGTTACATGGGAAGAAGAAAACGCTATGCGGAAGCAATATCCTCACCTATTCGACTCGAAAGGTACGTGTAAATTTCGAGGACCAAATTTATTTAAGAGGGGGGAGTTATAAGACCCGCACTCTACTAACTTGGTCTAACTGTGTCATGCCATGTCTTCCCATCATTCCTGGACCAAGTGGACTGAGCATGTGAAGATAGATCACAAACCAGGTATGAGAATCGAGTTAAAAACACTAAAAACATACCTAAGGTTGCATACCAGGGTAGGTATGGTCGACCATAAGGAAGGGAACAAAAATCTCAAATCCAGAACCCCTCGGTCAATGATTTTGACTTTACGGTCGACGGTTTATGTAACCATATGATCAACCGTCAGAACCCAGGTCAGAATCTGAGTTTTGGAAACTTTCCTAAATTAAGGGATTGCTTTCCTATTTGAAAGCGGACTCTAAATGGAGAGTTTTCCTCTATATAAAGGACGTCCCTCAGCCCTTTTTTACTCTTTTAGAACATTAGTAAACCCTAGAGAAAGAGAAAGAAGAGAAGGAGAAGAAGAAAAATCTAAGGTGATGAATTTGCTAAGAAGAGATTGGCTCTCTATCACAGGCAAAGGTATAAAACGAATCTCTGAAGATGTAAACTCTAAGTATAAGACTTCTATGGAAGATAGACAATATCAACCTACTATGATCTATGTTATTTCCTTGAGAAAATCCCAAGGAGAGCCATGAGGAGTGAATTTGATGATTAGGGTTGATAAGAAATTACTAATGATGGTCATAGGATGACTTTAGAATAAAACCCATTGAAGAACAGAAGAATTGACCCAGGTAGAACTCGAATTTTAGGTAGACTATGACCAGAAATCTCAAGGTCGCAGCTACAATCGACCATAGCATGACCAATATGACCAGTGGATCGACCATAGATATTCGAGAAGATTTCAGAATCATGTGGTTGTAGCTACGGTGGCACCATATGCGACAATAGGGTATTGACCATAAATAGTAAGGTCGATACAGCATGACACCGTAGGACCAATCAGGCACCTATCAATGCTCTGTTTCAATTTCTGACTACTGTAACATGTCACATATGAACCCTAACTTAAATTCATTTAAATTTTAGGTTGTTAAATCAATTCAAAGAGAATTTTAAGGCTTAGAAGGACATCGAGAATTGCTAACAAGTGAGGAAACAAAACTTAAACTAATTGGTTAATAACAAACTGTTTATTGTTATTGAGTCAAATGTCATGATTGATTCTATGCTTGTATGCTTGTAATGTGCATCTCACATGCCATCCAATATTCCTGCTATTACTATTCATGCATATTTAATTCTATTTATTTATAACATGATGATGATGATGATGTTAGGAATAGGCATGTGAATGTATGTGTGTAGTTGGTGTATTGGATGAGAGTCAAGCATTAGGGGGAGGATGTGGCATGGTGGTCTTCGACCTCGTCACCAGACTCTAGCTCTATCTCTACTCAAGTCTTGCCCACTAGCATCGTCGTATAGCTATTACCTTAGCAGAACTATTACATTGTAGGGCATCAGGGGAGGTCGTCTCGGACCATGTGGTCTCTAACTCTGTCGGGGAACCTTTGCTCTATCTCTATGGACGTATTGACGAATGCTGGGGTAAAGCCTTAGATACATTGTTTGGCATTAGGATTGGTTAGTTGTGAGCCCAGTTTGCAAGCCCTCGCCAGTAGGGGTTTACGTGTTGGTCTGGATAGGGCATCAAGGGAAGTGTTGGCGGTGTTTGATCCGAACACTTTAGCTCTATCTCTATTCCATGATGGGTGCATGTTGGACGACAATGGTGTTTGATCCATTGGGTGGATTCACACACTCATGTATAGAGGTGCAGCGGCCACCAAACCATTCTATAGCAGATTGCAAACTTATAAACCAGAGCAAAGATATGAATTGAATGCATGCATATGTTTGTTGTATTATTTTGTTTGCTCACTGAGCCGTGATGTGTGCTCACCCTTTGGACGTTAAATATTTTTAATTGATGATGCAGGTCCTACTGTTGAAGAATATAGGAATGCATCGACGTATGGACACGTTGCTGCGATGGACGTAGAAGCTGAAGAAGATACGCATGATTCATCATGCAAGTGCAACCTGTATGATTCGTATCGAGCTAACCAGTCTTACAACCTTGTACCAGGTCTACCTATCATGGTCGAGCTAAATGGACCAAGTGTGTGAAGGAAGTAGCGAGACCAGGTATTAAACTGACCCAAAAACAGTAAAATAGGGGGCAGGGTCAGACCCCCCTCATTAGGGAGTCAGACCCCTGAAATTTTGACCGAGGGTCGGATAGTTTAGACCTGAGGGTCGACGGGATCTCCGACCCCCTCATCGACCCCCTCATTGCTGACAGAAAACCGTAAATAGGAAACTTTCCAAATTTCAAGGGGATTCTTTCCTAATGGGACTTATTTTGGGAGGTTCTCCTCTATAAATAGGACGTCCCTTAGCCTCTTTCACTCCTTTTGAAAACCTAATTGAAAATGAGAGAAAGAGAAGAGAAGTAGAAGAGAAGGAAAGTTAGAGAAGAAGACTAAAGAGAATAATTCAGAGAAACATCTGAATCTCAGCAAACCTAAGGTATGCGTATGTTTCCATTAATGATTTAAGACTGTAGAATAGTTCATGAAGAGGGTATGGTCTAGGAGAAACCCAAATCATCCATCCATGGGAGGATTTCAATGAAATCCATGGAGGAAATCATGGTAGGCAAAGTAAGGAAGAAACCTAGAGTTTTAAGCCATAGAACAAGCATAGAATGGATTGTAGAAGTAAGTCATAGGACCCAAACATGAAGGAATGGACTGTAGGATGAAATGATCGACTTAAACCACGGGGTGTCGCACGTGGGGTCGATTGGGAATCGATCCTACCAGACCACAGTATCGACCCCCAGCATTTGGGAAGTCTGGGGATGCGGTGGTCGCACCCAGGGTCGATGGAACATCCTATCCTGGCATCGACCCTACACCCTAGGGTCACAGAAAACTGCTACCCCACCTGCAACCTGTCCTGCGACCCTCACTTAACAGCAAGCCTAAAATTATCGGAATGAATTCTAATTAAAATCTATCGACTTGTTAGGTTTTCCTACTGATATAAAAGTAATTCTTAAAGCTTGAAAAAGGATCTACACTCAAGCAAAAGTGAGGAAACAAGACCTAAAATAATTGGCTAATAATAAACTATTTTTATTTTCTTGAGTCTAATGCCATGACTAATTCTATGCGTATATGCTTGTAATGTGCATTCAACATGTCATCCAATATTCTTGCTATTAATGTTCATGCATATTTAATTCTATTTTATTTATAACATGATGATGATGATGACGCTAGGAATAGGCATGTGAATGTATGTGTGTGGTTAGTGTGCTTGATGCGAGTGGAGCATCAGGGGGGACGTGACATTGTGGTTCAGTCTGGTCACTAGACTCTAGCTCTATCTCTACTCAACTCTTGTCCACTGACATCGTCGTATCGCCATTACCTTAGCAGAACTATTACGTCGTAGGGTATCAGGCGAGGTGGTCTCGGACCATGTAGTCTTCGACTCTACCGGGGGGCCTTAGCTCTATCTCTATGGACGTATTGAGGGATGCTGGGGTGAGGCCTTGGGAACACTGTTTAACATTAGGATTGGTTAGTTGCGAGCCTTGTTTGCATGCCCTCGCCAGCGGGGCTCACGTGTTTGTATGGGTAGAGTATCAGGGGAAGTGTGATGCGGTGTGGTCCTAAGCACTTTAGCTCTATCTCTATTCCGTAGTGGGTGCATGTGGGATGACAATAAATGTTAACCTTTGGGGGGCTTCACACACTCGTGTGTAGAGGTGAGGCGGCCACCGAACATTTCTATAGCACATTGCAAACTTATATACCAGACCATAGATATGAATTGAATGCATGCATATGTTTGTTGCATTGTTTTGTTTGCTCACTGAGCCGTGATGTGTGGTCACCCTTTCGACGTCGAATACTTTTAGTTGATGATGCAGGTACCACTATGGAAGATTAGATGAATGCTTCTGTGTACGCGCGTGTGGCTGCAATGGAGGCTGAAGACATAGTGGAGACGCATGACTCCTCATGCGAGTGCAACTCATGCGTTTTCGATTAGATTTTTATTTGAACTATTAAGGAAATGTAATTGATATTTTATTTACTTATGTCTCGGTTGATACAACATAATTTGATATTTTATTTATGATTATCATAGTTAGATTCCTCAGTTCATTTAATATTAAGACTTCCGCTATTGTGAATTTATTCTGATTATGGTTGTGGATGTGTATGGTTTATTTTACAAGGACACAACCTATTAGAGATCCCGGTTGAACCGTTGGTTTATTAGCGGTTCATCACACCGTTCTGAATAGTGTGAAATTGGGGTGTGACAACTTGGTATCAGAGCTCTCAGACCCTGTCTTTTAAAACCAGTATACTACCACAAAGGTTTGTGAACTGAGATAGGATAAAAATTCAGAAGCTATAATAATAACACACCATAAGCATCTATGTTGTTTGAGATAAAAATTGAAAGAGAATAATACATCTATTAAATGAGAAACAAATATATATACACTCGAAGGAAGAACAAATGTATATACACAAGTCTAAAGCAGAGTACAGTCCACAACCCGGACAGTTACTCTGAAGTACAAAAAGAAAAATAAAAATAAAATACATCAGGAAGCTGGAGGTGATGGGGGAGGCGGTGCTTCGCGGTCTCTGTCGTAATCCTCAGCATAGACTCTAGTCAACCAAGCTATCTGAGTCTGGGTCATAAGAAGACTAGCTGTGAGATCGGCTACCCACTGATCAATCACGCGCTGAGCATCTAGATGCTCTCCCACCCTCAGATTCGGCTTGCGCTGAGCATCTAGAAGCTCTTCCATCCTCAAATCAGACATCCGCTGAGCCTCTCTAATCTCATGCAGTATCCCCATCATGTCATCAGAAGGTGGGTGTGAAGGACCAGCTGCATGTGAAGGATCAGCTGCATAAGAAGGACCAGCTCCCATAGTATGTGTAGGTGATGGAGGAGGTATGAAATCCACATCCATGTACAAACGATCATCATCACCCCCATGAACCCCTGCTCCAGCGGCTGCTGCTGCTGCCTCAGCATCAGCCATCTCCACTCGAGTACGCGGACGCACCAGAGCATTCCTCTCATCGTTGCTGACCTGAGCATCCCGCATGCCCATCTTACAGATGGCCTCCCAATCCCAAGGTGATGAGAAGGATTTCTCCTGAATCCTCTCATCCACCAAGTCAACACCCAGGCGGGTAAGCAGTGTAGTGATCATGCATCCATAAGGTAGGTTGCCAACATGGCCAGGCAATATGGCACTGATCATCGTCCGCATAATGATATAAGGGAGGCAGACAGGCTGCCTAGTGCAGATACAGTACAACAAGAACTGGGTCAATTGGGAGATCCTCTCGTAGTGCCCACTCTGAGGTATCAGGTTGTGCTGAATGATCTTACAGTACACCCGCGGCTCTGGACGTAGGTACATCGCTTTCATCTCCCAGCGATCCTCTCTGATGAGCTGATGGTCTATCTCAGCCCTCATCTCCAATGAAAAGAACTAGGGCTCTCCGGGAGCACAGAACACCAAGGGGCCATCGTATGAAATGCCCAAGAGATCCGCTAGCTGCCGATAATCAAAGGAAACCTCGACTCCCTTGACGTAGCTAGTGATCCTGAGCTCTCTACCCCTCTCAGCATCATTGTAATCCCCCACCACTTGGAGATTACAATAAAACTATCTCACCAAATCTGGACGAGTACAGGCATCATAAGTGATCACAGGAAGCCAGCCCATCTCACCAAAAGCCCTCTCCATATCAAACAAGGCCAGGCTAGCCAAGTCCACCCGACGACCTCCCTCTACCTTCTTACGAGCGTAGCGGGGATACTGTGCCTCAGCCTCGTTAGAACGGAAGTGGACTGGGTCATGAACCCTGGGTACTTTGGTATGAGCCATACTATCTGCAAAAATAAAGAAAAACAGATACTGGCTTAGTAAAGATGAAAAACCCAAAAATTTTGACATTATAACGACATAAATTGGTCAAAAGCCTCACTTTTCACCCATACCACGTGGGCAGGAGGACTTATTAAGATTCTAAATGATCCTGTAAGACTCATACAGTTGGAAATTTTATCTAAAGAGATTGAATTTGAAGAAATTTCAAGAAATTCAAAAATCTCGACAAATTAAAGCAAAAATGGGAAATTTCAAGTTTCTCGATAACCAACCGATGAAACTCAAATATTTTGAGGGCTTTCATCCATTGAGTCACCAACAACAAAAGCCCCCAATAAAAATTGAATTTTTACGATTGGAAAAAGTTTAATTTAAAGAAAACGATATAAACGAGCAAAAACCTAGTTAAGAAACCCTAAAAACATGAAACCGTAGAAAACATACCTGTAGAAGAGGAGTAGGCGTCGAAAAGAGAAGCAAAAATCACCAACGGGTCAGAGTTGTCACTGTAGCAACTCAGAGGAATGAGCCGAGTCGGAAAGGAGGAGAAAGAATGAGAAATGGATTCAAAATCAGGATTTGAAAACCTGATTTTTAGTCCTAGGGTCGGAGAATTCAACCAAAACATCCGACCCTCCCTCCGACCGCCTCATTGACCCTAGCCTCTCGGTGATCTGACAGAGAACTAGGGATTGATCCTAAGGTCGGACATCCATCGACCCCCTCATTGACCCACGGCTCTTGGTAAGTATTAGTGATTCTCAGGGTCGCATACCCTAAGGTCGGACATCCATCGACCCCCACCATCGACCCTGCGATGGAAAATACAGTATTTTTGACAGAATGATCTGAAAAATTTGAAAATATCATTGATTAGTGGATTTAAATATGAGAATGAAGTGTATAATGATTGCCTCACATAGTCTATGATTTTCAGGCATCATCACTACCAGAACAGATAATGGCTAGACGCAGAGTGACCAGACAAAGCCGTAACTATATTCCACCACCACCACCTGTGAAGGAAGACAGCCATATACACCCTGAAACACAGGAGAATCTGAACACGGCACCGTCCATAGTTAATGCGCAGACAAATCCTACAAATCTGCCAGCTCCACCTACAGACCTAGCTGCAGTCGTAATGAATTTGGCACAACAGCTGCAGCAAATACAACAGGTACAAGCTATTATGTAAGTTGCCATAGGCATGGCTTTTCCAGCTGCACAGACAACACCGATGCCAGCAGGACAGGCAAGCACAGTACCAGGGGGAAGTAACACAGTACCCCACGCACCTCAGACTCCCATCATGCAGGCTCAAGTACAAAACCCTGAAGTAGCTCCAGGTGGATATCAATACCAACCACCTATGTATGGGGCTTATGTCCCTCATCAACTATACCACTCCAGACTGGTGGAGCATTTTCTGAAGATGAAGCCCAAGGAGTATAGTGGTAAGCCAGCTGATCTGTTGTGGCCAGCACACTGGATCGAGGAGATGGAGAGAAACTTCATGATGATGACAGTAAATGAAGAAGAGAAAGTATTGTGTGCAACATTCATGCTGAAAGGTGAGGCACACCACTGGTGGAAGTCCACACGGACGTATCTGATGACAAAGCACACCCAATTGACTTGGGATATATAAAAGGAGGCATTCTTTGAGAAGTATTTTCCTAGGAGTTTCAGAGATTCCATGGAGAAGGAGTTCCTGAGTTTATATCAGGGACAGATGACTGTCGATGCATATCAACAGCGTTATGAGGAGTTGTTCTTCTTTGCACCAGTCAGTATGCAAGTGGAAAATAAAAATACCCGAAGGTTCATCATGGGACTTAGGGGAAGCATATGTGAACATGTTCTGGGCCTTGAGAAGAAAATCTACAATGAAGCTGTACAAATTGCTCGAGTGATAGAGTTGAGCCCGAAAGAGAGCTACCTTGCTCAAAATAGAGGAATCAAAAGGCTAAATGGAAATTCTTACAATGGAGGGAACACCAAGGTATTTAAACCCTTCTGTACTCAAGGTTTCAATGCTGTAGCCAAGACTACTTCAGCAGCTCAACAGCAACAAAAGCCAAATAATGAAAGGTTAAAATGCTATAACTACAATCAATTGGGACATATGACAAGGGAGTGTCCTAAGCCCAAGAAGCAACTACAACAATGCAAAGTTTACACAGTTACATCTGAGGATGCTGCCGCATAGCAGGTATGTCACACCCCAATTCTGTACTATTCAGAATGGTGTGATGAACTGCTAGCAAACCAACAGTTCAATCAGGATCTCAAGTAGGCTATATCCTTGTTATCTAAACTCCCATACATCCATAATCATAATCAGAGTAAATACAAAATAGCGGAAGTCTTATAGTAAAATGAACTGAGAATCTAATGTGATATTAATAATTAAATAGAAAATTATTCTGTATCAACTGAGACATGAGTAAATATCAAATATAAGTCTTTAATAAATCCAAATAAAGAAAACTAGAAAATATCTAATCAAACACACATGAGTTGCACTCGCAAGAGGGGTCATGTGTATCTACTTCAGCTTCAACCTCCATTGCCGCTATGTTCCCGTACACTGGAGCATTCACATAGTCTTCAGCTGTGAAACCTGCATCATCAACTAAAATATTCGACGTCGAGGGGGTGAGCACACATCATGGCTCAGTGATTAAACAAAACAATGCAACATTATATATGCAAGCAATCAATTCATATCTTTGGTCTGGTTTAAAGTTTGCAGTATGCAATAGAAAGGTTCAGGTAGTCAAAGGTCACGTTTATTGACCCCACCTCTATACACAAGTGTGTGACGTTACCCGAAGATCACGTTTATCGTCAACTCACATGCACCCAATCATGAACATTATATAACAAAGGTTAACGTTTATTGCTATATAGTGCCATACCAACACGTAAGACCCTGATAGCGAGGGATGCAAACTGGGCTCTCAACTAACCAATCCTAATGCCAAACAGTGTATCCAAGGCCTCACCCCAGCATCCCTCAGAATATCCATAGAGATAGAACTAAGGCCCCCCGGTAGAGTCAGAGACTAGAAGGACCAAGACCACATCCCCTGATACTCTACGACATAATAGTTCTGCTAAAGTAATGGCGATACGACGATGCTAATGCACAAGACTTGAGTTAGAGATAGAGCTAAAGTGTTGAGACCCGCCAAAGGTTAACGTTTATTGACGTTCTCATCACACCTCCCCTGGTACTCGCTCGCATCAAGTACACCAACCACACACATACATTCACATGCCAATTCCTATCATCATCATCATCATCATGTTATAAACAATAAAATAAATATACATGAACAAATAATAGAAATATTGGATGACATGTTGTATGCACATTACAAACATCTTCGCATAGAATCAAGCATGGCATTGGACTCAAGAAAATCGAAAATAGTTTGTTATTAACCAATTAGTTTAGAGTTCTGTTTCCTCACCTTAACTTACTAATAGATACTTTTCCAAGCTTTAGAATCACCTTTATATTGTTATTATATTGCTAGAAGACTTAACAAAGTCGATAGAATTTAATTAGAATTTATTCTGAATTTAAAAACCATTCTGTTAACTGAGGGTCGGAGGTAGGGTCGGATTCATGATCGACCATGGGTGCGACCCTCCCCAAACTCTGAACTTCCCGAACACTGAGGGTCGATAGTTAGGATCACCTAGGGTCGGATGGTCATCGACCCTCGGTGTACTTTGGTCGATTTCCCTCTTTTAGTCCATTCTTCGTGCTTGGGATCCTATGGCTTGCTCCTACATTCCATTCTACATTCATTCCATGGTCTGAAACCATGAATCATCCACCTAAAATAGCTTTTATACGTTCTCCTATGGTTTCCCATGAAAACCTAACCATGGGTTGATGGTTTAGGTTTCTCCGAGATCACACTCTCATCAATATCTAACATAAGGTCTGTAGAAACTCATGAAATTAGTATCCATACCTGAGAAGAATACTCCTTCTCTGCAACTCTTCTCTTTTGGCTAAATTCTCTTCCTTGCTTATCTTCTTCCTCTTTTCCTTCTCTTCTCTTTCTCTCAATTCAATTAGGGTTGTGAAAGGAGGGAAAGAGGGTTAGGGACGTCCTTTAAATAGAGTAGGAACATCCTAAAATAAGTCCCTTTGAGATTAGGAAAGAATCCAAATAAAAAATTAGGAAATTTCCTAATTTAAGTTTCAGAGGCAATCTGAGGGTCGATAGGAGGGTCGATGATCCCGTCGACCCTAGGTTTCTAATGAGTCCGACCCTCCCTTCAAAACTGAGGGTCTGACTTTCTGTTTTGGGGGGATCTGACCCTACTTGGCTGGGTATGCGACCCTCCCCCTAAATTGATTATTTTTGGGTCGATTTGTTACCTGGGATCTCGATCTCCTTCACGCCCTTAGTCCATTTGACTCGATCATGATAGGTAAACCTGGTTCAAGGTGGTAAGACCGGGTTAGATTGACACGGGTCTTACAACTCCCCCCTACTTATAAAAATTTCGTCCTCGAAATTGTACGTACCTTTTGAATCAAATAAGTGAGGGTATTGCTTTCGCATAGCATTTTCTTCTTCCCATGTAATTTCTTCCATGTCTCTACTTTTCCATGTGACCTTAACATAATAGATATCTTGGTTGCATAGACGTTGAACCTTTCGACTGGTGATTTCTGTTGGTGTTACTTCGAATGTCAAATCATCAGTCAAATCCGATAAATCTACTGTCAACACGTGCGTTGGATCCTTGACATACTTCTTCAATAGGGAAATGTGAAATACGTCATGCACACTTGACATAGATGGTGGTAGTTCTAATTGATAAGCCACTTTAACACGCTTAGCCAAAATTTCATACGGCTCGACATATCTTGGACTTAGTTTCCCTTTCTGTCCGAACCTTTTCAATCCTCGCATAGGTGATACCTTCAAAATAGTTTATTACCGACGGCAAACTCCAGATCTCTGCGTCGAGTATCTGCATATTGCTTCTGACGATTCTGAGCTGTTCTTACTCTTTCCTTGATAATGTCGACCACTCGGCAAGTCTCTTCAACAAATTCCGGCCCAACAATACTACGTTCTCCAGCTTCATTCCAAAACAAAGGAGTTCGACACTTCCTGCCATACAGTACTTCATAAGGTGACATCTGTATAGTAGCCTGATAGCTATTGTTATAAGCGAACTCGATCAATGGTAACTTTTCATCCCATGATCCTTTGAAATCAATTACACATGCTCTTAGCATATCTTCTGGATTTTAAATTGTACGCTCTGACTGTCCGTCTGTCTGTGGGTGGAATGCAGTACTGAACTTCAACAGTGTACCCATAGCCTTTTGCAATCCTTTCCAAAACTTGGATGTAAATCGTAGATCTCTATCAGACACAATGCTTTTTGGGACACCATGTAACCGAACAATATTATCCACATACAGCTTTGCTAACCTTTCTAGTGTATACTGAGGTCGTATAGGTATGAAGCGAAATGTTTTAGTCAGACGGTCCACAATCACCCAAACTGCGTCAACTACTCGAGGAGTCAGTGGTAGTCCCGTGACGAAGTCCATAGTGATGCAGTCCCATTTCCATGCTGGTTCCGGTAATGGCTGTAACAGTCCTGCGGGTCTTTGTCATTCAACCTTTACTTTCTGACAATTTAGGCATTGCGACACAAACTTGGCTACATCTGCTTTCATTCCTCTCCACCAATATAGTTTCTTTAGGTCATGATACATTTTTGTACTTCCAGGATGTATCGAATAGATGGTGGTATGGGCTTCTTTCATCAGTCGGTGTCTAATGTCCATACTTTCTATTCCAGGTACACATATTCTTCCTTTGTAACACATATTCTTCCTTTGTATTTCAGTACTCTCTCTTCGTCCAAGGTGAACTCAGGATTAGTCCTACCTTTCTCGATATCTTCTTGTACTATTCTCAGATAAGGATCTGATTTGATAGCTATTTTCACTTCATCCACTATGTCTGGTATAATCTTCAATGGAGCGAACATGTTCGAAAACTGATGAACAAACCCTTGGTTGGCTGACTCATCCATTGCGTCTATCACATATTGCTCATTGTCGTGATTGAATACCATTCCGGTAGTACACATTGCTGCAGTTGTGCTAACCTCTCCTTGCAATTTTATCATTGCCTTTCTGCTTAACGCATCCGCTACTACGTTCACTTTTCCCAGATGATACTGGATATCACAATCATAGTCTTTCAATAGTTCCAGCCATCTTCTTTTTTTCATATTCAACTCCTTCTGATTAAATAAATAAGTAAGACTTTTATGGTCCGACTTAATCTGAAATTTCTCTCCGTATAGATAATGTCTCCATATCTTGACAGCATGTACTACTGCCGCTAACTCCAAATCGTGGGTGGGGTAATTTTTCTCATGTGTCTTCAATTGTCTCGAGTCATAAGCAATTACTTGCTCTCCTTGCATAAGCACACATCCTAGTCCCAGTCCCGACGCAATAGTGTATAAAGTAAATGTTTGTCCTAGAACGAGAATAGTCAAAATCGGAGCGGATATCAATCTGGTCTTTAATGTTTGGAAGCTCTTCTCACATTTATCGGTCAACACAAACTTTTCACCTTTCTTAGTCAGACTGGTGAGAGGTACGACAATCCGGGAATAGTCTTCTACGAATTTCTGATAATAACCACCTAGACCCAGAAAACTTTTAATTTCTAAAACGCTCTTTGGTGCTTCCCACTTTACAAGAGTCTCGATCTTACTGGGGTCCACTTTGATTCCTTCAGCGGATACTACATGGCCTAAGAAGACGACTTTACTTTTCCAAAACTCACACTTTGAAAATTTGGCATATAGCTTCTCTTTCTTTAAACGCTGTAGGGCGGCGTTTAGGTTCTTGATATGAGTTTCTTCGTCCTTGGAGTATACCAATATATCATCAATAAATACTATAACCGACGTATCCAACATATCATGGAAAACCCGATTCATTAGTTCCATAAAAGTTGCTGGTGCGTTTGTTAATCCAAAAGACATGACCAAGAACTCATAATGTCCATAATTGGTCCTGAAGGCTGTCTTAGGAATATCACCTTCTTTAATCTTCAATTGATGATAGCTCGATCGATGATCGATCTTAGAAAATACCTTTGCTCCTTGCAACTGATCGAACAAGTCATCGATCCGAGGTAGTGGATATCGATTCTTGATTGTCAGTTTATTCAACTCCCGATAGTCGATGCATAATCGAACGCTACCGTCCTTCTTCTTCACGAATAACATCGGCGCTCCCCATGGTGATATACTGGGTCGAATATAACCCTTGTCCAGCAGTTCCTGTAGTTGCACTTTCAGTTCCTTCAGTTCAGTAGGAGCCATTCTATAAGGTTCTTTTGATACTGGTGCGGCTCCAGGTACAAGGTCTATCACAAACTCTGTGGCTCGGTCGGGTGGTAATCCTGGTAGCTCCTTCAAAAATACGTCGGGATAGTCCCACACGACTTCAATATCTTTCATTTGTGGTGCTTCCTTGGTTAGGTTGACCACTGATACTAGATACCCGACTGCCCCCTTCTCAAGGCACTTCTTAGCTTTTAGTGCTGAGAGTATGACCTTGCGTCTACGGGGAAGTTTGGTTCCTGAAAAACTAAATTCTGCTCCTTCTTTGTCTTTAATGTTAGCTTCTTTTCGGCGCATAATAGGTTTGCAGAATGCCAAGCTAACCAGTCCATTCCCAAGATGACGTCAAAGTCTGCCATCTCAAGTTGTATCAAGGTTGCGTCTATGGTTTTCTCGCCAATGAGAACTGGACATGGTCCATAGCCTTTCTCTAATTCTACTTCTAACCCCATCGGTGACCGTACAAGTAATTTGTAGTCTAATGTTTTGATGGGTAATTTTATCTTCTTTCCGAATGACCCAGATATAAATGAATGAGTAGCTCCTGAATCAAAGAGTACTCTGGCGGGTACGCCATTTATAGGTACGATACCTGTGACCACATCGGGTGATGTGGCAGCATCCTAAGATGTAACAGCATATACCCGTCCCTGATGGAACTGCTTCTTGGGCTTAGGGCACTCCCTTGCCATATGTCCCTTTTGGTTGCAGTTAAAACACTTTGGGCCTTCAGAATTTGGCTTTGGCTGATGTTGAGCTACTGGAGTAGTCCTGGGTGCAGCAGTAAAGCCCTGAGCACGGAAGGGTTTAAATGTCTTGTTGTTCCCTCCGTTGTAAGTATTTCCAGCTGGCCTTTTGATACCCCAGTTCTGTGTGAAATAACTCTCCTTCTGGCTCGATTCAATAACCCGAGCTATTTGGACAGCTTCATTGTAAATCTTCTTTTCTAAGCCCAGTACATGTTCTCTGATGCTTCCCCTGAGTCTTGTGACCAACCTATGGGTTTTGGTGTCCTCTTCTTGCATACTAAGTGGTGCAAAGAAAAACAGATCCTCATAACGTTGTTGATATGCATCCACTGACATCTGTCCCTGATATAGACTCAGGAACTCCTTCTCCATAGAATCTCTGAAGCTTCGTGGAAAATATTTCTCAAAGAAAGCTTCTTTATAAACAGCCCAAGTCAGTTGGGCATGCTTGGTCAGTAAGTAAGCCCTGGCTGATTTCCACCAATGATGTGCGTCACCCTTCAGCATTAAGGTGGCACATAATACTTTTTCTTCCTCTGTAATAGTCATCATGAGGAAATTAATCTCCATCTCGTCTATCCAGTGTGCTGGCCATAATGGTTCGGACAGTTTGCCATTAAATTCCCTGGGCTTCATCTTCAAAAACCTCTCAACCGGTCGAGAGTGATCCATCTGATTTTGGGGGTATGCCCCAAACATAGGGGGTGGATACTGATAATTAACCTAAGCTACTTCCGGACCAGGTACTGGAATTTGTTCAGCAGGTTGTTGAGGTGTCTAAGGTGCTGGGTGGTTACCCACCGGTGCTACACTGGCTTGTCCCGTCTGCATGGGTGTAGCATGAGCAGCCTAGAACATGATTCCCATGGCAACCTGCATTTGAGCCTGTGCGTGTTGCATCTATTGCAGCTGCTGAGCTAGGTTCATAACTACGGTTGCTAGTTCCGGTAGTGGAGGTGGCAAATTTATAGGATTTGCCTGATCTGGATTTCCTGAGACATGTACATTCTCCTGGCTAGTTTCCTCCACAGGTGGTGGTGGTGGAACTGTATTTCGGCTCTATCTGGTTACTCTTCTTCCAGACATATTTTCTTCTGAGATGGGTGGTGCCTGAAAATCATCCAAAATAAGTGAGAAATCATTGATATTCTATGTAGGCACATTAACCGATGTAAACTATCAAATTTCAATTCATTTTATAAAAAAAATACTATCTTTTCTATGCAGGGTCGATGGTGAGGGTCGATGGTATGTCCGACCCTTAGTATCCGACCCTGGCAATAACCTGTTCTTCCCGAGAGCTGAGGGTCGATGTGAGGGTCGATGGGTGTCCGACAATTCCTTTCGGGTCGGAAACGCGGGCTGCTGGTGGGGCTGTGCCCATTCTCCCTCTTCTTCCGCTTTACAACCGGAATAAGGAACCTTAGAATTCACCCTACCTGTCGATGAAAAAATGGGATTTGAGAGGACCAGACCACCAGCTAGCGGATCAGAAAGATTTGTATGGAATGTCCTACTATGCCCAAGCTTTCGGATCTTCGTATCCCTAGTCGTAGTCTTCTTGCTAGCCTCAACCCAACATGAATTTTAGAATGCCATGCCGGGGCGATAGGCGCGCCGCAGTCACGCATTCGAGCAAGAGCCTTTGCCTTTCTTCGCTATGTAAATAGAGGCACGTTAGCGGTGCCAGACCCTCAACAAAAGAATGGATTAAGGTGATAGAGTGTTATCAGGAGACGCTAGGCTTCGGAATTTCTCAATTGTTTCTTCTTTTTTTTTTTCGTAATGCTCATCAAGTTCTTGTTTGATCTGCCGCTGTTAGAACACCGCAATATTTGTCCTTTTGGGGTTAATGCTCTCAATGGTGAATCGATCATTCGCTATCCTTTGAGTTATGAGAGGACGGAATGGAAGAAAAGTAATGAAACCTGCGATGGCTACTGAATAACCTCCTTTTACTTTTTCAATAATTAAAGCCTTTTACCTGTGTATTCGTTCGCCAAATCTTGTTCAGTTCCATCCAAGCTCAGTTACCCTCAGTTCTGACCCTTAGTTTTCTATCAGATTCCCGAAAGCCGAGGGTCGATGGGAGGGTCGATCTGAGGGTTGATGGTTCTGGTCGAATTGTCCGACCCTCAGACCAAAAATCAGATTTTTAAGATCCGATTTTGAGTCATTTCTTATTATTTCCCTCCCGTTTCGACTTGTCTCTCCCCTCTGAGTTGCTACAGTGCCACTCCACTGTTTTTGGTCGGTTTGAGTCTGGGTTTTGACGTCCACGTCATCCATACAGGTATGTTCTCCCATTTTCACCTGTTTCTAGGTTTTCTTTTCTAGGTTTTTGGTCATTTAACTAGTATTCCTCAAATTAAACTTTTTCCAACCGTAAAAATTTGATTTTTATTGGGGGCTTTTGTTATCAGTGTCTCAAGGAACGAAAGCCCTCAAAATTTTTTGAGTTTCATCGGTTGGTTATCGAGAAACATGGATTTTTGCTCGTTTGCCCTAATTTGTCGGAATTTTTCGATTTCTTGAAACTTCTTTAAATTGGTCTTCGTTAGTTCCAATTTCCTACTGTGTGAGTGTCGTAGGCTACGTTGGAACCTTTGTAAGTCCTCCTGCCCGTGTGTACGGGTGAAAAGTGAGGCTTTTGGCCAATTTACGTTGTTAAAATGTTAAATTTCGGATTTTTATCCTATTAACTCCTTGTCTCCCTTTTTCTTTCTTATCTGCAGATACCATGGCTCGTACCAAGATACCCAGAGTTCGTGATCCGCTTCGCTTCTGCTCCAATGAAGCCGAGGCACAGTATGCCGACTATGCTCGTTAGAAAGTGGAGGGTGGTCGTATGGTGAACTTGGCTGAGCTAGCCTTGTTCAACATAGAGAGAGCATTTGGTGATATGGGGTGGCTCCCTGTCATCACTTACAACGCGTGCACATGTCCGGATTTGGTGCGTCAGTTCTATTGTAATCTCCAAGTGGTGGGGAATTACAATGACGTTGAGCGTGGTCAAGAGTTGCACATCACCAGCTATGTTAAAGGGGTGCACATTTCATTTGACTATCATCAACTGGCCAATCTTCTGGGCATTCCTTATGATGGCCCCATGGTTTACTATGTGCCTGGAGAGCCCCAGTTTGTTTCCATGGAGATGAGGGCCGAGATCGACAATCAGCTGCTATGACCTGATCGCTGGCAGATGAGAGCCTGTTACCTGCGTCCAGCTCCACGGGTCTTCTGCATGATTATTCAGCATAATCTGATTCCTCAGAGTGGGCACTATGAGAGGGTTTCTCAGCTGACCCAGTTCCTGATATATAGTATCTGCACCAGACAGCCAGTCTATCGTCCCTACATCATCATGCGGACCACGATTAGTGCTACATTGTCCGGTCATAGGGGTAATCTACCCTATGGACGCATGATAACTGTTCTTCTGACCCGCTTGGGGGTTGACTTGGTGGATGAGAAGATTTAGGAGAAGACCTTCTCGTCGCCCCTAGATTGGGAGGCTATCTGCAAGATGGGCATGCGGGATGCCCAAGTCAGTGATGAGGATAGGAACGAGATGGTACGCCCTCACACTCGCATTGCGATGGCTGACGCTGAGGCCGCTGCTGCAGTTGCTAGAGCTCATGTGGATCCTATCGATGATGACGACCATATGTATATGGATGTCAACTAGATACCACCGCCTTCACCTACGTCTGCAGCTGGAGTTGGTACTTCTTTTGCGGCGGATCCTGTACCGTAGACTGGCCCTTCTCATGCGGCTGGTCCTTCACGCCCACCTCTTGACATGATGGAGATGTTGCAGGAGATCAGGGAGGCTCAGCGCAGATCTGATCTGAGGATGGAGGAGTTGCTAGACGCTCAGCGTGTGAAAGTAGATGAGCTGTTAGCCGCCCAGCGTGTAAGAGTGGATGAGCTATTAGCCGCCCAGCACATATCAGACACACGGATGGGAGAGCTTATAGAGGTTCAGCGTGCGACTGATCGGAGGGTAGCCGATCTCACAGCTAGTCTACAGACGACCCAGACTCAGATAGCCTGGTTAACTAGAGTCTATGCTGAGGACTACGACCGAGATCGTGAGGCCCTGCCTCGTCCTTCACCTCCAGCTTCTTGATTGTACTTTATTTTCCTTGTACTACAGGGTAACTGTCCGGGTTGTGGACTGTATTTTGCTTTAGCTATGTATATACGTTTGTTTCTCTCTCATTGAATGTAAAATTGTTTCCCCTTTTATAGATGCATTATTTTCTTTTTAAATTTGGTCTCAATCATCACTTGTGCTTATAATGTGTTAATATTACTGTTTTTACTTTTATCCTATCTCAGTTCACAATTGTCTCGAATGTATGTTAGTTCAGCGGACAAGGCCTGAGATGCTCTGATACCAAGTTGTCACACCCCAATTCCACACTATTCAGAATGGTGTGATGAACCACTAGCAAACCAACGGTTCAACCAGGATCTCGAGTAGGCTATATCCGTGTTATCTAAACTCCCATACATCCATAATCATAATCAGAGTAAATACACAATAGCGGAAGTCTTATAGTAAAATGAACTGAGAATCTACTGTGATATTAATAATTAAATAGCAAATTATTCTTTATCAACTGAAACATAAGTAAATATCAAATACAAGTCTTTAATAAATCCAAATAAAGAAAACTAGAAAATATCAAATCGAACACACATGAGTTGCACTCGCAAGAGGGGTCATGTGTATCTACTTCAGCTTCAACCTCCATTGCCGCTACGTTCCCGTACATTGGAGCATTCACATAGTCTTCAGCTGTGAAACCTGCATCATCAACTAAAATATTCGACGTCGAGGGGGTGAAGCACACATCACGGCTCAGTGAGTAAACAAAACAATGCAACATTACATATGCAAGCAATCAATTCATACCTTTGGTTTGGTTTAAAGTTTGCAGTATGCAATAGAAAGGTTTAGGTAGTCAAAGGTCGCATTTATTGATCCCGCCTCTATACACAAGTGTGTGACGCCGCCCGAAGGTAACGTTTATCGTCGACTCACAAGCACCCAATCATGAACATTATATAACAAAGGTTAACGTTTATTGCTATATAGTGTCATACCAACACGTAAGCCCCTATTAGCGAGGGCTGCAAACTGGGCTCGCAACTAACCAATCCTAATGCCAAACAGTGTATCCAAGGCCTCACCCCAGCATCCCTCAGAATATCCATAGAGATAGAGCTAAGGCCCCCCAGTAGAGTTAGAGAATACAAGGACCGAAACCACCTCCCCTGATACTCTACGACATAATAGATTTGCTAAAGTAATGGCTATACGACGATGCTAATGCACAAGACTTGATTTAGAGATAGAGCTAAAGTGCTGAGACCCGCCAAAGGTTAACGTTTATTGACGTTCTCATCACACCTCCCCTGATACTCGCTCGCATCAAGTACACCAACCACACACATACAATCACATGCCTATTCCTATCATCATCATCATCATCATGTTATAAACAATAATAAATATGCATGAACAAATAATAGAAATATTGGATGACATGTTGTATGCACATTAAAAACATCTTCGCATAGAATCAAGCATGGCATTGGACTCAAGAAAATAGAAAACAGTTTGTTATTAACCAATTAGTTTAGAGTTCTGTTTCCTCACCTTAGCTTGCTAATAGATATTTTTCCAAGCTTTTGAATCACCTTTATATTGTTATTATATTGCTAGAAGACCTAACAAAGTCGATAGAATTTAATTAGAATTTATTCTGAATTTAAAAACCATTCTATTAACTGAGGGTCGGAGGTATGGTCAGTGTCATGATTGACCCTGGGTGCGACCCTCCCCAAACTCTGAACTTCCCGAACACTGAGGGTCGATAGTTAAGATCACCTCGGGTCGGATGGTCATCGACCCTCGGTGCAACCCTTGGTGTACTTTGGTCGATTTCCCTCTTTTAGTCCATTCTTCGTGCTTGGGATCCTATGGCTTGCTCTTACATTCCATTCTACATTCATTCCATGGTCTAAAACCATGAATCATCCACCTAAAATAGCTTTCATACATTCTCCTATGGTTTCCCATGAAAACCTAACCATGGGTTGATGGTTTGGGTTTCTCCGAGATCACACTCTCATCAATATCTAACCTAAGGTCTGTAGAAACTCGTGGAATTAGTACCCATACCTGAGAAGAATACTCCTTCTCTGCAACTCTTCTCTTATGGCTAAATTCTCTTCCTTGCTTATCTTCTTCCTCTTTTCCTTCTCTTCTCTTTCTCTCAATTCAATTAGGGTTGTGAAAGGAGTGAAAGAGGCTTAGGGACGTCCTTTAAATAGAGTAGGAACATCCTAAAATAAGTCCCTTTGAGATTAGGAAAGAATCCAAATCGAAAATTAAGAAATTTCCTAATTTCAGTTTCGGAGGCAATCTGAGGATCGATGGGAGGGTCGATGATCCCGTCGACCCTAGGTTTCTAATGAGTCTGACCCTCCCTTCAAAACTGAGGGTCTGACTTTCTGTTTTGGGGGGATCCGACCCTACTTGGCTGGGTATGCCACCCTCCCCCTAAATTGAGTGTTTTTGGGTCGATTTGATACCTGGGATCTCAATCTCCTTCACGCCCTTGGTCCATTTGACTCAACCATGATAGGTAAACCTGGTTCAAGGTGGTAAGAACGGGTTAGATTGACACGGGTCTTACAAGGTATGACCTGAATCTTATCATTTTGTGTTACATTATGTGAGCATGTAAACTAAATCAAAACAAATCACAGGTATCGTACCTATTAATGGCTTTCCTGCCAGAGTACTCTTTGATTCAGGAGCTACTCATTCTTTTATATTTGTGTTATTTGGAAAGAAGCTAAATCTACCCCTCAAATCCTTAGACTACAAACTGCTTGTACGATTGCCTATGGGAGTAGAAGTGGAACTAGAAAAAGGTTATGGACCATGTCCAGTTCTTATTGACGAAAAGACTTTGGATGCAACCTTGATTCAACTTGAGATGGCAGACTTTGACGTCATCTTGCGAATGGACTGATTAGCTCGGCCTTCTGCAAACCTATTGTGTGCCAAAAAGAAGCTGACATTTAAAGACAAGGAAGGGGCAGAGTTCAGTTTTGGGGGAACCAAACTTCCCCGTAAACGAAAACTCATACTCTCTACATTAAAGGCTAGGAAGTGCCTTGAGAAAGGAGCAGTTGGATATCTAGTATCTATGGTCGATCTTACCAAAGAAGCACCACGAATGGAGGATATTGATGTCATGCGTGATTATCCAGATGTATTTCCTGAAGAACTACCTACTACTTCCCGACCGCGCTACAGAGTTTGTTATAGATCTGATACCCGGAGCCGCACCAGTATCTAAAGCACCTTATCGAATGGCTCCTACTAAACTGAAGGAATTAAAAGTACAATTACAAGAACTACTGGACAAGGGCTACATCCGACATAGCATATCACCATGGGGAGCGCCAGTATTATTCGTAAAGAAGAAGGACGGTAATGTTTGATTGTGTATAGACTACTGAGAATTGAATAAACTGACAATCAAGAATCGGTACCCATTGCCTCGGATCGATGACCTGTTCGATCAGTTGCAAGGTGCCAAAGTGTTCTCCAAGATCGATCTTCGGTCAGGCTACCATCATTTTAAGATTAAGGATGGGGATATTCCCAAGACAGCATTCAGGACTAGATATGGAGATTATGAATTTTTGGTCATGTCTTTTGGATTGACGAATGCACCAGCAACCTTTATGGAACTTATGAATCGGGTATTCCATGATATGTTGGATATGTCGGTTATTGTATTCATCGATGATATATTGGTCTACTCTAAGGACAAGGAAACTCATATTAAGAATTTAAACGCCGCTTTGCAGCGATTATGGAAGGAGAAGCTCTACACAAAATTTACAAAGTGTGAGTTTTGGCTAATGGAAATCGCTTTTCGAGGCCATGTTGTATCCTCTGAAGGAATTAAAGTTGATCCTAGCAAGATCGAAGCTATTATGAAGTGGGAAGCACCGAAGAGCGTTGCAGAAATTAGAAGTTTATTAGGTCTAGCTGGGTATTATCGATGATTTGTGGAAGACTATTCCTGAATTGCCGTACCTCTCACCAGTTTGACTAAGAAGGGAAAAAAGTTTGTTTGGACTGAGAAATGTGAGAAGAGTTTCCAAACATTGAAGGCTAGATTGATATCTATTCCAATCTTGACCAATCTGATTCCAGGACAGCCATTTATTTTGTACACTGATGCGTCAGGATTGGGAATAGGATGTGTACTTATGCAAGGAGAACAAATAATTGCTTATGCCTCAAGACAATTGAAGACACATGAGAAGAACTATCCCACTCATGATTTGGAATTAGTGATAGTAGTACATGCTGTCAAAATATGGAGACATTACTTGTACGAAGAGAAATTTCAGATTAAATCAGATCATAAGAGTCTTACTTACCTCTTTAATCAGAAGGAGTTGAATATGAGACAAAGAAGATGGTTGGAACTATTGAAAGACTATGATTGTGATATCCAGTACCATCCGAGAAAAGCTAATGTGGTTGCTGATGCGCTGAGTAGAAAGGCCATGATAAAATCTCAAGGGGAGGTTAGCACTACTGCTGCACTGTGTGCTATCGAAAAAGTATTCAATTATGATAATGAACAGTTTGTAATAGATGCACCGGGTGAATCAACCAACCAAGGGTCTATCCATCGGTTTGCAAATATGTTCGCTACATTGAAGATTGTACCTGATATACTTGATGAGGTGAAAATAGCTATTAAATCAGACCCCTATCTAAGAACGGTACAAGAAGACATCGAAAAAGGGAGAACTATTCCTGACTTCACCTTAGATGAGGAAAAGGTACGGAAGTACAAAGGAAGAATATGTGTAAGACCCGTGTCAATCTAACCCGTTCTTACCACCTTGAACCAGGTTTACCCATCAAGGTCGAGTCAAGTGGACCAAGGGCGTAAAGGAGATCGAGATCCCATGTATCAAATCGACCCAAAAATACTTAAAAAGAGGGAAGGGTCGCACACCCAGCTAAGCAGGGTTGGAACTCCCAAAACAGAAAGTCAGATCCTCAGTTTTGAAGGGAGGGACGGACAGCTTAAGACCCTAGGATCGACGGGATCATCGACCCTCCCATCGACCCTCGGTTTCTACCGAATATAGAAATTAGGAAATTTCTATATTTTTCGATTGGGATTCTTTCCAAATCTCAGAGGGACTTATGTAGGATGTTCCTACTCTATTTAAAGGATGTTCCTAAGCCACTTTCACTCCTTTCACAACCCTAATCGAATTGAGAGAAAGAGAGGAGAAGAAAAAGAGGAAGAAGAAAGGGAAGGAAGAGAACTTAGCACAAAGGAGAAGAATTTCAGAGGAAAAGTTATCTTCTCAGGTATGGATACTAATTCCATGAGTTTCTACAGACCTTAGGATAGTTATTGGAGAGAGAGTGATCTCGGAAAAACTCAAACCATCCATCCATGGTTAGGTTTTCATTGAAAACCCTAAGAGAATGCATGAAAGCCATCTAGGAGGATGATTCATGGTTTCAGACCATGGAATGAATGTTTAATGGAATGTAGAAGCAAACCATAGGACCCCAAACACGAAGAATGGATTGAAAAGTAAAAATTGCACTAGAGTGCACCGAGGGTCGCACCCAGGGTCGATGACCATCCGACCCTAGGTGTTTCTGACCATCGACCCTCAGCATTCGGGAAGTCCAGAAAGAGGGGAGGGTCGATAGACCCATCGACCCTAGCATCGACCGTAGCATCGACCCTCAGTTGACAGAATGGTTTTCAAATTCAGAATTTATTCTAATTAAATTCTATCAATTTTGTTAGGTCTTCTAGCAATATAATAACATTTTAAAGGTGATTTTAAAGCTTGAAAAAGTATCTTATAGCAAGCTAAGGTGAGGAACCTTAACCCCAAACTAAATTGGTTAATAATAAATTGTCTTCTATTTATTGAGTCCTATGCCATGCTTGATTCTGTGTGAATATGTTTGTAATGTGCATACCGCATGCCATCCAATATTTCTATTACTTGTTCATACATATTTACTTTATCGTTTATAACATGATGATGATGATGATGATAGGAATAGACCTGTGCTTGTATGTGTGTGGTTGATGTGCTTGATGCGAGCAAGTATCAGGGGAGGTGTGATGAGAACGTCAATAAACGTTAACCTTTGGCGGGTCTCAGCACTTTAGCTCTATCTCTAACTCAAGTCTTGTGCATTGACATCGTCGTATCGCCATTACTTTAGCAGAACTATTATGTCGTAGGGTATCAGGGGAGGTGGTCTCGGTCCTTGTAGTCTTTGACTCTATCGGGAGGCCTTAGCTCTATCTCTATGGACATTCTGAGGGATGCTGGGGTGAGGCCTTGGATACACTGTTTGGCATTAGGATTGGTTAGTTGCGAGCCTAGTTTGCAGCCCTCGCCAACAGGGGCTTACGTGTTGGTATGGCAATATATAGCAATAAACGTAACCTTTGTTATATAATGTTAATGGTTGGGTGGATGTGAGTTGACGATAAACGTGATCTTCGGGTAACATCACACACTCGTGTATAGAGGCGGAGTCAAAAAACGCGACCTTTGGCTACCTCAACCTTTCTATTGCATACTGCAAACTTTAAACCGGACCAAAGTTATAAATGGACTTTTTGCATGCATATGTATTGTTGCATTGTTTTGGCTACTCACTGAGCCGTGATGTGTGCTCACCCCTCGACGTCGAATATTTTTTGTTGATGATACAGGTTATACCGTTGAAAACTACATGCACGCGTCTGCGTACAGAAACGTGGCAGCTATGGAAGCTGGAGCTGAAGATGATACACATGACTCCTCTTGCGAGTGCAACTCGTGTGTATTTGATTAGATATTTTATAGGTTTCTTTTATTGTATTTAATAAAGACTTGTATTTGATATTTAAATACTTATGTCTCAGTTGAAAATAGAATAATTTGCTATTAAATTATTGATATCATCTTAGTTCTCAGTTCATTTATTTACAAGATTTCCGCTATTGTGTATTTACTCTGATTATGATTGTGGATGTGTGTAAGTTTGGATAACGTGGGAATAGCCTATTTGAGATCCTGGTTGAACCGTTGGTTATTTAGCGATTCATCACACCATTCTGAATAGTGAGGAATTAGGGTGTGACAACTTGGTATCAAAGCTTCTCAGACCTTGCCCGCCAAACTGACACCCATTCAAGACCATTGTGAATTGAGATAGGATAAATTAAAAACTTTAATACAAACACATTGTAAGCACCAATGATGATTGAGACCAAATTTAAAAAGGGAATAATTCATCTATTAAAGGGAAAACAAGTTACATACAATGAGTGAGAGAAACAAAATGTATATACATAACTAAAGCAGAGTACAGTCCACAACCCGGACAATTACTCTGTAGTACAAGGGAAAAATAAAAGTACAATCAAGAAGCTGGAGGCGAAGGAGGAGGTGGGGCCTCACGATCCCGGTCATAGTCCTCAGCATAGACTCTAGTCAACCAGGTTATCTGAGTCTGGATCGTCTGTAGACTAGCTGTGAGACCGGCTATCCTCTGATCAGTCGCACGCTGCACCTCTAGGAGCTCTCCCATCCGCGCGTCTAATGCGTGCTGAGCAGCCAACAGCTCATCCATCCTCAGATCAGATCTCTGTTGAGCATCCCTGATCTCCTGCAACATCTCCATCATGGCTGAAGTTGGAAGTAAAGGACCAGCCGCATGCGAAGGACCAGCCTCAGGTACAGGGTCCACCGCAGAAGAAGTTCCAACTCCAGCCGCATGTGTAGATGAAGGCGGTGGTATCGAGTTGACGTCCATATACATACGATCATCATTGTCAACCGGATCCACCTGAGCTCTAGCAGCAGCCGCAGCAGCCTCAGCATCAGTCATCTCGACCCGAGTGTGAGGGCGCACCATCGCGTTTCTCTCTTCATCACTAACCTCAGCATCTCGCAGCCCCATCTTGCAGATAGCCTCCCAATCTAGAGGCGACGAGATGGTCTTCTCCTGGATCTTCTCATCTACCAGATCCACCCCCAGATGGGTCAATAGCACTGTAATCATGCGTCCATAGGGTAGATTACCCCTACGACCGGACAATGTAGCAGTAATCATAGTCTGCATGATGATGTAGTGAAGACAGATGGGCTGACGAGTGCAGATGCTGTATATCAAAAACTGTGTCAGCTGAGAGACCCTCTCATAGTGCCCACTCTACGGGATTAGATTATGCTGGATAATCATGCAGAAGACCCGTGGAGCTGGATGCAAGTAGCAGGCTCTCATCTGCCATCGATCAGGACGGAGCAACTGGTTGTCGATCTCTGCTCTCATCTCCATCTCAACAAACTGTTGCTCTCCCTGCGCATAGTACACCATGGGGCCATCATTGGGAATGCCCAACAGATCGGCTAGTTGTCGATAATCAAAGAAAATGTGCACCCCCTTGACGTAACTGGTGATGCGCAACTCCTGGCCATGCTCAACGTCGTTGTAATTCCCCACCACCTGGAGATTACAATAGAACTGGCGTACCAAGTCTGGACATGTGCATGCGTCGTATGTGATGACAGGGAGCCACCCCATATCACCAAACGCTCCCTCTACATTGAACAAGGCTAGCTCAGCCAAGTTCACCATGCGACCCCCTTCAACCTTCTTACGGGCATAGTCAGCATACTGTACCTCAGCTTCATTCAAACGGAAGTGAAGTGGATCGCACACTCTGGGTACTTTGGTACGGGTCATAGTATCTACAAAATAAGAAAGAAAAAGGAAACAAGGAGTTAGCAAGATAAAAATCCAAAAATTTGATTTAATAACGACGTGGTTTGACCATAAAACCCCATTTCTCACCATACAAGTGGGTATGAGAACATACGTATGTTAAAACATGTCCTACAACCCACATATAGTAAGAAATTTTAACTGACCAACTCAATTTGAAGAAATTCAAGAAAAATCAAATATTTTGACAAATTAGGGCAAAAAGAGAAAATTTTAACTTTCTCGATAACCAACCGATGAAACTCAAAAATTTTTTAGGGCTTTCGTTCCTCGAGACAACAATAACAAAAGCCCCCAATAAAAATCGAATTTTTACGGTTGGAAAAAGTTTAATTTGGAAAATATGAGTTAAATGGGTAAAAACCTAGAAAAGAAAACCTAAAAACAGGTAAAGATGAGAGGATATACCGTAGGGATGACGTGGACGCCGAAACCCAGAGTTAAACCGACCAAAAATAGTGGAGTAGCACTGTAGCAACTCAGAGAGTAGAGACGAGTCGAAACGGAGGAGGAATAGTGAGAAATGACCCAGAATCAGATCTTAAAAATCTGATTTTTCGTCCGACGGTCGGATAATTCGACTGGAACCATCGACCCTCGGATCGACCCTCGGCTCTTGGGAATCTGACAGAAAACTAAGGGTCGAAACTGAGGGTCAGACACCCATCGACCCTCGCATCGACCCTCAGCTCGGGAAGAGCAGGTCATTCCCAGGTCGGATACCAAGGGCCGGACACACCATCGACCCTCACCATCGACCCTGCATAGAAAAGCTAGTATTTTTTATAAAATGAGCTAGAATTGGAATTGATTATTGGTTAGCGTGCCTACATGAATTATAAATGACTTCTCACCTATTTTGATGATTTTCAGGCACCACCAACCACATAAAAGAATTATGTCCGGACGTAGAGTGACCCGACAGACCCGAAACACAATCCCACCACCACCAGTGGAGGAGACTAGTCAAGAGAATAACCATGCACCGGGAAATCCAGAACCGGTAAACCCTAGAAATTTTCCACCTCCACCACCCGAGCTAGCAACAGTGGTGATGAATCTAGCACAGCAGCTGCAACAGATGCAACACCGCGAGCTCAGATGCAGGTTGCCATGGGAATAATGTTTCAAGCCACTCAGGCTGCACCCATGAACACAGGACAAGCCAGTGCAGCACCGGTGGGTAATCACCCAGCTCCTCAGACACCTCAGCAATCGGCTGCACAGATTCCAGTGCAGGTTCCCGAAGCAGCTCAAGGGAATTACCAGTATCCACCCCATATGTTTGGGGCAAACCCCCAGAATCAGCTGGACCACTCCCGACTAGTAGAGAGATTTTTGAAGATGAAACCCAGAGAATTCAACGGCAAGCCGTCTGATCCATTGTGGCCAGCACACTGGATAGACGAAATGGAGAGAAACTTCCTCAGGATGACTATTACAGAGGAAGAGAAAGTACTATGCGCCACCTTCATGCTCAAGGGCGACACACACCATTGGTGTAAATCCACGAAGACCTATCTACTGACCAAGCACGCCCTACTGACATGGGCTATATATAAAGAAGTCTTCTTTGAGAAATATTTTTCACGGAGCTTCAGAGATTCAATGGAGAAGGAGTTCCTGAGTCTTTATTAGGGACAGATGTCAGTGGATGCGTACCAATAGCGTTATGAAGAGCTGTTTTTCTTCGCACAACTAAGTATGCAAGAAGAAGAAACCAAAACCCATAGGTTTGTCACGGGACTAAGAGGAAGCATCAGAGAACACGTTCTGGGCTTAGAAAAGAGAATTTATAATGAAGCTGTCCAGATTGCTCGAGTTATAGAATCGAGCCAGAAGGAGAGTTATTTTACTCAGAACAAAGGCATCAAAAGGCCAGCCGGAAACTCCTACAACGGAGGCAATAACAGGACGTATAAGCCTTTCCGTCCTCAGAATATTACTGCTGCAACCAAGACTACTCCAGCAGCTCAACCTCAGCCAAAGCCAAATCCTGAAGTCCTGAAGTATTTTAACAGCAACCAACCGGGACATATGGCAAGGGAGTGCCCAAATCCCAAGAAACAATTCCATCAGGGACGTGTATATGCTGTTACGTCCGAGGATGCGGCCGCATCACCCGATGTGGTCACAGGTATGACTAAAACTTTTAAAGTTAAAATTACATTGAATGAGCATGTAGACTAAGTAAAGATAAATCACAGGTATTGTACCTATAAATGGCGTACCTTCCAGAGTACTCTTCGATTCCGGAGCAACTCATTCATTTATATCTGTGTCATTTGGAAAGAAGATAAACTAACCCATCAAGACATTAGACTACAAATTACTTGTACGGTCACCGATGGGGTTAGAAGTGGAACTAGAGAAAGGTTATGGACCATGTCCAGTTCTCATTGGGGAACAGATTTTAGATGCAACATTGATACGACTTGAGATGGCAGACTTTGATGTCATATTAGGAATGGATTGGTTAGCTCGGCATTCTGCAAATCTGTTATGCGCCGAGATGAAGCTAACATTCAAAGACAAGGAAGGGGCAGAGTTCAGTTTCTCGGGAACCAAACTTCCTCGGAGACACAAGTTCATACTTTCAGCATTAAAGGCTAAGAAGTGCCTTGAGAAGGGAGCAGTCGGGTATCTAGTATCCATGGTCGACCTAACCAAGGAAGCACCACGAATGGAAGATATTGATGTCGTACGTGATTATCCTGACGTATTTCCAGAGGAACTACCCAGATTACCACCCGACCGTGCCACAGAGTTTGTAATACACCTGATACCTGGAGCCGCACTAGTATCAAAAGCACCTTATAGAATGGCTCCTACTGAACTGAAGGAATTAAAAGTGCAATTACAAGAACTGCTGGAGAAGGGTTATATTGGACCCTGTATATCTCCATGGGGGGGCACCGGTACTATTTGAGAAAAAGAAGGATGGTAGCGTTCGATTATGTATCGACTATCGGGAGTTGAACAAACTAACAATCAAGAATCGATATCCACTACCCAGGATCGATGACTTCTTCGATCAGTTACAAGGAGCAAAAGTATTTTCTAAGATCGATCTTCGATCGGGTTACCATCAGCTGAAGATTAAAGAAGGTGATATTCCGAAGACAGCATTCAGGACTAGATATGGACATTATGAATTTTTGGTTATGTCATTCGGATTAACCAATGCCCCGGCAACGTTCATGGAACTTATGAACCAAGTTTTCCATGATATTTTGGATACGTCAGTGATAGTATTTATTGATGATATATTGGTATACTCCAAGGACAAAGAAACCCATGTCAAGAACCTAAACGCAGCCCTACAGCGTTTAAGAAAAGAGAAACTATATGCCAAATTTTCTAAGTGTGAGTTTTGGCTAAGTGAAGTCGCATTCCTAGGCCATGTAGTATCCGCTGAAGGAATCAAAGTGGACCCCAGCAAAATCGAGCCTATTATGAAGTGGAAAGCACCAAAGAGCGTTTCAGAAATTAGAAGTTTTATGGGTCTAGCTGGTTATTATCGGAGATTCGTAGAAGACTATTCTCGGATTGCCGTACCTCTCACCAGTTTGACTAAGAAAGGTGAAAAGTTTGTGTGGACAGACAAATGTGAGAAGAGCTTCCAGACATTGAAGGCCAGATTGATATCCGCCCCGATTTTGACCATCCCCGTTCCAGGACAGACGTTTACCTTATACACCGATGCATCGGGACTGGGATTAGGATGTGTGCTTATGCAAGGAGAGCAAGTGATTGCTTATGCTTCAAGACAGTTAAAGGTACATGAGAAAAATTATCCCACTCATGATTTGGACTTAGCGACAGTAGTACATGTTATCAAGATATGGAGACATTACCTATACGAAGAGAAATTCCAGATTAAGTCGGACCATAAAAGTCTTACTTATTTATTTAATCAGAAGGAGTTGAATATGAGACAAAGAAGATGGCTGGAATTATTGAAAGACTATGATTGTGATATCCACTATCATCCAGGAAAAGTAAACGTGGTAGCGGATCCATTGAGCAGAAAAGCAATGATAAAATCTCAAGGAGAAGTTAATACGATTGCAGCAATGTGTACCAACGGAATGGTGTTCAATCACGGCATCGAACAGTATGTGATAGATACAACTGGTGAATCAGCCAACCAAGGGTTTATTCATCGGTTTTCGAATATGTTCACGGCATTGAAGATTATACCGGATATAGTGGATGAAGTGAAGACAACTATCAAAGCAGATCCTTATCTGAGAACTGTACAAGAAGATATTGAGAAAGGTAGGACTAACCCTGAGTTCACCTTGGATGACGAGAAGGTACTAAAATACAAAGGAAGAATATGTGTACCTGAAACAGAAAGTATGGACATTAGACACCGACTGATGAAAGAAGCCCATACCACCATCTATTCGATACATCCTGGAAGTATAAAAATGTATCATGATCTGAAGAAATTATATTGGTGGAGGGGAATGAAAGCAGATGTAGCCAAGTTCATGTCTCAATACCTAAATTGTCAAAAGTAAAGGTTGAACGACAAAGACCCGCAGGACTATTACAGCCATTACCAGAACCAGCATGGAAATGGGACTGCATCACTATGGACTTCGTCACAGGGCTACCATTGACTCCTCAAGTAGTTGACGCAGTTTGGGTGATTGTGGACCGTCTGACTAAGACAGCTCGCTTCATACCGATACGACCCCAATATACACTCAAAAGGTTAGCAAAGCTGTATGTGGATAATATTGTTCGATTACATGGTGTTCCAGAAAGCATTGTGTCCGATAGATATCCATGATTTACATCCAAATTTTGGGAAGGATTGCAAAAGGCCATGGGTGCAATGTTGAAGTTCAGTACTGCATTCCACCCACAGACAGATGGACAATCAGAACGTACAATCCAGATTCTAGAAGATATGCTACGAGCATGTGTGATTGATTTCAAAGGATCATGGGATGAAAAGTTACCATTGATCGAGTTCGCCTATAACAACAGCTATCAGGCTACTATACAGATGTCACCTTATGAAGCACTGTATGGCAGGAAGTGTCGAACTCCTTTGTTTTGGAATGAAGTTGGAGAACGTAGTATTGTTGGACCGGAATTTGTTGAAGAGACTTGTCGAGTGGTCGACATCATCAAGGAAAGAGTGAGAACAGCTCAGAACCGTCAGAAGCAATATGCAGACACTCGACGAAGAGATCTAGAGTTCGTCGTAGGTGATAAAGTATTTTTGAAGGTATCGCCTATGCGAGGATTGAAGAGTTTCGGACAGAAAGGGAAACTAAGTCCAAGATATGTCGGGTCGTTTGAAATTCTAGCTAAGCGTGGAAAAGTAGCTTATCAGTTAGCACTACCACCATCTATGTCAAGTGTACATGACGTATTCACATTTCTCTATTGAAGAAGTATGTCAAGGACCTAATGCATGTTTTGACAGTGGATTTTTCAGAATTGACTGATGATTTGACATTTGAAGTAACACCAACAGAAATCACTAATTTAAAGGTTCAACGTCTACGCAACAGAGATATCTACTATGTTAAGGTCATATGGAAAAGTAGAGACATGGAAGAGATTACATGGGAAGAAGAAAATGCTATGAGAAAGCAATACCCTTACTTATTTGATTCAGAAGGTACGTACAATTTTGAGAACGAAATTTTTATAAGTTTGGGGGAGTTGTAAGACCCGTGTCAATCTAACCCCGCCTTACCACCTTGAACCAAGTTTACCCATCATGGTCGAGTCAAGTGGACCAAGGGCGTGAAGGAGATCGAGATCCCAGGTATCAAATCGACCCAAAAAAACTAAAAAAGAGGGAAGGATCGCACACCCAGCTAAGCAGGGTCGGACCTCCCAAAATAGAAAGTCAGACCCTCGGTTTTGAAGGAAGGGTCAGACACCTTAAGACCCTAGGGTCGACGGGATCATCGACCCTCCCATCGACCCTCGGTTTCTGCCGAATATAGAAATTAGGAAATTTCTATATTTTTCGATTGGGATTCTTTCCAAATCTCAGAGGGACTTATTTAGGATGTTTCTACTATATTTAAAGGACGTCCCTAAGCCCCTTTCACTCCTTCCACAACCCTAATCGAATTGAGAGAAAGAGAGGAGAAGGAAAAGAGGAAGAAGAAAGGGAAGGAAGAGAACTTAGCACAAAGGAGAAGAATTTCAGAGGAAAAGTTATCTTCTCAGGCATGGATACTAATTCCATGAGTTTCTACAGACCTTAGGATAGTTATTGGAGAGAGAGTGATCTCGGAGAAACCCAAACCATCCATCCATGGTTAGGTTTTCATGGAAACCCTAAGAGAATGCATGAAAGCCATCTAGGAGGATGATTCATGGTTTCAGACCATGGAATGAATGTTTAATGGAATGTAGAAACAAACCATAGGACCCCAAACACGAAGAATGGATTAAAAAGTAGAAATTGGACCAGAGTGCACCGAGGGTTGCACCCAGGGTCGATGACCATCCGACCCTAGGTGTTTCTGACCATCGACCCTCAGCATTCGGGAAGTCCAGAAAAAGGGGAGGGTCGATAGACCCATCGACCCTAGGATCGACCCTCAGTTGACAGAATGGTTTTTAAATTCAGAATTTATTCTAATTAAATTCTATCGATTTTGTTAGGTCTTCTAGCAGTATAATAACATTGTAAAGGTGATTTTAAAGCTTGGAAAAGTATCTTATAGCAAGCTAAGGTGAGGAACCTTAACCCCAAACTAAATTGGTTAATTATAAACTGTTTTCTATTTCTTGAGTCCTATCCCATGCTTGATTCTGTGCGAATATGTTTGTAATGTGCATACCGCATGCCATCCAATATTTCTATTACTTGTTCATGCATATTTACCTTATCGTTTATAACATGATGATGATGATGATGGTAGGAATAGGCATGTGCTTGTATGTGTGTGGTTGATGTGCTTGATGCGAGGGAGTATCAGGGGAGGTGTGTTGAGAACATTAATAAACGTTAACCTTCGGCGGGTCTCAGCACTTTAGCTCTATCTCTTACTCGTCTTGTGTATTGGCATCGTCGTATCGCCATTACCTTAGCCGAACTATTATGTCGTAGGGTATCAGGGAAGGTGGTCTCGGTCCTTGTAGTCTCTGACTCTATCGGGAGGCCTTAGCTCTATCTCTATGGACATTCTGAGGGATGCTGGGGTGAGGCCTTGGATACACTGTTTGGCATTAGGATTGGTTAGTTGCGAGCCCAGTTTGTAGCCCTCGCCAACAGGGGCTTACGTGTTGGTATGGCACTATATAGCAATAAACGTAACCTTTGTTATATAATGTTCATGGTTGGGTGCATATGAGTTGACGATAAACGTGATCTTCGGGTAACGTCACACACTCGTGTATAGAGGCGGAGTCAATAAACGCGACCTTTGGCTACCTCAACCTTTCTATTGCATATTGCAAACTTTAAACCGGACCAAAGATATAAATGGATTTTTTACATGCATATGTATTGTTGCATTGTTTTGGCTACTCACTGAGCCGTGATGTGTGCTCACCCCTCGACGTCGAATATTTTTAGTTGATGATGCAGGTTATACTGTTGAAGACTACATGCACGCGTCTGCGTATAGAAACGTGGCAGCTATGGAAGCTGGAGCTGAAGATGATACACACGACTCCTCTTGCGAGTGCAACTCGTGTGTATTTGATTAGATATTTTATAGGTTTCTTTTATTGCATTTAATAAAGACTTGTATTTGATATTTAAATATTTATGTCTCAGTTGGAAACTGAATAATTTGCTATTAAATTATTGATATCATCTTAGTTCTCTGTTCATTTATTTACAAGATTTCTGCTATGGTGTATTTACTCTGATTATGATTGTGGATGCGTGTAAGTTTGGATAACGCGGGGATAGCCTATTTGAGATCCTGGTTGAACCGTTGGTTATTTAGCGTTTCATCACACCATTCTGAATAGTGCAGAATTGGGGTGTGACAATATGTGTACCTAAAACAGAAAGTTTGGACATTAGACACCGACTAATGAAGGAAGCCATATCACCGCCTATTCGATACACCCTGGAAGTACAAAAATGTATCATGACCTAAAAAAATTAGATTGGTGGAGAGGAATGAAAGCAGATATAACCAAGTTCGTGTCTCAATGCCTAAATTGTCAGAAGGTGAAAGCTGAATGACAAAGACCAGCAGGACTGTTACAGCCATTATCGAAATCAGCATGGAAATGGGACTGCATCACTATGGACTTCGTCACAGGATTACCATTGACTTGCCGAGTAGTTGACACAGTTTGGGTGATTGTAGACCAACTGACTAAAACGGCTCGATTTATAGCTATACGACCTCAGTATACACTGGAGAGGTTAGCTAAGTTGTATGTGGATAACATTGTCAGATTACACGGTGTACCTGAAAGCATCCACGATTTACTTCAAAGTTTTGGAAAGGATTGAAGAAGGCTATGGGTACAACATTGAAGTTCAGTATTGCATTCCATCCTCAGACAGATGGACAATCGGAGCGCACCATCCAGATTCTAAAAGACATGCTCTGAGCTTGTGTAATTGATTTTAAAGGATCATGCGATGAAAAGTTACCACTGATTGAATTCGCTTATCACAGTAGCTATTAGGCTACTATACAAATGTCACCCTATGAAGCACTGTATGGAAAAAAGTGTCGAACTACTTTGTTTTGGAATAAAGTTGGAGAACATAGTATTGTTGGACCAGAATTTGTTGAAGAGACTTGTCGAGTAGTCGACATTATCAAGGAAAGAGTAAGAACAGCTCAGAATCGTCAGAAGCAATATGCAGATACTAGACGCCGAGACCTTGAATTCACCGTAGGTGATATGGTATTCCTCAAAGTGTCACCTATGCGAGTTTTGAAATGGTTCATACAGAAAGGGAAACTAAGTCCGAGATATGTTGGACCATATGAGATTCCAGCTAAACGTGGAAAAGTGGCTTACCAGTTAGCACTACCACCATCAATGTCAAGTGTGCATGATGTATTTTATATCTCTTATTGAAGAAGTATGTCAGAGATCCAACACACATTTTGACAGTAGATCTACCTGATTTGACTGAGGATTTGACATTTAAAGTAGCACCAACTGAAATCACCAGCCGAAAGGTGCAACGACTACGCAACCGTAACATTTATTATGTCAAGTCACCTGGAGAAGCAGAGATATAGAATAAATCACATGGGAAGAAGAGAAGGCTATGCGAAAGCAATACCCTCATCTATTCGACTCGGAAGGTATGTAAAATTTCGAGGATGAAATTTTTATAAGCAGGGGGGAGTTGTAAGACCCGTATCGAACTAACCAGTCTTACCCCCTTGTACCAGGTCTACCTATCATGGTCGAGCCAAATGGACCAAGTACGTGAAGGAAATAGCGAGACCAGGTATTAAACTGATCCAAAAATAGTAAAATAAGGGGCAGGGTTGCATACCCAAATTGGCAGGGTCGGACCCCCCTCATTAGGGAGTCAGACCCTTGAAATTTTGACCGAGGGTTGGACAATTTAGAACTGAGGGTCTACGGGATCTCCGACCCCCTCATTGACCACCTCATTGCCGATAGAAACCGTAAATAGGAAACTTTCCAAATTTCAAGGGGATTCTTTCCTAATCTCAATGAGACTTATTTTGGGAGGTTCTCCTCTATAAATAGGACGTCCCTTAGCCTCTTTCACTCTTTTTGAAACCCTAATTAAAAGTGAAAGAAAGTGAAGAGAAGGAGAAGGGAAGGAAAGCTGGAGAAGAAGACTAAAGAGAAGAATTTAGAGAAACCTCTGAATCTCAGCAAACCTAAGGTATGGGTATGTTTCCATTAATGATTTAAGACCTTAGAATATTTCATGAAGAGGGTATGGTCTAGGAGAAACCCAAATCATCCATCCATGGGAGAATTTCAATGAAATCCATGGAGGAAATCATAGTAGGCAAAGTAAGGAAAAAACTTAGAGTTTTAAGCCATAGAACAAGCATAGAATGGATTATGGAAGTAAGCCATAGGACCCAAACATGAAAGAATGGACTGTAGGATGAAAAGGTCAACTCAAACCACAGGGGATCGCACGTGGGGTCGATTGGGAATTGACCCTACCAGACCACAGGATCGCCCCCCAACATTCGAGAAGTCCGGGGATGCGGTGGTCGCACCCAGGGTCGATGGAACAGTCGACCCTGGCATCGACCCTACACTCTGGGGTCGCAGAAAACTACTATCCTACCTACGACCCTCGCTTAACAGCAAGCCTAAAATTATCGGAATGAATTCTAATTAAAAACTATCGACTTATTAGGTTTTCCTATTGATATAAAAGTAATTCTTAAAGCTCGAAAGAGGATCTACACTCAAGTAAAAGTGAGGAAACAAGACCTAAACTAATTGGCTAATAATAAACTGATTCTATGTTCTTGAGTCCAATGCCATGACAGATTCTATGTGTGTATGCTTGTAATGTGCATTCAACATGTCATCCAATATTCTTGCTATTAATATTCATGCATAATTAATTCTATTTTATTTATAACATGATGATGATGATGATGCTAGGAATAGGCATGTGAATGTATGTGTGTGGTTAGTGTGCTTGATGCTAGTAGAGCATCAGGGGGGACGTGACATTGTAGTTCATCCTGGTCACTAGACTCTAGCTCTATCTCTACCCAAGTCTTGTCCACTGACAACGTTGTATTGTCATTATCTTAGCCGAACTATTATGTCGTATGGTATCAGGGGAGGTGGTCTCAGACCATGTATTCTTTGACTCTGCCGGGGGACCTTAGCTCTATCTCTATTGACGTATTGAGGGATGCTAGGGTGAGGCCTTGGGTACACTATTTGACATTAGGATTGGTTAGTTACGAACCCAGTTTGCAAGCCCTCGCCAGCAGGGGCTTACGTGTTGGTATGGGTAGAGTATCAGGGGAAGTGTGATGCGGTGTGGTCCTAAGCACTTTAGCTCTATCTCTATTCCATAGTGGGTGCATGTGGGACGACAATAAACATTAACCTTTGGGAGGCTTCACACACTCGTGTATAGAGGTGAGGCGGCCACCGAACCTTTCTATAGCACATTGCAAACTTATATACCAGACCACAGATATGAATTGAATGCATGCATATGTTTATTGCATTATTTTGTTTGCTTACTAAGCCGTGATGTGTGCTCACCCTTTCGATGTCGAATATTTTTAGTTGATGATGCAGGTACCATTGTGGAAGAGTATATGAATGATTCTGTGTATGGGCACGTGCCTGCGATGGAGACTGAAGACATAGTGGAGACGCATGACTCCTCATGCGAGTGCAACTCATGCGTTTTCGATTAGATTTTTATTTGAACTATTAAGAAAATGTAATTGATATTTTATTTACTTATGTCTCGATTGATACAACATAATTTGATATTTTATTTATGATTATCACAGTTAGATTCTTCAGGTCATTTAATATTAAGACTTTCACTATTATGTATTTATTCTAATTATGGTTGTGGATGTGTATGGTTTAGTTTACAAGGACACAGCCTAATAGAGATCCTGGTTGAACCGTTCGTTTATTAGCGGTTCGTCACACCATGCTGAATAGTGAGGAATTGGGGTGTGACACAACCAATGTCTTTTTACTTAGGTTTAGTTATAGTTTGAATATCAGATATGTAATTGATTATTTATTTTTATGTCTTGTGTTTTGAGATAATTGGATTAAATATTTATTTATCACTGTTAGGCTCTTAGTTCATTATCTATAAGACTTCTACTTAATTGTTTATTACCTCTGATTATTAATGTTGAATGTGTGCGTGGTTTGATATGGTGGGTACGACCTATGCGAGATCCTAGGTGAACCATTGGTTTATTGGTAGTTCATCACACCATTCTGGTTAGACCAGAATTGGGGTGTGGCATGTGGAGTACTGTAATGTACAATCCTGGAAGGGGATTTCTTGTACTCGGATAGGATGGAGAGATCTCATTGCATTCCATAGTACCGATACATCGGAAATTAGGTGTAACATCACCTGTAGACATCAAAGGTGCTACTGAACCTTGAAGTTGGGAGAAGGCTTTGTCCACTACCCACAGTGTTTTATCTAATTTAATTAAATAAGCTTCATTAGGTTGGTGAACATCTTTTACACCAGCATAGACAAGTCTTAGAGTCCATGCATGGGTCCCAAGATAGGTTGAAAATCGAAAGGTAGGTCTTTCTAACCATTCCTAGGCTCATAAGTCAAAATAGACTGAACTGGTGGATAGAACCGGTTGGGCATTCCTCCGGTACTTGAGGTCAGTTAACACTTAGTCATTTCTTACGTATACTTAATCGAAAGACAAATCTGATGATTGATCACCCGGTTGGTTACCCGATTCACATACTGTTTACAGTAGTGAGGGTTCCAGTAGGTCATTTGGAGGCTAATCTGGGTGATCGGTCATTCGGCAATGGCTCCACTTGTAATTAAACCTATGCAGAGGCATGGCCAAATGGTGCCATGCACTTAACCGGTATGACGTATCCAGAAGATCGTTCTTCCAGTCAGGTGGCTCCAGTTACATCACTCTTGGTATGTGGCTCCGAATACTACTTGGTCTAATAGGCCAAGGCATTTTCCTTACCAGAGGATTGGTTGTGAGTCAACCAGTGTTAGGGCCACTACCAGTTCATCGGTTCATGCCTTTGGTTCTGGCCTAGAAGCCAAACACAAACTAGAGAAGGTTTCCTTCTTTGGGGAAAATTACCCACTGTAGTTTCCTTCACTCTAAGTGGTGGAAAGTACCTACCTACCATTATTGAACACAATGGGAGTCATTTAGACCCCATTATCATCTCCATTCATGGAGAGGGCAAGAATCTAGGTTCCTAGGTTAAGTTTTGGTCTCTATTCATGGAGGCCATTAATGGTAAAGTTCCACCATGGTCTCACATGCATTGCCCACAAGAAATGGAAGGGATGAAGGAAGGGAACCTACCTCAAGGAAAACCAGTGCTTGAGCTTCGGTTTCAAGCTTCACACCCCAGGTTTCTCCCTCAACACTCCCACACTCAAGGCAGCCAACGAGGAATAGAAATAAGGAAAAAGACCTCCTTATTTATAGCAACCAATAGAGAGAGAGAGAGAGAGAGAGAGTGAGAGAGAGAGAGAGAGAGGGAGAGAGTGTGTCCTATTCTTGTTTAACCAGTGGAAGTCAAGCGGAGGATCATTCATCCATTCAAGCCTTTGGTTGAGCTTAAAATATAATTAGACCTTGTTTTATATGCTCAATATGATGGTAATGCTTTCTAGTCTTCAAGTACCTCCTCCCACATGATCCAGTATCACTAAGTAACCTAAAGGACTGACCCATTTCATATGGAGGGTCACAAGATAAGGTGCCAAGGATTGACACAGTAAGACCCGATACAGAGGGATCTGAATCATGAGGATTTTGGAGTGGGTCTTACAATCCAGATCCTAAAAGAACGGGCCACTTCCTGGCCCCTTGTGGGAGTTATTCTTCGTTTCAATCCTAATGCGCGAGTCGATCCTCCAGAGCCCCCTCGACAAGACCGACCAAGACACCCAAGAGTGTGGGGTCAAAAGGGTGGAGCAGAGGGGGGTGGCTGCCTCACATGACAAAACAGTACTGGTTCTACCTCACAGTATAGCAGAATACCTGTCAAAGATAAGCTTGGACCGTTACCAAGGGTCAAGTTTAGATAGATTGAGGGTGTCCTAGAAGAACCTTTGATCCCAAGACATGCCCCACTACCAGAGGTTGACATGGGTGTGAATGACAAAGGAAAAGCGCCCATGGACCCATAGGTAGCAGCAAGAATAGAGGATCAGCTAGCACTCCTACATCAGAAAGTTAAAATTATGGAAAAGGCTGGTGTCACACCCCAATTCTACACCATTCAGAACGGTGTGATGAACCGCTAATAAACCAACGGTTCAACTAGGATTTCTAATAGGCTGTGTCCATTAAAAATAAAACCATACACATCCACAACCATTGTCAGAATAAATACACAATAGCGGAAGTCTTATAGTAATTGAACTGAGAAATCTAACTGTAATAATCATAATTAAAATATCAAGTTATTATTGTATCAACTGAGACATAAATAATAAAATATCAATTACATTACTTTAATAATTTAAATGAAAAATCTAATCGATACACATGAGTTGCACTCGCATGAGGAGTCATGCATATCCACTAAGTCTTCGGCTTCCATTGCAGCAACACGCGCGTACACCAGAGCACTCATATAATCTTCGATCGTAGTACCTGCATCATCAACAAAAAATATTCGACGTCGAGAGGGTGAGCACACATCATGGCTCAGTGAGCAAACAAAACAATGCAACAAACATATGCATGCATTCAATTCATATGTTTGGTCTGGTAAATAAGTTTGCAATGTGCTATAGAAAGGATAGGTGGCCAAAGGTTACGTTTATTGACGCCGCACCTCTATACACGAGTGTGTGAAGCCGCCCAAAGGTAACATTTATTGTCGTCCCACATGCACCCACCAAGGACAATGTACATGCAAAGGTTATGTTTATTGTTGTACCAGTTTCCCATACCAACACGTAAGCCCCAACTGGCGATGGCTCGCAAACTGGGCTCGCAACTAACCAATCCTAATGCCAATCAGTGTATCCAAGACCTCAGCCCAGCATCCCTCAATACGTCCATAGAGATAGGGCTAAGGCCCCCCGCCAGAGTCAGAGACTACACGGTTCGAGACCACCTCCCCTCATACCTTACGACGTAATAGTTCTGCTAAGGTAATGGCGATACGATGATGTCAGTGGACAAGACTTGAGTTAGAGAAAGAGTTAGAGTGCTGAGGCCCAGCCTATGACACCCCCCTTGATGTAAGACCCGTGTCAATCTAACCCGGTCTTACCACCTTGAACCAGGTTTACCCATCATGGTCGAGTCAAATGGACCAAGGGCGTGAAGGAGATCGAGATCCCAAGTATCAAATCGACCAAAAAACACATAAAATAGGGGAAGGGTCGCATACCCAGCTAAGCATGGTCGGACCTCCCAAAATAGAAAGTCAGACCCTCAGTTTTGAAGGGAGGGTCGGACAGCTTAGGACCCTAGGGTCGACGGGATCAATGACCCTCCCATCGACCCTCGGTTGCCATAAGAAAATAAAATTAGGGAATTTCCTAATTTTCGATTGGGATTCTCTCCAAATCTCAAAGGGACTTATTTTAGGATATTCCTACTCTATTTAAAGGACGTCCCTAAGCCACTTTCACTCCTTTCACAACCCTAATTGAATTGAGAGAAAGAGAGGAGAAGGAAAAGAGGAAGAAGAAAGGCAAGGAAGAGAACTTAGAAAAAAGGAGAAGAATTTCAGAGAAAAAGTAATCTTCTCAGGTATGGATACTAATTCCATGAGTTTCTACAGACCTTAGGTTAGTTATTGTTGAGAGTGTGATCTCAGAGAAACCCAAACCATCAAGCTATGGTTATGTTTTCATGAAAAACCATAGAAGAATGCATGAAAGCTATCTAGGTGGTTGATTCATGGTTCCAGACCATGGAATGAATGTTTAATGGAATGTAGAAGCAAGCCATAGGACCCCAAACACGAAGAATGGATTAAAAAGAGGGAATTGGACCAAAGTGCACAAAGGGTCGCACCGAGGGTCGATGACCATCCGACCCTAGGTGTTTCTGACCATCGAGCCTCAGTGTTCAGGAAGTTCAGAATTTGGGGAGGGTCGCACCCAGGGTCGATCAGGACTCCGACCCTACCTCCAACCCTCAGTTAACAGAATGGTTTTTAAATTCAGAATTATTTATAATTATATTCTGTCGACTTTGTTAGGTCTTCTAGCAATATAATAACACTGTAAAGGTGATTCTAAAGCTTGCAAAAGTATCTTATAGCAAACTAAGGTGAGGAACCAGAACTCCAAACTAAATTGGTTAATAACAAAAACTGTTTTCTATTTCTTGAGTCCTATGCCATACTTGATTATATGCGAATATGTTTGTAATGTGCATACAGCATGCCATCCAATATTTCTATTATTTGTTAATGCATATTTACTTTATTGTTTATAACATGATGATGATGATGATGATAGGAATAGGCATGTGCTTCTATGTGTGTGGTTGATGTACTTGATGCGAGCAAGTATCAGGGAAGGTGTGATGAGTACTTCAATAAACGTTAACCTTTGGCAGGTCTCAGCACTTTAGCTCTATCTCTAACTCAAGTCTTGTGGATTGGCAACGTCGTATCGCCATTACTTTAGCAGAACTATTGTCTCGTAGAGTATCAGGGGAGGTGGACTCGGTCCTTGTAGTCTCTGACTCTACCGGGGGGCCTTAGCTCTATCTCTATGGACATTCTGAGGGATGCTGGGGTGAGGCCTTGGATACACTTTTGGCATTAGGATTGGTTAGTTGCGAGCCCAGTTTGCAGCCCTCGCTAACAGGGGCTTACGTGTTGGTATGGCAGTATATAGCAATAAACGTAACCTTTGTTATATAATGTTTATGATTGGGTGCATGTGAGTTGACGGTAAACGTGATCTTTGGGTCACGTCACACACTCGTGTATAGAGGCGGGGTCAATAAACGTGACCTTTGACTACCTAAACCTTTCTATTTCATACTGCAAACTTTGAACCAGACCAAAGATATAAATTGATTTGCATGCATATGTATTGTTGCATTGTTTTGGCTACTCACTGAGCCGTGATGTGTGCTTACCCCTCGACGTCGAATATTTTTAGTTGATGATGTAGGTTATACCCTTGAATACTATGTGAATGCGTCTGCGTACGGGAACGTGGCAGCGATGGAAGCTGAAGCTGAAGTGGATACACACGGCTCCTCTTACGAGTGCAACTCATGTGTATTTGATTAGATATTTTATAGGTTTCTTTATTGGATTTATTAAGACATGTATTTGGTACTTAAATATTTATGTCTCAGTTGAAAACAGAATAATTTGCTATTAAATTATTAATATCATCTTAGTTTCTCAGTTCATGTTATTATAAAACTTTCGCTATTGTGTATTTACTCTGATTATGATTACGGATGTGTGTAAGTTTAGATAATGCGAGGATAGCCTATTTGAGATCCTGGTTAAACCGTTGGTTTATTAGCGGTTCATTACATCATTCTGAATAGTGCAGAATTGGGGTGTGACAACTTGGTATCAGAGCATCTCAGGCCTTGTCCGCTGAACTAACATACATTCGAGACAATTGTGAACTGAGATAGGATAAAAGTAAAAACAGTAATATTAACACATTGTAAGCAAAAGTGATGATTGAGACCAAATTTGAAAAGAGAATAATGCATCTATTAAAGGGAAAACAAGTTACATACAATGAGTGAGAGAAACAAAATGTATATACATAACTAAAGCAGAGTACAGTCCACAACCCGGACAGTTACTCTGTAGTACAAGAAATGAAAGTACGATCAAGAAGCTGGAGGCGAAGGAGGAGGCGAGGCCTCACGATCCCGGTCATAGTCCTCAGCATAGACTCTAGTTAACCAGGCTATCTGAGTCTGGGTCATCTGTAGGCTAGCTGTGAGATCGACTACCCTCCGATCAGTCACACGCTATACCTCTATAAGCTCTCCCATCCGTGTGTCTGATATGCGCTGGGCGGCTAAGAGCTCATCCACTCTCACACGCTGAGCGTCTAATAACTCCTCCATCCTCAGATCAGATCTACGCTGAGCCTCACTGATCTCCTGCAGCATCTCCATCATGTCAGAAGGTGGGAGTGAAGGACCAGCCGCATGCGAAGGACCAGCCTCAGGTACAGGATCCGTCGCAGAAGAAGTACCAACACTAGCCGCATGCGTAGGTGAAGGTGGTGGTATCGCGTCAACATCCATATACATGCGGTCATCATCATCGACAGGATCCACATGGGCTCTAGCAGCTGCAGTAGCAGCCTCAGCATCAGCCATCTCGATACGAGTGTGAGGGCGCACTATCGCGTTCCTCTCGTCATCACTAACCTGGGCATCCCGCATACCCATCTTGCAGATTGCCTCCCAATCTAGAGGCGACGAGAAGGTCTTCTCCTGGATCTTCTCTTCTACTAGGTCAACCCCCAAACGAGTCAGTAGCACTGTAATCATGCGTCCATAGGGTAGATAGGGTAGATTACCCCTATGACCGGACAATGTAGCACTAATCATTGTCCGCATGATGATGTATGAAAGGCAGACCGGCTATCTGGTGCAGATACTGTATATCAGGAACTGGGTCAGTTGAGAAACCCTCTCATAGTGCCCACTCTGCGGGATCAGATTATGCTAGATAATCTTGCAGAAGACCCGTGGAGCTAGACGCAAATAACAAGCTCTCATCTGCCATCGATCAGGATGGAGCAACTGATTGTCGATCTCTGCCCTCATCTCCATCTCAAAAAACTGGGGCTCTCCAGGCGCACAGTACACCATGGGGCCATCATAGGTAATGCCCAACAAGTCGGCCAGCTGCCGATAGTAGAAAGAAATATCTACCCCTTTGACGTAACTGGTGATGCGCAACTCCTGCCCATGCTCAACGTCATTGTAATTCCCCACCACCTGGAGATTACAATAGAACTGGCGCACCAAATCCAGACATGTGCACGGGTCGTATGTAATGACAGGAAGCCACCCCATGTCACCAAAGGCTCCCTCTACGTTGAACACGGCTAACTCAGCCAAGTTCACCATACGACCACCCTCAACCTTCTTACGGGTGTAGTCAGCATACCGTGCCTCGGCTTCATTGGAGCGGAAGCAAAGAGGATCACGAACTCTGGGTACCTTAGTACGAGCCATGGTATCTGCAAAACAAGAAAGAGAAGGAAAAATAAGGAAATTATGGGATAAAAAAAATCCAAAATTCAATTTAATAATGACGTAAGTGATGATAAAGCCCTATTTCTCACCATACAAGTGGGCATGAGAACTTACGTAGGTTAAAATACATCCTACAACCCACATACAGTAGGAAATTTTAACTGACGATGTCCAATTTGAAGAAATTCAAGAAAAATCGAAAATGTCGACAAATTAGGGCAAAAAGAGAAAATTTCAAGTTTCTCGATAACCAACCGATGAAACTCAAAAAATTTGAGGGCTTTCGTTCCTCGAGATTCCAATAACAAAATCCCCCAATAAAATTCGAATTTTTACGGTTGGAAAAAGTTTAATTTGGAAAATACAAGTTAAATGTGCGAAAACCTAGAAATGAAAACCTAAAAACAGGTAAAAATGGGAAGACGTACCTGTAGGGATTAAGTGGACGTCGAAACTCGGAATAAAATCGACCAACAATAGTGGAGTAGCACTGTAGCAACTCAGAGTGGAGAGGCGATTCGAAACGGGAGGGAAATAATAAGAAATGACCCAGAATCGGATCTTAAAAATCTGAATTTTGGTCCGAGGGTCGGACAATTCGACTAGAACAATCGACCCTCGAATCGACCCTCCCATCGACCCTCGGCTCTTGGGAGTCTGACAGAAAATCAAGGGTCGGAACTGAGGGTCGGATACCCATCGACCCTCGCATCGACCCTCAGCTCTCGGGAAGAACAGGTCATTCCCAGGGTCGGATTCCAAGGGTTGGACACACCATCGACCCTGCATAGAAAAAACAGTATTTTTTTATAAAATGAGCTAGAATTGGAATTGATTATTGATTAGCGTGCCTACATGAAATATGAATGACTTCTCACCTATTTTGATGATTTTCAGGCACCACCAATCACAGAAAAGAATTATGTCTGGACGTAGGGTGACCCGACAGACCCGAAATGCAGTCCCACCACCACCACCCGTGGAGGAGACCAGTCAAGAAAATAACTATGCACCGGGTAATCCAGAACTGGCAAACCCTACAAATTTGCCACCTCCACCACCAGAGCTAGCAACAGTGGTAATGAATCTGGCACAACAGCTGCAGCAGATGCAACACATACAGGCTCAGATGCAGGTTGCCATGGGAATTATGTTTCAAGCCACTCAGGCTGCACCCATGCACACAGGACAAGCCAGTGCAGCACCGGTGGGTAACCACCCAGCTCCTCAGACACCTCAACAACCGGCTGCACAAATTTCAGTGTAGGTACCGGAAGCAGCTCAGGGGAATTACCAGTATCCACCCCAAATGTTGGGGGCAAACCCCCAAAATCAGTTGGACCACTCCCGACTAGTGGAGAGATTTTTGAAGATGAAACCCAAAGAATTCAACGGCAAACCGTTTGATCCATTGTGACCAACCCACTGGATAGACGAGATGGAGAGAAACTTCCTCATGATGACTTATCACAGAGGAAGAGAAAGTACTATGCGCCACCTTCATGCTCAAGGGCGACGCACATCATTGGTGGAAATCCACGAAGGCATATCTACTGACCAAGCACGCCCTACTGACATGGGCTATATATAAAGAAGCCTTTTTTGAGAAATATTTTCCACGGAGCTTCAGAGATTCGATGGAGAAGGAGTTTCTGAGTCTTTATCAGGGACAGATGTCAGTGGATGCGTACCAACAACGTTATGAAGAGCAGTTTTTCTTCGCACCACTGAGTATGCAAGAAGAAGAAACAAAAACCCGTAGGTTTGTCACGGGTCTGAGAGGAAACATCAGAGAACATGTTTTGGGCTTAGAAAAGAGAATTTATAATGAAGCTGTCCAGATTGCTCGAGTTATAGAATCGAGCCAGAAGGAGAGTTATTTTACTCAGAACAGAGGCATCAAAAGGCCAGCCGAAAATTTTTACAACGGAGGCAATAACAAGACATATAAGCTTTTCCATCCTCAGAATTTAACTGCTGCAACCAAGACTACTCCAGCAGCTCAACCTCAGCCAAAGCCAAATTCTGAAGCCCCGAAGTGTTTTAACTGCAACCAGCCGGGACATATGGCAAGGGAGTGCCCTAAGCCCAAGAAGCAATTCCATCAGGGACGGGTATATGCTGTTATGTCCGAGGATGCGGCCGCATCACCCGATGTGGTCACAGGTATGACTGAAACTTTTTAAAGTTATAATTACATGAATGAGCATGTAGACTAAGTAAAGATAAATCACAGGTATTGTACCTATAAATGGCGTACCCGCCAGAGTACTCTTCAATTCCGGAGCTACTCATTCATTTATATCTGTGTCATTTGGAAAGAAGATGAAAGTTCCCATCAAAACATTAGACTACAAATTACTTGTACGGTCACCGATGGGGTTAGAAGTGGAACTAGAGAAAGGTTATGGACCATGTCCAGTTCTCATTGGAGAGAAGACCTTAGATGCAACCTTGATACAACTGGAGATGGTAGACTTTGATGTCATCTTGGGAATGGACTGGTTAGCTCGGCAGTCTGCAAATCTATTATGTGCAGAAAAGAAGCTAACGTTCAAAGACAAAGAAGGAGCTGAATTAAGTTTTTCGGGAACCAAACTTCCCCGGAGACGCAAGCTCATACTTTCAGCACTAAAGGCTAAGAAGTGCCTTGAGAAGGGGGCAATCAGGTATCTAGTATCCATGGTCGACCTAACCAAGGACGCACCACGAATGGAAGATATTGATGTCGTACGGGACTATCCTGACGTATTTTCGGAGGAACTACCCGGATTACCACCCGACCGAGCCACGAAGTTTGTGATAGACCTTATACCTGGAGCCGCACCAGTGTCAAAAGCACCTTATAGAATGGCTCCTATGGAACGGAAGGAATTAAAAGTGCAACTACAAGAACTGCTGGACAAGGGTTATATTCGACCCAGTATATCTCCATGGGGGCACCGGTGTTGTTCGTAAAGAAGAAGGATGGTAGCGTTCGATTATGCATCGACTATCGGGAGTTGAATAAACTGACAATCAAGAATCGATACCCACTACCTCAAAACGATGACTTGTTCGATCAGTTACAAGGAGCAAAAGTATTTTCTAAGATCGACCTTCGATCAGGATATCATCAGCTGAAGATTAAAGAAGGTGATATTCCGAAGACAGCATTCAAAACTAGATATGGACATTATGAATTTTTAGTTATGTCTTTCGGATTAACTAATGCACCGGCAACGTTCATGGAACTTATGAACCGAGTTTTCCACGATATGTTGGATACGTCGGTTATAGTATTTATTGATGATATATTGGTATATTCCAAGGACAAGGAAACCCATATCAAGAACCTAAACGCAGCCCTACAACGTTTAAGGAAAGAGAAGCTATATGCCAAATTTTCAAAGTGCGAGTTTTGGCTAAGTGAAGTCGCCTTCTTAGGCCATGTAGTATCCGCTGAAGGAATCAAAGTAGACCCCAGCAAGATCGAGGCTATTGTAAAGTGGGAAGCACCAAAGAGCGTTTCAGAAATTAGAAGTTTTCTGGGTCTAGCTGGTTATTATCGGAGATTCGTAGAAGACTATTCTTGGATTGCCGTACCTCTCACCAGTTTGACTAAGAAAGGTAAAAAGTTCGTGTGGACCGATAAATGTGAGAGGAGTTTCCAAACGCTGAAGTCCAGATTGATATCCTCCCTGATTTTAACTATTCCTATTCTAGGACAGACATTTACCTTATACACTGATGCGTCGGGATTGGGATTAGGATGTGTCTTATGCAAGGAGAGCAAGTGATTGCTTATGCTTCAAAATAGTTGTAGGTACATGAGAAAAACTACCCCACTCATGATTTGGAGTTAGCGGCAGTAGTACATGCTGTCAAGATATGGAGACATTACTTATACGGAGAGAAATTTTAGATTAAGTCGGACCATAAAAGTCTTACCTATTTATTTAATCAGAAGGAGTTGAATATGAGACAAAGAAGATGGCTGGAACTATTGAAAGACTATGATTGTGATATCCAGTATCATCCGGGAAAGGCGAACATAGTAGCGGATGCATTAAGCAGAAAAGCAATGATAAAATCTCAAGGAGAGGTTAGCACGACTGCAGCAATGTGTACTATCAGAACGGTATTCGATCACGGCAACGAGCAGTATGTGATAGATACAATGGATGGATCAGCCAACCAAGGGTTTATTCATCAATTTCTGAATATGTTTGCGGCGTTGATGAATATACCGGATATAGTGGATGAAGTGAAGACAACAATCAAAGCAGATCCTTATCTGAGAACAGTACAAGAAGTTATTGAGAAAGGTAGGACCAATCTTGAGTTCACCTTGGACGATGAGAAAGTACTAAAATACAAAGGAAGAATATGTGTACCTGAAACAGAAAGTGTAGACATTAGACACCGACTGATGAAGGAAGCCCATACCACCATCTATTCGATACACCCTGGAAGTACAAAAATGTATAATGATCTAAAGAAACTATATTGGTGGAGGGGAATGAAAGCAGATGTAGCTAAGTTCGTGTCTCAATGCCTAAATTGTCAGAAAGTAAAGGCTGAACGATAAAAACCCGTAGGACTGTTACAGCCATTACCGAAACCAGCATGGAAATGGGACTGCATCACTATGGACTTCGTCACGGGACTACCATTGACTCCTCGAGTAGTTGACGCAGTTTGGGTGATTGTGGACCGTCTGACTCAAACAGCTCGCTTCTTACCTATACGACCTCAGTATGCACTGGAAAGGTTAGCGAAGCTGTATGTGGATTATATTGTTCGATTACATGGTGTTCCAGAAAGCATTGTGTCGGATAGAGATCCACGATTTACTTCCAAGTTTTGGGATGGATTGCAAAAGGCTATGGGTACAACGTTGAAGTTCAGTACTGCATTCCACCCACAGACAGATGGACAGTCGGAGCGTACAATTCAGATTCTAGAAGATATGCTACGAGCATGTGTAATTGATTTCAAGGGATCATGGGATGAAAGATTACCACTGATCGAGTTCGCTTATAATAATAGCTATCAGGCTACTATACAGATGTCACCTTATGAAGCACTGTATGGCAGGAAGTCTCGAACTCCATTATTTTGGAATGAAGTTGGAGAACGTAGTATTATTGGACCGGAATTTGTTGAAGAGACTTGTCGAGTGGTCGACATTATCAAGGAAAGAGTGAGAACGGCTCAGAACCGTCAGAGGCAATATGCAGATACTCAACGCAGAGATTTGGAGTTCGCCGTAGGTGATAAAGTATTTTTGAAGGTATCGCCTATGCGAGGATTGCAGAGGTTCTGACAGAAAGGGAAACTATGTCCAAGATATGTCGGGCCGTATGAAATTCTAGCTAAGCGTGAAAAAGTGGCTTATTAGTTAGCACTACCACCATCTATGTCAAGTGTGCAAGACGTATTTCACATTTCCCTATTGAAGAGGTATGTCAAAGACCCAACGCATGTTTTGACAGTGGATTTGCCAAAATTGACTGATGATTTGACATTTGAAGTAACACCAACAGAAATCACTAGTCGAAAGGTTCAACGCCTACGCAATAGAGATATCTACTATGTTAAGGTCATATGGAAAAGTAGAGACATGGAAGAAATTACATGGGAAGAAGAGAATGTTTTGCGAAAGCAATACCCTCACTTATATGATTCAGAAGGTACGTACAATTTCGAGGATGAAATTTTTATAAGTTGGGGGGAGTTGTAAGACCCGTGTCAATCTAACCCGGTCTTACCACCTTGAACCAGGTTTACCCATATGGTCGAGTCAAATGGACCAAGGGCGTGAAGGAGATTGAGATCCCAGGTATCAAATCGACCCAAAAACACTTAAAATAGGGGAAGGGTCGCATACCCAGCCAAGCGGGGTCGGACCTCCCAAAATAGAAAGTCAGACCCTCAGTTTTGAAGGGAGGGTCGGACACCTTAGGACCCTAGGGTCGACGGGATCATCGACCCTCCCATCGACCCTCGATTGCCGTAAGAAAATAAAATTAGGAAATTTCCTAATTTTTGATTGGGATTCTTTCCTAATCTCAAAGGGACTTGTTTTAGGATATTCTTACTCTATTTAAAGGACGTCCCTAAGCCACTTTCACTCCTTTCACAACCCTAATTGAATTGAGAGAAAAAGAAGAGAAGGAAAAGAGGAAGAAGAAAGGCAAGGAAGAGAACTTAGCAAAAAGGAGAAGAATTTCAGAGAAAGATTAATCTTCTCAGGTATGGATACTAATTCCATGAGTTTCTACAGACCTTAGGTTAGTTATTGTTGAGAGTGTGATCTCGGAGAAACCCAAACCATCAAGCTATGGTTAAGTTTTCATGGAAAACCATAGAAGAATGCATGAAAGCTATCTAGGTGGTTGATTCGTGGTTCCAGACCATGGAATGAATGTTTAATGGAATGTAGAAGCAAGCCATAGGACCCCAAACACGAAGAATGGATTAAAAAGAGGGAATTAGACCAAAGTGCACAGAGGGTCGCACCGAGGGTCGATGACCATCCGACCCTAGGTGTTTCTGACCATCGACCCTCAGTGTTCGGGAAGTTCAGAATCTGGGGAGGGTCGCACCCAGGGTTAATCAGGACTCCGACCCTACCTCCGACCCTCAGTTAACAAAATTGTTTTTAAATTTGGAATTAATTTTAATTAAATTCTATCGACTTTGTTAGGTCTTTTAGCTATATAATAACACTGTAAAGGTGATTCTAAAGCTTGGAAAAGAATCTTATAGCAAGCTAAGGTGAGGAACCAGAACTCCAAACTAAATTGGTTAATAACAAAAACTATTTTTTATTTCTTGAGTCCTATGCCATGCTTGATTCTATGCGAATATGTTTGTAATGTGCATACAACATGCCATCTAATATTTCTATTATTTGTTCATGCATATTTACGTTATTGTTTATAACATGATGATGATGATGATGATAGGAATAGGCATGTGCTTGTATGTGTGTGGTTGATGTACTTGATTCGAGCGAGTATCAGGGGAGGTGTGATGAGAACGTCAATAAACGTTAACCTTTGGCGGGTCTCAGCACTTTAGCTCTATCTCTAACTTAAGTCTTGTGCATTGGCATCGTCGTATCACCATTACTTTAGCAGAACTATTGTGCCGTAGAGTATCAGGGGAGGTGGTCTCGATCCTTGTAGTCTCTGACTCTACCGGGGGGCCTTAGCTCTATCTCTATGGACATTCTGAGGGATGCTGGGGTGAGGCCTTGGATACACTTTTGGCATTAGGATTGGTTAGTTGCGAGCCCAGTTTGCAGCCCTCGCTAACAGGGGCTTACGTGTTGGTATGGCACTATATAGCAATAAACGTAACCTTTGTTATATAATGTTCATGATTGGGTGCATGTGAGTTGACGATAAATGTGATCTTCGTGTGACGTCACACACTCTTGTATAGAGGCGGGGTCAATAAACGCGACCTTTGACTACCTAAACCTTTCTATTGCATACTACAAACTTTAAAGCGGACCAAAGATATAAATTGATTTGCATGCATATGTATTGTTGCATTGTTTTGGCTATTCACTGAGCCGTAATGTGTGCTCACCCCTCGACGTCGAATATTTTTAGTTGATGATGCAGGTTATACCGTTGAAGACTATGTGAATGCGTCTGCGTACGGGAACGTGGCAGCGATGGCAGCTGAAGCTGAAGTGGATACGCACGACTCCTCTTGCGAGTGGAACTCGTGTGTATTTGATTAGATATTTTATAGGTTTCTTTATTGAATTTATTAAGACATGTATTTGGTACTTAAATATTTATGTCTCAGTTGAAAATAGAATAATTTGCTATTAAATTATTAATATCATCTTAGTTTCTCAGTTCATGTTATTATAAGACTTCCGCTATTGTGTATTTACTCTGATTATGATTACGGATGTGTGTAAGTTTAGATAACGCGGGGATAGCCTATTTGAGATCCTGGTTGAACCGTTGGTTTATTAGCAGTTCATCACATTATTCTGAATAGTGCAGAATTGGGGTGTGCCACTTGATACTCGCTCGCATCAAGCACACCAACCATACACATACATCCACATGCCTATTCCTATTATCATCATCATCATCATGTTATAAACAATAATTTAAATATGCATGAACAGTAATAATAGAAATATTAGATGAAATGTTGAATGCACATAACAAGCATACAAGCATGGAATCAATCATGGCATTGGACTCAAGAATAAAATAGTTTATTATTAACTAATTAGTTTAGGTCTTGTTCCCTCACCTTTGCTTGATCGTAGATCCTCTTTCAAGCTTTAAGAATCAACTAAATATCAATATTATATCACTAGAAAACCTAATCATGTCGATAGAATTTAATTAGAATTAATTCTAATTTTAAAAAGCATGTTGTTAACTGGGGGTCGATGCTAGGGTCGGAGGTTCCATCAACCTTGGGTGCTACCACCTAGATTCTGGACATCCCGAACACTAGGGGGTCTATTGTTTGGGTCTGGTAGGGTCAATTGGCCATCGACCCCCCCGTGCAACCCCCTATGGGTTTAGTCAAATTTTCATCCTACAGTCTATTCCTTCGTGTTTGGGTCCTATGGCTTGCTTCTACAATCCATTACCTACGTGTCCTATGGCTTACAACCATAGTTTATTCACCTACATGGTTTTTATGATCTCCCCCATGGTTTTTCATGAAAACCTAACCATGGATGGATGATTTGGGTTTCTCCTAGATCATTTCTCTTCACTATCTATTCTAAGGTCTGTAGAATTACATGGAGATAGTATCCATACCTGAGAATTAAGCTTGTTTCTCTGAAGTCTTCTCTTTGATCTTCTTCTCCACTTTTCTACTCTTCTCTTTCTCTTCTCCTTCTCTTCTCTTTCTCTCAATCCAATTAGGATTCTAAAAAGAGTGAAGGAGGCTTAGGGACATCCTATTAATAGAGTAGAAACTCCCAAAATAAGTCCCATTGAGATTAGGAAAGAATCCCTTTGAAATTTGGAAAGTTCCTAATTCACGGTTTCTGTCGGCAGACTGGGGGTCGATGAGGGTGTCGGAGATCCCGTCGACCCCTGGTTCTAAAATGTCTGACCCCCGGTTAAAAACTCAGGGTCTGACTTTTATACTGGGGGGTCCGACCCTGCCTTGCTGGGTATGAGACCCTCCCCCTTATATTTATGTTTTTGGGTCAGTTTAATACCTGGGATCGTGATCTCCCTCACACACTTGTTCCATTTGGCTCGACCAAGATGGGTAGACCTGGTTCAAGGTGGTAAGACCGGGTTAGTTCGATACGGGTCTTACAACTCCCCCCTACTTATAAAAATTTCATCCTTGAAATTGTACATACCTTCCGAGTCAAATAAATGAGGATATTGCTTTCGCATTCTCTTCTTCCCATGTGATTTCTTCCATATCTCTACTTCTCTAGGTGACTTTAACATAATAGATATCAATAATTGCATAGTCGTTGAACCATTCGGCAGGTGATTTTAGTTGGTGTTACTTCAAATGTCAAATCATCAGTCAAATCAGGTAGATCTACTGTTAGAACGTGCGTTGGATCCTTGACATACTTCTTCAATAAGGAAATATGAAATACGTCATGTACACTTGAATAGATGGTGGTAGTGCTAACTGGTAAGCCACTTTTCCACGTTTGGTTAGAATCTAATATGGCCCGACATATCTTGGACTTAGTTTCTCTTTCTGTCCGAACAATTTCAATCCTCACATAGGCGATACTTTTAAGAACACTTTAACACCCACAACGAACTCAAGGTCTCGGCGTCGGGAATCGGCATATTGCTTCTGACGATTCTGAGCTGTTCTCACTCTTTCTTTGATAATGTCGACCACTCGACAAGTCTCTTCAACAAATTCTGGTCCAACAATACTACGTTCCCCAACTTCATTCCAAAACAAAGGAGTTCGACACTTTCTGCCATACAGTGCTTCATAGGGTGACATCTGTATAGTAGCCTGATTGCTATTATTATAAGCGAAATCAATCAGTGGTAACTTTTCATCCCATGATCCTTTAAAATCAATTACACATGCTCGAAGCATATCTTCTAGAATCTGAATTGTACGCTCTGACTGTCCATCTGTCTGTGGGTGGAATGCAATACTAAACTTCAATGTTGTACCCATAGCCTTTTGCAATCTTTCCGAAAACTTTGAAGTAAATCGTGGATCTCTATCGGACATAATGCTTTCAGGTACACCGTGTAATCACACAATGTTATCCACATACAGCTTAGCTAACCTCTCCAGTGTATACTGAGGTCGTATAGGTGTAAAGCGAGCTATTTTAGTCAGGCGGTCTACAATCACCCAAACTGCGTCAACTACTCGAGGAGTCAATGGTAATCCTATGATGAAGTCCATAGTTATGCAGTCTCATTTCCATGCTGGTTCCGGTAATGGCTACAACAGTCCTACCGGTCCTTGTCATTCAACCTTTACTTTCTGATAATTTAGGCATTGAGACACGAACTTTGCTACATCTGCTTTCATTTCTCTCCACCAATATAATTTCTTTAGATCATGATACATTTTTGTACTTCCAGGATGTATCGAATAGATGGTGGTATGGGCTTGTTTCATCAATCGGTATCTAATGTCTAAGCTTTCTATTTCGGGTACACATATTCTTCCTTTGTACTTCAGTACCTTTTCTTCATCCAAGGTGAACTCAGGGTTAGTCCTACCTTTTCCGAGTCCTCTTGTACCGTACTTAGGTAAGGGTCTGATTTGATAGCTATCTTCACTTCATCAACTATATCTGGTATAATCTTCAATGCGGCGAACATATTTGAAAACCGATGAATAAACCCTTGGTTGGTTGATCCATCTGGTGCATCTATCAAAAACTGCTCATTACCGTGCTTGAATACCTTTCTGGTAGTACACATTGCAGCAGTTGTGCTAACCTCTCCCTGAGATTTTATCATTGCCTTTCTACTCAGCGCATCGACTACTACATTAGCTTTCCCTGGATGATACTGGATATCATAGTCATAGTCTTTCAATAGTTCCAGCCATCTTCTTTGTCTCATATTCAGCTCCTTCGGATTAAATAAATAAGTAAGACTTTTATGGTCTGATTTAATCTGAAACTTCTCCCCGTACAGATAATGTCTCCATATTTTGACAGCATGTACTACTGCCGCTAGTTCCAAATCATGAGTAAGATAGTTCTTCTCATGTATCTTCAGTTGTCTTGAGGCATAAGCAATTACTTGTTCTCCTTGCATAAGTATACATCCTAATCCCAGTCCTGACGCATCGGTGTACAAGATAAATGGTTGTCCTGGAATCGGGATGGTCAAGATTAGAGCTAATATCAATCTTGCCTTCAAGGTTTGGAAACTCTTCTCGCATTTATCCGTCCAGACAAACTTCTCGCCCTTCTTAGTCAAACTGGTAAGAAGTATGGCAATTCGGGAATAGTCTTCCACAAATCGTCGATAATATCCAGCTAGACCCAGAAAACTTCTAATTTCTGCAATGCTCTTCGGTGCTTCCCACTTTACAATAGCCTCGATCTTGCTGGGATCCACTTTAATTCCTTTAGCGGATACTACATGGCTTAGAAAAGTGACTTCCTTTAGCCAAAACTCATACTTTGTAAATTTGGCATAGAGCTTTTCCTTCAGTAGTTGCTGCAGAGCGGCATTTAGATTCTTAACATGAGTTTCCTCGTCTTTGGAGTAGACTAATATATCATCAATGAATACAATAACTGATGTATCTAACATGTCGTGGAAAACCCGGTTCATAAGTTCCATAAAGGTTGCTGGTGCGTTTGTCAATCCAAAAGACATGACCAAAAATTCATAATGTCCATATCTGGTCCTGAATGCTATCTTGGGAATATCACCATCCTTAATCTTCAACTGATGGTAGCCTGATCGAAGATCGATCTTGGAGAACACTTTGGCACCTTGCAATTGATCAAACAGGTCATCGATCCAAAGCAATGGATATCGATTCTTAATTGTCAGTTTATTCAGTTCTCGGTAGTCTATACACAAGCGAATGCTACCGTCCTTCTTCTTCACGAATAATACTGGCGCTTCCCATGGTGATATACTAGAGCGAATATAACCCTTGTCCAGTAATTTTTGTAGTTGTACTTTCAATTCCTTCAGTTCAGTAGGAGCCATTCTATAAGGTGCTTTCGATACTGGTGCGGCTCCAGGTATAAGATCTATAACAAACTCTGTAGCTCGGTCGGGTGGTAATCCTAGTAATTCTTCAGGAAATACGTCTAGAAAGTCACGTATGACCTCAATATCTTCCATTCTTGGTGCTTCCTTGGTAAGGTCGACCACAGATACTAAATTCCTGACTGCTCCTATCTCAAGGTACTTCTTAGCCATTAGCGCCGAGAGTATGAGCTTTCGTTTACGGGGAAGTTTGGTTCCTGAAAAACTGAACTCTGCTCCTTCCTTGTCTTTAAATGTCAGCTTCTTTTCGGCACACAATAGGTTTGCAGAATGCCGAACTAACCAGTCCATTCCCAAGATGACTTCAAAGTCTACCATCTCAAGTTGGATCAAGGTTGCATCCAAGGTCTTTTCATCAATAAGAACTGGTCATGGTCCATAACCTTTTTCTATCTCCACTTCTAATCCCATAGGTGATCGTACAAGTAGTTTGTAGTCTAAGGATTTAAAGGGTAGATTTAACTTCTTTCCAAAGGTCACAGATATAAAGGAATGAGTAGCTCCTGAATCAAAGAGTACTCTAGCGGGAATGCCATTAATAGGTACGATACCTGTGATTTGTTTTGATTTAGTCTACATGCTCATACAATGTAATACAACTAGCTATAAATTTAAGTCATACTTGTGACCACATTAGGCGATGCGGTAGCATCCTCCGATGTAACCACGTAAACTCCTTCTTGATGTAGCTGTTTCTTGGGCTTAGGACATTCCCTTGCTATATGTCCCACTTGGTTGCAGTTAAAACATTTTATCCCTTTAGTAATTGGCTTTTGTTGCTGTTGAGCTACGAGAATAGTCTTGGTTACAGCGGTAAAGCCTTGAGCATGGAAGGGTTTGAATGTCTTGTTATTCCCTCCGTTATAAGAATTTTCTGCTGGCCTTTTTATACCTCTGTTTTGCATGAAATAACTCTCCTTCTGGCTCGATTCTATAACTCGAGCAATTTATGCCGCTTCATTATAGATTTTCTTTTCATGTCCCAGAACGTGCTCGTGGATGCTTCCCCTAAGTCCCATGACGAACCTTCGGGTCTTTGTGTTTTCCTCTTGCATACTAGTGGGTGCAAAGAAGAACAGCTCTTCATAATGCTGTTGATACGCATCCACGGTCATCTACCCCTGATATAAACTCAGGAACTCTCTTTCCATAGAATCTCTGAAACTTTTCGGAAAGTACTTCTCAAAGAACGCCTCTTTATAAATATCCCAAGTCAGTTGGGCATGCTTTGTAAGTAAATATGTCCTGGTAGACCTCAACCAATGGTGTGCATCTCCTTTCAGCATAAAGGTGGCACACACCACTTTTTCTTCTTCATTTAATGTCATCATCATAAAGTTTCTTTCCATTTCGTCAACCCAATGTGCTGGCCATAAAGGATCTGCTGGCTTGCCATTAAATTCTCTGGGCTTCAGTTTCAGAAAATGCTCCACCAGTCTGGAGTGGTCTAGTTGTTGTGGGACATACGCTCCATACATAGGTGGTTGGTATTGATATCCATCTTGAGCTATCTCTGGATTTTGTACTTGAGCCCGCATGATAGGAGTCTGAGGTGCATGGGGTACTGTGTTACTCCCCCTGGTGATGTGCTTGCCTATCCTGCTGGCATTGGAGGTGTCTGTGCAGCTGGAAGAGTTATGCCTATGGCAGCTTGTATAGTAGTTTGTGCCTATTGCATTTGCTGCAGCTGTTGGGCCAAGTTCATTACGACTGTGGCCAAGTCTGTAGGTGGAGCTGACAGATTTGTACGATTTGTCTGCCCATTTATGACGGACTGTGCCATGTTCGTGTTCCCCTGTGTTTTCAGGTGTGTATGGTTATCTTCCCCCACAGGTGGTGGTGGTGGAATAGAGTTATGGCTCTGTCTGGTTGCTCTGCATCCCGCCATTAATTAATCTAATAGTGGGATTGCCTGAAATCATTGAACACGAGAGACAATCATTAAATACTTCATTCTCATAGTTTAAAACCACTAACAATTGCAAATTTCAAATTTTTTAGATCATTCTGTCGAAAATGCAGTGTTTTCACTGCAGGGTCGATGGTGGGGGTCGATGGGTGTCCGACCCTCAGTATGCGACCCTGAGAAATCACCCATTCTTCTCGAGAGCCGGGGGTCGATGGGGGGGTCAGAGTATGTCTGACCCAGGGTGCGACCCCTGGTTCTCTGTCAGATTCCCGAGAGCCGAGGGTCGATGTGGGGGTCGATGGGTGGGTCGATTGTTTTATTCGAATTTTCCGACCCCTGGACTAAAAATCAGATTTTTAAGTTCCATTCAAGTCCATTTCCCATTCTTTCTTCTCCGCTTCGACTCATCTCGTCCCTCTGAGTTGCTACAGTGACAACTCCGGTCCGTTGGTGGTTTGCACTCCATGTTTCGTCATCTACACCTCCGCTACAGGTATGTCTTCTATCTTTTCATGTTTTTAGGTTTCTTTACCTAGGTTTTTGTTCGTATATCTAGTATTTTTCAAATTAAATTTTTTCCAACCGTAAAAATTTGATTTTTATTGGGGGCTTTTGTTGTTGGTGACTCGAGGAACAAAAGCCCTCAAAAATATTTGAGTTTCACTGGTTGGTTATCGAGAAACTCAAAATTTACTCTTTTTGCCCTAATTTTGTCGAGATTTTGAATTTTTTGAAATTTCTTCCAATTCAATATCATTAGTTGAAATTTCTGACTGTATGAGTCTCACAGATAGTTTAGGATCTATGTAAGTCCTCCTGCTCACGTGTATGGGTGAAAAGTGAGGGTTTTGACCAATTTACGTCGTTATTATGTGAAAATGTTGGGTTTTTCCTCTCTACTAAACCATTATTTGTTTTTCTTTCTTATTTACAGATACTATGGCTCGTACCAAGTGTCACACCCCAATTCTGCACTATTCAGAATGGTGTGATGAACCGCTAAATAACCTATGGTTCAACCAGGATCTCTAATAGGCCATCCCCGCGTTATCTAAACTTTACACACATCCACAATCATAATCAGAGTAAATACACAATAGTGGAAATCTTATAAATAAATGAACTGAGAACCAAGATGATATTAATAATTTAATAGCAAATTATTCTGTATCAACTGAGACATAAGTAAATATTAATACAAGTCTTTAATAAATCCAAATAAAAGAAATCTATAAAAATATCTAATCAAATACACACGAGTTGCACTCGCAAGAGGAGTCGTGTGTATCATCTTCAGCTCCAGCGTCCATTGCTGCTATATTCTCGTACGCAGACGCGTTCATATAATCTTCGACTGTGTAACCTGCATCATCAACTAAAAATATTCGACGTCGAGGGGTGAGCACACAACACGTCTCAGTGAGTAGCCAAAACAATGCAACAATACATATGCATGCCAAAAGTCAATTTATATCTTTGGTCTGGTTTATAGTTTGCAATGTGCAATAGAAAGGTTGGGTGGTCAAAGGTTAACGTTTATTGACACCGCCTCTATACACAGGGTGTGGAAGCCCGCCCGATGGTTAACGTTTATCGTCGTCCCCATCCACCCTACCATAACATTATAAAACAAAGGTTAATGTTTATTGCTATATAACGCTATACTAACACGTAAGCCCCTGTTAGCGAGGGCTTGCAAACTGGGCTCGCTGCTAACCAATCCTAATGCCAAACAGTGTATCCAAGGCCTCACCCCAGCATCCCTCAGAATGCCCATAGAGATAGAGCTAAGGCCCCCCGATAGAGTCAGAGACTACAAAGACCGAAACCACCTCCCCTGATACTCTACGACATAATAGTTCTGCTAAGGTAATGGCGATACGTTGATGTCAATGCACAAGACTTGAGTTAGAGATAGAGCTAAAGTGCTGAGACCCGCGAAAGGTTAACGTTTATTGACGTTCTCATCACACCTCCCCTGATACTCGCTCGCATCAAATACAACAATCACACACATACAAGCACATGCCTATTCCTATCATCATCATCATCATCATGTTATAAACAATAAAGTAAATATGCATGAACAAGTAATAGAAATATTGGATGGCATGCTGTATGCACATTACAAACATATTCGCATAGAATCAAACATGGCATAGGACTCAAGAATAGAAAACAGTTTATTATTAATCAATTTAGTTTGGAGTTAAGGTTCCTCACCTTAGCTTGCTAAAAGATACTTTTCCAAGCTTTAGAATCACCGTTATAACGTTATTATATTGCTAGCAAACCTAACCAAGCCGATAGAATTTAATTAGAATTAATTCAGAATTTAAAACCATTCTGTCAACTGAGGGTCGATGCTAGGGTCGATGGGTCTATCGACCCTCCCTCCATTCTGGACTTCCCGAATGCTGAGGGTCGATGGTCAGAATCACCTAGGGTCGGATGGTCTATCGACCCTCGGTGCGACCCTTGGTGCACTTTGGTCCAACTTCCACTTTTTAATCCATTCTTCGTGTTTGGGGTCCTATGGCTTGCTTCCTACATTCATTCAACAGTCATTCCATGGTCTAGAACCATGTATAATCCATCTAAATACTTTTCGTGCATCCTCCTATGGTTTTCCATGAAAACCTAACCATGGATGGATGGTTTGGGTTTCTCCGAGATCCTACACTCAACCATATCTAATCTAAGGTCTGTAGAAACTCATGGAATTAGTATCCATACCTGAGAAGATTAATCTTTCTCTGTAACTCTTCTCCTTTTTGCTAAGTCTTCCTCCTTGTCTCCTTTCTTCCTCTTTTCCTTCTTCTCTCTTTCTCTCAATTCAATTAGGGTTGTGAAAGGAGTGAAAGTGGCTTAGGGACGTCCTTTAAATAGACTAGGAACATCCTAAATAAGTCCCATTGAGATTTGGAAAGAATCCCACTTGAAAATTAGGAAATTTTCTAATTTCTATATTCGTCAGAAACCGAGGGTCGATGGGAGGGTCGATGATCCCGTCGACCCTAGGGTCTTAAGCTGTCCGACCCTCCCTTAAAATCTGAGGGTCTGACATTCTGTTTTGGGAGGTCCGACCCTACTTGGCTGGGTATGCGACCCTCCCCTAAAATTAAGTGTTTTTGGGTCGATTTTATACTTGGGATCTCGATCTCCATCACGCCCTTGGTCCACTTGACTCGACCATGATGGGTAAACCTGGTTCAAGGTGGTAAGACCGGGTTAGTTTGACACGGGTCTTACACCAAGGTACCTAGTGTTCGCGACCGTCTTCGCTTCCGTTCCACTGAAGCCGAGAATCAGTATGCCCGCTACGCTGGCAAGAAAGTAGAGGGAGGCCGCAAAGTAGACTTCGCTAGCTTGGCCTTGTTCAACGTAGAGAGGGTTTTTGGTGATATGGGCTGGCTCCCTGTCATCACCTATGACGCCTGCACTCGGCCGGACTTAGTGAGACAGTTCTACTGTAATCTCCAGGTGGTGGGAGATTACAACGATGTTGAGAGAGGTGGTGACCTTCGGATCACCAGCTACATCAAGGGGGTTGATGTTTCATTCGATTATCGACAGCTGGCCGACTTGTTGGGCATTTCTTATGATGGCCCCTTGGTGTTCTGTGCTCCTGGAGAGCCCCAGTTCTTTTCTTTACAGATGAGGGCTGAGATAGATCGATGAGGGCTGAGATAGATCGTCAGCTCATCAGACCTGATCGCTGGGAGATGAAAGCGAGTTATCTGCGTTCAGATCCACGGGTATACTGCAAGATTATTCAGCATAACCTGATACCGCAGAGTAGTCATTATGAGAGGGTCTCCCAGTTGACCGAGTATCTGTTGTACTACATATGCACTAGGCAGCTCATCTGCCTTCCCTATATCATCATGCGGACGATGATCAGTGCCACATTGCCCAGTCACACTGGCAACCTATTTTATGGACGCATGATCACTACCTTGCTTACCCGTCTGGGGGTTGATTTGTTGGATGAGAAGATTCAGGAGAAATCCTTCTCATCGCCTCTTGATTGGGAGGATATTTGCTAGATGGGCATGTGGGATGCCCAGGTCAGCGATGAGGAGAGGAAAGCGATGGTGCGCCCTCGCACTCGAGTGGAGATGGCTGACGCTGAGGCAGCAGCAGCAGCCGCTGGAGTAGGGGTTCATGGGGATGATGACGATCGGCTATACATGGATGTGGATGTCATAACTCCTCCATCACCTACTCATGCTACTGGAGCTGGTACGTCTTCCTCAGCTAGTCCTTCGCATGCAGCTGGTCCTTCGTATGCTCCTTCTGATGACATGATGAGGATCTTGCATGAGATACGAGAGGCTCAGTGTATGTCTGACTTGAGGATGGGAGAGCTTCTAGAGGCACAGTGCTTGTCCGATCAGCGGGTGGGAGAGCTTCTGGTTGCTTAGCGCATGTCGGACCAGTGGATGGGAGAGCTTCTAGCTGCTCAGCATATGTCGGATCAGCGGATGGGAGAGCTTAGGGATGCTCAGCGTGTGACTGACCAGCGGGTGGCTGATCTCACAGCTAGTCTCCAGACGACCCAGACTCAGATAGTTTGGTTGACTGGAGTCTACGCTGAGGACTATGATAGAGACCGTGAGGCACCGCCTCCCCCATTACCTCCAGCTTCTTGATGTACTTCTTTTATCTTTCTTTTTGTACTTCAGAGTAACTGTCCAGATTGTCGACTGTACTCTGCTTAAATCATATATATATATATAAACATTTGTTATTCCTTCTGGTGGTATATAAATTTGTTTCTCATTTAATAGATGCATTATTCTCTTTCAGTATAGTCTCAAACAACACAGATGCTTATGGTGTATTATTATTACATCTTTTAAATTTTTATCCTATCTCAGTTCACGACCATTTGTGAAAGTATACGGTTTCATAGACAAGGCCTGAGACGCTCTGATACCAAGTTGTCACACCCCAATTCTACACCATTCAGAACGGTGTGATGAACCGCTAATAAGCCAATGGTTCAACAAGGATCTCTAATAGGCTGTGTCCATTAAAAATTAAACCATACACATCCACAACCATAATCAGAATAAATACACAATAGCGGAAGTCTTATAGCAATTGAACTGAGAAATCTAACTGTAATAATCATAATTAAAATATCAAGTTATTGTTGTATCAACTGAGATATAAATAATAAAATATCAATTACATTCCTTTAATAATTCAAATGAAAAATCTAATCGAATACGCATGAGTTGCACTCGCATGAGGAGTCATGCGTATCCACTAAGTCTTCGGCTTCCATTGTAGCAACACGCGCGTACACCGGAGCAATCATAAAATCTTCGACCGTAGTACCTGCATCATTAACTAAAAATATTCGACGTCGAGAGGGTGAGCACACATCATGGCTCAGTGAGCAAACAAAACAATGCAACAAATGTATGCATGCATTCAATTCATATCTTTAGTCTGGTAAATAAGTTTGCAATGTGCTATAGAAATGATAGGTGGCTAAAGGTTACGTTTATTGACGCCGCACCTCTATACACGAGTGTGAAGCCGCCCAAAGGTAACGTTTATTATCGTCCCACATGCACCCACCATGGACAATGTACATGTAAAGGTTACGTTTATTACTGTACCAGGTGCCCATACCAACACGTAAGCCCCTACTGGCGAGGGCTCGCAAACTGGGCACGCAACTAACCAATCCTAATGCCAATCAGTGTATCCAAGGCCTCACCCCAGCATCCCTCAATACGTCAATAGAGATAGGGCTAAGGCCCCCCGGTAGAGTCAGAGACTATACGGTCCGAGACCACCTCCCCTCATACCCTACGACGTAATAGTTCTGCTAAGGTAATGGCGATACGACGATGTCAGTGGACAAGACTTGAGTTAGAGATAGAGCTAGAGTGCTGAGGCCCGCCTATGACACCCCCTGATACTCGCTCGCATCAAGCACACCAACCACACACATACATCCACATGCCTATTCCTATCATCATCATTATCACCATGTTATAAATAATAATTTAAATATACATGAACAATAATAATAGAAATATTGGATGACATGTTGAATGCACATAACAAGCATACATGCATGGAATCAATAATGGCATTGGACTCAAGAATAAAATAGTTTATTATTAACCAATTAGTTTAGGTCTTGTTCCCTCACCTTTGCTTAATTGTAGATTCTCTTTCAAGCTTTAAGAATCAACTAAATATCAATATTGTATCACTAGAAGACCTAATCAAGTCGATAGAATTTAATTAGAATTAATTTTAATTTTAAAAGCATGCTGTTAACTGGGGGTCGATGCCAGGGTTGGAGGTTCCATCGACCCTGGGTGCTACCACCCAGATTCTGGACTTCCCGAACATTGGGGGTCGATTGTTAAGGTCTGGTAGGGTCGATTGGCCATCGACCCCCCGTGCAACCCCCCGTGGGTTCAGTCAAATTTTCATCCTACAGTCCATTCATTCGTGTTTGGGTCCTATGGCTTGCTTCTACAATCCATTACCTACGTGTTCTATGGCTTACAACCATAGTTTATTCACCTACATGGTTTTTATGATCTCCCCCATGATTTTCCATGAAAACCTAACCATAGATTGATGATTTGGGATTCTCCTAGATCATTCCTCTTCACTATCTATTCTAAGGTCTGTAGAATTACATGGAGATAGTATCCATACCTGAGAATTAGGCTTGTTTCTCTGAAGACTTCTCTTTGATCTTCTTCTCCACTTTCCTTCTCTTCTCTTTCTCTTCTCTTTCTCTCAATCCAATTAGGGTTCTAAAAGGAGTGAATGAGGCTTAGGGACGTCCTATTTATAGGGTAGAAACTCCCAAAATAAGTCCCATTGAGATTAGGAAAGAATCCCATTGAAATTTGGAAAGTTCATTATTCACGGTTTCTGTCGGCAGACTGGGGGTCGATGAGGTGGTCGGAGATCCCGTCGACCCCTGGTTCTAAAATGTCTGACCCCCGGTTAAAAAACTCAGGGTCTGACTTTTATACTGGGGGGGTCCGACCCTACCATGCTGGGTATGCAACCCTCCCCCTTATATTTATGTTTTTGGGTCAGTTTAATACCTGGGAGTGATCTCCGTCACGCACTTGATCCATTTGGCTCGACCATGATAGGTAGACCTGGTTTAAGGTGGTAAGATCGGGTTAGTTCGATACGAGACTTACAACTGGTGTCGCTCTAGAAGATGATAGGGACTATTCCATGGATAATTCTCTCACCGACATTCTTATGAGAGTCCCCTTACCCAAGCGATTCAAAATGCCACCCGTTGACTCCTACAATGAATCCATTGACCCAGTCGAAAATTTAAACAATTTCATGGGTGCAACGGTACTCCACGTTAATCCAGATGCAATCATGTGTAGGGCTTTTCCCCTCACCTTAAAAGGCACTACAAGGATGCGGTTCAACAACCTGCCCCCAAGGTCAATTGACTCATTCAAGACAATGAGCAAGTTATTCCGAATGCACTTTCAAGGATGCAGGGTGCAACGGAGGACAAGCACGCACGTCATGAACATGAAGCAAAGGTCCAATGAATCTCTACACGCATTCCTGGCCAGATTTAACCTTAAGGTGCTCTAAGTTAAGGACATTGAGGATTCGGTTCATTACACCACCTTAAGGGCAGCAGTCACCGATGAAAACCTAAAATTTTCCATTGCAAAAAAGAAACTAGCCAACCTACAAGAACTTTTAGCTCAGTGTGAAAAGTATGCAACCGCCAATGAAGTTTATGAAGCTAACAAAGGTATGGCCAATGCTTCGAGAAAAAGAGTGGAAAAAAAAAAGAGATCAAGGTTGTTTAAGAGAACCTAAAAGGTGAAGAATATAAGAGGCTAGAGCGCGGGTACACTCTTCTGAACAAGCCCCTCGGAGACATCTACATGCTCATTGCAAATGATGGGTATCTCTAGAGGCCCCCAAAATCATCACCAAAGCTAAGAGGAGGAACCCAAACAAATACTACCGATATCACCGAGACATTGGTTATACCATCGATGAATGCTGGAACCTCCAGGCCGAGGTTGAAAATCTCACCAGGAGAGGATATTATGGTCAGTAAGTTGACCATGATACGACTAAACTACCAGCACCTCCGCTAGAGGATCGAAGGATGCCACCCACACCATAGTGAGAAAGAACTCCCACAAGGGAGCCAATAAGAGAAGATAGAAGAGAAGAAAGAAGAGAAGATAGAAGAGGTCCTTCGAGGGAGGAATGAAGGAGAAAAAGAGAGAATGAATGAGGATATTGAGAATAACCATTCATCAACGGATGCTGCTTTGATCAGCATCGTGAGTATGAGCCTTGATGAGAAGAGGAACGACGCAAAGGTCTAACCCCCGCCAATCAAGATGTAGGGGTCATTCGTGGACAGGTCGCTTTCAAAGTTGATCCTGTGCCACCATAAATGCATGAGAAGGGGAGAGTTCTCAACTCCCTAAAAACAAGAGGAAGATCTCTTAGGAGAACTGATCTGAGGATCGCTTGATTGAGGCAAGATCAAACTCGACCCCCTCCACCACTACAAATCCTCGACCCACTGGAGCCATGTGTGAATTCTCTTTTTGATTGAGTAAATGCACTCAGAGTCATGGAACCAGGATATGTCCTACCCATAAGGGCTCATACCTCAGAAATATAAGACCTCAGTATGGCCCAAAGGGAAGTGATTGGAAATGACCGACCCTATGTGACCAAGCCAGCAACCTCGGCCTCGGTAGAAAACTTAGAGTATGATCCTTTTAAGGAAGGAAAAAAAACAATGATCATCACTGTAGGGCCCGCCGTAGGTAACACATCCTCAAAAGCACGAAAGCATATGTGAGGAGTGTCAAATCAATGGAATGGCCAAGAAAAAGAGCATAAATAGGAGACTTTCTCACCTTCAGCGACAAAGATTTGTGTGGGTTGGAACTACCCCATGAGGATGCCATTGTCATCACCATGAGGATAGATGCTAGTGATGTGCACAAGATAATGGTGGACACCGGTAGCTCTGCCAACATCATCTACTGGCAAGCCATCCAAAGCAGAGAGATCCCTCCAGAATGCTTGTTGCAAATGAATTACCCTTTTGTAAGTTTCTCAGGTGATTTAGTCCCAGTCAAAGGTTCCATCCAACTGCCCGTCAGCGCAGGCATGAATCCTAGGGTGTCTAGGGTCATGATGAATTTTTTGGTGGTCGATGTGCTTTCTTTGCATAACACATTGTTCGGAAGACCTGGTATAGCTACCCTGCGATTGGTACCCTCTACATATCACCTCGTCATTAGGTTCCCCACTCCTAGACGGGCTGGAGAGTGCTGCACTGACCAGCTGGTCCCACAAAAATGTTATTCGGCCAAACTTATAGATTTCAAAAAGCCTGCACAAGCCATGCCGATTCACATTTAGGATATACGGGATGATCCCAAAAAATAAAGGGGAACCCCAACTGAGGATCTGGTCAACATTCCCTTATGTGCGGCGGACCCTAAAAGAATTGTCCAGATAGGTTCTATGCATGTGAAACCTCGGAAGATAGAGTTGATAAACTTCCTATGCGACAATGCAGATCTCTTTTCCTGGTCGATAGTGGATATACCCAGTATTCCACGAGAGGTAGTAGAGCACTGCCTAATTATTGATCCCCAGCGCTGCCCGATCTGCCAAAAGAAAAGGTCCTTTGCTCTTGCGTGGCAACTTGCTATTGGTGAAGAGGTGGAAAAGCTCCTAAGAGCAAGGGTCATCAGGCAAGTAAGTTATCCGGAGTGGATTTCAATGTTGTTCTGGTCCCTAAGCCAGGGGTCAAATGAGGCATATGCATCGACTTCTCTGACCTAAGCAAGGCGTGCCCCAAAGATAGTTTCCCCTACCTCACATCGATCAGCTCATTGATGCCACAGCCAGACATGAACATCTAAGTTTCATGGATGCGTATTCCAGCTACAACCAAATCAAAATGGATGCAGTGGACATTGAGAAGACAGGCTCCGTCACTAACAGTGGATTATTTTGTTATGATGTCATGCCCTTCGGTCTTAAAAATGCCAAAGCAACATACCAGAGGTTAGTTAATCAAATTTTTGAGGAACAAATTGGCAAAAATGTCGAAGTTTATGTTGACAACACGTTGGTGAAAAGTTTGTCAGGAAACACCCATGTTAAGGACTTGGAAGAGGCATTTAATGTCCTTCAGAAGTATGAGATGTGGCTAAACCCTGCCAAATGAGCCTTCGGTGTCACCTATGGTAAATTCCTTGGGTTTATGCTTTCTAGCTGCGGCATCAAAGCCAATCTAGAAAAAATATCGGCCATCCTTGACATGCCAGTTTCCACAAGGGTGAAACAAGTTTAGGAGTTGATAAAAAGAATAGCGGCTTTAAGCAGAATCATGTCAAGGTCGGCGGATAGATGCCTTCTATTTTTCTAAACCTTAAAACGCAACAAGAAGTTTTGAATGGACAATGGAGTGCCAGCAGGCATTTGATGAATTGAAAGCATACTTGGCATCCACTCTGCTGTTAGTTAAGCCCGAGGTTGGGGAAAGTTTGGAATTATACCTCACTGTATCTCTTAAAGCGGTCAGTGTGGTATTACTCAAAGAGGTTGATGCTGCACAGAGACCAATTTATTATGTGAGAAAAATACTACTCAATGTGGAGACACGATACAAATTTATTGAAAAGATCACTCTGGCATTGCTTACCGCGGCAAGAAAGCTTCGCCCTTATTTCTAGGTGCACTCCATAGTCGTCTTGACTAATCAGCCACTGAAGAAGATTCTTTCTCGGCCAGATGTCTCAGGCCGCATTATCAATTGGGCAGTCGAATTGGGAGAGTTTGACATCATCTAAAAGCTAGGAACTGCAATCAAGGCGCAAGCATTAGTCGATTTCCTCATTGAGTCATCACTACCCAAAGAGGCCGAAGAAAATATGGAAGGAAAGAAGGTAGAGAATGCACCGCAACTGCCTTGGACCTTGTTCATAGATGGAGCTTCCAACAAAGAAGAGGGCGGAGCCAAACTTCTACTTACCAGCCCGAAAAGTTTCCAAATTCAGTATGCCCCCCAATTCAAATTTCGGACCTCAAACAATGTGGATGAATATAAGGCCCTTCTTGCAGGGCTTCATCTAGCCAAACCGATAGTGGCTAAAAAGGTAGAAGCCTCTAGTGACTCCCAATTGATAGTTAAACAAGTCAATGGTGAATATGAGGAAAGAAAGGCATGCATGATGGCATACTTATAAAAGGTGCAAAAAGCCTCATCAACCTTTGAAAGTTTCACACTTTGATACATCCTAAGAGATTAGAATGCACAGGCCGATGCCCTTTCTAAGTTGGCTACCTCGGACCTATCCGACCTCAGTTACTTGGTCTATACTGAAACCATACTCAAGTGAAGTGTTGATCCAAGCACAGAGGTAGTAATGCTCACTGCAGCGGAACCATCGTGGATAGATCTGATCTATTCATATCTGAAAGAAACCCTCCCTGAAGAAAGGAAAGAGGCCAGAAGCATACAATCCAAGGCCACTCACTAAATACTTGAGCAGGACGTGCTATACAAAAAAGCCTTTACATTCCCACTGCTCCAATGCTTACGTCCATCCGAAGCAGCCCTTGTAATCAAGGATGTGCATGAAGAAATTTGCAGCGCTCACTTGGGAGGAAGGGCCCTGGTGCATAAAATCTTAAGGCAGGGGTACTATTGGCCAAAGATGAGGGATGAATGCTTAGATTACATAAAGAAGTGCAAAAGCTGCCAGTTATACGCCCCGGTTCCCCATCTCCTGGTGGCCCCTTTGAGGTCAATTGAGCATCCCCAATTCCCTTTGCAATTGGGGGAATGGACATCATGGGTCCTTCCCCCCCCCCACTCTCTACCAACGAAAGTTCATCATTGTCATGGTGGATTACTTTACTAAATGGGTTGAAGCAGAGGCAATATCAAGCATCCTGGAGAGCACGATCCATGAATTTTTCAAGAAATCTATCACCTATCAATATGGTATCGGCGTGTGCTAATCATGGACAATGGGAAACAGTTTGACAACAAGGCCTTTGCCGAATTCTGCAGCGAGAATAGCATCGACCATAAGCATGGTGCAGTGAAGCATCCTCAGACCAGTGGTCAGACAGAATCAACTAACAAGATTCTCCTTAAAGGAATGAAGACACACCTCGAGGGTACCAAAAGGCATTGCTTAAATGAACTCCCGCACATACTATGGGTAGATCGCCCCCAAGACTACTACCAGAGAATCCCACTTATGTTGGCCTTAGGTTGCGAAGTAGTCATCCCATTGGAAGTTCGCATTCCCTCGCGTAGGGTCACTCACTATGACCCCGAAACCAATGATGAAGGACTCCGAATCAATTTGGATTTACTACAAGAAACTCGTGACCAAGCACAGCTCAGAATTGCAATGCACCAGCAACAAACCACGAAGCATTACAACAAGAGGATCAAAGAGTGCCACTTTTAGGTTAGGGACCTTGTACTAAGGAGCACAATTGCATCTGATCCAACCAATCAGGGTAAGTTAGCCCCTAACTGGGAAGGACCCTACAGGGTCACTCGGTCACTTCAGAATAGCAGCTACCACCTCAAAGATATAGATGGAAAGGCACTACCCCATGCTTGGAATGTCGAGCACTTGCGCAGATTTTACTAGTAAACCCTCACAGAGATTTTCCTTTCTTTCTTTTTATTTTGACATACTTATGACTTGAAACTCTCTGTTAGTCCATTTTACATGTTAATAAAAGATGACAGCTTAAGTCACACCAATTACCGAGCATATTTGTCCAAGGAGGGTAGATAGATAGGGCCACATAAAATGCCATACTACAACACTTAGAAAAATTTCCAAGTATCGAAGTATCCAACAAGATGCTTATTTACACAATCCAAGTCACAAGTAAGCTCGATAATTTTGATTGATATGCAAAAAGTTACAAATATCCACAGACGACAACCACATACAAAACACTTACAAGTATCACTGACCAAGGACTTCTCAACAAAAAGAAAGAGAAAGAGAAATATATATATATATATATATATATATATATATATATATATATATATATATACATCATCATGACACGGGAGGATCAGTAATAGAATCAAATGGAAGAAGGCTTTGGATGTCAATCGTCGCCTCATCTATCTACTCAGGGCCCAGGGACATCACTCGTTCAAATAGAGGGGAAAGAGGCTAAGTAATGGGCTGAGAAGACATGTCCTCTATAGCTCTATGGGTAGCATCATCAATAGCCATAAGTTCCTCCCCCTCAGGCTTAACATCGGCAACCTCTCCCTCATCCTCCTCCCCCTTAATAGCCTCAGCCGCATTCAGATTTGCATGTTCCTTAACCAAACCGCAATGACTGAAGTCATACTCCGAAGTCTACCAAAGTACGAAGTCCTTCATTGATCAAACGGGCTTGTAGTAAAAGGGACCAGCTTTAGCAGCAATGTCATCCTTAAAAGCCTCAGATTTTTTATATTTCCTCACTGCATGTTGAATGATTCCCTTAAGATCTTTCTAAAAGGTGTACATCACACCTATGGCTAATCGGCTCTTATCCTGCACTTCAGCAGCAAGCTTGAAATTCCTTTCCTTTAGAAATGCCACCTCGGTCTCCAATTCAGTTTGCTTTTTCTGGGAGGTATCCTTCTCAGTCATAACATCCTCCTTCATTTGGTCTCATCTGACGTAAATTGCTGCTTCCTCTTCAAAGATTCTTTAAGGGATGTTATCTCATCTTGTGTTCACCCAACCTGACCAAACAAGTTGTCCCACTCCTTTATAAGAGCCTCACATTGGGATTCTACGGTATAAAGTTGTGAACCTAACAACCCCAGTGTCACATCAGCCTCTTTACACTAAGTATTCATCTGTAAGAGGCTGTATCAAAAAATAGAAAGGTTAAAATATGTGATGTAAAAGGATTTCATATACTTACTGAAGCATGAAGGGTCTTCATCATCGATTGAACGGATGGCATCAGCATAGTAGCTACAAACTCCTCATCCCTCAGTAGTACTGACCCTCTATGCAATTCCTCGGCTACACGAGGATTTCCCAGTACAATGTAATCGATAATAAGGGCCCACACAAGGTTGTATACAACCTCTTCATGAAGACAAGCGTCTGAATAAGGAATAGGCGCTAGAAATTGTGTGGTCACGATATTCGCCGCCCTTAACCCCTCAACAAGAGGAGAACTCCAAACCCTTTCCTGGAGATTCGCTCCAACTTGAGAGGAACTTACGGGGAAGGTATCTGATAAACCTGCATCAAGAGTCTGCCCTACTCCCTCCAACAGATATGCTCCAGAGAAGTCAAGGGTGCAAGGAGCGGGTTTATAGGAAGGGCATAAGGACGGATCTCCTCCGCCTCTATTCGTTCCCGTGACCTCTTCCTTCCTTGGCCAACAACACAAGGCAAAGCTTGAGCTAGTGATGTAAGACCCGTGTCAATCTAACCTGGTTTTACCACCTTGAACCAGGTTTACCTATCATGGTCGAGCCAAATGGACCAAGGGCGTGGGGAAGATCGAGATCCAGGTATCAAATCGACCCAAAAATACTAAATTTAAGGGGAGGGTCGCATACCCAGCTAAGCAGGGTCGGACCTCCCAAAGCAGAAAGTCAGACCCTCAATTTTGAAGGGAGGGTCGGACATCTTGAACCCTAGGGTCGAAGGGATCATCGACCCTCCCATCGACCCTCGGTTACCGTAGGAAATAGAATTATGAAATTTCCTAATTTTCGATTGGGATTATTTCCTAATCTCAAAGGGACTTATTTTAGGATGTTCCTACTCTATTTAAAGGACGTCCCTAAGCCTCTTTCACTCCTTTTACAACCCTAATTGAATTGAGAGAAAGAGAAGAGAAGGAGAAGAGGAAGAAGAGAAACAAGGATGAGAATTTAGCCAAAAGAGAAGATTTGCAGAGAAGGAGTATTCTTCTCAGGTATGGATACTAATTCCATGAGTTTCTACAGACCTTAGGTTAGCTATTGATGAAAGTGTGATCTCGGAGAATCCCAAACCATCAACTCATGGTTAGGTTTTCATGGAAAACCATAGGAGAATGCATGAAAGCTATCTAGGTGGGTTATACATGGTTTCAGACCATGGAATGAATGTAGAATGGAAAGTAGGAGCAAGACATAGGATCCCAAGCTCGAAGAATGGATTAAAAGAGGGAATTGGACAAAAGTGCACCGAGGGTCGCACCGAGGGTCGATGACCATCCGACCCTAGGTGATCCTGACCATCGACCCTCAGTGTTCGGAAAGTTCAGAGTTTGGGGAGGCTCACACCCAGGGTCGATCATGACTCCGACCCTACCTCCGACCCTCAGTTAACAGAATGGTTTTTAAATTCTGACTAAATTCTAATTAATTTTAATCGACTTTGTTAGGTCTTTTAGCAATATAACAACATTATAAAGGTGATTCTAAAGCTTGAAAAAGTATCTATTAGCAAGCTAAGGTGAGGAAACGGAACTCTAAACTAATTGGTTAATAACAAACTATTTTTTCTATTTTCTTGAGTCCAATGCCATGCTTGATTCTATGCGAATATGTTTGTTACAACATGCCATCCAATATATTACTTGTTCATGCATATTTACTTTGTTATTTATAACATGAGGATAGTGATGATAGGAATAGGCATGTGATTGTATGTGTGTGGCTGGTGTACTTGATGCGAGCGAGTATCAGGGGAGGTGTGATGAGAACGTCAATAAACGTTAACCTTCGACGGGTCTCAGCACTTTAGCTCTATCTCTAACTCAAGTTTTGTGCATTAGCATCGTCGTATCGCCATTACTTTAGCAGAACTATTATGTCGTAGAGTATCAGGGGAGGTGGTCTCGGTCCTTGTAGTCTCTGACTCTACCGGGGGGCCTTTGCTCTATCTCTATGGACATTCTGAAGGATGCTGGGGTGAGGCCTTGGATACACTGTTTGGCATTAGGATTGGTTAGTTGCGAGCCCAGTTTGCAAGCCCTCGCTAACAGGGGCTTACGTGTTGGTATGGTATTATATAGCAATAAACGTTAACCTTTGTTGTATAATGTCATGATTAGGGTGGACGGCGACGACGATAAACGTTAACCTTCGGGCGGACTTCCACACCCTGTGTATATAGGCGGGGTCAATAAACGTTAACCTTTGACCACCCAACCTTTCTATTGCGCATTACAAACTATAAACCAGACCAATGATATGAATTGATTGCATGCATATGTATTGTTGCATTGTTTTGTCTACTCACTGAGCCGTGATGTGTGCTCACCCCCTCGACGTCGAATATTTTTAATTGATGATGCAGGTTATACAGTTGAAGAATACATGAATGCTCCAGCGTACAGGAACGTGGCGGCAATGGAAGCTGAAGCTGAAGTAGATACACATGACTCCTCTTGCGAGTGCAACTCATGTGTATTCGACTAGATTTTCTTAGTTTTCTTAATTTGGATTTAATAAAGACATGTATTTGATAATTAATTATGTCTCAGTTGATACAGAATAATTTTGCTATTTAATATTACTATCACAGTAGATCCTCAGTTCACTTTATTATAAGATTTCCGCTACTGTGTATTTACTCTGATTATGATTACAGATGTGTGTAAGTTTAGATAATGCGGGGATAGCCTACTTGAGATCCTGGTTGAACCATTGGTTTGCTAGCGGTTCATCACACCATTCTGAACAGTGCGGAATTGGGGTGTGACAACTTGGTATCAGAGCATCTCAGGCCTTGTCCGCTAAACTAACATACAATCGAGACAATTGTGAACTGAGATAGGATAAAAGTAAAAACCGTAATATTAACACACTGTAAGCACAAGTGATGATTGAGACCAAATTTAAAAAGAGAATAATGCATCTATTAAACGGGAAACAAGTTACATACAATGAGAGAGAGACAGAAAATGTATATACACAACTAAAGCAGAGTACAGTCCATAACCCGGACAGTTACTCTGTATCACAAGAAAATAAAGTACAATCAAGAAGCTGGAGGTGAAGGAGGAGGCGGGGCCTCACATTCTCTGTCATAGTCCTCAGCATAGACTCTAGTCAACCAGGCTATCTGAGTCTGGGTCGTCTGTAGACTAGCTATGAGATCGGCTACCCTCCGATCAGTCGCATGCTGTACCTCTATAAGCTCTCCCATCCGTGTGTCTGATATGCGCTGGGCGGCTAACAACTCATCCACTCTCACACGCTGAGCGTCTAGCAACTCCTCCATCCTCAGATCGGATCTGCGCTGAGTCTCTCTGATCTCCTGCAACATCTCCATCATGTCAGAAGGTGGGAGTGAAGGACCAGCCGCATGTGAAGGACCAGCCTCAAGTGCAGGAGCTGCCTCAGAAGAAGTGCCAACTCCAGCCGCATGTGTAAGGGAAGGCGGTGGTATCGAGTTGATATCCATATACATACGGTCCTCATCTATGACAGGATCCACACGAGCTCTAGCAGTGGCCGCAGCGGCCTCGGCGTCAGCCATCTCGATGTGAGTGTGAGGGCTCACCATCTCGTTCCTCTCCACATCACTGACTTGGGCATCCCGCATACCCATCTTGCAGATAGCCTCCCAATCTAGAGGCGACAAGAAGGTCTTCTCCTGGATCTTCTCATCTACCAGGTCAACCCCCAGATGGGTCAGTAGAACTGTAATCATGCGTCCATAGGATAGATTACCCCTATGACCGGACAATGTAACACTAATCATCGTCCGCATGATGATGTAAGGAAGGCAGACCGGCTGTCTGGTGCAGATACTGTATATCAAAAACTGGGTCAGCTGAGAAACCCTCTCATAGTGCCCACTCTACGGGATCAGATTATGCTGGATAATCTTGCAGAAGACCCGTGGAGCTGGACGCAGGTAACAGGCTCTCATCTGCCAACGATCAGGTCGTAACAGCTGGTTGTCGATCTCTGCCCTCATCTCCATAGAAACAAACTGTGGCTCTCCAGGCATACAGTACACCATGGGGCCGTCATAAGGTATGCCCAATAGATCGGCCAGTTGCCGATATTCAAAATAAATGTGCACCCCTTTAACGTAACTGGTGATGCGCAACTCCTGACCATGCTTAACGTCATTGTAATTCCCCACCACCTGGAGATTAAAATAGAACTGGCGCACCAAATCCGGACATGTGCACGCGTCGTAGGTGATGACAGGGAGCCACCCCATATCACCAAATTCCCTCTCTACGTTGAACAAGGCTAGCTCTGCCAAGTTCACCATACGACCACCTTGTATTTTCTTATGGGCATAGTCGGCATACTGTGCCTTGGCTTCATTAGAACGGAAGCGAAGTGGATGACACACTCTAGGTATCTTGGTACGAGCCATGGTATCTGCAGATAAAAAAGAGAAAGGGAGACAAGGGATTAATAGGGCAAAAATTTGAAATTTACGAGGTAAGTTGCCCAAAAGGCTCACTTTTCACCATACACGTGGGCGGGAGGACTTACTTAGGTTCCAACACACCCTAAGACACTCACACAGTAGGAAATGGAAACCCACAAAGACCAATTTGAAAAAATTTCAAGAAATCAACAATTTTGACAAATTAGGGCAAAAATGACAAATTTTTGAGTTTCTCGATAACCAACCGATGAAAGTCAAAAATTTTTTAGGGCTTTTGTTCCTCGAGATACCAATAACAAAAGCCCCCAATTAAAATCAAAATTTTACGGTTGAAAAAAGTTTAATTTGAAAAATACAAGTTAAATGGATAAAAACCAAGAAAAGAAAACCTAAAAACAGGTAAAAATGAGAGAACATAGCTGTATGGATGACGTGGACATCGAAAACCGGAGTCAAACCAATAAAAAACAGTGGAGTAGCACTGTAGCAACTCAGATAGGAGAGATGAGTCGAAATGGAGGAGAAATAATAGGGAATGACTCAAAATCGGATCTTAAAAATCTGATTTTTAGTCTGAGGGTCAGACAATTCGACTAGAACCATCGACCCTCCCATCGACCCTCGGCTCTCGGGAACTTGACAGAAAACTAAGGGTCGAAATTGAGGGTCGGACACCCATCGACCCTCACATCGACCCTCAGCTCTAGGGAAGAACAGGTTATTCCCAGGGTCGGATACTAAGGGTCGGACATACCATCGACCCTGACCATCGACCCTGCATAGAAAAGATAGTATTTTTCTTTAAACATGAGCTGGAAATTAAAATTTTATATTAGTTAGCATGCCTACATGAAGTATAAATGATTGTCTCACCTATTTGATGATTCCAGGCACCACCAATCACAAAAGGAATTATGTCTGGACATAGGGTAACCCGATAGAACCGAAATGCAGTTCCACCACCACCACCCGTGGAGGAGACTAGTCAGGAAAATAATTATGCACCGGGTAATCCAGAATAGGCAAACCCTACAAATTTGCCACCTCCACCACCAGAGCTAACAACCGTGGTGATGAATTTGGCTCAGCAATTGCAACAGATGCAACACGCACAGGCTCAGATGCAAGTTGCGATGGGTGTTATGTTCCAAGCCACTCAAGCTGCACCTATGCAGACAAGACTTGCCAGTGCACCACCGGTGGGTAACCACCCAGCACCTCAGACACCTCAACAACCTGCTACACAGATTCTAGTACAGGCTCCGGAAGCAGCTCAGGTTAATTACCAGTATCCACCCCATATCTTTGGGGCATATCCCCAAAATCAGTTGGATCACTCTCGATTAGTGGAGAGATTTTTGAAGATGAATCCTAGGGAATTTAATGGCAAGCCGTCTGATCCATTATGGCCAGCACGCTGGATAGACGAGATGGAGAGGAATTTCCTAATGATGACTATTACAGAGGATAAAAAAGTATTATGTGCCACCTTCATGCTCAAAGGCGATGCACATCACTGGTGGAAATCTATCCGGGCCTATCTATTGACCGAGCACGCCCTATTGACTTGGGCTATATATAAAGAAGCTTCCTTTGAGAAGTATTTTCCACGAAGCTTCAGAGATTCTATGGAGAAGGAGTTCCTGAGTTTATATCAGGGACAGATGTCAGTGGATGCATACCAACAGCGTTATGAGGAGCTGTTTTTATTCGCACCACTGAGTATGCAGGAAGAAGAAACCAAAACCCGTAGGTTCGTCACAGGACTGAGAGGAAGCATCAGAGAGCATGTTATGGGCTTAGAAAAGAAGATTTATAATGAAGCTGTCCAAATAGCTCGAGTTATTGAATCGAGCCAAAAGGAGAGTTATTTCACATAGAACCGGGGTATAAAAAGGCCAGCTGGAAGTTCTTTTAACGGAGGCAATAACAAGACATATAAGCCTTTCCGCCCTCAGAATTTCAATGATGCAACCAAGACTACTCCAGGGACTCAACCTCAGCCAAAGCCGAATTCTGAAAGCCCGAAGTGTTATAACTGCAACCAACCGGGACATATTGCAAGGGAGTGCCCTAAGCCCAAGAAGCAGTTCCATCATGGACGGGTATATGCTGTTACATCCGAGGATGTGGCCGCATCACCCGATGTGCTCACAGGTATGATTGAAACTTTTTGAAGTTGTAATTACATTGTGTGAGCATGTAGACTAAGTTAAAATAAATCACAGGTATCGTACCTATAAATGGCGCACCCGCCAGAGTACTCTTTGATTCAGGAGCTACTCATTCATTTATATCTGTGTCATTCGAAAAGAAGATAAACTTACCAATCAAAACATTAGACTACAAATTACTTGTACGGTCACCGATGGGGTTAGAAGTGGAATTAGAGAAAGGATATGGCCATGTCCAGTCCACATTGTTGAGAAAACCTTAGATGCAACCTTGATACAACTTGAGATGACAAACTTTGACGTCATCTTGGGAATGGACTGGTTAGCTCGGCATTCTGCGAAACTACTATTCGTTGAAAAGAAGCTAACATTTAAAGACCGAGCAGGAGCAGCATTTAGTTTTTCGGGAACCAAACTTCCCCGTAGACGCAAGTTCATACTCTCAGCACTAAAGGCTAAGAGATGCCTTGAGAAAGGGGCAGTCGGGTATCTAGTGTCAGTGGTCAACCTAACCAAGGACGCACCGCAAATGGAAGATATTGAAGTCGTGCGGGACTATCCCGATGTATTTTCGGAGGAACTACCAGGATTACCACCTGACCGAGCCACAGAGTTTGTGATAGACCTTGTACCTGGAGCCGCACCCGTATCAAAAGCACCTTATAGAATGGCTCCTACTGAACTGAAGGAACTAAAAGTGCAACTACAGGAACTGCTGGACAAGGGTTATATTCGACCCAGTATATCACCATGGGGAGCACCGGTGTTATTCGTGAAGAAGAAGGACGGTAGCTTTCGATTATGCATCGACTATCGAGAGTTGAATAAACTGACAATCAAGAATCGATATCCACTACCTCGGATCGATGACTTGTTCGATCAGTTGCAAGGAGCAAAGGTATTTTCTAAGATCAATCTTTGATCAGGCTATCATTAGTTGAAGATTAAAGAGGGTGATATTTCGAAGACAGCTTTCAGGACCAGATACGGACATTATGAGTTTTTGGTCATGTCTTTTGGATTAACAAACGCACCAGCAACTTTTATGGAACTAATGAACCGGGTTTTCCACGACATGTTGGATACGTCGGTTATAGTATTTATTGATGATATATTGGTATACTCCAAGGACAAAGAGACTCATATAAAGATCCTAAATGCTGCCCTACAGCGTTTAAGGAAAGAGAAGCTATATGCCAAATTTTCAAAGTGTAAGTTTTGGCTAAGTGAAGTCGCCTTCTTAGTCCATGTAGTATCCGCTGAAGGAATCAAAGTGGACCCCAGCAAGATCGAGGCTATTGTAAAGTGGGAAGCACCAAAGAGTGTTTCGGAAATCAGAAGTTTTCTGGGTCTAGCTGGTTATTATCGGAGATTCATAGAAGATTATTCTCGGATTGCCGTACCTCTCACCAGTTTGACTAAGAAAGGTGAAAAGTTCGTGTGGATCGATAAATGTGAGAAGAGTTTCCAAACGCTGAAGACCAGATTGATATTGTAAGACCTGCATGCCACGAACCCGGCCTAATCATGGTCGAGCCAAGTGGACCAAATGTGTGAAGAAAAACCAATACCCAATATGAAAATTTACCCAAAAATAGTCAAAATGAGGGTAGGGTCGCAGGTTTTAACAAGCAAGTCTGACCCTCCCATCGACCCTCACCATCGACCCTCAACCGTGGGTCGCAGGGTCTATGAGTTGTCCGACCCTCCCATCGACCCTCGGCATTCGGGAAAAACAGCACAAACCAAAAATTGAGAAACCTTCCTAATTTCAATTAGAACCTTTCCTAAACTCAATGGGACTTATTTTGGGAGGTTTTGCCCAATAAATAGGATGTCCCTAAGCCTCTTTCACTCCTTTTACAACCCTAATTGGATTGATAGAAAGAGAAGAGAAGGAAAACTTGAAGAAAAGGCTAAGGAAGAAGAGGAAATTCAGAGGAACTCTGAATCTCAGCAAGCCTAAGTTATGAATACATTCCCCATGATTTATTTAAGACATTAGAATGGTTTATGAGGAGGATATGACTTAGAAGAAACCCAAATCATCCATCCATGGCTAGGTTTTCATGGAAAACCATGGAGGTGATCATTAAAACCATGTAGGTGAATAAAGTATAGTTCTAAACCATAGAACATGTATAGAATGGATTGTAGAAGTAAGCCATAGGACCCAACCATGAAAGAGAAAATGAAATCTGATATTTTCGACTCAAACCATGGAGGGTCGCACCTAGGGTCGATGGCAGATCCGACCCTAGCATCGACCCTCAGTGTTCACGAAGTTCAGATTAGGGGGAGGGTTGCACCCAGGGTCGATCAGGACTCCGACCCTACCTTCGACCCTCAGTTTACATAATGGTTTTTAAATTCAGAATAAATTCTAATTAAATTCTATCGACTTTGTTAGGTCTTCTAGCAATATAATAACAATATAAAGGTGATTCTAAAGCTTGGAAAAGTATCTATTAGCAAGCTAAGGTGAGGAACCTTAACTCCAAACTAAATTGGTTAATATAAACTATTTTTTATTTCTTGAGTCCTATGCCATGCTTGATTCTATGCGAATATGTTTGTAATGTGCATACAGCATGCCATCCAATATTTTTATTACTTGTTTATGCATATTTACTTTATTGTTTATAACATGATGATGATGATAGGAATAGGCATGTGCTTGTACGTGTGTGGTTAATGTACTTGATGCGAGCGATTATCAGGGGGGTGTGATGAGAACGTCAATAAACGTTAACCTTTGGCGGGTCTCAGCACTTTAGCTCTATCTCTAACTCAAGTCTTGTGCATTGGCATCGTCGTATCGCCATTACATTAGCAGAACTATTATGTCGTAGAGTATCAGGGGAGGTGGTCTCGGTCCTTGTAGTCTCTGACTCTACCGGGGGGGCCTTAGCTCTATCTCTATGGACATTCTGAGGGATGTTGGGGTGAGGCCTTGGATACACTGTTTGGCATTAGGATTGGTTAGTTGCGAGCCCAGTTTGCAGCCCTCGCCAACAGGGGCTTACGTGTTGGTATGGCACTATATAGCAATAAATGTAACCTTTGTTATATAATGTTCATGATTGGGTGCATGTGAGTTGACGATAAACGTGATCTTCGGGTAACGTCACACACTCGTGTATAGAGGCGGGGTCAATAAACGCGACCTTTGGCTACCTAAATCTTTTTATTACATACTGCAAACTTTAAACCAGACCAAAGATATAATTTGATTTGCATGCATATGTATTGTTGCATTGTTTTGGCTACTCACTGAGCTCAAGTTCGAGAGCTGACCCTCGCGCGCGCAATTCTTTTTAGTTTCTGATGTTGCAGGTACTATGATTGAAGATTTTGTCTACACGCCAACATATGAACGGGTGGAGGCTATGAATGAGCAAGCTGTGAAGAATGAACATGGTTCGTTAAGCAAGCGTTTCAACGGTGGATACGTTTAGTATTTAGTTTTCGTATTTGGATATTGTAATATGTATTAAGTTATGTTTTGGTTACTTGGAAATAAATGGAATATTAATTATTTATCATGATTAGACCTCAGTTCATTATCTGTAAGACTTCCGCTATTTATTTTATTACCTCTGATTAATGTGGAATGTGTTTTGGTTTATCATATGTGGGATAGCCTATTGTGAGATCCTGGTTGAACCGTTGGTTTATTAGCGGTTCATCACACCATTCTGAACAGTGCGGAATTGGGGTGTGACAACATGGTATCAGAGCTCTCGTAGGCCTTACCCATTAAACCTGAATACTACCACTGGGGTCCATGAACTGAGTTAGGATAAATTAAGAGATTTAATACAAACAAACCATAAGCACCTGTGTTGGTTTTGACAGAACTTAAAAAAGACGATAATGTACATATAAAAGGTGGAACCATATATATACACTCACAGAGGAAGAGAAGACAAAAAATTATCCTAATAAACAAACAATTTAGGGTATTATCTATAAGTTGGGTAGTTATCCAAGTATACAAGGATATAGTACAGTAGCAAGAAGGAATCTTCGGTAAAGCAGAAAATTTAATACCGAGTTGATACTCACAAGATGTGAAACTCGATGTATTTGGGAAAGAAGGAAAATGGCTAGTAATGCCTAAATCCCTGTGGAGATAAAGAGAAAGATCTTAGGCTAAATCCAACAGAGATAGGAGAATAATGGCCATACATTATGATTAAGAATAACTACAAGAAGATAAAGTTATACTCTGGGTGACATGGAAACTCAGAGTGAGATCCACCACAAGCTGATCCATTACCCGCTGAGCATTAAGAAGAGGTTGCAACTTGACCCCACCACTATCAGGGTCGAGAATGGGTAATGAAAACTCATATGAGTAGATACTAAATAATGATAATCAGATTAGAGCAAATGAGAGGAGGTGAACAACCAGGCCACTCCAGCCAACCACCTGGACTATTAAGTACCTTGGTTATGGTTGTCATAAACTTAACCCAATAAAATACAAGAGCAACAACAGATGAGACTGACTATGCAAGTTGCTACCCAAATTACTAATGCTACATCAACACCTCCGGGTCGAACAAAGTATGGTACCAATTGGTAGCATCACTGTACCCCAACACATGTTAGCTATAACACAGTGCTTACCATACAGTAAGTCCCAGTAATGCATACCCCAGTGCAGAAGTTTGGTGCACAACAAGCAGTATATCAAGGTGGTTAACCTTACCAGCCACCGATGTATGGGATAGTTGCAATGATCCAACCAAGGATTGAAGAATATTTTCTGAAGACAAAGCTTTAAACGTTTTCAGTAGAGGATCAAATCTAATTGTGGACATATAACTGGATATGATTATATAGGATGCGGTGCATTATTGATTTACTCTTATGATTATAGAGGATGCACATACCAGATTTTAAATTTGTGTGTCTTGACAGGATACCTTCTTGATTTAACCTGTCAATTGGAGTTACAGATATTATTTCTTTAGTATTAGTCCTGATTATACCAATCTACACCATTCTCATGATCGACAACATGAACAGAGATACGAACTGAATGAACAGTTAAATGCTTAATCATGTTGAGCGTACATCTACTGATTTATACCTGATTTATTGATGTACAAAAAATTTTCTCCAGATTATACCTAATTTACTGATGTATGAAATCTCTCTCCAGATTTACTCCTGTAGTGCCTTGACCAATGGCATTATATATTCGATAGAACCTGTAACCATGAGGTTAAGAACTATAGAATCTCTATTTTCATATATTTGGACCACCGTGCAATTTAATGATCTTTTGATGCCGATTGGATTACCACAGATTTACTCCTGATCCTTGAAACCTAGATTCGCTAGATAAAGCAAGTAATTGTCATTATGATAATTGAAAGAAGGAAAAGAATTATTTTGGATGCACATTCTGATTCATAAACTCCCTGACCTTTGTTGATAAAGATGTTTAGTGATAATGGGATTATTGGAAGGAAGATGATTGGGTTCAGATTAAATGCTAAAGCCAAGAGACCTCCAATGAAGTAATGGAGAATCTATTTTGAGATTTCTAAATGGATGGATATGAATCATGTCTATAAAAGAGTGCATGAGTAAATGTGGGAACTATTAAGAGTAGCCAGTAAAGAAATAGATAGCACTCAAGTAGAGTTAAAGATGGTTATATCGGTATGAAATTTGACAAGGTAGAAGATTCCTAAGGGCAAATTTAAGAGTGGATACAAGGATAAAGTAAAAAATCATGGCATTAATAGTAATCTATTTAATACAATGATTAAGTTATGCGCAATGTCGAGTGATATGATTAAGTAAAGACTAAAAGAGTTTGGCTGAATTAATAAAGTTATAAGCATATATCCTAATGCTTAGAAGTAGACTTGGGATATGGAGTGACAATCACAAGATATTTTTGAGGTATAAGAAAGAAAGATCAGGGTAGAACAATAAGGATAAAATAAATATAAGCTAACAAGTGCAATATGAGATTTTGACGATAGTCTTCGAGAAATCATAAGAGATAAAGGAACTAGACAAGCTCCTTAGACCGTTACCCCAGATTTTGCTAGTTCAAGCCCTTTTTGGACTAGATGTTGTATTGGAACAATGTCCAAATCGTATGGATGGATGAAATTTGGATGCAACCTAAATAAAATTGAGATGGCAGACTTTGACGTCATCTTGGGAATAGACTGGTTGTCTCAACACTCTACAAAGTGATTATGTGCATAGAAGAGGTTATCATTTAAGAATAAAGATGGCATATAATTTGGTTTTATTGGAAGCATATTGCCTAGTAAGCAGAAGCTGATCCTCTCTATGCTAAAGGCGAAGAGATGCTTTGAAGAGAAAGAAGTTGGATATACGGTATCTGCTGTACACGTTACCAAAGAAGCACCACAGATGGAAGGTATTGATATGATGCATAAGTTCTCGATGCGTTCTAGGAGACTTACCTAAGTTACCATCTGATCGTGCGACCGAGTTCGTCATCGACTTGTTACCAAGGACGATACTTGTGACAAAGGCACCTGTAGATTAGATCCTATAGAGTTGAAGAAACTGAGATTCAACTACAAGAGTTATTATACTAAGGTCCTAATCAACTAAGTATTACGTCACAGGGAATGCCAATGCAATTCGTGAAGAAGAAGGACGGTAGTGTCAGATTATGCATAGACTATCGGGAACTAAACAAGCTCACAGTCAAGAATCGATATCTACTACCTTAGATCGATGACTTGTTTAAACAGTTGCAAGAAGCAAAGGTAGTTTCTAAGATTGATCTTCGATCAAGATATCATCAGCTGAAGAATTTGGATAGCGATATCTCGAAGACAGTTGGCCAATTATGAGTTCTCGATTATGATGTTTGGATTAACCAATGCCCTTACATCTTTTATGGAGCTGATGAACTGGGTGTTTCATGACATGTTGGACACGTCGGTCATAGTTTTCATAGATGATATTTTGGTTTATTCCAAGAATGAAGCAACTCATACAACGGATTTGAGAACAGCTTCACAACAGCTGAGAAGGGAAAAGCTTTATGCCAATTCCAAGGAATATGAGACCCGATTAAACAAAGTGATCTTCTTAGATCACGTAGCATCATATAAAGGAATAAAGTGGACCCTATTAAGATAGAAGTAAACATATGGTGAGAAACACCTAAAGAATATTGCGAAGATCAGAAGTTTCTTGGGTTAGCTGGCTATTACAGACGATTTTTGGAGGACCACTCTAAGATCGCAATACCTCTTACCAAGCTAACCAGGAAAGGAGAGGAGTTTAATTTGACTGACAAGGGTGAAGAATATTTCTAGATTCTAAAGTAAGATTGATATCAGCTCCCATCTTGATCGTTCCGGCACCAGGGAAACCTTTTACCCTATCCATCGAAGCTTTCAGATTGGATCTAGGATGCGGGTTGATGTAAGGTAAATAAGCGATTTCATATGCTTTAAGAAAACTAAAAGAGCATGAGAAGACTCATGATTGGAGTAAAAAAAAATTGTGATTCATGCAATCAAAACTTGGAGACATTATCTATACGGAGAAGAATGTTAGACTTAATGGGAATACAAGAGTTTATTTACCTCTTCACCAGAAAGAGTTGAACATGAGGATAAAATAGCTGAAATTGCCCAAGGATTAAGACTGTGATATTCAAGGTCACTGAGCAAGGCTAATGTAGTAGCTAAGCCTTAAGCAAAAAGGGATTATGAGATCTGAATAAGGACCGAGTATAAATGTTGACTTATGTTCTGCAGCAACAGATTCAGATTTAGAAAAGAGTAACATATAATAGAAGCTAGTGATGATCCAATCGAGCGAGAACTCATGGATGAATTATGAAACAATAGTTCGACTGCATTTATGGCATAAAAAATATCATCTCTGAATTGGTGGATGAAATAAAAGTAGCAATTTTGTTAAATCTGTATATAAGAATAATGTCAGGAGATTTAGAGAAAGAAAAACCTAACCCTGACTTACTTAGGATGCAGAGACGGTACTCAGATACAGAGGTAGATTCTGAATACATGAAGATAAAGACTTGGATACTATGAAGAGGATAATGATAAGAGTCCATTGTACTCAATATTCAGTACATACTAGAGTACCAATATGTATCATGACAGGAAGAGATTATTTTGGCAGAAAGGGAATGGAAGTGGTTGTGGATAGATGCATGTTTCAGTAATTGAATTATCAGCAAGTAAAGGCTGAAAGACAAGGACCAACATGGCTACAACAATAACTATCAAAGCCAGTCTGAAGTGAAACTGCATTACAATGAACTATGTCACTAATTTGCCACTGACTCCTAGATCGGTTGACGCAGTATGGGTGATTGTTGATCGCCTTATGAAGATAGCTCATTCCATTGCTATACGACCTTGGTATGCTTTGGAGCATCTAACTGAGCTATATATGGATAATATTGCCAGACTGAATGGTATGCATGAGAGTTTAGTGTCGGTCAGAGGCTTATGCTTTATTTTGAAGTTTTGGAAGGATCTACAGAAGATAATGGGAACAAAGTTGAAGTTTAGTACCGCATTTTACCTTAAACCGACGGACAGTCGGGGCGGACTATACAAATCCTAAGAGATATGCCCCGAGTAATGAAATTGATTTCAAGGAACTTGAGTTGAGAAGTTACCGTAAATTGAAGTTTCTATTAAGATACCATGTAAATGTTACCTATCAAGCATGGTACGGTAGAAATGTCAAATTCTTTATTTTGGAATAAAGTTGGTGAATGAAGAATTTTGGAAACCTAAGTCTAATGAAGAAAACTATTGAGTGGCAGACAAGATCAAAGAAAAGGGGCAGGATAACTCAGGATTGTCAGAATAGACACCAAGACCTTGAGTTCGCCATAAGTGACAAAGGGTTTTTGAAGATATCATTTATGCGTAGTTTGAAACGATTAGACAAGAAGGGAAAGTCATAATTTATATATGTGTTGGATCTTATAAACTTTGGGGAGACGTAGAAAAGTGCATATCAATTAGCGTTACCGCTGTCCATGTCTAGTGTGCATGATGTATTCCGTGTGTCACTATTGAAGAAGTACATTAAAGATCCATATTAAATGTATTGACCACGGAATCATTGGATTAGATAGAATTTTTAACTATTGAAGTGGTATCAGCCTAGTTCACTAGTGGGAAGGTACAATGTTTCCAAAGCCGGGATAATTATTATGTGAAGGTAACCTAGCAAAGAAAATACGTGGAGAAGAGTGCATAGGAGGAAGAAGATGCAATGCGGAAATAGAATTCCCACCTATTGACTCTGGAGTAAATTCAAAACTTTGAGGACAAAATTTATTTTAAGGATGGGGAGTTGTAAGGTTTGTTCAAATTTTGAGGACAAAATTAATTTAAGGATGGGGGAGTTGTAAGATCGGTACTTTCAAATTTCGAGGATGAAATTTCTTTTAAGGGTGGTGGAGTTGTAAGACCCGCACACCACGAACCCGGCCTAACCTTATATTTTGTGTCGGGACCCGTCTACATATCATGGTCGAGCCAAGTGGACCAAATGTGTAAAGAAAAACCAAGACCCAATATGAAAATTTACCCAAAAATAGTCAAAATGAGGGTAGGGTTGCAGGTTTTAACAGGCAGGTCCGACCCTCCCATCGACCCTCAACCATGGGTCACAGGGTCTATGAGTTGTCCGACCCTCCCATCGACCCTCCCATCGACCCTCGGCACTCGGGAAAAATAGCATGAACCGAAAATTGAGAAACTTTCTTAATTTCAATTGGAACCTTTCCTAAACTCAATGTGACTTATTTTGGGAGGTTTTGCCCTATAAATAGGACGTACCTAAGCCTCTTTCACTCCTTTTACAACCCTAATTGGATTGAGAGAAAGAGAAGAGAACGAAGAGAAGAAGAGAAGGAAAACTTAAAGAAAAGGCTAAGGAAGAAGAGGAAATTCAGAGGAACTCTGAATCTCAGCAAGCCTAAGGTATGAATACGTTCCCCATGATTTATTTAAGACTTTAGAATGTTTTATGAGGAGGATATGACTTAAAAGAAACCCAAATCATCCATCCATGGCTAGGTTTTCATGGAAAACCATGGAGGAGATCATTAAAACCATGTAGGTGAATAAAGTATAGTTTTAAACCATAGAACATGTATAGAATGGATTGTGGAAGTAAGCCATAGGACCCAACCATGAAAGAGAATACAAAATCTGATATTTTTGACTCAAACCATGGAGGGTCGCACCTAGGGTCGATTTCCAAAATAAAGGAGTTCGACACTTTCTTCCATACAGTGCTTCATAGGGTGACATCTGTATAGTAGCCTGATAGCTATTATTATAAGTGAACTCGATCAGTGGTAACTTTTCATCCCATGATCCTTTAAAATCAATTACACATGCTCGTAGCATATCTTCTAGAATCTGAATTGTACGCTCTAACTGTCCATCTGTCTGTGGATGGAATGCAGTACTAAACTTCAATGTTGTACCCATAGCCTTTTGCAATCCTTTCTAAAATTTGGAAGTAAATCGTAGATCTCTATCAGACACAATGCTCTCTGGTACACCATGTAATTGAACAATATTATCCACATACAGCTTTGCTAACCTCTCTAGTGTATACTGAGGTCGTATCGGTATAAAGCGAGCTGTTTAAGTCAGGCGGTCTACAATCACCCAAACTGCATCAACTACTCGAGGAGTCAATGGTAACCCTGTGACGAAGTCCATAGTGATGCAGTCCCATTTCCATGCTGGTTCCGGTAACGGCTGTAACAGTCCTGTGGGTCTTTGTCGTTCAGCCTTTACTTTCTGACAATTTAGGCACTAAGACACGAACTTAGCTATGTTTGCTTTCATTCCTCTCCACCAATATAATTTCCTTAGATCATGATACATTTTTGTACTTTCCGGGTGTATCGAATAGATGGTGGTATGGGCTTCTTTCATCAGTCGGTGTCTAATGTCCACATTTTCTGTTTCAGGTACACATATTCTTCCTTTGTACTTCAATACCTTCTCTTCGTCCAAGGTGAACTCAGGGTTAGTTTTATCTTTTTCGATGTCTTCTTGTACCGTTCTCAGGTAAGGGTCTAATTTGATAGCTGTCTTCACTTCATCAATTATATCCGGTATAATCTTCAATGCAGCGAACATATTAGAAAACCAATGAATGAACCCTTGGTTGGCTGATCCATCTGTTGTATCTATCACATACTGCTCATTGCCGTGATTGAATACCGTTCTAGTAGTACAAATTGCTGCAGTTGTGCTAACCTCTCCTTGAGATTTTATCATTGCCTTTCTTCTCAATGCATCCACTACTACATTAGCTTTCCCCGGATGATACTGGATATCACAATCATAGTCTTTCAATAGTTCCAGCCATGTTCTTTGTCTCATATTCAACTCCTTTTGATTAAATAGATAAGTAAGACTTTTGTGGTCCGATTTAATGTGAAACTTCTCCTCATATAGGTAATGTCTCCATATCTTGACAGCATGTACTACTGCCGCTAACTCCGAATCATGAGTGGGATAAATTTTCTCATGTGTCTTTAACTGTCTTGAGGCATAAGCAATTACTTGTTCTCCTTGTATAAGCACACATCCTAATCCCAGTCCTGACCCATCGATGTACAAGATAAATGGCTGTCCTGGATCCAGAATAGTCAGAATCAGAGTGGATATCAATCTGGTCTTCAAGGTTTGGAAGCTCTTCTCGCATTTATCTGTCCACACAAACTTTTCACTTTTATTAGTCAAACTGGTGAGAGGTACGGAAATTCGGGAATAGTTTTCCACAAATCGCCGATAATAACCAGCTAGACCCAGAAAACTTTTAATTTCTGCAACGCTCTTTGGTGCTTCCAACTTTACAATAGCCTCAACCTTGCTGGGATCCACTTTGATTCCTTCAACGGATACTACATGGCCTAGGAAGGCGACTTCACTTAGCCAAAACTCACACTTGGTTAATTTGGCATACAACTTCTCTTTCCTTAAACGCTGTAGAGTGGCATTTAGATTCTTAATATGGGTTTCCTTGTCCTAGGAATATACCAATATATCATCAATAAATACAATAACTGACATATCCAACATATCGGGAAAACCCGGTTCATAAGTTCCATGAAAGTTGCTGGTGCATTTGTTAATCTAAAAGACATGACCAAGAATTCATAATGTCCATATCTGGTCCTGAAAGCTGTTTTAGGATCATCACCATCTTTAATCTTCAACTGATGGTAGCCTGACCGAAGATCGATCTTAGAAAATACTTTTGCTCCTTGCAACTGATCGAACAAGTCATCGATCCGAGGTAGTGGATATCGATTCTTGATTGTCAGTTTGTTCAACTCCCGATAGTCGATACATTATCGAACGCTACCGTCCTTCTTGTTTACGAACAATACTGGCGCTCCCCATGGTGATACACTGGGTCAAATAAAACCCTTGTCCCGTAGTTCTTGTAGTTGTACTTTCAATTCCTTTAGTTTAGTAGGAGCCATTCGATAAGGTGCTTTTGATATTGGTGCTGCTCTAGGTATAAGATCTATCACAAACTCTGTGGCTCGGTCGGGTGGTAATCCTGGTAGTTCCTCAGGAAAAACATCAGGGTAGTCCTGCACGACATCAATATCTTCCATCCGTGGTGCTTCTTTGGTGAGGTTGACCACTGATACTAGATACCCGACTGCTCCTTTCTCAAGGCACTTCTTAGCCTTTAGTGCTGAGAGTATGAGCTTGCGTTTATGGGGAAGTTTGGTTCCCACAAAACTTAATTCTGCACCTTCTTTGTCTTTAAAAGTTTGCTTCTTTCCGGCGTATAATAGGTTCGCAGAATGCCGAGCTAACCAGTCCATTCCCAAGATGACGTCAAAGTCTGCCATCCCAAGTTGGATCAAGGTTGCAACTAAGGTTTTCTTACCAATGAGAACTGGACATGACCCATAACCTTTTTCTAACTCCACTTCTAACCCCATTGGTGACCGTACAAGTAGATTGTAGTCTAATGTTTTGATGGGTAAATTCAGCTTGTTTCCAAATGACACATATATAAAAGAATGAGTAGCTGCTGAGTCAAAGAGTACTCTGGCAGGTATGTCATTTATAGGTACGATACCTGTGATTTATTTTAACTTAGTCTACATGCACACACAATGTAATACAACTTAAAAGGTTTCAGTCATACCTGTGACCATATCAAGTGATGCGGCAGCATCCTCAGATGTAACAGCATAAACACGTCCTTGATGTAGCTGCTTCCTGGGCTTAGGACACTCGCTTTCCATAAGCCCCGCTTGATTGTAGTTATAACATTTTGGACCTTCAGTATTTGGCTTTGGCTGCTGTTGAGCTACTAGGGTAGTCTTGGGTGCAGCAGTAAAGCCTTGAGCATGAAAGGGTTTGAATGTCTTGTTATTCCCTCCGTTATAAGCATTTCCAGCTGGCCTTTTTATACCTCTGTTTTGCATGAAATAACTCTCCTTCTGGCTCGATTCTATAACTCGAGCAATTTGCACAGCTTCATTATATATTTTCTTCTCCAAACCTAGAACATGCTCTCTGATGCTTCCTCTAAGTCCCGTGACAAACCTACGGGTCTTAGTGTCTTCTTCTTGCATGCTGAGTGGTGCAAAGAAAAACAGCTCCTCATAATGTTGTTGATATGCATCCACGGACATCTGTCCCTGATATAAACTCAGGAACTCCTTCTCCATAGAATCTTTGAAGCTTCGGGGAAAGTACTTCTCAAAGAAAGCTTCTTTATATCTAGCCCAAGTCAATAGGGCGTGCTTGGTTAATAGGTAGGCCCTAGTAGATTTCCACCAATGATGTGCATCACCTTTTAGCATGAAGGTAGCACATAATACCTTCTCTTCTTCTGTAATAGTCATCATCAAAAAATTCCTCTCCATCTCGTCGATCCAATGTCCTGGCCATAAAGGATCAGACGGTTTACCGCTAAACTCCTTGGGCTTCATCTTTAAGAATCGCTCAACCAGTCGGGAGTGGTCCATTTGATTTTGAGGGTATGCCCCAAACATAGGTTGTGGGTACTGGTAATTAACCTGAACTGCTTCAAGACCTGGTACTGGAATCTGTGCAGCTGGTGGTTGAGGTGATTGAGGTGCTGGGTGGTTACCCACCGGTGCTGCACTTGTTTGTCCAGTCAGCATTGGTGTAGCATGTGCTGTCTGAAACATCATTCCCATTGCTGCTTGCATTTGAGCCTGTGGTTGTTGCATTTGTTGCAGCTGTTGCGCTAGGTTCATAACCACGGTTGCCAGCTCCGGGGGTAGAGGTGGCAAGTTTGTAGGATTTGCCTAACCCTGGTTTACTGGTGGTGCAACCTGTGGATTACCCTGTGCATATATATTTTCTTGACTGGATTCCTCCACGGGTGGTGGTGGTGGAACTGCGTTTCGGCTCTACCAGGTTACTCTACGCCCAGCCATATTTTCCCTCTGATAATGGTGATGCCTGAAAATCATTAAAATATGTGAGGCAATCATTTATACTTCATGTAGATACGCTAACCGATGTTATTTTCAAATTTTTCAGATCATTCAGTGAAAAAATACTGTCTTTTCTATGCAGGATCGATGGTGGGGGTCGATGGGTATCCGACCCTGGGAAATCACCCATTTTTCCCGAGAGCCGGGGGTCGATGGGGGGTTGGAGTATGTCCGACCCAGGGTGTGACCCCTAGTTCTCTATCAGGTTCCCGAGAGCCGAGGGTCGACGCGAGGGTCGATATGGGGGTCGATTGTTCTAATCGAATTCTCCAACCCCCAGACCAAAAATCAGATTTTTAAGGTCCGATTCTGAGTTCATTTTCCATTTTTCCTCCTCCGTTTCGACTCGTCTCCTTCCTCTGAGTTGCTACAGTGCCAACTCTGCTACATTGGTCATTTGGGTTCCTTGTTCGACGTCTGCACCTTCCCTATAGGTATGTATCTTACCTTTACATGTTTTTAGGTTTTCTTTTCTAGGTTTTCACCCGTATATCTCGTTTTCTTCAAATTAAACTTTTTCCAGCCATAGGAATTTGATTTTTATTGGGGGCTTTTGTTGTTGGTGAGTCAATGGACAAAAGCCCTCAAAAATATTTGAGTTTCATCGGTTGGTCATCGCAAAACTCGAAATTTTCACTTTTTGCCCTAATTTTGGCCAAATTTTGAATTTCTTGAAATTTCTTGCAATTCAATCTAATTAGTTGAAATTTCCACCTGTTTAAGTCTCACAAGTTTGTTTAGGATCTATGTAAGTCCTCCTGCCCACGTATATGGGTGAAAAGTGAGGTTTTTGTCCAATTTACATCGTTATTACGTTGAAATTTTGGATTTTCCTACCTTACTAATACATTATTTGTTTTTTCCTTGTGGATTGTAGATATTATGGCTCGTACCAAGGTACCCAGAGTTCGCAACCGTCTTTGTTTTTGTTCCAACGAAGCCGAGGCACAGTATGCCCACTACGCTCGCAAGAAGGTAGAGGGAGGTCGCAAGGTGAACTTGGCTGAGTTAGCCTTGTTCAATGTGGAGAGAGCATTTACTGATATGGGATGGCTTCCTGACATCACCTATGATGCCTGTACCTGCCCTGACTTGGTACGCCACTTCTATTGTAACCTCCAGGTGGTGGGGGATTACAATGATGTTGAGAGGGGTAATGAGCTGCGTATCACGAGCTACATCAAGGGAGTTGACATCTCATTTGATTATCGGCAGCTAGCTGACCTACTGGGCACTTCCTATACTGGCCCCATGGTGTTCTGTGCTCCTAGAGAGCCCCAGTTCTTTTCTATACAGATGAGGGCTGAGATCGATATCCAGCTCATCCGACCTGATCGCTGGTAGATGAGAGTGTGTTATCTACATTCTGATCCACGGGTATACTGCAAGATCATTCAGCATAACCTGATACCGCAGAGTGGTCATTATGAGAGGATCTCCCAGCTGACCCAGTATCTCCTATACAATATATGCACTATGCAGCCCGTTTGCCTTCCATACATCATCATGTGTACCATGATCAGTGCCACATTGCCCAGTTACAATGGCAACCTTCCTTACGGACGTATGATTACTACGCTGCTTACCCGCCTGGGGGTTGACTTATTGGATGAGAAGATTCAAGAGAAATCCTTCTCATCGCCTCTGGATTGGGAGGCTATTTGCAAGATGGGCATGCGGGATGCCCAGGTCAGTGATGAGGAGAGGAACGTGATAGTGCATCCTCACACTCGGGTCGAGATGGTTGACGCTGAGGCAGCAGCAGCAGCAGCAGCCGCTGGAGTTTATAGGGAGCCTGCTGGTGATGATGACCGTCTGTACATGGATGTGGACTCCGTACCACCTCCTTCACCTACACATGCTGCTGGAGCTAGTACTTCTTACGTGGCTGGTCCTTCTCATGCGGCTGGTCCTTTACACCCACCTTCTGATATGATGGGGATATTGCATGAGATCAAAGAGGCTCAGCGCAAATCTGATCTGAGGATGGGGGAGTTACTAAACGCTCAGCGTGTGAGAGTGGATGAGCTACTAGACACCCAGTGCATATCAGACATGAGGATGGGAGAGCTCATAGATGCTCAGCGTCGGTCAGATATGCTTATGGAGAAGCTTTTGGGTGCTCAGCGCGTAACTGATCAGCGATTGGCTGGTCTCACAGCTAGTCTTCAGATGGCCCAGACTTAGGTAGCCTGGTTGACTAAAGTCTACGCTGAGGATTATGACAGAGACCGTAAGGCATCGCCTCCTCCTTCACCTCCAGCTTCATGATTGTATTTATTTTCTTTCTTTGTACTACAGAGTAACTGTCCGGGTTGTGGACTGTACTCTGCTTTAGTTATTTATATACGTTTGTTTCTCTCTCATTGTATTTAAAATTATTCTCCCTTTAATAGATGCATTATTCTCTTTTTAAATTTGGTCTCAAACATCACTTGTTCTTATAGTGTGTTAATATTACAATTTTTACTTTTATCCTATCTCAGTTCACAATTCGTCATGAAGGTATGCTAGTTTAGCGGACAAGGCCTGAGAGGCTCTGATACCAAGTTGTCACACCCCAATTCTGTACTATTCAGAATGGTGTGTTGAACCGCTAGGAAACCAACGGTTCAACCAGGATCTCGAGTAAGCTATACCCGTTTTATCTAAACCTCATACATCCACATTCATAATCAGAGTAAAATACACAATAGCGGAAGTTTTATAGAAAAACGAACTGAGAAATCTAGATGTGATAATCATATTTAAGTAGCAAATTATTCTATATCAACTAAGACATAAATAAATATCAATTACATGTCTTTACTAAATCCAAATGATTAAAATAAAATCTAATCAAATATGCATGAGTTGCACTCGCAAGAGGAGTCATGCGTATCCACTTCGTCTTCAACTTCCATCGCCGCCATGTGCCCGTACACTGGAGCATTGACATAATCTTCGACGATAGTACCTGCATCATCAACTAAAAATATTTGACGTCGAGAGGGTGAGTACACATCATGGCTCAGTGAGCAAACAAAACAATGCAACAATACATATGCATGCATTCAATTTATTTCTTTGGTCTGGTTTAAAGTTTGCAATATGCAATAGAAAGGGTTGGAGGTCAAAGATTAAAGTTTATTGACCCCTCCTCTATACACAGGGTGTGGAAGCCCGCCCAAAGGTTAATGTTTATTGTCGTCCCCATCCACCCTACCATGAACGTTGTACAACAAAGGTTAACGTTTATTGCTGTACAGTGCCATACTAACACGTAAGCCCCTGCTGGCGAGGGCTTCCAAACTGGGCTCGCAACTAACCAATCCTAATGCCAAATAGTGTATCCAAGGCCTCACCCCAGCATCCCTCAGAACACCCATAGAGATAGAGCTAAGGCCCCCCGATAGAGTCAGAGACCACAAGTGTAAGACCCGTGTCAAACTAACCCGGTCTTACCATCTTGAACCAGGTTTACCCATTATGGTCGAGTCAAATGGACCAAGGGCATGAAGGAGATCGAGATCCCAGGTATAAAATCGACCCAAAAACACTTAATTTTAGGGAAGGGTCGGACACCCAGCTAAGCAGGGTCGGACCTCCCAAAACAGAAAGTCAGACCCTCAGTTTTGAAGGGAGGGTCGGACAGCTTAAGACCCTAGGGTCAACGGGATCATCGACCCTCGATTTCTGACGAAACTGAAATTAGGAAATTTCCTAATTTTCGGTTGGGATTCTTTCCAAATCTCAATGGGACTATTATAGGACATTCCTAGTCTATTTAAAGGACGTCCCTAAGCCACATTTACTCCTTTCACAACCCTAATTGAATTAAGAGAAAGAGAGAAGAAGGAAAAAAAGGAAGAAAGGAGGCTAGGAAGAAGGCTTGGCAAAAAGGAGAAGAATTTGCAGAGAAAAGTAATCTTCTCAGGTATGGATACTAATTCCATGAGTTTCTACAGACCTTAGGTTAGATATGGTTGAGTGTAGGATTTCGGAGAAACCCAAACCATCCATCCATGGTTAGGTTTACATAGAAAACCGTAGGAGGATGCACGAAAGCTATCTAGATGGATTATACATGGTTCTAGACCATGGATTGACTGTTGAATGAATGTAGGAAGCAAGCCATAGAACCCCAAACACGAAGAATGGATTAAAAGTGGAAATTGGACCAGAGTGCACCAAGGGGTCGCACCGAGGGTCGATAGACCATCCGACCCTAGGTGTTTCTGACCATCGACCCTCAGCATTCGGGAAGTTCAGAATGGAGGGAGGGTCGATAGAGCCATCGACCCTAGCATCGACCCTAACATCGACCCTCAGTTGACAGAGTGGTTTTTAAATTCTGAATTAATTCTAATTAAATTCTATCGACTTTGTTAAGTTTGCTAGCAATATAATACCGTTATAACAGTAAAAAGGTGATTCTAAAGCTTGGAAAATATCTATTAGCAAGCTAAGGTGAGGAACCTTAACCCCAAACTAAATTGGTTAATAATAAACTGTTTTCTATTTCTTGAGTCCTATGCCATGTTGATTCTATGCGAATATGTTTGTAATGTGCATACAGCATGCCATCCAATATTTCTATTACTTGTTCATGCATATTTACTTTATTGTTTATAACATGATGATGATGATGATGATAGGAATAGGCATGTGCTTGTATGTGTGTGGTTGATGTGCTTGATGCGAGCGAGTATCAGGGGAGGTGTGATGAGAACGTCAATAAACATTAACCTTTGGCGGGTCTCAGCACTTTAGCTCTATCTCTAACTCAAGTCTTGTGCATTGGCATCGTCGTATCGCCATTACCTTAGCAAAACTATTATGCGTAGAGTATCAGGGGAGGTGGTCTCGGTCCTTGTAGTCTCTAACCTGTTTGGCATTAGGATTGGTTAGTAACGAGCCCAGTTTGCAAGCCCTCGCTAACAGGGGCTTACGTGTTGGTATAGCATTATATAGCAATAAACGTTAACCTTTGTTGTATAATGTTATGGTAGGGTGGATGGGGACGACGATAAACGTTAACCTTCGGGCGGGCTTCCACACCCTGTGTATAGAGGCGGTGTCAATAAACGTTAACCTTTGACCACCCAACCTTTCTATTGCACATTGCAAACTATAAACCAAGACCAAAGATATGAATTGACTTTTTGCATGCATATGTAATGTTGCATTGTTTTGGCTACTCACTGAGTCGTGTTGTGTGCTCACCCCTCGACGTCGAATATTTTTAGTTGATGATGCAGGTTATACAGTTGAAGATTACATGAACGCGTCGGCGTACGGAACTGTAGCAGCTATGGAAGTTGGAGCTGAAGACGATACACACGACTCCTTTTGCGAGTGCAACTCGTGTGTATTCGATTAGATATTTTTGTAGGTTTCTTTATTGGATTTATAGACATGTATTTGATACTTAATTATTATGTCTCGGTTTGATACAGAATAATTTTCTATTAAATTATTAATATCATTTTAGTTCTCAGTTCATTTATTTATAAGATTTCCGCTAATGTGTATTTACTCTGATTATGATTGTGGATGCGTGTAAAGTTTGGATAACGCGGGGATAGCCTATTAGAGATCCTGGTTGAACCGTTGGCTATTGGATGACATGTTGAATGCACATAAAAATCATACACGCATAAAATCAATCATGGCATTGGACTCAAAAGTAAAACAGTCTATTATTAACCAATTAGTTTAGGTCATGTTCCCTCACCTTACTTGATCGTAGGTCCTCTTTCAAGCTTTAAGAATCAACTATATATTGATATTATATCACTAGAAAACCTAACCAAGTCGATATAATTTAATTAGAATTAATTCAGACTTTAAAAAGCATGCTGCTAACTGGGGGTCGATGCTAGGGTCGGAGGTTTGATCGACCTTGGGTGCGACCACCCCTATTCTGGACTTCTCGATCACTGGGGGTCGATGCTCAGGGTCTGGTAGGGTCGATTGGCCATCGACTCCCCATGCGACCCCCTGTGGGTTTTGTCAATTTTTCTTTCTTCAGTCCATTCTTCGTGTTTGGGGTCCTATGGCTTGCTCCTACAGTCCATTCCACACATGTTCTATGGCCTAGAACCATGGTTCATTCACCTATATGGCTTTCATGATTTCCCCCATGGTTTTCCATGAAAATCTAACCATGGGTGGATGATTTGGGTTCCTCCTAGATCATTCCCTCTTCTCTATCTATTCTAAGGTCTATAAAATTACATGGAGTTGGTATCCTTACCCGAAAATTAGGCTTGTTTCTCTGAAGCCTTCTCCTTGATCTTCTTCTCCACTTTCCTTTTTTTCTCTTCTCTTTCTCCTTCTCTTTCACTCAATCCAATTAGGGTTCTAAAAGGAGTGAAAGAGGGTTAGGGATGTCCTATTTATAGAGTACAAACTCCTAAAATAAGTCCCATTGAGATTAGGAAGGAATCCCATTCAAATTAAAAAAGTTTCCTAATTTTTGGTTCGAGCTGTTTTTACCGACTACCGGGGGTCGATAGGGGGTCGGAGATCCTGTCGACCCCTAGTCCTTAAAATGTCCGACCCCCCATGTAAAATTGGGGGTCTGACTTTTATACTGGGGGGGTCTGACCCTCCCTAGCTGGGTATGCAACCCTCCCCTTATTTTTAGTGTTTTTGGGTCAGTTTAATACCTGGGATCGTGATCTCCTTCACGCACGTGTTCCATTTGGTTCGACCATGATGGGTAGACCTGGTTCAAGGTGGTATGATTGGGTTAGTTTGATACGGGTCTTACAACAGGAACTAAGTAACCTTTATGGGGTGCGAACATTGTCATTTGACCACAAAAAAGTGTATGGTCAATGGCACGTGCCACACTCCTTGTCACACCCCAATTTTGTACTATTCCGAATGATGTGATGAACCGCTAGAAAACCAACGGCTCAACCAGGATCTCGAGTAGGCTATCCCCGTGTTATCCAAACTCACGCACATCCACAATCATAATCAGAGTAAATACACAATAACGGAAGTCTTATAATAACATGAACTGAGAAACTAAATGATATTAATAATTTAATAGCAAATTATTCTATTTTCAACTAAGACATAATTAATTATCAATTACATGTCTTAATAAATCCAATAAAGAAACCTATAAAATATCTAATCAAATACACACGAGTTGCACTCGCAAGAGGAGTCGTGTGTATCCACTTCAGCTTTAGCTTCCATCGCTGCCACGTTCCCGTACGCAGACGCATTCACATAGTCTTCAACGGTATAACCTGCATCATCAACTAAAAATATTCGACGTTGAGGGGTGAGCACACATCACGGCTCAGTGAGTAGCCAAAACAATGCAACAATACATATGCATGCAAATCAATTTATATCTTTGGTCCAGTTTATAAGTTTGCAGTATGCAATAGAAAGGTTTAGGTAGCCAAAGGTCACGTTTATTGACTCCACCTCTATACACGAGTGTGTGACGTTACCCGAAGATCACGTTTATCGTCAACTCACATGCACCCAATCATGAACATTATATAACAAAGGTTACGTTTATTGCTATATAGTGTCATACCAACACGTAAGCCCCTGTTGGCGAGGGCTGCAAACTGGGCTCGTAACTAATCAATCCTAATGCTAAAAGTGTATCCAAGGCCTCACCCCAGCATCCCTCAGAATGTCCATAGAGATAGAGCTAAGGCCCCCCGGTAGAGTCAGAGACTACAAGGACCGAGACCACCTCCCCTGATACCCTACGACATAATAGTTCTGCTAAAGTAATGGCGATACGATGATGTCAATGCACAAGACTTGAGTTAGAGATAGAGATAAACTGCTGAGACCCACCAAAGGTTAATGTTTATTGACATTCTCATCACACCTCCCCTGATACTCGCTCGCATCAAGCACATCAACCACACACATACAAGCACATGCCTATTCCTATCATCATCATCATCATCATGTTATAAACAATAAAGTAAATATGCATGAACAAGTAATAGAAATATTGGATGGCATCGTCGTATGAACATTACAAACATATTCGCATAGAATCAAGCATAGCATAGGACTCAAGAAATAGAAAACAGTTTATTATTAACCAATTTAGTTTGGAGTTAAGGTTCCTCACCTTAGCTTGCTATAAGATACTTTTCCAAGCTTTAAAATCACCTTTATAATGTTATTATATTGCTAGAAGACCTAACAAAGTCGATAGAATTTAATTAGAATTAATTCCAGATTTAAAAACCATTCTGTTAAATGAGGGTCGATGCTAGGGTCGATGCTAGGGTCGATGGGTCTATTGGCCCTCCCCTCTTTCTGGACTTCCCGAATGCTGAGGGTCGATGGTCAGGAATACCTAGGGTCGGATGGCCTATCGACCCTGGGTGCGACCCTTGGTGCACTCTAGTCCAATTTCCACTTTAATCCATTCTTCATGTTTGGGATCCTATGGCTTGCTCCTACATTCCATTCTACATTCATTCCATGTTCTGAAACCATGTATAACCCACCTAGATAGCTTTCATGCACTTTCCTATGGTTTTCCTATGGTTTCCATGAAAACCTAACAATAGATTGATGGTTTGGGTTTCTCCGAGATCACACTCTCAACATTAACTAACCTAAGGTCTGTAGAAACTCACGAAATTAGTATCCATACCTGAGAAGATTAATCTTTCTCTGCAACTCTTGTATTTTGGCTTAATTTCTCTTCCTTCCCTTTCTTCTTCCTCTTTCCTTCTCCTCTCTTTCTCTCAATTCGATTAGGGTTGTGAAAGGAGTGAAAGTGGCTTAGGGACATCCTCTAAATAGAGTAGGAATATCCTAAAATAAGTCCCTTTGAGATTAGGAAAGAATCCCATTCGAAAATATGGAAATTTCCAAATTTCTATTTTCTGCGGTAACCGAGGGTCGTTGATCCCGTCGACCCTAGGGGTATAAGTTGTCCGACGCTCCCTCCAAAATCGAGGGTCTGACTTTCTGTTTTGGGAGGTCCGACCCTGCTTAGCTGGGTATGCGACCCTTCCCCTATTTTAAGTGTTTTGGGTCGATTTGATACCTGGGATCTCGATCTCCTTCACGCCCTTGGTCCATTTGACTCGACCATGATGGGTGAACCTGGTTCAAGGTGGTAAGACCAGGTTAGATTGACACGGGTCTTACACTCCTGGTGGCCATGACCGTGCGGTCGATGCCATGTGCCGCACAAGATTTTGACCCCGATTGTCAACCATCTTTGGTCAGTGTTTTTTTTGGGATTTTTAGAAACCTAATTAAGGGTTTGGATCACTGAAGTCGTGTTTGTAGCTATGTATTCTTAGTTATTCCGATTTGTGACCCAAAAACCTATTTAGTTAACATGTTATTCTATAATGCAAGAAACCCCTGAGCAGTAAGTGTTGAACCTTAGAAATTAATAACTTAACCCCTGTGTAGTGCTAAAACACCCTTGACTTCATTAGAATAAGTCCTTCTTAGTATTAAAGCTAATAGAAGGTGATTTTTGACTAATGAGTGTGCTGTCTCATGGTGTGTTAGCCACACTACACCTATCTTGTATGGATAGCATGGTTATTATACATTAGAAGTTATCCTTAGTTTATGAACAGTAACAAATGAAATTAATAATGAACCTCTAAATGCTATGGCATAAACTACCAGACAAGTATAACACGGTGAACACCAGAATAATAAGCTTAAAGAGAAACTAGAATAATTCTTTTGGATAATACATTAATAAATAATATTGTCATGACTTGATAGAGCTACAAGGACTCTGGTAGGCAATTACCTGATCAAAATTATTGTAGCTTACTTTCTATCTTTTGGTAAGTTAACTAAACCCTGGGATGTGTGTTTTCTCTATTTACTATGTTGTGTGATGGTGTGAGATTGATAACATGCTTTTGTGTAATAACATGCCATCCAATAAACTATATTAATTGCTCATGCATATGCATTTCTCTCTTGTGCGATCAGTGATACTCGTAGTGGCTTGGAAACAACATATTATGGGACACCTCGTGACCTCTACATAAAAGGTAAAGCTGGTCTTGGTGATTCATGATGTCTAGTTAAATCAATAAGGAAGAAGGTGAGTGGAATGGGACGCTTGCACCACTTTTTATTGGCACTGCTTTGCATTGACCATATGTAACCTAGCCAACACGATGTCCTGAGTGGCGAGTGAACGGGGTCCAAAGCTTGGCGACATTATTGTCCAATAATATGGCTAATTAGATGCACATGGTTAGTTAAACATTAATATCCATATAACTATACCCCTAGCCATTAGGGGTGTGAGGACAAAGATGGAAATCTTTAGAAGTCGCCACCTAGATTTAGGTCTAGGACCTTAGAAATATGAAATCTCACCCCAAGGTAAGACTTCGATTGACTCATGACCCTTAGATTGGAATTCTGGTCCATCAGAGATTGGGTAAGTGTCAGGTTACGGTTATGGGAAGGGGTTAGGCACCCAAACCGCCCGATCAAAATCGGTCTCCTATACCTTTCCTATGCTAGACTCTATTTGCTAAGCCAAACCAAACCAAGTGGTTTGATATCATTGAACCGAATCTGTATCCATCAGATTGCCTACGTATTACGGATTTATTTTGAAAATCAGGTTCACCATCGTAGTTCAGGTGTGATTAAAGTTTATGGATGTGATTTATGCTTATGCATGATTAAGTTCTTTGTTCAAGTTGAAATTTATGCTTGAATGGTTGAGAAATCCTATGGGTTAGGATCTGGATAGTCCATGTGGACTGATAGTTAGTCCTAGTGGCTCTAAGAATAACCCTATTTGGGTTGGAATGTGGATAATATCCTAGTGGATCTATAGATAGTCCAAGTGGACTAAATTTTGAATCCGAATTTGGGTTTCTCCCAAATGGCCTACGTATCCTAGGGTTTGCCCTAGGAATCAGAATCCGCGTAGTTCGGGATGGATAACCTGTTCTAGGTTAAAAATTGAGAACCTATTCTAGGTTTAGGGTTTAGAACCTATTCTAGGTTTAGGGTTTGCCGAGGGGCAAATCGTCTTAAATTACCCTTTTCATTCTGAATTCTAATTTTGGAAGGTATGGCAAAGAATTCTCTTTCTTTATTAAGGTTTTATTATTCCCATTATGCCCTTCCCAAGAATGTGGGTGCCTAAATGCACGTCCCCACGCCTAAATTGTCTTCTAGAAGTGTGCAGATATGGCAGTTTGACTAGGGTGTTGCATAAAATAAGTTATTGCCAAAAATTAGAATATTCTATCTAAATATGGCACATAAAACATTTATGACAAAAAAATCACATACAGTAAGATTGTTTAAAAATCTTTCAAATATGGCATGTATTGCAAATAAGGCAAGAGCCTACATGGCATGATCTAGTATGCTATTTTCTACCCTAATTGTTATTTTCTTTCCATTTTAGGGTTTTCTACCCTAATTATTATTTTATTTCCATTTTTTAGGGTTTTCTACCCTAATTGTTACATTCTTTTCATTTTAGGGTTTTCTACCCTAATTGTTATTTTATTTCCATTTTTTAGGATTTTCTACCCTAATTGTTACTTTCTTTCCATTTTAGGGTTTTCTACCCTAATTATTATTTTATTTCCATTTTTTAGGGTTTTCTACCCTAACTGTTACTTTCATTCCATTTTAGGGTTTTCTACCCTAATTATTATTTTCTTTCCATCTTAGGGTTTTCTACCCTAATTGTTACATTCTTTCCATTTTAGGGTTTTCTACCCTATTTATTATTTTATTTCCATTTTTTTAGGGTTTTCTACCCTAATTGTTACATTCTTTCCATTTTACGATTTTCTACCCTAATTATTATTTTATTTCCATTTTTTTAGGGTTTTCTACCCTAATTGTTACATTCTTTCCATTTTAGGGTTTTCTACCCTAATTGTTATTTTCTTTCCATCTTAGGGTTTTCTACCCTAAATGTTACTTTCTTTCCATTTTAGGATTTTCTACTTCCATCTTAGGGTTTTCTACCCTAAATGTTACTTTCTTTTCATTTTAGGGTTTTCTACCCTAATTATTATTTTCTTTCCATCTTAGGGTTTTCTACCCTAAATGTTACTTTCTTTTCATTTTAGGGTTTTCTACCCTAATTATTATTTTCTTTCCATCTTAGGGTTTTCTACCCTAAATGTTACTTTCTTTCCATTTTAGGGTTTTCTACCTTAATTATGGCAATAAGCATCCAATATAGCATGTGAGTATGATCATTCCAATCATGGCAGTGTGATTATTCCAATTGTGGCAGTGTGTGCATATAAGCATCCAAATATAGCATGTGAACAATATAGCATCAAAATATGGCATGTGATAAACAACCAAGGCATGTGAGTCAATCAATCAAAACGTATTTTCAGATCTACGGTCTAGATTCAATGCATCGATTATCAACAATGTGACCGAAATCACATTTGATTGATGATTGAAAGTAATACAAGATCTTAAAACAGTTCAGATCATATACCCTCAATTAATAAGACTTTAATGGCTCAAATTAATTCATTAAATCATCATCAGATTAAAATCAATGGTTCAGATTAATTAACCATCCATTCACATGATTGGATCTTAAAAGATCAACGATTCAGATTAAATTCACATCAATTAATCAAGTTCATTCATTCAAATATCAATGGACAAATTTTTATCACATGATCAAAACAAATTTCACATTCAATGGATCAGATTTTGAATGGACATCATATTAACACGATAAAAATTCAAGCATATCATGATCATAGATTCAATCAATGACCCATATTTAATGAAAAGATCAAGGGTAAGATGAGGAAGGTAACATAGCTAGGTTCAAGTAAGTGGTGTGGGCTGTTGGTTGGTTCAGTAAGAGATGGAAGGGAGTGGGGTTACGGGTAGGTGGTAGCACAAGGCTGATGATTGGAGTATGAGATGAAATCGGTTAGAGTGCTGATTGTATAGGGATTGAAATCAAGTGTAGGCTAGATTGATGATGGAAATTGGTTAATGGTGAGGTAGAGTGGCTCATGAGATGGAGATTTGTAGTTAAGCAAAACAATAGAAGAAAAATAAAAGTAAAAGCAGCTTACCTAGATGCTCGTAGGTTCTGCTTGCTCCTCCCTTCTTCTTCTTCTTTCTCCTTTTTTTTTTCAAACCGAGAGCCCAAACTCTATCAAACTCCCTCTTCACGTTTTTCCCTTCTCTTTTTTCTGGTTTTTTTTTCTTCCTCTTTTTTCTCTCTTCTTCCCTTCTTTTTCTACCAAAAACGTGAGCCACAAAGGCCTTTCACGTTTTTTTTTCTTTCCCCCTTTTTTTCTCTCTTTTTCCCTTACTTTTCTCCCAAAAAGTGAGCCACAAAGCCCTTTCACGTTTTTTTTCTTTCCCCCTTTTTTTTCTCTCTTCTTCCCTTACTTTTCTCCCAAAACTTAGCTCAAAAGCCTTTCCACGTTTTTCTTTCTCTTTTCCCCTTTTTTTCTCCTTGGAAAAAAGTCCCTTTCTTCTCTCTCTCACGTCCCTTTTATCTTCTCCCTCTTTCCCTTAAAAAAACAATCTAGAAACCCTAAATCCTCTCCTTTTTTTTTTTTTTTTCTTTTCTTTCTTCCCTAAAACCGTCCCTCCTAAAAACCCCCACGTTTTTCTCTTTCTTCTTTCCTTTTTTTTTCTCCAACAAAATCCCTTGGATTCTCTTAGAAAGAGCCACGTTTTTCCTCTCTCCCTTTTCCTTTTTTTTCTCAAAATCTTTTGGATTTATCTCCAAAATCCAAATCCCCATTCTTTTCCATGTTTTTTTTCTCTCCCTCTTTCTTTTTTCTCCAACAAAATCCTTTGGATTCTCTTAGAAAGAGTCACGTTTTCCTCTCTCCCTTTTTCCTTTTTTTCTCAAAATCTTTGGGATTTATCCCAAAATCGAAATCCCCATTCTCTTCCACGTTTTTCTCTCCCCCTTTCCTTTTTTTTTCCAACAAAATCCTTTGGATTCTTTTAGAAAGAGTCACATTTTCCTCTCTCCCTTTCCCCTTTTTTCTCAAAATCTTTTGGATTTATCCCCAAAATCGAAATCCCCATTCTTTTCCACATTTTTTCTCTCCCCTCTTTCCTTTTTTTTCTCCAACAAAATCCTTTGGATTCTCTTAGAAAGAGTCACGTTTTTCCTCTCTCCCTTTTTCCTTTTTTTTCTCAAAATCTTTTGGATTTATCCCAAAATCGAAATCCCCATTCTCTTCCACGTTTTTTCTCTCCCCTCTTTCCTATTTTTTTCTTCAACAAAATCCTTTGGATTCTCTTAGAAAGAGTCACGTTTTTCCTCTCTCCCTCTTTCCTTTTTTTTCTCACAATCTTTTGGATTTATCCCCTAAATCGAAATCCCCATTCTCTTCCACGTTTTTTTCTCCCCTCTTTCCTTTTTCTTCTCAAAATCTTTTGGATTATCATTTACATATAATAATATATATTATATACATATATACACATATATTTAATAACATACATACATATACATATATATATATATATATATATATATATATATATATATATATATATATATATATATATATATATATATATATATATTATGCACATAGATGAACTGATTCGAAATGGGTTGAGATTGACTTAGGTTGACAACTGATATGGGTTGAGCTAGGTTGGACCAAAACTGGTTTGAACTGAGTTGACTGGACTGATTGGAATTAACTGGGTTTTCCCCCCTTGTCATTTCACGGGTCATTTCTGTTGTTATCCCGCATGAAATTTTTCGATGGCCTCTATTCCAAATTTTTTGCATTCATTTTGTAGAACATTAAAAATGAGGAATATAGGAACTTGAATCACCTCATTTGGAAGTAAAATGGTCAACTTATGAATTTTTGAAGTTTAATCGGACCAATTATCGATAATTTGATTGACCATTCTGCATGAGATCCTTCGGAGGCTTCTACCGCAAATATTTTACGTTCACTTTGAAGAGCACTAAAATGGAACATAATGAGACTGGCATCACCTGAATCCGATGTAAAACGGAAAAGATATGAAGCTTTGAAGTTCTAACGATCATTTTGCATGCAAGTTTATATGGGACCCACTGGTGACTTCTACCCGGGATTTTTACGTCCGCTTTGTAGAACATCATGAATGAAGAATAATGGTCTTGGAATCACCTGAATCCGATGTAGAACGGGAAAGATATGAAGCTTTGAAGTTCTAACGATCATTTTGCATGCAAGTTTGCATGGGACCCACTGGTGACTTCTACCCGGGATTTTTTACGTCCACTTTGTAGAACATCATGAATGAAGAATAATGGTCTTGGAATCATCTGAATCCGATGTAGAACGGGAAAGATATGAAGCTTTGAAGTTCTAACGATCATTTTGCATGCAAGTTTGCATGGGACCCACTGGTGACTTCTACCCGGGATTTTTTACGTCCACTTTGTAGAACATCATGAATGAAGAATAATGGTCTTGGAATCATCTGAATCCGATGTCGGATGATCAAGATATGATGATTTGAAATTCAAACGATCCGACTTAGGATAATTTGCATGAAGGCCCCTGGGATTATTTATAATAATTTCAGAAACCTCCCTTATATGTATCATCCGACTAAAATGGTCATATCTTCCTCATTTGATACCGGAATTGAGCAATTCTGGTCTCGTTTCGAAGATAATTCTATGACCTATGCATCTATGCAGATAATAGCCCATGACCCTACTGTGGGAATCAGTGAAAAATCACAAATTTTTGGGTTAAAGGTCAGAAACCTGCCATATTGGTTCACTTATGCCGAGGGTGGCAAAAATGGGGTGCTTACAGATGCCCCTCTTTAGCCGAGATTGTTATAAGTTGAAGGCTAAAGATAAAAGAAACCACATTTTTGGGGTATGAGTGATATTGTTTATTGGGCTGCACTTAGGGTAATTCTTCCTAAACTGCCTACGTATTCTAAGGGTGTCCTAGAAATCAAGCCCAGAACGTAGTTCGACTGGCAAGAAGGTTTTCTCTTCTTGGAAGATTGGTGAGTGCTTTTCTTGTATGAAGCTAGGCTGTGAATACAAGGCTCATTTGTAGGCTGGGAACCTCTTCTTGCTGAGGTGACTCATGATGCAAGGTACTTGCGGGCTTGAACCCGGCTTGATCCATTTATAGGCTGATAAACCTCTTCTTGTACGAAGCTAGGCTGTGAATACAAGGCTCATTTGTAGGCTGGGAACCTCTTCTTGCTGAGGTGACTCATGATGCAAGGTATGTGCGGGCTTGGACCTGACTTGATCCATTTGTAGGCTGATAAACCTCTTCTTGTATTGGGCTAGGCTGTAAATACAAGGCTGATTGTATGAGCTTGGGCTCGGCTTTGATTTGTCTAGATGGAAGACTTGATGCCTTTCTTTGATTGAGATTTTGGTTTGAGTACCTGCATTTGTCAGAACATTGAGGATTTCATAGAGCATATGGATGATTATGTTGAATCAAGTGTTTCTTTATTGAATCTAAGAGACATAGTTCATGAAACACACTAGAATTCAAAAAAAAATAACCTAAAATGCTATTGGTTTCTTGATTGGTGCAACTCTAGGGAGTGTTTGAACATTTCTATTGTTCCATTCACGAGCAATGGTATCAACCAGATCTGATGTCAACTTTATGGGAAGTTCATAATCAGTTACTTCTCTGTTGGTGCTTGTTGGGATATTGAATTGTTGAGGTAACCTTGTTGGAGAATAGAATGAGGTATGAGTCAACCCCATGATCCGGACATGCAAGCTATTTTTTGTATTTGTGGCAACCCGTTCTTGCTTCCACCAAGTGCATTTCCATCTGATGTCTGCTGTGGTTATTTCTTTGAGGCGGCTAAACCAGTCTGTGTCCATCTGATAAGCCATAGGATCTGCTCTCTTTGCCAATTGAAAAGGGTTGAGGGTCGTCACTTCAGATTCCTCAACTAATCCTAACCTCTCTGTTAACCAGATTTGAAGAAGATATGGTGATCCGCTGAAATTGTTCAACTCAAACTGATCTTGATGAGTTGCCATGAAGTCAAGGCCCTTTAATGTCTCGGCCAACACTGTAGGGATGATATCAAAACCTTGTCTTGCATGCTTGATGAGATCTATTATGACGGGAGATTCTGTATCTGTGCAACTTCGTAGCAATAGTCGGGCTATGCTACAATATAGGTAAACATGTCTTCTCTGAACTTGTGCTTCTTTCCTTGTTGGACTTGTATGAGCATATGACTTGATCATGCACTTTATCTGTAGCCGTTGATCTTGTACAAAACGGCACATTTCTTTCTTATCCCAGTTGAAAAAGTCTTGTATCTCCTGTCTGTAATCTTTTCCTGGATATGGCTTGAAGATCTTCCGCTTAGGTGTGAGCAAAAGGCAAGCTCCAAATTCTTCCACAGTTGGGCATAACTCGACTTTTCCCATCCTGAAAACATGAACTGTCGGATCCCAGCATTGAGCGGCCGCTTTTAAAAGGTTTGGGCATAATTTTATGGTTGTTAATTGAGGAAGTGCCTCCAATTGATGCTTTCGTAAGAAAGAGCTATCTTCTGTGAACTCAATACGCCAGCTCCAATTTTTCAGTGACCTTTCCATCTCTGTAATTCTGTCTGACGGATCAATGTATTATCAGCCTCCCGGTTGTGACCTGTAGGAATCCCGACATACAAATAGAGGTTAAAAAAATGAATCATTGGAATTACCTTCAATTATTGTTGTTTAGATATATTGAAAATGCCCTTAGAAGGTTGCACATGAAATGTATACATATGATTGACTCTGTCTGAGTTTAAAGTACTTATCTTTTTTTTTTTTTTTTTTTTTTATTTATTTATTTCTCAGATTGATATACTCATGAGAGTTTACATCAAATGATATGAAAAATGGGCTTTGATATGTAACTCTTGGGAAATCCGTTGGATAGATGGACGGATGAAAGAGTTTAGCCAACAAACAGGAAATTCTTTCTTTGATTATGATGATAAGAAGAACTATTCCTGGGTGAAAGGCGTTGTGCCCCATTGGAGAATCCAGTCAACCATGTCAGTAAGTTCCTCAAATGATTGATGCCTGTTGTTGATGTCAGCAGGTGAGAGACAAGCCTTCTACAGCCCCCCCCTTTTTTTTTTTTTTTTTTTTTTTTTTAAAAGAGCGTAGAGGCTACACATAATATTTCTTCACTTGATCCAAGTTGGTCAAGTATTGTAACTCGATGCCTTCCATGTTGACTAGTCGAACAGCTTTCCCTGGTAAGATTTCTTTTATCATGAACGGTCCGCTCCAATTAGGACGAAACTTGCCCCTAGGGTCATGGACAGGTGCTCTTTGTTCCTTCAATACCAAGTCCCCTACTGGTCGGTGACGAACACGCACCTTTTTGTTAGAGGTTTCTGCCATTCTTTGTTGGTATTTTCTTACATTATCCACTGCCTTCATTCTTCTTTCATTAACGAAGTTCAGCTCGTCATATCTGGATTGCAACCACTCAGCTCCTCGAATCTTGCATTCCATCAAGACTCTCAGTGATGGCACCTTTATTTCTACGGGGAGGACTGCTTCCATACCATATACTAGTGAATACGGTGTTTCCCCAATAGATGTTCTTATGGATGTTCTGTATGCCCAGAGTGCATAAGGTAGTTTGTCCGCCCAATCAACATTAGATTCTGCCATTCTGGAGGATAACCTTGACATTTTTATTGGCCGCCTCTACTGCCCCATTTGTCTGTGGACGGTAAGGAGAGGACCGATGCCTTTTGATGTGGAACTTGTCGCATAATTCTTGGACTCTCCCTCTGAAGTGTTGTCCTTGATCTGAGATTATAGACTGAGGCATTCCATGCCGGCATATGATATACTCTTGTAGAAATTTAGCCACTTTGTTTGTTGTGAGCTTGGCGTATGACTGTGCCTCTACCCACTTTGTGAAGTAATCGATGGCAACCAAGATGAATTCATGCCAATTCGAAGCTTTAGGGTGAACCTTTCCGATCACATCTATGCCCCAGGTTGAGAAAGGCCATGGAGAGCTAAGAGTATGCAACTCTGCTGGAGGCACGTGTATCAAATTAGCATGGATTTGGCACTTGTGACATTTCCTTACGAACTCTGAACAATCTGCTTCCATTGTGTTCCAATAATATCCCATTCTGAGAATCTTCTTTGCAAGCATTCTAGCGTTCATGTGAGGTCCGCATATTCCTTGATGGACCTGCTCGATAACATTTTGCGCATGTTCCTCGTCGATACAGACTAACTGCACTCCTTCATGGGATCTTTTGTACAGGATATCTTCGCATAGTATGAACTGGGAGGCATATCTCCTAAGAGACTTCCTCTCACCCGTTGTAGCTTCCACTGGATACTTTCCTTCTTTGATGAAATCTATGATAGGAGCAAACCATGGCCGGCCATCGACTGTCAATGCATTCACTTCTTCCAAGTGGACTGGCCGTACTCTCTTCTCTATGATTAGTGGTTTGATACGCCCCAACGGATCATTTCCAATCATTGAAGCCAAGGTGGCCAATGCATCAGCATACTTATTGGTATCTCTTGGGGAGTAGTCAAATTCAATTTGCTTGAACTTCCGAGCCAGGGTTATTGCACATTGCTGATAAGGTATCAACTTCTCATCTTTGGTTTTCCAATCCCCTCTGACTTGGTAGATAACAATTGATGAGTCACCATAGACCTTTAATCTGCAGACCCCTATGGCCAAAGCTGCTTTTAGTCCCATGATACATGCTTCGTACCTGCAATGTTGTTTGTGCAGTCGAAGTCTAATCCGAATGAAAATGGTACAAATGCCCCTTCTGGATCTATGAATAAGACGCCGGCCCCGTATCCCATATGATTTGCGGCTCCATCGAAGAACATTATCCATGTGTCATTCTTCCCCTCTTCTTGAGTGGTGTAGACTTCTTCATCAGGGAATACATCTTCTAAATGTCTGAGGTTATCTTCAATTGGTAGAGCCGACAGATGTTTTGCGATTAGGCTCCCTTTGATAGACTTTTGAGTAGTGTATGTGATGTCAAATTCGGACAACAACAATAGCCAACTAGCCAATCTTCCTGTTAAAGCCGGTTTCTCAAATAGATACTTTAGGGGGTCCATTCTGGAAATAAGTATGACCTTGTAGGATAACATGTAATGTCTCAATCTCTTTGTTATCCAGACTAGGGCTGTGCATGTCTTCTCCAGCTGTGTATAATTGGCTTCAGTATCCCGTGAATTTCTTACTCGGATAGTATACTGCCTTTTCTGTCTTTCCATCTGTATCATGTTGGGCTATCATTGATCCCATAGAACCCTCTAGTACTGACAAGTAGAGGAGTAGCGGTCTTCCCGGTACTGGTGGGGCTAAGACTGGTGGGTTCAACAAATATGCCTTAATCTTGTCAAAAGCCATCTGACATTGAGGGTTCCAATCCTTTGGCTGGTCCTTCCTGAGTAGTTTGAAAATTGGTTCACACGTTGTGGTGAGATGTGCAATAAACCGGTTGATGTATTGAAGTCTTCCCAAAAAACCTCTTACTTCCCTTTCTATTTGAGGAGCTGGCATTTCAGAGATGGCTTTTATCTTGGTTGGGTCAATTTCAATTCCTCTTTGGCTGACCATAAAACCTAGCATTTTGCCGGCTATAACCCCGAATGCACATTTTTGGGGGTTAAGCCTTAGTTTGTAGTGCTTGATCCTTTCAAAGAACTTCCTTAACGCAGGGATGTGACCTTCTCTGGTGAACGATTTTACAATCATATCATCTACATACACCTTTACCTCCTTATGGATTAGGTCGTGCAAGATTGTAGTAGCCATCCTTTGATAAGTTGCCCCAGCATTCTTCAGCCCAAATGGCATCACAGTGTAACAAAGAGGTGCCCCGATCGTTATGAAGGCAGTCTTCTCCTTGTCTTTAGGTGCCATCTTTATCTGATTGTACCCTGAGAATCCATCCATGAAGGACAACAGAGCATGATTTGCAGTGTTATCCACTAGGATGTCTATCTTTGGTAATGGAAAGTCATCTTTGGGGCTGGCCTTATTCAGGTTTCTGTAATCAATGCACACCCTCAGTCTTCCATCTTTTTTAGGTACAATGACCACGTTTGCTAACCACTCTGGATACTTCGTAACCTCAAGGAATCCTACGTCAAATTGCTTCATGATATCCTCTTTAACCTTAAGGGTCCATTCAAGCCTTAACCGCCTTAGCTTCTGCTTACATGGCCTTACATCTGAAACCAAAGGTATCTTATGCTGTACCACTTCAGGGTCTATGTCGGGCATATCTTCATAGGACCAGGCAAATACTTCTTGGAATTTCATCAGTAATTCCGTCATTTGTTTGGTTTCCTCTTCCGTCAAGGTAGCACCGATCTTTATTTCTCGAGGTTGCTCTACTGAACCAAGGCTGATTATCTTGAAGTCTTCGCCAACAGGTTGAGCTTTCTTCTCCTTCGAGGCTTGGATGGATTGTAATATTTCAGGAAATGGTTCATCATTCTCATCATTTTCAAAGTTAGAGTTAGAAGGAGAAGGAAAGGAAGAAGTAGACGTAGAGTAATTCAAAATGCCATCTTTATTCATATTCAAAAGCAGAGGTACAGAGGAAATGGTTCCAAGTGGAACGAACTCAAAATTTGAAACGGACTCAATCTTATCTAAATACCTCAGGACCCTAGGCTCAGACATAGTCTGTCACACCCCAATTCCACACTGTTCAGAATGGTGTGATGAACCGCCAAATAACCAACGGTTCAACCAGGATCTCTAATAGGCTATCCCCGCGTTATCCAAACTTTACACGCATCCACAATCATAATCAGAGTAATACACAATAGCGGAAAATTTATAAATAATATGAACTGAGAACTAGAATGATACCCATAAATAATATCAAATTATTCTGTGTTTAACTAAGACATAAATATTTAAATACCAAATACATGTCTATTAAATCCAAATAAGAAACCTACAAAAATATCTAATCGAATACACACGAGTTGCACTCGCAAGAGGAGTCGTGTGTATCGTCTTCAGCTCCAACTTCCATAGCTGCTACAGTTCCATACGCCGATGCGTTCATATAATCTTCGACCGTATAACCTGCATCATCAACTAAAATATTCGACGTCGAGGGGTGAGCACACAACACGGCTCAGTGAGTAGCCAAAACAATGCAACATTACATATGCATGCAAAAAAAATCAATTTATATCTTTGGTCTTGGTTTATAGTTTGCAATGTGCAATAGAAAGGTTGGGTGATCAAAGGTTAACGGTTATTGATACCGCCTCTATACACAAGGTGTGGAAGCCCGCCCGAAGGTTAACGGTTATCGTCGTCCCCATCCACCCTACCATAACATTATACAACAAAGGTTAACGGTTATTGCTATATAATGCTATACCAACACGTAAGCCCCTGTTAGCGAGGGCTTGCAAACTGGGCTCGCTGCTAACCAATCCTAATGCCAAACAGTGTATCCAAGGCCTCACCCCAGCATCCCTCAGAACATCCATAGAGATAGAGCTAAGGCCCCCCGGTAGAGTCAGAGACTACAAGGACCGAGACCACCTCCCCTGATACTCTACGACATAATAGTTCTGCTAAGGTAATGGCGATACGACGATGTCAATGCACAAGACTTGAGTTAGAGATAGAGCTAAAGTGCTGAGACCCGCCAAAGGTTAACGTTTATTGATGTTCTCACCACACCTCCCCTGATACTCTCTCGCATCAAGCACACCAACCACACACATACAATCACATGCCTATTCCTATCATCATCATCATCATCATGTTATAAACAATAAAGTAAATATGCATGAACAAGTAATAGAAATATTGGATGGCATGTTGTATGCACATTACAAACATATTCGCATAGAATCAAACATGGCATAGGACTCAAGAAAAGAAAAACAGCTTATTATTAACCAATTTAGTTTGGGGTTAAGGTTCCTCACCTTAGCTTGCTAAAAGATATTTTTCCAAGCTTTAGAATCACCGTAATGACGTTATTATATTGCTAGCAAACCTAACAAAGTCGATAGAATTTAATTAGAATTAATTCAGAATTTAAAAACCATTCCGTCAGGGCCGAGGGTCGATGCTAGGGTCGATGCTAGGGTCGATGGGTCTATCGACCCTCCTCCCATTCCGAACTTCCCGAATGCAGAGGGTCGATGGTCAGAAACACCTAGGGTCGGATGGTCTATCGACCCTCGGTGCGACCCTCGGTGCACTCTGGTCAAATTTCCACTTTTTAATCCATTCTTCGTGTTTGGGGTCCTATGACTTGCTTCCTACATTCGCCCAACACTCATTCCATGGTCTAGAACCATGTATAAACCATCTAAATAGTTTTTGTGCATCCTCCTATGGTTTTCCATGAAAGCCTAACCATGGATGGATGGTTTGGGTTTCTCCGAAATCCTACACTCAACCATATCTAACCTAAGGTCTGTAGAAACTCATGGAATTAGTATCCATACCTGAGAAGATTACTTTTCTCTGCAATTTCTTCTCCTTTTTGCTAAGCCTTCTTCCTAGCCTCCTTTCTTCCTCTTTTCCTTCTTCTCTCTTTCTCTCAATTCAATTAGGGTTGTGAAAGGAGTGAATGTGGCTTAGGAACGTCCTTTAAATAGACTAGGAATGTCCTATAATAATCCCATTGAGATTTGGAAAGAATCCCAACCGAAAATTAGGAAATTTCCTAATTTCAGTTTCGTCAGAAACCGAGGGTCGATGGGAGGGTCGATGATCCCGTCGACCCTAGGGTCTTAAGCTGTCCGACCCCCCCCCAAAACCGAGGGGTCGACTTTCTGTTTTGGGAGGTCCGACCGCTTCCTCGGGTGTGCGACCCTCCCCTAGAATTAAGTATTTTTGGGTCGATTTCGTACCTGGGATCTCGATCTCCTTCATGCCCTTGGTCCATTTGACTCGACCATGATGGGTAAACCTGGTTCAAGGTGGTAAGACCGGGTTAGATTGTCACGGGTCTTACAACTCCCCCCAACTTATAAAAATTTCGTCCTCGAAATTGTACGTACCTTCTGAATCAAACAAGTGAGGGTATTGCTTTCTCATAGCATTTTCTTCTTCCCATGTAATCTCTTCCATGTCTCTACTTTTCCATGTGACCTTAACATAATAGATATCTCTGTTGCGTAGACGTTGAACCTTTCGACTAGTGATTTCCGTTGGTATTACTTCAAATGTCAAATCATCGGTCGGTTCCGGCAAATCTACGTCAACACATGTGTTGGGTCTTTGACATACTTCTTCAATAAGGATATGTGAAATACGTCATGCACACTTGACATAGATGGTGGTAGTGCTAACTCGATAAGCTACTTTCCCACGCTTAGCCGAATCTCATATGGTCCGACATATCTTGGACTTAGTTTTCCCTTTCGTGTCGAACCTCTTCAATCCTCGCATAGGCGATACTTTCAAAAATACTTTATCACCTACGGCGAACTCTAGATCTCTTCGTCGAGTATCTGCGTATTGCTTCTGACGGTTCTGAGCTACTCTTACTCTTTCCTTGATGATGTCGACCACTCGACAAGTCTCCTGAACTTCAATGTTGTACCCATAGCCTTTTGCAGTCCTTCCCAAAATTTGGAAGTAAATCGTGGGTCTCTATCGGACACAATGCTTTCTGGTACGCCGTGTAACCGAACAATATTATCCACATACAGCTTTGCTAACCTTTCGAGTGTATATTGGGGTCGTATCGGTATGAAGCGAGCTGTTTTAGTCAGACGGTCTACAATCACCCAAACTGCGTCAACTACTCGAGGAGTCAATGGTAGTCCTGTGACGAAGTCCATAGTGATGCAGTCCCATTTCCATGCTGGTTCCGGTAATGGTTGTAACAGTCCTGTGGGTCTTTACCGTTCAGCCTTTACTTTTTGACAATTTAGGCATTGAGACACGAACTTAGCTACATCTGCCTTCATTCCCCTCCACCAATACAGTTTCTTTAGATCATGATACATTTTTGTACTTCCAGGATGTACCGAGTAGATGGTGGTATGGGCTTCTTTCATGAGTCGGTGTCTAATGTCCACACTTTTTGTTTCGGGTACACATATTCTTCCTTTGTATTTCAGTACCTTCTCGTCATCCAAGGTGAACTCAGGGTTAGTCCTACCTTTCTCAATATCTTCTTGTACCGTTCTCAGATAAGGATCCGCTTTGATAGCTGTCTTCACTTCATCCACTATATCCGGTATTATCTTCAATGCCGCGAACATATTTGAAAACCGATGAATGAATCCTTGGTTGGTTGGTCCATCCGGTGTATCGATCACATACTGCTCGTTACCGTGGTTGAATACCATCCCGGTAGTACACATTGCTGCAGTTGTGCTAGTTTCTCCTTGAGATTTTATCATTGCTTTTCTACTCAATGCATCTGCTACTACGTTCGCTTTTCCCGGATGATACTGGATATCACAATCATAGTCTTTCAATAGTTCCAGCCATCTTCTTTGTCTCATATTTAACTCCTTCTGATTAAATAGATACGTAAGGCTTTTATGGTCCGACTTAATCTGAAATTTTTCTCCGTATAGGTAGTGTCTCCATATCTTGACAACATGTACTACTCGCCGCTAATTCCAAATCATGGGTTGGGTAATTTTTCTCATGTACCTTCAACTGTCTCGATGCATACGCAACTACTTGTTCTCCTTGCATAAGCACACATCCTAGTCCCAATCCCGATGCATCAGTATATAAAGTAAATGTCTGTCCCAAAACGGGAATGGTTAAAATTGGAGCGGATATCAATCTGGTCTCTAGTGTTTGAAAGCTCTTTTCACACTTATCCGTCCGTACAAACTTTTCTCCTTTCTTGGTCAAACTGGTGAGAGGTACGGCGATCCGAGAATAGTCTTCTACGAATCTCCGATAATATCCAGCTAGACCCAGAAAACTTCTGATTTCTGAAACACTCTTTGGTGCTTCCCACTTCACAATAGCTTCGATCTTACTGGGGTCCACTTCGATTCCTTCCGCGGATACTACATGGCCTAAAAATGCGACTTCGCTTAGCCAAAACTCACACTTAGAAAATATGGCATATAACTTCTCTTCCCTTAAACGTTGTAGGGCTGCGTTTAGGTTCTTGACATGGGTTTCCTTGTCATTGGAGTATACCAATATGTCATCAATAAACACTATCACCGACCTGTCCAACATATCGTGGAAAACTCGGTTCATAAGTTCCATGAATGTTGCCGGTGCATTAGTTAGTCCGAAGGACATCACTAATAATTCATAATGTCCGTATCTTTTCTGGAAAGCTGTCTTCGGAATGTCACCTTCTTTAATCTTCAATTGATGATAGCCTGATCGAAGATCGATCTTTGAAAATACCCTCGCTCCTTGTAACTGATCGAACAAGTCATCGATCCTGGGTAGTGGATATCGATTCTTGATCGTCAGCTTATTCAACTCTCTATAGTCGATACATAACCGAACGCTACCATCCTTCTTCTTTACGAACAACACCGGTGCTCCCCATGGAGATATACTGGGTCTGATATAACCCTTATCCAGTAGTTCTTGTAATTGCACTTTTAATTCCTTTAGTTCCGTAGGAGCCATTCTATAAGGTGCTTTTGATACTGGTGCGGCTCCAAGTATAAGGTCTATTACAAACTCCGTGGCTCGGTCGGGTGGTAATCCAGGTAATTCCTCTGGAAATACATCAGGAAAATGCCGCACGACATCAATATCTTCCATTCGTGGCACGTCCTTAGTTAGGTCGACCACTGATACTAGATATCCGACCGCTCCTTTCTCAAGGCACTTCTTAGCCTTCAATGCTGAGAGTATGAGCTTACGTCTCCTGGGAAGTTTGGTTCCCGAGAAACTGAATTCTGCTCCTTCTTTGTCCTTGAACGTTAGCTTCTTCTCGGTGCATAACAGATTTGCGGAGTGCCGACCTATCCGATCCATTCCTAAGATGACGTCAAAGTCTGCCATCTCAAGTTGTATTAAGGTTGCATCCAAGGTCTGCTCTCCGATGAGAACTGGACATGGTCCATAACCTTTCTCTAATTCCACTTCTAATCCCATCGGTGACCGTACAAGTAATTTGTAGTCTAATGTTTTGATGGGCAGATTGGTCTTCTTTCCAAACGACACAGATATAAATGAATGAGTAGCTCCTGAATCAAAGAGTACTCTGGCGGGTACGCCATTGATAGGTACGATACCTGTGATTCGTTTTTACTTAGTCTACCTGCTCAATCAATGTAATTTTAATCTTAAAGTTTCGGTCATACCTGTGACCACATCGGGCGATGCGGCTGCATCCTCTGATGTAACAGCATATACCCGTCCTTGATGTAACAGCTTTTTGGGTTTTGGGCACTCTCTTGCCATATGCCCTGGTTGGTTGCAGTTATAACACCTCGGGGCTTCAGAATTTGGCTTTGGCTGTGGTTGAGCTGCTGGGATAGTCTTGGTCGCAGCATTAAAATTCTGAGGACGGAAAGGTTTATACGTCCTGTTGTTGCCTCCGTTATTCGAATTTCCAGTTGGCCTTTTTATGCCTTTGTTTTGAGTGAAATAACTCTCTTTCTGGCTCGATTCAATCACTCGAGCGATCTGGAAAGCTTCATTATATATGTTCTTCTCTAATCCCAGAACATGTTCCCTTATACTTCCTCTTAGTCCCGCGACGAACCTACGGGTTTTTGTATCCTCTTCTTGCATACTTAGTGGTGCGAAGAAAAACAGCTCTTCATAACGCTGTTGGTACGCATCCACCGACATCTGTCCCTGATAAAGACTCAAGAACTCCTTCTCCATCGAATCTCTGAAGCTTCGTGGAAAATATTTCTCAAAGAAAGCTTCTTTATATATAGCCCAAGTCAGTAGGGCGTGCTTAGTCAATAGATAGGCCCTGGTCGATTTCCACCAATGATGTGCGTCGCCTTTGAGCATGAAGGTGGCACACAATACTTTCTCCTCTTCAGTAATAGTCATCATAAGAAAATTTCTTTCCATCTCGTCTATCCAGTGTGCTGGCCACAGTGGATCAGACGGCTTGCCATTGAATTCTCTTGGCTTCATCTTCAAAAATCTCTCCACTAGTCGGGAGTGATCCAGTTGATTTTGATATGCCCCAAACATAGGGGGTGGATACTGATAGTTCCCTTGGGCTGCTTCTGGGGCTTGCACTGGAACTGGTGCAGCCGGTTGTGGAGGTGTCTGAGGGGCTGGGTGGTTACCCACTGGTGCTGCACTAGCTTGCCCAGTGTGCATGGCTGCAGCTTGAGTGGCTTGAAACATAACTCCCATCGCAACCTGCATTTGAGCTTGTGCATGTTGCATTTGTTGTAGCTGTTGAGCCAGATTCATCACCACTGTTGTTAGCTTAGGTGGTGGTGGTGGCAAATTTGTAGGGTTTGCCGGCTCGGGATTACCCTGTGCGTAATTGTTCTCTTGACTAGTCTCATCCACGGGTGGTGGTGGTGGGACTGTATTTTGGGTTTGTCGGGTAACTCTACGTCCAGACATATTTACTTTCGAGATGGATGGTGCCTGAAAATCATCAAAATCAGTGAGAAATCATTTATACTTCATGTAGGCACGCTAACCGATATAAAATTTGAATCCTCAATTCATTCTGAAAAAAATACTGTCTTTTCTATGTAGGGTCGATAGTGAGGGTCGATGGTATGTCCGACCCTTGGTATCCGACCCTGGGATGACCTGTTCTTCCCGAGAGCTGAGGGTCGATGCGAGGGTCGATGGGTGTCCGACCCTCAGTCCGACCCTTGAATTTCTGTCAGATTCCCGAGAGTCGAGGGTCGATTGGAGGGTCGATTCGAGGGTCGATGGTGTCAGTCGATTTGTCCGACCCTCGGACCAAAAATCAGATTTTTAAGATCCGATTCTGGGTCAATTCTCACTATTCCTCCTCCGTTTCGACTCGTCTCTACTCTCCGAGTTGCTACAGTGTTACTCCACTACTGTGGATCGTTCTTACTCCGAATTTCGACGTCCACATCACCTCTACAGGTATAATTTCCCAACTTTCCCTGTTTTTAGGTTTTTATTTCTAGGTTTTTACTCATTTAGCTCGTCTTTTCCGAATTAAACTTTTTCCAACCGTAAAAATTTGATTTTTATTGGGGGCTTTTGTTATTGGGGTCTTGAGGAACGAAAGCCCTCAAAAATTTTTGAGTTTCATCGGTTGGTCATCGAGAAACTTAAATTTTTCTCTTTTTGCCCTAATTTGTCGACATTTTTGGTTTTTCTTGCATTTCTCCAAATTGGACCTTATCCGTTAAAATTTTCTACTGCATGTAGATTGTAGGATATGTTTAAACTTCGTAAGTCCTTATGCCCACTTGTATGGCAAGCAATGGGGCTTTATGGTCAACTTACGTCGTTATTAAATCAAATTTCGGATTTTTATCCTGCTAACTCCTTGTTTCTTTTCTCTTTCTTATTTTGCAGATACTATGGCCCGTACCAAAGTGCCAAGATTGCGTGATCCACTCCGCTTCCGTTCAAATGAAGCCGAGGCACAGTATGCCTACTATACCGGCAAGAAAGTGGAAGGGGGTCGTATGGTGAACCTGGCTGATCTAGCCTTGTTCAACGTAGAGAGAGCATTCGGTGACATGGGGTGGCTCCCTGTCATCACATACGACGCGTGCACATGTCCAGACTTGGTGCGCCAGTTCTATTGTAATCTCCAGGTGGTGGGGGATTACAATGATGTCGAGCGTGGTCTGGAGTTGCGCATCACTAGCTACGTCAAGGGGGTGCACATTTCTTTTGACTATCAGGCAACTGGCCGATCTGTTGGGCATTCCCTTCGATGGTCCTATGGTGTATTGTGCGCCGGGAGAGCCACAGTTTGTTGAGATGGAGATGAGAGCAGAGATCGACAATCAGTTGCTCCATCCTGATAGATTGCAGATGAGAGCTTGCTACTTGCGTCCATCTCCACGAGTCTTCTGCAAGATTATCCAAAGATAATCTGATTCCGCAGAGTGGGCACTATGAGAGGGTGTCTCGGCTGACCCAGTTCTTGATTTACAGTATATGCACTCGGCGGCCGGTTCGCCTTCCTTACATCATCATGCGGACGATGATCGGTGCCACATTGTCCGGTCATAGGGGTAATCTACCCTATGGACGCATGATTCCGGTGCTACCGACCCGTTTGGGGGGTGGATCCGGTTGATGAGAAGATCCAGGAGAAGACCTTCTCGTCGCCTCTAGATTGGGAGGCTATCTGCAAGATGGGGCTCCGAGATGCGGAGGTTAGTGATGAGGAGAGGAACGCGATGGTGCGCCCTCACACTCGGGTTGAGATGGCTGATGCTGAGGCTGCTGCTAGGGCTCGTGGGGATCCGATCGACGATGATCGCTTATATATGGATGTCGACGCGATACCACCGCCATCACCTACGCATGCGGATCGGGCTGGTACTTCTGCTGCGGCGGCTTCGGTACCCGAGACCAGTCCTTCTCATGATGCTGGTCCTTCACGCCCATCTTCTGATATGATGGAGATGTTGCGCGAGATCAGAGAGACTCAGCATAGATCAGAGGATTTGCTGGATGTTCAGCGCATGAGAGTGGAGGAGCTGTTGGCTACTCAGCACACTTCTGACGCGCGGATAGGTGAGTTCATGGAGATCCAGCGTGCGACTGACAGGAGAGTAGCCGATCTCACAGCTAGTCTACGAGCGACCCAGACTCAGATAGCTTGGTTGACTAGAGTCTATGCTGAGGACTACGACAGAGATCGTGAGGCACCGCCTCCTCCTTCGCCTCCAGCTTCTTGATTGTACTTTATTTTTCTTGTACTACAGAGTAACTGTCCGGGTTGTGGACTGTACTCTGCTTTAGTGATGTATATACGTTTTGTTTCCCTTACACATTGTATGTAACTGGTTTACCCTTTAATAGATGCATTATTCTCTTTTTAATTCGGTTTCAATCATCACTTGTGCTTACAATGCGTTTGTATTAAAGCTTTTAATTTATCCTATCTCAGCTCACAATAGTCTTGAATGTGTGTCAGTTCGGCGGGCAAGGCCTGAGATGCTCTGATACCAAGTTGTCACACCCCAATTCCACATTGTTCAGAATGGTGTGATGAACCGCCAAATAACCAACGGTTCAACCAGGATCTCTAATAGGCTATCCCCGCGTTATCCAAACTTTACACGCATCCACAATCATAATCAGAGTAATACACAATAGCGGAAAATTTATAAATAATATGAACTGAGAACTAGAATGATACCCATAAATAATATCAAATTATTTTGTGTTTAACTAAGACATAAATATTTAAATACCAAATACATGTCTATTAAATCCAAATAAGAAACCTACAAAAATATCTAATCGAATACACACGAGTTGCACTCGCAAGAGGAGTCGTGTGTATCGTCTTCAGCTCCAACTTCCATAGCTGCTACAGTTCCATACGCCGATGCGTTCATATAATCTTCGACCGTATAACCTGCATCATCAACTAAAATATTCGACGTCGAGGGGTGAGCACACAACACGGCTCAGTGAGTAGCCAAAACAATGCAACATTACATATGCATGCAAAAAAAATCAATTTATATCTTTGGTCTTGGTTTATAGTTTGCAATGTGCAATAGAAAGGTTGGGTGATCAAAGGTTAACGGTTATTGATACCGCCTCTATACACAGGGTGTGGAAGCCCGCCCGAAGGTTAACGGTTATCGTCGTCCCCATCCACCCTACCATAACATTATACAACAAAGGTTAACGGTTATTGCTATATAATGCTATACCAACACGTAAGCCCCTGTTAGCGAGGGCTTGCAAACTGGGCTCGCTGCTAACCAATCCTAATGCCAAATAGTGTATCCAAGGCCTCACCCCAGCATCCCTCAGAATGCCCATAGAGATAGAGCTAAGGCCCCCCGGTAGAGTCAGAGACTACAAGGACCGAGACCACCTCCCCTGATACTCTACGACATAATAGTTCCGCTAAGGTAATGGCGATACGACGATGTCAATGCACAAGACTTGAGTTAGAGATAGAGCTAAAGTGCTGAGACCCGCCAAAGGTTAACGTTTATTGACGTTCTCACCACACCTCCCCTGATACTCTCTCGCATCAAGCACACCAACCACACACATACAATCACATGCCTATTCCTATCATCATCATCATCATCATGTTATAAACAATAAAGTAAATATGCATGAACAAGTAATAGAAATATTGGATGGCATGCTGTATGCACATTACAAACATATTCGCATAGAATCAAACATGGCATAGGACTCAAGAAAAGAAAAACAGCTTATTATTAACCAATTTAGTTTGGGGTTAAGGTTCCTCACCTTAGCTTGCTAAAAGATATTTTTCCAAGCTTTAGAATCACCGTTATAACGTTATTATATTGCTAGCAAACCTAACAAAGTCGATAGAATTTAATTAGAATTAATTCAGAATTTAAAAACCATTTCGTCACCGAGGGTCGATGCTAGGGTCGATGCTAGGGTCGATGGGTCTATCGACCCTCCCTCCATTCCGAACTTCCCGAATGCCGAGGGTCGATGGTCGAAACACCTAGGGTCGGATGGTCTATCGACCCTCGGTGCGACCCTCGGTGCACTCGGTCCAATTTCCACTTTTTAATCCATTCTTCGTGTTTGGGGTCCTATGACTTGCTTCCTACATTCGCCCAACACTCATTCCATGGTCTAGAACCATGTATAAACCATCTAAATAGTTTTCGTGCATCCTCCTATGGTTTTCCATGAAAGCCTAACCATGGATGGATGGTTTGGGTTTCTCCGAAATCCTACACTCAACCATATCTAACCTAAGGTCTGTAGAAACTCATGGAATTAGTATCCATACCTGAGAAGATTACTTTTCTCTGCAATTTCTTCTCCTTTTTGCTAAGCCTTCTTCCTAGCCTCCTTTCTTCCTCTTTTCCTTCTTCTCTCTTTCTCTCAATTCAATTAGGGTTGTGAAAGGAGTGAATGTGGCTTAGGAACGTCCTTTAAATAGACTAGGAATGTCCTATAATAATCCCATTGAGATTTGGAAAGAATCCCAACCGAAAATTAGGAAATTTCCTAATTTCAGTTTCGTCAGAAACCGAGGGTCGATGGGAGGGTCGATGATCCCGTCGACCCTAGGGTCTTAAGCTGTCCGACCCTCCCCTCAAAACTGAGGGTCTGACTTTCTGTTTTGGGAGGTCCGACCCGCTCCATCGGGTGTGCGACCCTCCCCTAGAATTAAGTGTTTTTTGGTCGATTTTGCACCTGGGATCTCGATCTCCTTCATGCCCTTGGTCCATTTGACTCGACCATGATGGGTAAACCTGGTTCAAGGTGGTAAGACCGGGTTAAATTGACACGGGTCTTACATATTTCTTTTTCCTTCCCTCGGGAACTGAACAAGTTTGAAAATCATCTCCTTCTTGCAAAATACCCATTAAGTCCTACGTATCCTTCATTGTATAACCCTTCAATATGATGCCGTCCGTCCTTTGGGTCGCCCCCCACTAACTCTATCTCGATGCTCTTATTTTGCTGCTTACCGACCACTATGCTTGTATTTCTCCCCCCGACTCAAAATCCTTCGCTCTTCCTTTTGCTCGGTGGGGGTATATCCCAGGCCAAATCTATACTCATTGATCAATAGAGATGAGAAAGTGACACTACCATGTTGGTGGGAACCAAGGCCCATACTTGGAAAGTAGAGCATGTTAAGTAATTGATGAAATGAAAAAGGTAGATGCGTACCTGTAGGATCTGGCTCAGTTGTGGCTAAGATGTTGTCAACTTGAAACCCTCCGAGAGAGAAATCATGCCTTGTATCCCCTTGTAACTCTTCATTACTCTATCCAGTGGCCAATGTATTCACAACTGCGAGTCTGCGTGTATTGTCACAGTTGTACCCTTGTAGATGAATTTAATCTTCCGGTATAAAGAAGATGCCACCGCATTGGCCCGATGGATCCATGGCCTACCCGTAAGCATCTTGAATGAGGCGAGATATCAATGACTTGGAACTCTGTTTCAAACTCAGCCGGTCCTACTTGAATTGTTCTGTGAAGACACCCAATATAGCCCTTCCGGTATTGTCGTACGCCTTGATGGTCATATCCGAAGGTTTCAACTCGACTCGTTGAAGCCTAGATGCTTGAATGTACGGAAAGGCAATACATTTAAGGCTGACCCATTATCAACCAAAACTTGAAAAATGCTATTGCCCGGCATCCGATGGTAATATGCGAGCTTGTATGTGATCCTTACTTCCTTGAGGAAGATCTGCATCTCCAAAAACAATTGCATTAACGGCGTATCTACCCCCCTACTAGCATGGCTAGTTCTTCTCCCTCCATTGAACCGGGACCTGAATGCTTGCCAGAGATTTCAGTACCGCATCCCTGTGGACCTTGGAAGCCATCAGAAGTTCCCAAATGGACACATTGGCTTGGGTCTTTTGTAGTTGTTTCAAGACCGGGTTTGGAGGTTCTGGTTGATTGGCGGGTCCTTTACCTTTCTCTCTTACGGCTTGGGCCGGATCATTTACCATAAGGTGAGATGGTTTGTAGTTCTTTCCTATTCTGGTTTCTGCTACTTCTTGCTCATCCTCTGGGAATATGAACTCCATCTCAAGGAAATGGTTGTCAACTTGATCTACTTCTCTCTCCTCATCTGAGAGGTAGATGATGAATGGTTCTTCTTATTCTTCTTCTTGTGCTTGTGCTATAAGGTGTGATGAATCTTCCGGGAAATAGAAATCATATTCTTCTTCTTCTTGTTGATGACTTCCCAACATGTTTATTTCGTCACCAGATGTGACAACCATATTGCTTACTCCTTCTATGACTGGAGTAAGGTCTGAGGGCTTATCTCCCCATTCTATGAAATTGATGCTGTGGTGAGGGAGGGGATTATTCGCTACTACACTTGTCGGGGCTGGACCTTAAATTTACCGGAATCCAACAGATCTTGTATGGCATGCCTTAATGTATAGCAATTGTCCGTATCATGCCCATGCTGATTGTGGTACTTACAAAAAAGGTCCATACGAAAATTCGCTGGAAGAGGGCTTGGAGGTGGACGAGGGTCAAGCACTGTCAACTTCTTGGCTTGTATTAATTTATCCGAGCCTTGGACCGGGTCATCCCCAAATCGGTAAACCGCCTCCTTGGTCTTGCTTGCTTGTGGTGGGGTGTAATTTGAACTTCCCAAGATCAATGGTTCAGAATTGGTATTAGCTATTTTCTTTACAGATTGATTTCCTGGGTTTCTTGGTGGGTACGCCCTTCTATTTGACACCCCTTCTGACCTTTCTGACTTTCCTGGTAATATATCTCCTCGGGTTATGGCATCCTCCACTTGTTGCCCCGCAACCACGAGCCCTTCGAATGATAGGATGGCCTGGCCGAAGATGTATGTTTTATATGACCTGCTTAAACCTCTCATCATTATCTGCACTTGATCTCTTTCAGAGGGTCGATCCCAAAGCTTTGCTGCAACACTTCTGAACCGGGTCAGATAGGCCGTGAACGTCTCTCCTTGTGCTTGAACCATGGTCTCCAATTTCCTACGATGGGTCTCTAACTCCGTATTGTAGGAATAGAAACTGATAAATGCTTTGGTGATATCTGACCAAGAATGTATCTGTGATGGTTTCAGATTCATCAACCATCGATGAGCCCCACCCGTGAGTGAGAATTGGAATGCCTGTCCTAACTGCTCATCAGTGAATCCTTCGCCTTGCTTCAATAGACCAGTGAAGGATCTTAAGTGGGCCCTGGGATCTCCGGTCCCATCAAATTTCTCGATGGTCCATTTAAACTTGGGAGACAATTTAGTTTCTGGAAAGAAGCATAATCCTTCGGCATCAATAATTTGACTTTCTACTCCTTTCATGCCCCTTAGTATTTTTTCCACTTGACTCAATCTGTCACTGTATGGGCCATCTTCTTCCTTCGATTTCTTAGTCACCGGGGTAGCCTGAACGACGGACTGTTTATGGGGAACGACATCTTCCATATCTTCGAAAGCTGGGTTTATGAAAATTTTTGATGCAGCTGCATTAGGGGTACCCGATCCTTGTGGCGGTGCCATATTTACCCATTCAGAGGTCAACCCTTGAGCCTGCAATTGTAATTGGATATCCCTTACTGCGGCAGCTATCATTCCCATGGTATCCTCCATCTTTTCCATTCTAGCATCCATAGTGTTCGGGACTTGGTTTGATCCTTCAGCCATTGATTCAGTTGATGTGGTTGAGATGGGACTAACTGGCTTTGGTGTGTACACCCTAGATAATCTCCCAGTAACGGGATCCCTTATCCAAGAGGTAGAAATGGTTGTAGTTTGGGCTGACTCCTTGGCTAGAGTACCGGAAAGGAACCCAAAAGTGATAAATATTAGGACACTAAGATAACGGAAGTGGAAAGAAGTTAAGTACACAATCAAAGATGACTCAACCAAACAAGAGTTAGCTCCCTCATAAGAACGATTGGGTAAACATTGTCCGAGTCAATTTAATTGAATTTGATTAAGCCATGTGTTCAGTCTTGGGACCTCGTGATTCAAATGGATAATCAGTGGTACCAAGGTCTGGCCACTTGGGTTACCTAATTCGATGAAATTGAAATGGATATATTAATCCGTCCTCCTTATTAGGGATGGTTAGCAAAAGCGGTTCATGATTGAAAAAAACAGGTAAATTTCTACTTGATCATAGTATCTATACCGTGACGAAGATTTTCCAATCATTTTTGAGATTGATATATCAATATTAAACGGTCAACACAATGAGCTTTGTATGATGGAGGGCGTGTACAGACCGCCCACACTAATGTGTATGCGGATATACGTAACCCTCACGCTCCCAACAAGTGAGAGACAAGAGTACTCAAGTGTGGATCCAGACATGTTGATAAGTCAAGGACAAAAACGGGCAGAACTTCAACGTTTCGGATGTAAATATTATGATCGAGTGGATTTTACCATGTTGGTTCAAAAATGGACCAAAAATAACATACATGTGGCTCAAACTGGGTTAGGACAGAAAAGGCCACCTTGACGAGGATGGGGTAACCTATCACCAAATGCTCGATGAATAATGGGCCCCCATTCCCTTTATATACTATGTTGCAAGGATCCAAGTGACGTGGAGTAGCATAACGCATTCCCAGGCGGACCCAAGAAACGCTCGTTAGAGGCTGCTCACCGATCGTGGTCTCACAAAGTACAGGCCAAGGCTGTGTGTTTCTCCTAGCGGGCTGCCCCATATACATGGGACCCGGTTCGACGACTCGCACGAATGTGTGACTGAACCCATTCCCCCCAAAGCAATATTATACAAGCATAAATATAGTATCCTAAAATCTAGCATCCAATTCACACAAGGAAAGTTTTCATTTAGGAGTTTGACATTTATATCCCCAGTGGAGTCGCCACTGTGAGGACAAAGATGGAAATCTTTAGAAGTCGCCACTTAGATTTAGGTCTAGGACCTTAGAAATGTGAAATCTCACCCCAAGGTAAGACTTGATTGACTCATGACCCTTAGATTGGAATTCTGGTCCATCAGAGATTGGGTAAGTGTCAGGTTACGGTTATGGGAAGGGGTTAGGCACCCAAACCGCCCGATCAAAATCGGTCTCCTATACCTTTCCTATGCTAGACTCTATTTGCTAAGCCAAACCAAACCAAGTGCTTTGATATCATTGAACCGAATCTGTATCCATCAGATTGCCTACGTATTATGAATTTATTCCGAAAATCAAGTTCACCATCGTAGTTCAGGTGTGATTAAAGTTTATGGATGTGATTTATGCTTATGCATGATTAAGTTCTTTGTTCAAGTTGAAATTTATGCTTGAATGGTTGAGAAATCCTATGGGTTAGGATCTGGATAGTCCATGTGGACTGATAGATAGTCCTAGTGGATCTAAGAATAACCCTATTTGGGTTGGAATGTGGATAATATCCTAGTGGATCTATGGATAGTCCAAGTGGACTAAATTGTGGATCCAAATTTGGGTTTCTCCCAAATGGCCTTCGTATCCTAGGGTTTGCCCTAGGAATCAGAATCCGTGTAGTTCGGGATGGATAACCTGTTCTAGGTTAAAAATTGAGAACCTATTCTAGGTTTAGGGTTTAGAACCTATTCTAGGTTTAGGGTTTGCCGAGGGGCAAATCGTCTTAAATTACCCTTTTCATTCTGAATTCTAATTTTGGAAGGTATGGCAAAGAATTCTCTTTCTTTATTAAGTTTTTATTATTCCCATTATGCCCTTCCCAAGAATGTGGGTGCCTAAATGTACGTCCCCACGCCTAGATTGTCTTCAAGAAGTGTGCAGATATGGCAGTTTGACTAGGGTGTTGCATAAAATAAGTTATTGCCAAAAAGTAGAATATTCTATCTAAATATGGCACATAAAACATTTATGACAAAAAAATCACATACAGTAAGATTGTATAAAAATCTTTCAAATATGGCATGTATTGCAAATAAGGCAAGAGCCTACATGGCATGATCTAGTATGCTATTTTCTACCCTAATTGTTATTTTCTTTCCATTTTAGGGTTTTCTACCCTAATTATTATTTTATTTTCATTTTTTAGGGTTTTCTACCCTAATTGTTACATTCTTTCCATTTTAGGGTTTTCTACCCTAATTGTTATTTTATTTCCATTTTTTAGGATTTTCTACCCTAATTGTTACTTTCTTTCCATTTTAGGGTTTTCTACCCTAATTATTATTTTATTTCCATTTTTTAGGGTTTTCTACCCTAACTGTTACTTTCTTTCCATTTTAGGGTTTTCTACCCTAATTATAATTTTCTTTCCATCTTAGGGTTTTCTACCCTAATTGTTACATTCTTTCCATTTTAGGGTTTTCTACCCTAATTATTATTTTATTTCCATTTTTTTAGGGTTTTCTACCCTAATTGTTACATTCTTTCCATTTTAGGATTTTCTACCCTAATTATTATTTTATTTCCATTTTTTAGGGTTTTCTACCCTAATTGTTACATTCTTTCCATTTTAGGGTTTTCTACCCTAATTGTTATTTTCTTTCCATCTTAGGGTTTTCTACCCTAAATGTTACTTTCTTTCCATTTTAGGATTTTCTACCCTAATTATTATTTTCTTTCCATCTTAGGGTTTTCTACCCTAAATGTTACTTTCTTTTCATTTTAGGGTTTTCTACCCTAATTATTATTTTCTTTCCATCTTAGGGTTTTCTACCCTAAATGTTACTTTCTTTTCATTTTAGGGTTTTCTACCCTAATTATTATTTTCTTTCCATCTTAGGATTTTCTACCCTAAATGTTACTTTCTTTCCATTTTAGGGTTTTCTACCCTAATTATGGCAATAAGCATCCAATATAGCATGTGAGTATGATCATTCCAATCATGGCAGTGTGATTATTCCAATTGTGGCAGTGTGTGCATATAAGCATCCAAATATAGCATGTGAACAATATAGCATCAAAATATGGCATGTGATAAACAACCAAGGCATGTGAGTCAATTAATCAAAACATATTTTCAGATCTACGGTCTAGATTCAATGTATCGATTATCAACAATGTGACCGAAATCACTTTTGATTGATGATTGAAAGTAATACAAGATCTTAAAACAGTTCAGATCATATACCCTCAATTAATAAGACTTTAATGGCTCAAATTAATTCATTAAATCATCATCAGATTAAAATCAATGGTTCAGATTAATTAACCATCCATTCACATGATTGGATCTCAAAAGATCAACGATTCAGATTAAATTCACATCAATTAATCAAGTTCATTCATTCAAATATCAATGGATAAATTTTTATCACAAGATCAAAACAAATTTCACATTCAATGGATCAGATTTTGAATGGACATCATATTAACACGATAATGAATCAAAATTCAGATTTTTTTTTATTCAAGCATATCATGATCATAGATTCAATCAATGGCTCATATTTAATGAAAAGATCAAGGGTAAGATGAGGAAGGTAACATAGCTAGGTTCAAGTAAGTGGTGCGGGCTGTTGGTTGGTTCAGTAGGAGATGGAAGTGAGTGGGGTTACGGGTAGGTGGTAGCACAAGGCTGATGATTGGAGTATGAGATGAAATCGGTTAGAGTGCTGATTGTATAGGGATTGAAATCAAGTGTAGGCTAGATTGATGATGGAAATTGGTTAATGGTGAGGTAGAGTGGCTCATGAGATGGTGATTTGTAGTTAAGCAAAACAATAGAAGAAAAATAAAAGTAAAAGCAGCTTACCTAGATGCTCGTAGGTTCTGCTTGCTCCTCCCTTCTTCTTCTTCTTTCTCCTTTTTTTTTTCAAACCGAGAGCCCAAACTCTATCAAACTCCCTCTTCACGTTTTTCCCTTCTCTTTTTTCTGGTTTTTTTTTCTTCCTCTTTTTTTCTTTCTTCTTCCCTTCTTTTTCTACCAAAAACGTGAGCCACAAAGGCCTTTCACGTTTTTTTTCTTTCCCCCTTTTTTTTCTCTCTTTTTCCCTTACTTTTCTCCCAAAAAGTGAGCCACAAAGCCCTTTCATGTTTTTTTTCTTTCCCCCTTTTTTTTCTCTCTTCTTCCCTTACTTTTCTCCCAAAACTTAGCTCAAAAGCCTTTCCACATTTTTTTTTCTCTTTTCCCTTTTTTTTCTCTTTGGAAAAAGTCCCTTTCTTCTCTCTCTCACGTCCCTTTTATCTTCTCCCTCTTTCCCTTAAAAAAACAATCTAGAAACCCTAAATCCTCTCCTTTTTTTTTCTTTTTTCTTTTCTTTCTTCCCTAAAACCGTCCCTCTTAAAAACCCCCACGTTTTCTCTTTCTTCTTTCCTTTTTTTTTCTCCAACAAAATCCCTTGGATTCTCTTAGAAAGAGTCACATTTTTCCTCTCTCCCTTTTCCTTTTTTTTCTCAAAATCTTTTGGATTTATCCCCAAAATCCAAATCCCCATTCTTTTCCACGTTTTTTCTCTCCCCTCTTTCCTTTTTTTTCTCCTACAAAATCCTTTGGATTCTCTTAGAAAGACTCACGTTTTTCCTCTCTCCCTTTTTCCTTTTTTTTCTCAAAATCTTTTGGATTTATCCCAAAATCGAAATCCCCATTCTCTTCCACGTTTTTTCTCTCCCCTCTTTCCTTTTTTTTTTCCAACAAAATCCTTTGGATTCTTTTAGAAAGAGTCACGTTTTTCCTCTCTCCCTTTTCCTTTTTTTTCTCAAAATCTTTTGGATTTATCCCCAAAATCCAAATCCCCATTCTTTTCCACGTTTTTTCTCTCCCCTCTTTCCTTTTTTTTTTTCTCCAACAAAATCCTTTGGATTCTCTTAGAAAGAGTCACGTTTTTCCTCTCTCCCTTTTTTTTTTTTTCTCAAAATCTTTTGGATTTATCCCAAAATCGAAATCCCCATTCCCTTCCACGTTTTTTCTCTCCCCTCTTTCCTTTTTTTTTTCTCTAACAAAATCCTTTGGATTCTCTTAGAAAGAGTCACATTTTTCCTCTGTCCCTCTTTCCTTTTTTTTCTCAAAATCTTTTGGATTTATCCCCAAAATCAAAATCCCCATTCTCTTCCACGTTTTTTTTCTCCCCTCTTTCCTTTTTCTTCTCAAAATCTTTTAGATTATTATTTACATATAATAATATATATTATATACTTATATACACATATATTTAATAACATACATACATATACATATATATATAAATATTATGCACATAGATGAACTGATTGGAAATGGGTTGAGACAGACTTAGGTTGACAACTAATATGGGTTGAGCTAGGTTGGACCAAAACTGGTTTGAACTGAGTTGACTGGACTGATTGGAATTAACTGGGTTTTCCCCCCTTGTCATTTCACGGGTCATTTCTGCTGTTATCCCGCATGAAATTTTCCGATGGCCTCTATTCCAAATTTTTTGCATTCATTTTGTAGAACATTAAAAATGAGGAATATAGGAACTTGAATCACCTCATTTGGAAGTAAAATGGTCAACTTATGAATTTTTAAAGTTTAATCGGACCAATTATTGATAATTTGATTGACCATTCTGCATGAGATCCTTCGGAGGCTTCTACCGCAAATATTTTACGTTTACTTTGAAGAGCACTAAAATGGAACATAATGAGACTGGAATAACCTGAATCCGATGTAGAATGGAAAAGATATGAAGCTTTGAAGTTCAAACGATCATTTTGCATGCAAGTTTACATGGGACCCACTGGTGACTTCTACCCGGGATTTTTTACCTCCACTTTGTAGAACATCATGAATGAAGAATAATGGTCTTGGAATCATCTGAATCCGATGTTGAATGGGAAAGATATGAAGCTTTGAAGTTCTAACGATCATTTTGCATGCAAGTTTGCATGGGACCCATTGGTGACTTCTACCCGGGATTTTTTACGTCCACTTTGTAGAACATCATGAATGAAGAATAATGGTCTTGGAATCATCTGAATCCGATGTAGAATGGGAAAGATATGAAGCTTTGAAGTTCTAACGATCATTTTGCATGCAAGTTTGCATGGGACCCACTGGTGACTTCTACTCGGGATTTTTTACGTCCACTTTGTAGAACATCATGAATGAAGAATAATGGTCTTGGAATCATCTGAATCCGATGTCGGATGATCAAGATATGATGATTTGAAATTCAAACGATCCGACTTAGGATAATTTGCATGAAGGCCCCTGGGATTATTTATAATAATTTCAGAAACCTCCCTTATATGTATCATCCGATTAAAATGGTCATATCTTCCTCATTTGATACCGGAATTGAGCAATTCTGGTCTCGTTTCGAAGATAATTCTATGACCTATGCATCTATGCAGATAATAGCCCATGACCCTGTTGTGGGAATCAGTGAAAAATCACAAATTTTTGGGTTAAAGGTCAGAAACCTGCCATATTGGTTCACTTATGCCGAGGGTGGCAAAAATGGGGTGCTTACAAGGGGGTTACGTAGTGACATGGGTTCAATAAAAAGGTGGTGGGAACATAACGTAATGGTCCCCATGGCTGGCATAATACAGGTGGATGGGCAAGTCTACTAGTGGGATTACCATCTCCTCAAGTGGCTGGCATAATACAGGCTTGGGATGAGTTGTGAGCAAGTGGTTGGCATAATATAAGCTTGTTTCATAACGACGGACCCATACTTAGGGATGTTGTTGTGCTCTATGTGTAGGACAGCATCATTCATAGTGAAGACTCGTGCGGCCTAGAGACTCCATGCGTAGGTTGTCTTGAGCTGGCACTTATAGTTATCATACTTGACCATGGTTGATAGTTGCATGCATTTTCTTGTTCACGTTTAGTTTTCTTGCTAAGTTGGGTGGTTGAGCTTACATTCTGTGCTTGCAAGTTCTTCACTTGACGTTTCGATTTGCCTTTCATCTAGTGTGGAGGATGAAGATAGTGAACCTGAGGAGGAACTCTGATCCATTGTACAATGCGTAGACTTACTTCTAGGCCTAGGATATGCCTATTTTGTTATTGTTTTGGCTTTGGGATTTTATTACTTTGGGTTTACATTTGGAATAAGCTTTGAATAATAGTTATTATTTTAATTTGAATTATTTCAGATAATTGGATAATGGTTTTAATTATTTTGGATTTGAGATAATGCTTTAATGGTTTTATTTAAACATTAATAATTATGAGGATTTGAATAACTTGGATGAGTTCATTTTAAATCTTTAGACGTCGGCATATAATAATTGGTTTTTAGTTTATAAGACTTTCGCTAGTAATCATTCTTTGGTTTCTTAATAAATGTTTTAATTGGGTATGAAAATTGGAAATGATTATATTACTCTGATTAATTTTGTAACAAATATTGGGGGTTGATTTGTGGAATACCGTGATGTACAATCCTAGAAGGAGATTTCTTGTGCCCAAAAAGGATGGAGAGATCCCATTGCATTCTATAGTACCGACACATCAGGAACGGGGCGTGACAAAGTTTGATATCAGAGCATGTCACGATACTCACTATCAATCCTACTCACAAAAACATAAAAGCTGACATAGGTGAAACAAAAATAATATACTAATAAGAATAAGTTGTAGAAAGGGACCAAAGAACAAACATAGAAATTAGAAAGCATAATACACAAACCAAATGAGATAATCTATAACAAGAGAATAATATTTAAGTAGAAAGGGTAGATAGTCTTAAGTCAAAACCTTAACTCTTAGAAAATACGAGGCAAGTAAACGATGGCTTAACCATGAGTCTGGATTTCTATTGATAAACTGAAATGAAAACCTAAGCCAATCTAGTCGAACTTGTAAGCAAATGAAGGACGCTACTGCTGATTCCTTTTTGAATTCAATCACGTACTGAACTCTAGTCACGGATCAAATTCTATGCTTATGCACTCTCTTACGTTTTGCCATAGTCTTTGCCTCTACTTCAGCTTGAACGGGTGAAACTAAAATTGTCGATGTCAATGCATTCCATAAAGAGGACACCCCTTTTCTAGTAATCTCAATAGTGTCACGTAACTGCACCATCACATTCTCAGTCGCTATCACATGTTGCTCTACACCTGAGATGCCTTACAGCATATGCCTCTTATATAATGATAATCCTATTTGTGTCTTATGACAGTACTCTAAAAACTTAGACACTAAAGCGCAAGCATCTACCAACACATCTTGTAGCTTCACAACATCAAGAACGGCAGTCAAAGGAATTGTAAAATGTGACACATCATCATGAACCTCTCGCTACTATGGCGTACCTCCTTGTTCAATTGCTAACAATGCCTTATCTTTTGAGCTTTGTGCAAGAGAAAAATACATAGGGAGGTAAGTCGGATCACTAATATCATCCGTTGAAGCCAACTCAATCCTAGATGATGATGGAATCATCTTATGCTGAATTTTCTTAACCTATCATTGCTAAGATAGTGGATGTGGACGAGGGATTCCCTCTAACTCGTCATAGCTAAGGACAATATCATGAAGGCCAAGCCTGTACAGTGAATTCCAACCAAAGTCAGAATGGACGGACCAATCCACACAATCCTCTTGAGAAAAGCCAATTCCCAACTGAATGAATAAGTGGGTGAGTAACATCCCATAAGGAAGACTGCCAGACCAAGAATAAAGCGTATTAATCACTGTTCTCAGAATCATGTATGGAAGACAGAGCTGTCGTCACATAGAGACACAATAAGCGACAAACTCGCACAAATGCATAATAACATCCCTATGACCGCTTCTAGAAACAATGTTGTGTTGGATAATGTGACTATATACTCTGGGAACTGGTTGACGGTTACTTTCTCTTAATTCGGGACCCAACATCATCTACTCTCGTATCAATGCAGCTTCCACTCAACTACAATTGGAATCTTTGGCTCCATATAAACAAGTTCTCCATCTGTAGAGACATTTAAGAGAGGAAAGACTATGAATATCCAAAGTAACCTCTTGCCCCAGTATCCATTTGGAACTCTGTAAGGACAAATCGTCTACAATGTTCTCTATACCTTGTTATACCTGAAGGTTACAAAAACTGCCTCATAAGGTCAGAACGTGTGGGTATCTGGTATTGAAGAAATGGTAACCAATCCATATCGGTGAATGCTTGACCAATAGCAAACCTTTCTAATTTGTTGAATCTCACAAAACCACCTGATTTAACCGGTCTATGCTCAAAACAATGTCATTTGCTGGCTACCTCTGCTGACTGAAACTATCACTGGTCATACCCTGGTGACGAAGACGATACAAGTCTTATTGCCCCTATAATAGATGACTCCTTTCCAAAAGAAATCAGAATATCAGGTGAAGTCATTACAATCAGGCTATTGCAAGGCAATGGAAACCTGTCGAAGGAAAGAAACTTTAGCAATGGAATACAAAATGAAATAACTACACCAAAATACAATAGTGATTAGAAGAGATTTTATTGGTGCCGATTATTGAGGGAGAAAGTCAATGTAAGCATTCGAATGAAATTGAGAAAATCTAAAGTTGAAAGGAAATTATTGCTTGAGAGACTAATGTCTTTTGACTTGAGGTTGAATGACCTATAAATGATTTTGATGACACAATACATCAATGATTGAAGAGAGATAAACGATAAGCAAAACTGATTGCATGTTTTGAAGAAATAGCGATAAAAAGTGAATTTTGCTCGAATGACTTATATGAGTCAATCGAAATGAATGCAAATTGAGGTTAAGCATGGCAATAATTCCTTAGCATGATTTCGGGACAAAACCCTATCGTTTTGAACCATCATAGAGGATATTACCTCAGGACTCGAAACTGAGAAACTGTTTAGGGTAGAAAAATGAGAAATCGATATGAAAGTTACCTTGATGATGTGATTGGATGATGTATGATGAGATACAAGACTTGAATCACCTAAGGAAGCTCAAAAAGAAGTTATTCCACAAGCGTGTGTGTAAGACCCGTGTCAATCTAACCCGGTCTTACCACCTTGAACCAGGTTTACCCATCATGGTCGAGTCAAATGGACCAAGGGCGTGAAGGAGATCGAGATCCCAGGTATTAAATCGACCCAAAAACACTTAAAATAGGGGAAGGGTCGCATACCCAGCTAAGCAGGGTCGGACCTCCCAAAATAGAAAGTCAGACCCTCAGTTTTGAAGGGAGGGTCGGACAGCTTAAGACCCTAGGGTCGACGGGATCATCGACCCTCCCATCGACCCTCGATTTCTGCCGAATATAGAAATTAGGAAATTTCTATATTTTTCGATTGGGATTCTTTCCAAATCTCAGAGGGACTTATTTAGGATGTTCCTACTCTATTTAAAGGATGTTCCTAACCCACTTTCACTCCTTTCAAAGAGGAAGAAGAAAGGGAAGGAAGAGAACTTAGCACAAAGGAGAAGAATTTGAGAGAAAAGTTATCTTCTCAGGTATGGATACTAATTCCATGAGTTTCTACAGACCTTAGGTTAGTAATTGTTGAGAGTGTGATCTCGGAGAAACCCAAACCATCAACCTATGGCTAGGTTTCCATGGAAAACCATAGAAGAATGCGTGAAAGCTATCTAGGTGGGTTATACATGGTTTCAGACCATTGAATGAATGTAGAATGGAATGTAAGAGCAAGCCATAGGATCCCAAACACAAGGAATGGATTAAAAGAGGGAATTGGACCAAAGTGCACCAAGGGTCGCACCCAGGGTCGATGACCATCTGACCCTAGGTATTCTTGACCATCGACCCTCAGCATTCGGGAAGTCCAGAAAGAGGGAAGGGTCGATAGACCCATCGACCCTAGCATCGACCCTACCTCCGACCCTCATTTGACAGAATAGTTTTTAAATCTGGAATTAATTCTAATTAAATTCAATCGACTTTGTTAGGTCTTCTAGCAATACAATAACATTGTAAAGGTGATTTTAAAGCTTGGAAAAGTATCTTATAGCAAGCTAAGGTAAGGAACCTTAACTCCAAAATAAATTGGTTAATAATAAACTGTTTTCTATTTTCTTGAGTCCTATGCTATGCTTGATTCTATGCGAATATGTTTGTAATGTGCATACAGCATGCCATCCAATATTTCTATTACTTGCATGCATATTTACATTATTGTTTATAACATGATGATGATGATGATGATGATGATAGGAATAGGCATGTGCTTGTATGTGTGTGGTTGATTTACTTGATGCGAGCGAGTATCAGGGGAGGTGTGATGAGAACGTCAATAAACGTTAACCTTTGGCGGGTCTCAGCACTTTAGCACTATCTCTAACTCAAGTCTTGTGCATTAGCAATCGTCGTATCGCCATTACTTTAGCAGAACTATTATGTCGTAGAGTATCAGGGGAGGTGGTCTCGGTCCTTGTAGTCTCTGACTCTACTGGAGAGCCTTAGCTCTATCTCTATGGACATTCTGAGGGATGCTGGGGTGAGGCCTTGGATACACTGTTTGGCATTAGGATTGGTTAGTTGCGAGCCCAGTTTGTAGCCCTCGCTAACAGGGGCTTACGTGTTGGTATGGCACTATATAGTAATAAACGTAACCTTTGTTATATAATGTTCATGGTTGGGTGCATGTGAGTTGACGATAAACGTGATCTTCGGGTAATGTCACACACTCGTGTATAGAGGCGGAGTCAGTAAACGCGACCTTTGGCTACCTAAACCTTTCTATTGCATACTGCAAACTTTAAACCGGACCAAAGATATAAATTGACTTTTTGCATGCATATGTATTGTTGCATTGTTATGGCTACTCACTGAGCCGTGATGTGTGCTCACCCCTCGACGTCGAATATTTTTAGTTGATGATGCAGGTTATACCGTTGAAGACTACATGAAGGCGTCTGCATACGGAAACGTGGCAGCAATGGAAGCTGGAGCTGAAGAGGATACACACGACTCCTCTTGCGAGTGCAATTCGTGTGTATTTGATTAGATATTTTATGGTTTCTTTATTGGATTTATTAAGACATGTATTTGGTATTTAAATATTTATGTCTCAGTTGAAAACAGAATAATTTGCTATTAAATTATTAATATCATCTTAGATTCTTAATTCATTTATTTACAAGATTTCCGCTATTGTGTATTTACTCTGATTATGATTACGGATGTGTGTAAGTTTGGATATCGCGGGGATAGCCTATTTGAGATCCTGGTTGAACCGTTGGTTTATTCGCGGTTCATCACATCATTTTGAATAGTACAGAATTGGGGTGTGACAACTTGGTATCAGAGCTTCTCAGGCCTTGCCCGCCGAACTAACATACATTCAACACAATTGTGAACTGAGATAGGATAAAAGTAAAATAGTAATACTAACACATTGTAAGCACAAGTGATGTTTGCGACCAAATTTAAAAAGAGAATAATACGTCTATTAAAGGGGAAACAAGTTACATACAATTAAAGAGAGAAACAAGAGGTATATACATAATGAAAGCAGAGTACAGTCCACAACTCGGACAGTTACTCTGTAGTACAAGGAAATAAAAGTACACTCAAGAAACTGGAGGCGAAGGAGGAGGCGGTGCCTCACGGTCTCTATCGTAGTCCTCAGCATAAACTCTAGTCAACCAGGCTATCTGAGTCTGGGTCGTCTGTAGACTAACTATGAGACCGGCTATCCTCTGATCAGTCGCACGCTGCACCTCTAGGAGCTCTCCCATCCGCGTGTCTGATGCGTGCTGAGCAGCGAACAGCTCATCCATCCTCAGATCAGATCTGCGCTGAGCATCCCTGATCTCCTGCAACATCTCCATCATGGTTGAAGGTGGAAGTGAAGGATCAGCCTAGTGGGAAGGACCAGCCTCAGGTGCAGGAGCCGCCGCAGAAGAAGTGCCCACTCCAGCCGCTTGTGTAGGTGAAGGCGGTGGTATCGAGTCGACGTCCATATACATATGATCGTCATCGTCGACCAGATCCACACGAGCTCTAGCAGCAGCCTCCGCATCAGCCATCTCGACCCGAGTGTGAGGGTGCACCATCGCGTTCCTCTCCTCATCACTAACCTCAGCATCTCGCAGCCCCATCTTGCAGATAGCCTCCCAATCAAGAGGCGACGAGAAGGTCTTCTCCTGGATTTTCTCATCTACCAGATCCACCCTCAGATGGGTCAGTAGCACTGTAATCATGCGTCCATAGGGTAGATTACCCCTATGACCGGACAATGTGGCACTAATCATCGTCTGCATGATGATGTAAGGAAGGCAGACCGACTGGCGAGTGCAGATGTTGTAGATCAAAAAATGGGTCAACTGAGACACCCTCTCATAGTGCCCACTCTACGGGATAAGATTATACTGGATAATCTTACAGAAGACCCGTGGAGCTGGACGCAGATAACAAGCTCTCATCTGCCAACGATCAGGATGGAGCAACTGGTTGTCAATCTCTGCCCTCATCTCCATCTCAACAAACTATGGCTCTCCCAGCGCACAGTACACCATGCGGCCATCATAGGGAATGCCCAACAGATCGGCCAGCTGCCGATAATCAAAGGAAATGTGCACCCCCTTGACATAACTGGTGATGTGCAACTCCTGACCATGCTCAACGTCATTGTAATTCCCCACTACCTGGAGATTACAATAGAACTGGCATACCAAATCTGGACATGTGCACGCATCGTATGTGATGACAGGGAGCCACCCCATATCACCAAATGCTCCCTCTATATTGAACAAGGCTAGCTCAGCCAAGTTCACCATGCGACCCCCTTCCACTTTCTAACTAGCATAGTCAACATACTGTGCCTCAGCTTCATTCGAATGGAAGCAAAGTGGATCACGCACTCTGGGTACTTTGGTACGAGCCATAGTATCTGCAAAACAAGAAAGAGAAAGGAAACAAGGAGTTAATAGGATAAAAATCTGAAATATGATATAATAATGACGTAAGTTAACCATAAGCCCCATTTCTCACCATTCAAGTGGGCATAAGGACTTACGAAGGTTTAAACATATCCTACAACCCACATGTAGTAGGAAATTTTAACTGACGATGTCCAATTTGAAAAAATTCAAGAAAAATAAAAAATGTCGACAAATTAGGGCAAAAAGAGAAAATTTCAAGTTTCTCGATAACCAACCGATGAAACTCAAAAAATTTTGAGGGCTTTCGTTCCTCGAGACACCAATAACAAAAGCCCCCAATAAAAATTGAATTTTTACGGTTGGAAAAAGTTTAATTTGGAAAATACAAGTTAAATGTGCAAAAACCTAAAAAAGAAAACCTAAAAACAGGTGAAGATGAGTGGACATACCTGTAGTGATGACGTGGACGTCGAAACCCAGAGTTTAACCGATCCAAAACAATAGAGTAGCATTGTAGCAACTCAGAGAGGAGAGATGAGTCGAAACGGAGGAGGAATAATGAGAAATGACTCAGAATCGGATTTTAAAAATCTGATTTTTGGTCCGAGGGTCAGACAATTCGACTAGCACAATCGACCCTCGAATCGTCCCTCTCATCGACCCTCGACTCTCGGGAACCTGACAAAAAACTAAGGGTCAGAACTGAGGGTCTGACACCCATCGACCCTCGCATCGACCCTCAGCTCTCGGGAAGAATAGGTCAATCCCAGGGTCGGATACTAAGGGTCGGACATACCAGCGACCCTCACCATTGACCCTGCATAGAAAAGACAGCATTTTTTTTATAAAATGAGCTATAATTGGAATCGATTATTGGTTAGCGTGCCTACATGAAATATAAATGACTTCTAACCTACTTGATGATTTTCAGGCACCACCAATCACCGAAAAGAAATATGTATGGACGTAGAGTGACCCGACAGACCCGAAACACAGTTCCACCACCACCACCAGTGGAGGAGACTAGTCAAGAGAATAACTATGCCCCGGGAAATCCAGAACCGGCAAACCCTACAAATTTGCCACCTCCACCACCAGAGCTAGCAACAGTGGTGATGAATCTAGCACAGCAACTGCAACAGATGCAACACGCCCAGGCTCAGATGCAGGTTGCCATGGGAATTATGTTCCAAGCCACTTAGGCCGCACCCATGCACACTGGACAAGCTAGTGCAGCCCCGGTGGGTAACCACCCAGCTCATCAGACACCTCAACAACCGGCTGCACAGATTCCAGTGCAGGTATCGGAAGCAGCTCAAGGGAATTACCACAATCCACCCTATATGTTTGGGGTAAACCCCCGAAATTAGTTGGACCACTCCCGGTTAGTGGAGAGATTTTTGAAGATGAAACCCAGAGAATTCAACGGCAAGCCGTCTGATCCCTTGTGTCCAGCACACTGGATAGACGAGATGGAGAGAAACTTCCTCATGATGACTATTACAGAGGAAGAGAAAGTACTATGTGCCACCTTCATGCTCAAGGGCGATGCACATCATTGGTGGAAATCCACGAAGACATACTTACTGACCATGCACGACCTACTGACATGGGCTATATATAAAGAAGCATTCTTCGAGAAATATTTTCCACGAAGCTTCAGAAATTCAATGGAGAAGGAGTTC